>JAHSVC010000020.1:0-1200000 GCA_021397845.1 Areca catechu
TTTATCTCAATTACTAGAGAAATACAATATATTTAATTTTCCTTAAAACTTGATCCATAACTTCTTTAAAACTAGTAATTGAAAACTTGAAAATAGCCAACAGCAGCATTAGTGTTGAACAGTCTCACAAAAACTCGGGTCTTTGTTCAAATAACATAGTTGATAAAGCGATTGGCTCAACTAGATGATGATAGCAGAAATAAATTTGATCCTGAAACTAACAGTTTATTTTGATTAAGTTATAAGTTGAACAAAAGTATGCAATCAGTGAAATCACAAACCAATTTCTGAAAGAATATGGTAACAGAATTCAAAAATAACTTGAAAGCTAAAGGTGGAGAAACTTACCGCATAACTTGGAAAATTGTATTTCTTTGATTCTCCAATGGTTTCTGGGTGCTTTACCACATAAACAAATGAAAAGAAAAAGGAACTGTGATAAAAGATATAATGAAGTTTAAGTTGCATCCTGTTTTAGCAAAAGCAACGGCGGAACAGAATGGAAAGGATATCTTTAAAAAATAACATGGGTAAGCATCCTTTGTGATGCACCTATTGTTGTAGGTAAAATGAATAACCCTTCTTCATAAAATGGCAAAACTGAGAGAGAAGTGAGAAAAGGTAAGATTAAACTATGCGTACCTCAAAATTGTGCAAGTCATCCCTTGACCTACAATGAAGTGAATTAACTTTTGCTACCAAAAATGCATATGAACAAGACAAATAAGCAGTCAAAAGATTAAATAAAACCATGAATTGATAGTTATCATGTAGTCTGGAGCTTATTTTAGATTCCAAATTGTGCATTCATATAATTAAAAGATGAGTGCGAGTATGAATTTAATCATATATAGTTCGATACATGGTTTGAATTGCATGGTACATACACATGCTAACCTTCGATCCCAGTGCCTGTAAGTCACATGTAGGGATAACACAATTGAGATGACAACAAGTTTTCAAGTATAATAGTTGTCAGACATGTTCGAGTTGGGCCCTTCTTCCTCTTGCTGTGTTGTAACAATGCTTGTGGTTTGATTCTTGCCGTGAGGTGCTTTTACTAAATGACAATCTCCAACAACAGCTCCCTGTATGAAAAACAAGAAAGAAAGGAAAACAATGAAAAAGCCTTGAACAAGAAAGGAAAACAATGAATGAGTCCTGAAACATTCAAGTCAATCAATGATTAATGACAGATAAGCATCCATCCATATCATGCTCAAAGGTTTTTGGCCTAGGAATATTGCTTCTTTCATCAGCTAAATTCAAAGCTTCTTGCAAATAATGATTTCAACATCAAGAATTCATGGTAGTAATGACTCCATCATCCAAAGATTCTATTACTAGAGGTGCTTTCTGGTAAAAATGAATTACTACATGCCTCCAAGCAGACTTTCAACATGTAATTGTGGATCCTTAGTAGCTTTGGATAGAAGATACAAACAATTTACAGGGAACTCAAGTTCCCAAAAGACTTGAGATGCGGAATAAACTATTCTACCATACAGGGTGGAATACTTTATTCCAAGTGAAAAAAGTAGATCTTACAAATACTCACTTTGCCTTCTGGAATAAATAGGATATTTCTAGCAATAGGTGGGTTAAAGAGGAATACCAGAGCAGGGGCCTTTTTCCACTTTAGCCCTAAAACCAATGCAGCCTAGGTGAAATATATGTAGAAGAATTGCCTAATCAATTGCAGCAATAAGGTACTAAATTCTGATCACCAAAATGCATTCTACTTCTGAGGTTGGCCCCTTGCTTGCCCTCACGTGCTTAGAGTTCTCTTGTTTGCAAAACTTTGACATTAACTAGGAGGGTTAATTCATTCTAAGTGTCACTTTATAGAAGTCCAGAAAATGTGATGGATAATGTGTTGTTTCATAAAGTTGACCTCCTATAGATGAAAAACTGAGGCAGTGTAAGTGTTTGATTTGCTGGATAGGGGCAGATTATCAATTTAACCAACTAAACACATGCCAAAAAAGTGGTGGATAAAATTATTTGATTAAAGACCCCAAAACCACTTAATCTAAGTATTTTATTGAATGAGGGAGGGTGAAATATAGTTAATCATCCAAAGCTCTCTTCATTCTCTTTGCTTTTTAACTTTTCTACAACTTATTCCACTAATCCTGGAAATGTCAACCAAATAGTGGATAACTTTACCGCTGGCTAGCCGGTTAGGGGGTAATTATAATGGTTAAAAATATCTACCCCTTAGCTATTTGGCATCAAAATGCAGCCTTGATGATAGAGAGTAAAATATAGAGAATGGTATAATTAGAAGGTAAGCACCCAAATGAGACCAAGTTACTAAAGCGGATACGTCATAAACAAGCATGAGATATTTCAGACATTGGGATCCAAAAGTTTCTTCATTAGTTTTCTAAATAATTGATTATAAATGTATGAGAGTTTTAGATTTCCTTTTGAATATCAATTATATATAATTCTTGAATACCAGCATATTTTTTGGTAAAGTCGAATACCAGCATATTCGATAACCAAAAAAAGACAAAAAAAAACAAAAAAAAACACTAACTAGCCATGATTTTTAATAAGCTAGATAACGAATCTAAGCTCTTGTTCAATTTTGTCTTGTAATTGGTCTTTTGAAAATCCCAACGGACAATGGCAAAAGTTTCTCAAATCTCAACTGAAGATGTATCCTCTCACAAAGATAGGTCCAGAGGAAACAGATGTTATATTGGACCGGTCAAGAATTATTTGCTAATAACACGATAACAGGTCGATCGGTCGTCGTGGGGATGCTACAACCCTTGACAACAAAGGTTGAAAGTAAAGCTACGAAAGGTTATCCGTCAAAGCCTTCACATCCCCCGCTACGAGAAATGCAGAATGTGCTTGATTTCCTCGACCGGGGGAGCGGCGTACAGATCTAATAGATAGAAAACAGATCGAGCCAAAATTACGAGGTTTTAGAAGATATCATTGCTGTGAGTCGGAAGAGTCCACAAGGTCATCACGTCATACTAAGAAATCAAGAAAATATGTCATCGATCAAGCACACAATAAAGCCAAAAAGAACAAGAAAAAGAGCTGCTGCTACTGGCAAACGAAGAAAAGAAACCGATGAGAGACTTACGGCTAGGAGAACCTCCAATGCCAGGGGGTCGCCTCACCGCATGCCCGCTTGCTTGTTGCTCCACCGCCTGATTCGCGCCGTTTGGATGGAAAACCCCTAGAGAGACCACCGATGCTTTGACGACGCGTCGAGGGAGGAAGGCAGAAGAAGAAAAAGGCAGGCAGAGGGAGAAAAAAGACAGGTTGAGAAGCTGCGCCGCTGCCCTGCCCATCTCGGTCTGTTGTTCGGGGTCTGCGGCTCTAAGCTGGTCTCATCTCACCCACCTTCTCCTTCTCCTCGTCCGCACCGCCTCACCTCCGCCGGCCGGCAGGGCGTCGAGGCGGTGCACGTGATCGTTATGAAGCCCCATTCTCGGTAATAGGCCGCGTTACCGTAAACGGGCCTATCATGTCATGGGCTATCAAGTGGGCCGACACACGTTATCGTCTTAATAATAAAATCTTGGTAAAACACAAAGATTAGGTTTTGATCGATTTATATGTAGCCTGGCCTTCGCTTCTCCCACGAACTCTCGCCGTTACCCGGGAAGCTTTGTCATGCGCCGCTCTGGTGAGGTGAAGAAGGGCGTGGGGTGGGCATGGCGAAAGGAGACGACGCGGTGAGGAGGAAGAGGAACAAGACCCACCGCAAGCGGATGAGGAACAGCGAATCCACCGTCTCCGCTCGCGTCGCCTCCATCATCGCCGCCAAGCACCGCCGCAAGGCCGGCAAGCGCCGCATCTGCGAGGTTTCGCCTTCATCTCCTCTCTTTCCCTCTCCTCGTTTCTCTGTCGGTTCTTCTCTTTTCTTTTCTTTCTTCTTCCCTTTCTTTTTTCCGCCCTTTCCCTCTCCGTGTTCTCCCCGACTCGGCGTCCTTCTGAAGCTGGGGCTATCGGGCTATTGGTAGGCTGTTTGTATACGTATATATATTTTTAATCCTCGATTTCGATTTCTTTGGATACGCATGAATGAATGAAGGCCATTATTTATCTTGGATGCACACTAATGAATGTGACCATTCTTATCGCTGTCGGTCGGGCCGGATTCCGTTCTGTTTGCTTCTCCCCTTGTTGAACTCAAGAAGAGGAATAGAGAGTCTTCTGTACCTATTTTAGATCTGCCGTTATAAGTTTATATATATATGCCTGGATTTGTTCTATGTTTTGAGTTCCAACCGCGAGTAGCTAGGCTTTTTTTAGTTTCCTTGGTCAGAAAATGTTCTGAGCTTTCTTCCCTTGCTCGTACAGGGGATGTGCTTCAGCCTCCCGACTCCCGACGATCCCTTCAACGAACGGATTGGCAAGAAGGGCTCGCCCAAGACGTGCGCCGTTCGGAGGGAGTCGCGTCCCCTCCCCAAGGAGGTCCCTTCCCCTGGTCCGGCCGCCGAGAACAAGGTAATGCAGGTAGACGTTTCTCCGAACCACGAGGGAGAGCGGCGTCGCGGAGAAAAGGGCGGTGGAGATGGTGGCTACTCGGAGTACAGCAGCCCCTCCAAGTTTCTTATCGTCTGCCTGAACGCCATACAGGATGCTTGGGTCGAGGAAGGGACATCCGATGGAAGTGTGGAGGGGAATCTCTTGGCCAGCACCTGGGGTGTGGAGTTCTGGAGGTGCTGCTCTGCCGGATCGAATGTATCGGACACGAGTGGGGCTTGTGCTAGCAGAGAGCAGATCGCTTGGCTGGTTTCCACGGCTTCTGATATAGTTGCACAGAAGGATAAGCAGGGGATTTTCGTGACCAGCCCCTTCCTTATCTACCTCGTGCCATCTCAAGAGAAGGCTGTTCAGGTCCGCTTGTTCTTCTGTTTATTAATTTAGCCATCACAACATCTTCTCTTATCTAATCTTGGACTAAAGATCAGGGACATGAGATACTACTCCTCGACTCTTCTTCAGCATAATTCAAGTTCAAATGCTGCCCGCTTCCTATCTACCTTTTTTGTCATCTTGCACTTATGCAGTAGTTATCTTGATGTTATGATTGACCAGTGCCTCTCCCTCGAATCCATGCTCAGGTTAGATCACTGTGCAAACCACTCAAGCCTCTCGGAATCCACACAGTAAGCTTGCACCCTGGTGTATCCATAGATCACCAGGTTCGTGGGTAAGTGAAAGCTCGGGCTTTTTCTGTTTAGCAGTTCCTTTTATGCAAAATACTGTGACTGTGCCAACACGACACAAGCTAAAAGCTATTCTAAGATAGTAAGAATGTTTCAGATATATAAGCTAAGTTCAGAAAATGGGGTATTTATATTAGTCTCCTCTATTCAAGAAAGCAATTGTTGAAGTGCTGTGGTGCATCAATGAAACACAGAAAACGACTACCTTTTGTGAATGTTACCAAACTCCTGGTATCCAGTCAAGAATATAATTAAACATTGAAGCAGCATATGTTTAGCATGCAGGTTGCTATTTCAAAATGCTTCAACAAATACAGTATGATATAGATTATTTGTTGAAGACTCTAAAGCAAAGTGTTTTTGCATCCACGTCAAGCACTCCCCAACCTCCCTTCAAAAAAGGAAAATGCCCCAAATGACTGATCTTTGTCAACATCTACTTACGCTCCACTCTCATCTCATCCTTTCCTTCGAACTAGACTTTAGAAGGCCCATCTTATTGATTATGGTTTAAGCTTGTGCACCAATGGAGGAAACTCTTTGGACTTTTTGTAAACCAAGGCTTTTAATAGCCGATATCTTAGCCAACTCTGTGGGTGGTTGGTAACAAGATGAGTGAAAGTTTAGGTCTTTCTTGTCCTAGATTAAAAGTTGGGAAAATTTACAACCAAAATACTCCGAGATCTTGATTGAGATATAGCAATCAAGATATTCTAAGGACCTTCCTTGATATGCGGGGATGGAAATATTGAATTATCAACCAATATATTAAAATTGAGATTAATTGTATCATTTGTGGTATTCTTTTAGGGTCAGGTTCAAGTGACACCTTGTGTAATCCTTATAAAGTTATACCTTTTTTGAATTGAATGGAGTCTGGTATTGGTGATTCAACCTTGGATGTGATTACTATCTTTAAACTGCTTATACATAAAAAAATCATATGATTTGGAGATCTCTAGCTTATATGTCTGAGTTGTCAAAAGTTGGACAATCTGGATAATACAAAATATTTAACCACTTGATGCATATACTAGGTATCTAAAGGTAGTAGAGTACATCCAATGGCTCGGAACATCATGTGAGACTCCCATCATACCATTCAAAAATAGGTGTAACTTGATCCTAACCCATTCTTTTAATATTAAAAATCAAAACTCATTTCAGGTTGTAATGTAAGCTTGAAAGATCTTGGTTGATATACTGGTACTCTGTAGTCGATATCTTATGGTCTGTTGATTTACATTGGTTGAGATGATAAGGGCCAGGATTTTATACATATCATATGAGCAAGTACCTAATACTAATACATGCTAATAGCTTGAGCAAAAGCTTGATTAGATGACAATCTTGGTCAAGACTAAAAAACATATAAAGACGATGAGGGATATACAAGGTTTAAGTAGGAAATTAGGTCCATCTTTGGCTGCCAAATAAAAATGACAGTCAATTAATTATAGTGCAATTCCTTTACAGAGGCATATTTTTGGCATATAGCTATACTTTATGGCCCATTCGAGCAATGCTTTTTGTTCATGTGCATATCATTTGGCAAAATTTCTGGTTGCACTGCTTACCTTTCTATGGGTAAGTGCATTGTTGATTATGTTATGTAGGTTCTTCTCTAAAGCCCTTAACACTTGCTATTTCTTAAACAGTTTAAAAAGCTGCGAGCCTGAGTTCGTTGTATCCACCCCAGAAAGGCTTCTTGAGCTTGTTGCCCTAAGGGCCATTGACATATCTAGTACATCGTTATTGGTAAGGCATATGTAGTATTTATTGGAAACACTTGTCATTTAATTGCACAGATTTCATGTTCTGCAACTTTTTCCCCTTTAGCATAAAATAGTTCTCATAAATCTGAGATTGGTAGTTCATTTGTTCCCATTGGAATATTTTGCAGAGGTCATGCTCCTAAAGTCATGTCTGCCAACCTTTCTCCTCAACATTGTAGATGTTTTACCTTGTTTTTAAAGTTTAGATGGATGCCAATCATTTTTCATAGTGCTTGAAAACATGAACTTCTTTCCATTCACTGATTAATTATTTCCATTTTTAGATTCAAAGGACAGAACTAGTTTTTCCTGAAAGCAAGTATTTCGTCTATATCATCATCGTATCTGGTTATCTATGTAAAACGACCTTCTGGCTGCATTTTCCCAACATAGACCTTGTATTGCCTTTGACCCTTTCAGCTGGGTCTTGTAATATGAGTATGACCTTTAGTTAATCAAACATCATTAATTCAAATCTCTTTATTTGTTGCAGCAATTTATCTTTCCTTTCTTTTTTGTTATAATTTTCAGGTTATTGATGGATTGAAAAGATTTCTAGACCTTGGGTTTGTAGATAAAGTCTATTCCATCAGGGAGAGTATACCCGGACATCCTCAGATGGTTCTCTTCAGTGATTCCTATGAAGAAGCCCTTAAGCCTGTGGTGCAAAATTTACTCAGAAGACCGGTTAGTAGGCTGTCATTGTATGATTCTTCAGCTAGTCAAAGTGCATTCATATCTCAACATGTACACTTCTGTACATCAGACGAGGATAAGTTATTTAAGGTATGTGATATCCGTTCAGAATTCCTGGTTGTGCTTTTGTCTCTAGATATATGACAATACTGTTGACATGTTGATCTACCAAGTTGTGAGTGCTATATAGCTAATCTCTATTTTAAGCTGTGCTGAACTTTATGGCAAGTAAATCCAACATGGAAAGGTTTTACCAAGGCTTGTTGGTTGTGGTTATGGTTATTTCTTAAAAATACCCTCATGTATTGCCTATCTGTCTAAGCCGTGATCTGAATAAAAGATATGCAGTTTTCTGCACTCTCTAAAACTCTTCGGGGTGATACTCTATGGTTGCTGATTGTATCAATCTCTATCTGAAAAGCAACTTCCAAGGATGCAGCGCTTTTGCTTTGGGATTGCCACATTGTTCTATGATTGCTATGAATTGGTTTTTGTGAAGGAATATGTTTGTGGATCACTTGATACCATCTTCAAATTATCAATTGCATTGATTCTTGGAGTTTATTCTGATGGTTACCTTGCCATATATTGATTTATGTTGCATGACAATGGAAACCACAAGTTTTTCTTGGCCATGACCGAGCACTTTCCTAATCTGGAAAGCCTTGTGAATAGCTAAGGTGTTTTAATGCATTGATCGTAGCCATTATATTGGTCTAACACTGGTTTCGTTGACATTTTACTCAACACTATCTGTTGAATGCTTTCAATTTTCCAGGCTATACAAATTCTTGCTCGGACACTTAATAACCAAACACCCCATTGTGTTAAGGTCCTATTTATACTGGGAATGGCTAACAAGGTTCAGATGTTAATTTCTTCCCTTAATGCTGAAGGTTATGCATTATCTAATGACTCTGCAAGCGACTGCTTTACTATAGCTGACAGGTCAGCATATGAATTTGTTACAACTTTGTTCTAGAAGGCTGCTTAATGTTCTATGACTTTTAGAACCCTACTTTCCTTAATGGCTCATTGTAATTTCATAGCATGCACCTTCTATTATTCTATATAATTGAATCCAATAAATGGTGATCTCTGTTATGGCAGTCTCAAGAATTCTTAATTTTATAACATTTTTTACATGGAAAGCAATTCAATTCATTGCAGTGAAAAGGTGACAGAAGTCACGGTGAAGGATAACGAGAATGTGCTGAAATCAGATGTGGAGGAATTTGAAATAGTGATGTTTGTGGATCTGCCCTCAATTGAAGTTTATGTCGAAATTCTCACAAGAATTGCACGCCATGCTGTAACTGGGGTGCTACATAGTTTTTTCTGTAAAGCAGATGCTGCTCTCTCTCAACCTCTAATCAATGTACTTGAGCAGTGTGGTCAGATGGTGCCTGAAGTTCTGAGAAGTTTTGATTTTTCATAGTTTAACAGTTGAGGTTGGAGATATTTCGTGAATGATCAGCTGTCTCATTAATTTGTTCTTTCATTATGGATGTGACATACTTTATGGTATAGTTATATCCAAGATGAATGTGATTTTGACCTTCACTGAGTAATTGATCTCTTCCTGATAGCTTTTTTTATCTGCCATATAATTTGGTTTGTCTTCTTGAAAATTGCATTATAGCTTATGTTTAGATGTTTCTCAAAATTCATACCGTATTAAAGTATAACCTGTATTCTAGAAGTATCATCCCATGCTGTGTAAGAAAGTTATGATACATGAACTCCTACATGTTTGCACACGTGAACATGTATTCTGCCCAATAGTGTAGGGTAAACAAAGTACCAGCCTCTGCAAGGCATTGTCAGGGACGCTGTCCAGGGATTTCTGATGCTGAAGTATATTAATCTGAATTTAGTTAAAGTGGATCTGTGCTCATTTGTTCAATGTATCATGTCCAGAGAATGGCCTAGGAACCACCTGTACCCTTCAATGTATCACATCTCTCCTTAGATCCGATAATCAAGTGTTTGCAGTCTTTCATTAAAATTCTCACCTCCCAGGGTTCCCTTGCTACCCCTGCATCACCAAAAGTAAATTTAATTAGATCTCCAAAATCTGTCAGTTACCTGCAATACCATTACTTACATCTTCTATTTTACAACTTCAAGCTCAAAAGCATAAGCTAATAAGAGGACCGACCTGGGCTACAAATAAACCTACGTGCCACTCTTTTTATTAATAAATGTGGGACTATAACAATATCCCGTATCCAATATCATGATGCCCTTGTCATGGTTGGCTTCTGCTCGAGAGAGAAGGATTCACTCATAGCTCGGGTCCCACTCCGACTCCATTGGATCCTCCTCGATCCTGTTATCCCTTGTTAAGGAATCCACATGACTAATATATATATATATATATATATATATATGATGAAACGGTGTATTCATTGCACAGAATGAGAGTGAATACAATCTAAAAAGTCAAACAAAATGATATTTCTAAGCTGTACAGGGAAGGTCCGCCACTCTGACTATAATACCGAGATCGAATGACGAGCAACGTGGAAGGCAACCCAGTCTGCAGCTGAGTTAGCTTCCCGAAATACATGATAGATCTGAACATACACACAATCCTGTAGAAGAAGAGCAATGTCTCGAATAACAGGATGGGCAGAAGGAGTCTCCAAGGCATGACACATCCAAGAAATGATCGTTAGCGAATCTCCCTGGATGATGAGATGGTCCAGATAGAGGATGCAGCGGGCATATCTGATGCCGGTCCATGCAACACACAGTTTTGTCGCAGGAATGGAGGAGTCAAACAGAGGGGTCCCACCAGCAGCCAGGAAACCCAATCTGGAATCTCGAATGACAAAACCCGCACCTCCCAACCTGCTGCGAAGACTTCCATTAAAATTGACTGTGAAGAAAGAAGGAGGGGGTTCCCAAGAGAAGAAATGAGTAGAGGGCGCTCGAGGAGCAAGACGAGAACCCCAGATCTCCAAATGTCTGCCAGTCGATCTGTGGAACTCAACAACCGCATCAGTAGCTCGGTGGATAAGAAGCCAAGGAGAGTATCTGATCGAGCTAAAGATAAAGTCATTTATGGACGCCAGATATAATAGGCAATATAAGCTAGGAGGGCAGCAACAGGGATGACAACAGCCAATCGCAAAATCCGAACGAAGGAAGCCTGTCTGTCAGAGTCCTGAGGAAAGAGGTGATCCATGCCAGCCATCTACCACACATGCCAAGCTCGGCGACAAGAGAAGAGGGCATGATCCTGGATCTCCTGACTGTCTCCACACATAGGGCACTCGGAAGATAGATGAATCCCTCGAGAGGCCAAGAAATGTCTGGTAGGAAGGCAAAGGCGAGCCACCTTCCATATGAACAAAGAGACTCTTGGGTGCACCGGAATGGACCGGATCCAACCTAGAGGGGTAGGGGTCGGAGGCTCAAGGGAGAAGATGGTCATGAGATCCGACATCAGAGCCATAGGGGCTGCTAAGTGCCTCCAAACTCTAACATCCGGGCCAGGAACACTGGGCAGGATAATAGAGCAGACCCGGAGCCCAAGGATATCCCTGAAGGTAGCCATAACAAGTCGATGATCCCATAGCTGCTGGCTAGGAACAATGAGATCAAAGATGGATAAAGAGTCAAGGATGTTAGCCGAGATAAAGATAGGCCATCTGGCAAGAGGAAGATCCAAAATCCAAGGGTCCTGCATGAATCGAATGGATCTACCATCACCAATAACCCAGGAGATATGAGGAGCGATGAGAGAAACTCTGGTCAGCATATCCCTCCAAATGGCCGAGGATCGTCTGGTAGGATGCACAATACCATCAATGAGGGCATAATGGTCAACATACCGGGCTCTCGTCATAGTCGACCACATGCTATCAAGACACGAAAAAAATCTAGTGACATGCTTTCCAAGAAGGGCCTCTCTCCTGGACAGAAGAGAAGGGATCCCGAGCCCACCAAGGTGAGGGGTTGGCAAACTGTCTGCCAACTAACAAGATGTATCCTCCGGTGAGACGGGGAAGAGTTCCATAAGAAAGCCCTGATCATCTACTCCAATCTGAGAATAATAGTCCTCGGAATAATAGCATTAGACATCAGGTAGATTGGCAGAGACGAGAGCACCGATCGGATAAGGGTAACCCTGCCCATAGAGGATAAGGATCTACCCTGCCAACCATCAACCCTCTCACGAAGAGCCAAAATCATCGGGGAACACTTCGCTCTGGAGAGCTTTGATCCGGAGATAGGAACCTCCAAATAATTAAGAGGACCAAGCCGCTCTGAAATTCCCAGAATGTCCGCAATGCGATGACGGGTCCTGGAGGGGGTCTTCGGACTGAAGTAAAGGCCAGAATTATGAAAATTGACTCTCTGGATTGAAGCTAAGCAGTAGTGCTCCATAATCTGTTGAAATCCCTGGGCACAGGATATGGAGGCCTTGCCGAGGAGAAGACAATCATCTGTAAATAAAAAGTGCGAGACTGAAGGAGCACCAGGAGCAGGTGAAAATGGCTAGATAAGCATTCCCGCACCGCTGCTCGCAACATTCTCGACAGGTAGTCAGCACAAATGATAAAGAGGAAAGGAGAGAGGGGGCAACCTTGGCGAAGGCCAACAGTGGAGGTGAAATAGTTCGTAGGAGAGCCATTTATCAGAAGAGAGAAGGAAGGCCCGGTAACACAGGAGAGGATCCTGGAGATCCAAGTTGGATGAAAACCAAAGTCATGAAGGGCCCTGCAGAGGAAATCCTAATTGACTCTATCATATGCTCTCTCTATATCCATCTTAATGGCCATAAGGCCGTGACGAGAAGAGGCACGATGAAGGTCCGACATAAACTCCTAGGCAATCAGAAGAAATACAGCGCTGGCCAACGAAAGCTCCCTGCTCCGGGCAAACCAGAAGCGGAAGAATAGCCTTCATCCTGGAAACCATCAGTCTGGCACAGACCTTATACAAAGTATTGCATAAGCTGTGGGTCTGTAGTGGGCAGGCTCAGATGCATCAGGGTGCTTTGGGATGAGAGTAATAAAGGTCCGCTTCCAGGAATTTGGCATGGTACCTGAAATAAAAAATAACCGGACAGTAGTAATAAAATCCAAAGCAATGATATCCCAGTGTCTCCGGAAGAAGAAGGGAGGAAAGCCATCGGGGCTCGGAGCTTTATCCTCTCCTAAGGACCACAATGCCGATCGGACCTCGTCCTCAAGAATCGGAGCCAAAAGAAGAGAATTATGATAAGAAGAAACCGTCGTGGCTGGAAGAAAAGAGTATGACGGAGAGATAGGAACGGGCTCCGTCTAGTGGGAAGTAAAGAAAGCCAAGATCTCCTGTCTGATGGCGTGGTCATCCTTCAACTAGTGGCCATCAGAAGATAAAACAGAATGAATAGAGTCTTATGCCTGTGGATGAGAGTGGCCAGGTGAAAGAAACGAGTATTTCTGTCACCTGCCACAACCACTGAACTCTAGATTTCTGTCGCCAGAATGTCTCCTGATGAAGAAGCAGAGAGTGGTGCAAGGAAAGCTGAGAACGAAGAGTCTCCATATCCAGCTGCGAGAAGCCTCCCATCCTGTCTTCTTTCTCCTGCAGATCAAAAATAATAGTCTCGACAGAGTTAAGCTTGGTCAACACATTTTCAAGCTCAACCCTGTTCTACCTAGGTAATCGCCTTTTGAGCAGCTCCAAACGGCGAGAAATCCGATAGGATGCATCACCCTAATAGGGATCCACCACACCTCTCTGACAATATCTATGGACTTCAGATATGAAAGCTAGATCTTCTCATATCTGAAAGGAGTGGGACCCCCGGTATAAACATCCATAATCAAGAGAAGAGGATAATGATCAGAAGCAATCCTGCTGAGGTGGCGCAGTAGATGAACCAGGTAAAGCGAGAGCCAGGAGGGAGTAGTATAGCATCTATTTAATCTCTCCCAAACTCTGGCAGCACTGGAATGGTTATTGCACCAGGTGAAAAGGGGACCCGCAAATCCTAAGTCGACCAACCCGGTCCCCTGAATAAAACTGGCGAATTCAGAGGAAGAAAAGTCTTCGACAAAGGATCTACCCCCCTTTTATCCTTAGCCCGATCAATGACATTGAAGTCCCCGACAACCACAGTGGGAATGCCCTAAGCAATCAAAATCGAAGCCTCGGCCCAAATAATCCTCCTGTCCCTTTAAGACGTGCTAGCATACATGCGCATAGGAGCCAAGAAGGGCGATTAAGTTCCGTGATAACAATAGTCACCATTTGGGACGAGCGATGAAAGATATCAATTTTGGCAGCCTGGAGATCCCACATAACAATAATTCCGCCAGCCATGCCCTGGGCATTAATAGCATAAAAGTCCCAGTTCCGAGAGAATCTATGTCGCATCCGCTCCAAAGAAGGACTCGACAATCTCGTCTCCAACAGAATAGATAATTGAGGATTATATAACTGCATAAATCTACCACAAGAAGACAGGAAGGCGGGTTTTTCCGTCTCCCGTACATTTCAAACAAGAGTTTTCATGACAATAAGCAAGATTAGGATGATCCGGCCTCCTGACTATAAACATCCCCAGAGGAGGCAGAACTGGGGGGGACAATCCCCTGGTCTAACACAAGGGCATGGGTATCACCCTCAGCAGCAATCACAGGACCCTCTCCACCGAACCCAGCACCTCCTTCAGCTTCTGAGATACCTGCTCGTGGCTTAGAGTCACATTCTCAGAGACAACAGACAGCATAGGGAGAGAGGTGACATGGACCCCCGGGAAGCTCTCAGGAGCCAAATTCTGAGATAGAGGGATACCACCAGGCACAGCAGTAGGCTTCATCACCGAGCCTCCATCCACACTACCAGGGGTCACAAACAATTCGACCAAAGGGACAGCCCCAGAGACTCCAGCACGACCATGGCCTCTGGAGCCTTTTTTGGCAGCCTTAGCCCTCCCAGAGCCCCCCACCTGAGGCTGAGAATCAGTCAGAGCATTGGCGATATCCACCAGCATGGTCTCAGATGGCCCAACCATACCACCAGATAGCGCAACCTTAGCAGAGCCATCCCCCCGTCAACAACAGAGCCACCCGAAACAGTCCCAAAGGAGCCGTTCCTCCGCGGTAGAGCAATACCCACCTTGTCAGACATCGCCAAACCCCCCCTCCCCTTTCCAGCAGACTCCTCTCTCACAGCCTTCTCACCAGAACCCACCCTGTCACCCTTCCCAGTAGGACCCGCCTTGTCAAACACCACAGAACTCACCCTCTCAACCCCAAGAACCTCCGTACCCTCCACAGGAACAGGCCCCCCCTCCCTCGGAAGCTCGAGCCATTGACCCGGTTGGCCAGAAAGAAGATCAGAGGGGGGAACATCAGAAGGGGTCATACACAGCACAGAGGTACTTACCTGGAAAGAAGAGTCCGAGGCTGCCTTGGGTGACGGAGGGGCCGGGGATGCAGGAGGGCTCCGACCATGCTTCAGGGAGACAGCTCCATCTTCGAGCATGCTGAAAGACCCCTTAGACCCACTCCCATCGTCCAAAAATCCGACAACCCAGCTTCAAGCCCGAAAACTCCTGAAGCCCGGCACTCAAGCCCGAAAATTTCTGAAGCCCGGCACCTCACAGTCACCTGGCGAGTCCAACGAGTGCAACATCCGAGCTCGGCCTTGCCGTGCACACCTGGAGCTGACCCCAACCGAGGTTGAAAAGACCTCTCCCAGCGAAGCGCTCGGAGCCCTACAACCACTTTACCTGTGAGGTGGGAATGACTCGGCGAGCTAAGAACTCCTTCCTAAACTTCTCGTGAACTCGAACCTCGGCAGAGAAGGGTCCAGAGACTTAGAGCCTCAATGCAAGTTACCTCAGCACATGCATGCACACATGCAGTCGAGAAGTGAAGGGAAGAAGATTGATAAAGTGCAAAGAATGAAAAGAGATACATGTCGAGATGATTGAAAAGAAATTTCATTAATACTTGGTAAAGTTGTACATTATCACTGGTCTGCGACATGCCGGGTAGCCCAGATCAGAAGCAAAAAGAAGAAAAATTACAAGGGGCCCCTATGCTATCGACCGGCTCCTTCCTAGGACGGCACTCGGATGGGGTATCACCTTCTAGGACCTCCGATGATGGGGCTTCATCTTCGACGACCACCACCGGTGGAGCTGGGTCGACAGCAACAGCTGGTTCCTCCACCTTGCCCAAGTCAGGGATTGGGCTTGCGCCTGGAGCACCCAGGAATCTGAGCCTGTCCATGTTCTTGTCCGAGATAAGGCCCTCCACCCTAGCCCGGCAATACATGAACCCCTTGAGGAAGGAGTCCGTCACCACTTCATGAAACTCGACGGCAAATTCTTCGGAGGCCTTGTATCTCGCCGCCACCTAGGTAGCCCCCTTCCTGGTAACCTCAGCCTGATAGACCGCCTCGGCGGCCTCCTTCTTTGCAGCCTTCACCGAGTTGACTGCCGCCATGGCCTTCTTTTCGATGCTTGTAGCTTTATTCTCGGCAGTGGCGACTCTCTTCTCGACGGTGATTGCCCATTCCTTCGCCACCCCTAGTTCTGCCCGAAGGGATTGGGATCGTTCCTTCTCTTAGGCAGCTTCAGCACCAAGCTCTTTCAGCCTGGCCTCTTTGGTCTTAAGGTCTTCCGCCCTGCTCTTGGACCAGCTCCTCTCCCGGTCCAAGGACTCCTCGAGTTCCTTTATATGCATCTCAGTGCTTGCAACCTCACCCCGGAGCTCTTTGTTCTTCAGATTGGCTTTCCAGGCCTCATCGTTCTTCTGCTTCACCTCGATCGTTAGGGACTCAAGCTGTGCTCCTCGCTGCCTGTCCTTCTTGGTCCAATTTCTGCAGTAGTCTTTGATAAGCAGGAGTTTAGCATCGAGCTATACCAAAGAAGACGTCAGCCATAGAGACAAGAAGAAAGGAATGGGGCGAGAGAAGGAAAGTAGTACTTACTGAGAAGAGTTGGGAGAAGGTGTTGCTAATGGCGTCGCCCAGGAGCTTCCCCGCCTTCTCTCGTCGATCGCACAACTGGATGGCGAAGTCCATCATGCGCTCGATGAGGTTCTGATCCTGAACCAGGGAGGTGTTCAGTGCCAGTTTGAAGGGCACCCTACGACAATCCTTCTCCCTCTTATTCGCCACTGATGCAGAGTCACCCGCTCCTCCGGCTGAGGAAGCATCGGAGGCATGGTGGGAGCTCGAAGCCACTCCAGACAGCACCGCCGATGCCGGCTCCACTCTCTCCTGCTCTCCATCCTCTTCAACCTCGATGATCTCAGAGGGAGGAGACGCCACGGCGACAGTGGTAGCAGTAGATCTAGATGGGACGACCACCTCGGGCTCTTGGACCGGGAGCAGATTGCGCTGCCTTGGTGGCTCAGGAGCGAGCTCGGCAGCCCTCCTACTCGGCTCGGGAGCGGGCTCAACCGCCCTCCTGCCCTTCTCAGGGGCGGGTTCTGCCCTCCTCCCACTCGGCTTAGCTGGCGCGGCAAGTGCAGCCCTCACACCGCTCTCTTCACGAGCTCTCTTTGATGGGGACTCGCTGACCCCCACCGGTGGATCCCTCTTCCGGAAGAGTACGAGGAGGTCATCTAAGAAGAACTTCATGCCTGCACGAAGAAGGAAAATGTTAACTCTGAGCTCGTAAAGTCAAAGAGAAAGCACAAGGAGACAAAGCTTGAGCCGAACTCATCCAACTCTCATATTAGGCTAACCCTAGCTTCGAATGGGTTATGCTCTGACAACAGAACCTCGAGGGAGGGAACCTGGTCGGCATAGAGATAGTCATAAATCTCTCGATCAGCCATTTCGATCACTAAATTTTAATTAGGGGACCAATCTTGGTCACTCCAAACCCAATCGACCCCCTCAATCGAGGCAAAGAAGTATTTACTCTTCCATCCTTTGATGGAAGAGGGGAGCTTAAATTTGATGCCCTTTGGGTGAGAGGAGATAGACCACCACCCTTCCTCGGAAGGGTGGCGTTTCAAGGTGAAGAAGATCCTGAACAAAGAGAAACAGACAATAATCCCGTGGAAATGGCAAAGAACTATGAAACAGAAAATCATCCTGATGGCATTGGGAACTAGCTAAGCAAGAACAAAGCAATAGTTGCTCAACACGGAGAGAAAGAAGGGATGGAAAGAAAATCAAAGGCCCCCTACGAGGGTTTCCTCGTAGAGGGCGATCCGGCATGGGTCACTGGAGGTGACCCATTTCCCTGGTCGAGGGACCGAGAGTCGGATGGAGTCTGGGACACCGTCTGTCTCCCGGATGGTCACAAGTTTCTCGACGGTGATCGTCGAAGCAACCCCACCGGGTCCTATCGACCGAGAGGGTTCGGGGGCGGGTTCAGGTGGAGGAGGAGATGGAGGGCAGGCCCTAGACTCCCTAATCACGATCCCAATTGGGCGGGGCCTCCTATTGATCTCGAAGTGCATCTCTTCCTCCTCCTCATCGGAGGAAGAAGGTGGCCTCGACCGAGAAGGCCCAGCCTCACTTTGGTTGGTCGAAGGACAAAAGTTTGGACCAAAGTGAGACATTTGGAGGAAGAAGACGAAGCCGAAGGGTAGAGAAGAAGAATAAGAAAATGGACAAGGTCTAGGAAGATCCTAGCCCTAGAAGAAGGTTCTACCCAGCCAGGAGAGGGAGAAGGAGACGAACCTAGTTTACTTGGGAAGACAAGGACGGTCGGGGAAGAAGAAGGAGCTCTGGTATGATGGCGGGCATGCAAGATTTGAAAGAAGATGTATTTTGAAAAAAACTGCCTTTCCTTTCGAAGTGACCAGACACCTAACCGTATCGTTATAGCATCGCCACCATCGGATCTGCGCCACGTATCAACAATCGACGAAGATGATGCCTCGTTTCGACCATGGCTGCTCTGAATTCTGTGCCAGCAATAAGTGCTCCTCGGACGTACCCACGTGGCTCCCCCGCATTGGTTTGGAGAACCATCTCATGAAGTGCCGACAATCATGGCCATTATTGAGCTAGATTTCTACCTTTGCACGTCAGCACCACATTTACTTCCTTCGTCCCGAGCACCGCGTGCTAACGGGACTTGAGAGCGAGATCGCTAACATGGAACCCATGTCAGACCTTGTCAGATGCCACATCGGATGAAGCTGCCATGTCGAACATCTCTGTCCGGACTCCTTCGCCAGGCTGGCTCCCCTCGAGGTCGAGACACCGTGGCCGAAGTCGAGCTCCATCTCTACCTGGACTCCTTCGCCAGGCTGGCTCCCCTCGAGGTTAAGACGCTGTGGCCGAAGTCGAGCTCCGCCTCTACCTGGACTCCTTCGCCAGGCTGGCTCCCCTTGTGGTCGAGAAGCCTGGCCGAAGTCGAGCTCCGCCTTTGCCCGGACTCCTTCACTAGGCTGGCTCCCCTCACGGTCGAGATGCCTGGCCGAAGTCGAGCTCCGCCTTTGCCCGGACTCCTTCACTAGGCTGGCTCCCCTCATGGTCGAGATGCCTGGCCGAAGTCAAGCTCTACCTCTGCCCGGACTCCTTCGCCAGGCTGGCTCCCCTCGAGGTCGAGATGCCATGGCCGAAGTCGAGCTCCGCCTTCCTTAGCTCGCCCCACCTCGGACGAAGAGATCTACAGCCAAAGGATGTCACCGCTTTCTTGGACGGTGGCGAGCCGCCCAAGGACCACAGAGGGGCACCCACCAGGCCGCAATAACTATCCCAACTACCACTTTCATCGAAAGGAAAGGGATCCCCTGATCAAGGTGCTGCGCTCCCGATCGACCATCTGCACCATCAAAAGAGGAAGTCAACCCAGAAGATTCGAATCCAGGAGGCGGTTGTCTGTCGATCGAGGCTCTGCCAGGCTTCCCGAAATAGAGCGACCAGAAGGAATGTCAGAGTGTGCGATGCTGTTCCCTATCATGGATGGGGAAAGGCACCTCGCGCATGGCACCGGACATCGCTGCACACTCCTGCAAGTTGGGGGAAGATCTTGAGATAAGCGGTGCGCAACGACCCTAGCTAAAAGGAGTTCTCCAAGGTTCAAACAAGGTAAGTCAGGTCACAAGCGAGCAAACACACGAGCAAGAGGGGGCAATATACAGGAAGGCCACCGCTCTAGGCTACCGGAGACCCACAGAAAGGGCCTTGATGGACACAGCCACCCAGCTCGGGCTCTCCTTTGCTGCCACTTCCATGCTCTGCTCTCGACCCACTCACACTCTCTCATTTCATAAGTTTCTCCTCCTAGCATGGAGTCCACCTACGGGGCTCGATCAGGAGGATCTATTTCCCTGGATCGCCATTGACTTGAGCATCGGAGTGCCCCCGCCAGGATCATCAGCCCGGGTCTCCTCTATTTTGCAGGTCCGGGTATCCGAGCAGGATCCTGAGTGACAAGGCACGGTACGAGGTCATCTTCAGCTACAGGCCATGGCAGTCTTGGTGGCAACAATATGTAATTAAATTTTTAAATATTATAGGTATCTTGTGCGATTAAAAGATTATATACGAAACATAGCTTTTCTAGAGGGTTTGATTGTAGAAGGATATATTGCTGAAGAGTGCTTGACATTTTGTTTAAGATACCTTCAACGTATAGATACTGTATTTAATAGACCATAACGGTATAGTGATTTTATAAACAATGCAGGATTGTATAAGTTTTCTACAGCTGGTAGAGTAATGGAAAAAATTGAAAGTATTGTATTGGATCAGAAATTAATGGCACAAGCACTTCGTTATGTATTAATTCATAGTGAAATAATATCTGATTATTGTAGGTTAGTATATTTAATGTATTTCAAGTTTAAACATCATATCTTATCTTTTGGTTTAAATGAATAATATAAATTTTATGCAGTAAATTTTTAATATCCTGTGATAAGCTAATCATAGCACTCGACCTAATCCAAGGATTAAGCATTGATGGTTGGTCGAGTTATTTCCTACATGACTTTCATAACAGGTTTGACATATATTTAAAGAATATATGGATAGATTTAACATAGAATAACTTGTTAACATTTCTTTTTATTCTTTAGATATCAACGATGATGAAGCAAAATTATTCTGATAAATTAATAGCCCTAGCTTGAGGACCTAACAAAGTTATCAACATATATAGTGGTTTCATAATCAATGATTTTAAATTCCATACTAAAAATTATGAGAAATTTAGAAAAATACAGAATAGCAGTGTTATGGTAGAAGCAGATGGAAAAATGTATTATGGTGCACTTAAAGATATTTACGAGTTAGATTTTTATGAAATCTTCAAAGTCATAATATTTAGATGTGATTGGGTAGATATAAACTCATCAAGAGATTTGAAACAAGATGCAAATGGATTTATACTTATAAATTTTACAAGGTTGATACATACTGGTGTATTATTGAAGGATGATTCATTCATTTTTTCTTTCCAAGCTCGTCAAGTATTTTTTGTACAAGATGTAAAAGATAAAGATTGTACTACTGTTATTGAAACAAAATCTAGGAACTTATATGATATGGGAAAGCAGCTGCAAGATGATGAAGATGATGATAATTATACATATTTCATGTCATTCAATTTTGTACCAGTTGATGACGTACATTCCACAGTATCCTTGGTTATGATGGAATTTGAAGGAAATACTAATACTTGATTCTTATTGGTATTAAATTTTGCAATGTATGCAATTTGTAGTAATTATTATATTAAATTCATATTTATGTACATTGATTCTGACCTGATGTAAATGATAGGTGATATTATACCGTGCTCACGATGATTTCATGGTGTGTAGTTCCAGCACTCATAGATAGAGGCCGACACTTCTTCAGCACAGCAAGCTAAGATGGGTATTTCTTCGGTGTAACAGGTTCATGACGGTCTTTCTTTAGTATCGAAGGTTGCGGCTAATACTTCAGCACCACAGTCTACTACAGGTCCATCATCGTCAGGGCGGTATGATCCTCTCGTCGATGTAGTAGATGATGAGCTACACATTCAAGGTATTTTATTTTTAATTTGGTTTGATAAAATTTCATTACATTTCTTACTATAGTTTACTTATATCTATGTTTTTGCAAATGGATCTGGGAGTGTTACATGTAGATGCGGGCCTACAGTAGTATAGGATGTCTAGCAGATGCGCGAGGGTGAGAAGATAGTGGTTAAGTGCAATCAGCTAGGGCGGCCAATTAAAAAAGTCACCAACTTATTGAGTTCATTTTTAAGGATAGTTGTGCGGAGGCATCAGCTTTGTTCATTGAGTTATGCAAAGTGGAATGACATGCTTTCGATGTATAAAGTTGAGATTTTGCGAGCTGTTTAGGTAAAAAATTGAAACTAAACATTTATTATTTTGAATGGTGGACATTATGTTATATTTTATATTCTTTCAATAACAATACTTTGTATCGGCATGGTATTATATGATGGAGGTTGGATGGATTTTTTATTTCATTATTTTCTTTTAGAATCTGCATGATTATTTCTAATATTTACTTGACTTAATTTATTTTTTTTCTATCCAAGTTTGTATTCCCTCCATCTGCTCATTATTTTGTACTGAAGTCTCTCAACTAGAAATGAAAAGAATATAAAGTATAGTTGAAGATAAAGTACAAGTTGTCGGATATGACCGAGGAGTAGGTAGTTCATACTTTTTCTCCTGATGCACTCCCTCATCAGTGGGTGGAGTTAGTTCATTATTGGTTCTCCGAGAGGGGACATGTATTTTCTAATTCAATCTATTAAGTAACTTTATTAAAATATTGAATTTATATTATACATTATACATATATATACTTTACTTTTAGTTTATAACAAGTTAGTTATTTGATGTTGCAGATATATTCTGATATTGGCAGAGCTGCACGAGTAGCTATGTCTGTTCTCCATATATCAGGATTCAAGAGTTACGCACGAGTCAGGCAAGAGTTTGTATGTTCCTTAAACTATAAATTTATATTTTTTATATTAAATTATTTATAGATTTTAATGAAACTAACATTATGTATCGTCGACGATATATTGCGATACATATAAGTATCGTGATACTTACAAGTATCGCGATACGTATACGTATACATATCGCGACGATACTTACAAGTATCGCGACGATACTTACAAGTATCGCGACGATACTTACAAGTATCGCGACGATACTTACAAGTATCGCGACGATACTTACAAGTATCGCGACGATACTTACAAGTATCGCGACGATACTTACAAGTATCGCGACGATACTTACAAGTATCGCGACGATACTTACAAGTATCGCGATACATATACGTATCGCGACGATACTTACAAGTATCGTGATACATATACGTATCGTGATGAAACTTACGAGTATCGCTATACATATAATTTTCAAATTTATTTGAATTGTTTGCTTTAAATTATAATTTCTCTTATAGATGGATGAGCATGGGAGGAAACCCGATGAGGTGGAGTTTTACCGAATGATTCATACTCACCGTGATGGCTTTTTGTCAGAGATGAGTCGAGAGATATATATGTAATTATTTATTATAATTTATTTAATGCAATGATTTTAATTTAATTTTTTTAATCATTCTAACTAATTTTTCTAAATTAATATAGGAAAGAGCTACAGCTCTTATTACGGAGCGTGTCGATGAGTCTGCAGCATCTACATAGAGTAGTCGTATCGAGGTCGAGATGTTCACGGAGCTGATGGGGTCGGAGCGATACGGTCGAGTAAGAGGTTATGGAGTTGGAGTCACCCCCACTCAGTTATCTGCGATTAGTAGATTTTCTCGTGATGCTGCAGATGATGCTCAGGATATACATGTTCACAGACTTAAGAAGGTGATAGAGGAGATGCGACAGAGCCGTACTACCGATAAAGTAGTGATGGAGAGCATAAGAGAGCACATTACCGCTGATAGAGCAGCGATGGAGAGCATAAAAGAGTACATTGAACGGCTTACATCTGTCATACAGATATTTGTTCAACATCGGGTAAATACATATATTATTAAATATATATTGCTATATTAAATCAATGATGTATATAATATATTATCATTAACAGATTCGTAACTTAAATATTTTAAATATTTTTTACAGGCTTTTGGAGTATTAGATTCTCGCGGACAGGATGATGACCTTCCTTCTGTAGATCATTGACCTCGACTTTTTTTATTTTATATCTTCTACTTCATGTATTTTTTAATTTTGTTAAACTCTAGATTGTAACAACTTCTTTATATTGTATTGCAATGAATTTTTTTTATAAAATTTCAATTTCGATGTGAAGAATGTTAGTAATGTCTTTTGATATTTGTTATGATTTCATTATACAGGTTTAGAAAATATATGTACAAATTTTGTTTTTATAAATTATTTATTTTAATTTTTTTAAAAAATGGATTTAAAGCGTCGGGAAAAGCGTTGGAAAAAACAAGATTTTTTCTGATACTTTAAAGTATCGAGAAAAGCATTGGAAAAGGCAGGATTTTTCCCGACACTTTAAAGTGTCGTGAAAAGCATTGGGAAAAGTAGGGTTTTTTCCGATGCTTTAAAGCAATTTTTCCCGATACTTTAAAGCATCGGAAATTTTACCGACACTTTTAAAAAGCACCGGGAAAGATTTTCTCCACATCTGTATTCTTGACATTTTTGCGATGCTTTTTAAAGTGTCGGGATGGTTTTTAGCAATGCTTTAAAGCACCGGGAAAGATCTTTTTTAGTGTTGTCTTTTACCAGAATGGATGTAGTGTTATACTTGTTATTTATGCCTATGATATGTTTGGTGAAATACTTCTATGAGATAGAATATTAATTTAGAAGCCTAAAGCGATTCAATCCACTGTGCGCAACCCCAACATTGCAAAACAAGTCCATTGATCAGAGATTTTCTAGCGAGGGATCCTCTAATAATTAAGTTAGTTGGGATTTGGATAAATAGGAGAATTGGAAAGAGATGGTAGAGCATCAAAGCTAACTTACCTTTGAATGGTCCCATCTTACCTCTCTTACAATACCTAAAGATAACCATTTTCATTTTCTTCGTGCCTCTAATTTCGGTGTTAAGAGTTTAAATGATAATGACATTAGTAGGTGGTTAATTATCCACCTTCATACCTCAATTATTATCGATAGTGATTTGATTATGTAATCATTGTACATAAATTCCATATATTCTTTACTGTTGTTTATTTTTTACCTTAGCAGTTAATTGGATCTGATTGATTATTCACCTTTGAGTATCAAGGGATGTTATATTGATTGAGTTCATAGTTACTTGGTCCCAAGTGTCATAGTTACATGGTTTTGCTAACTGATTATTCACCTTTGAGTATCAAGGGATGTTATATTGATTGAGTTCACAGTTACTCGATCCCAAGTGTCATAGTTACATGATTTTGTATGCAAGTTACTTGAAAGTTTGGTAACTTCTAACTTAGTCATCAGAGGCCAAGTATTCGAGTAATTGTCATAACAAGTTATATGATGATAGAGGAGAATTGGTGAAGGATTCATCAAGCCAACGTCAATGAGTTCTGCATTGGTCAAGATCATGATAGAAAAGAATGGAGTCATCAAGCTAACATCAAATGCACTGGATCCAAAATTTTGTTTGGCTGACTATTATAGCTGAGGTTTCAGATTCATCCAAAAGCAGAAAACCAAAATAAGAGCATGGAAAATTTTATCCAAAACTGACCGACTATATCATCTCCTCATTACAAAGCAAAATGCTAAGATAAAAATAGAAAAAATAACAATTCCATAATCCACTTTTATGCTATCACCTTATTTTCCTCTTCTCAAACATAAACTTGCAAAGAAAAGACAAAGAAAAGGCAAAGAAGATAAACTTGAAAAACCCGCCACTCCAATCCATCTAGACGTCTTTCTTTATACATTATCAACATCGGATTAAAGTTTTATCCCTCCTGCTGCAGCTTCCCTGGAGGAGACCCAAAACTTCCTACTTGTTCCTTGTCTCTGATCTCCTTTGTATCTAAAAGACTTTTGTAGCCAACAACACTTGTACTTCTAAAATAGACTATTCACTAGTGAATTCTATCTACGCGAGAGTGCTTCGCACATATGGAGACTAAGAAAATGTTCTGTGGCAAACACATCAAATTAGGCCGCTCATGCTTATATGCGTGACCTCAGAAAGACATGATGGTAGAACAATGAATAACAAAGGCTTTGGCAAGACGTCCAACCGAGGTCCATTAAAAATGGGAGACGAAGGTGCCAACATAACCAAAACCAACAATGAAGAAAGCAGCTGCTTGGAGGAAGAGGTATATGAAGTAATGATTATTTCCGAAGGCCACATCATAACACCCGCAGAAGAAGAGATAGGCTCCAACACCAAGCTCCAACAAATGTAATCTGATTGTTGAAAAATAATAAATGAGAAGCATATAAAAATGATTGACATGAATGCAACCGAAATTGATCCTTCTGCACATAATTCCATGACTAACCCTAGACGTTGAACCTTGGTTCATGTTAATCTTTCCTATGAGAATGGAGTTTCGATGGAAAAAACACAATGGAATATTTTCAAGCAACTATGACTGGAGGTGCAGGAGGGAGTACCTGTCACCTATTTTGATCCGTGGCTTCCTGGTGGCTTTGGCAGCCATTTTCATTTTTAAAGCATCTCCCAACTTCTCTGTGACCACCCATTCATTCACTCTCCCTGCTTCCAACAGGCCAATAAAAGTTGCCTTCGTTCTGTGCAAAGACATGACATTCTCGAAGAGGATCCAAAAGACGAGCAAGTGAAGAGACCTGTGGCAGTTGAGAAGTCCAGGTGTTTCCAATGAAAATTAAACTTGTAAGGTTTTGAAAAAAAAAGGTGTGCAAGTAGAAAATAAATAGGAAAGCAGCAAATTGGATGTCCTCTTCTTTTTGACTAGTTAATTTAGTGATTTGTTTCCCTTCTTTTTGATTAAATTAGTGATTTACTTCATCAGGGAAAAAAACAAAACTAATGCAATGAGACCACCAAAATAGCAAAAACAACACAGATTTTGTAGTGATTTTATTCCAAACCTTGGAGTTCCGACAGCATTGAGAAGGGTAATGATTGAGGGGATATAAACTGCACCCCACTTTGGTATCTCCACCTCAGGGACCAAAACAGTTGCAGGGATTACCAGACAGTAAAACACAAAGGTTACAATATGGGCTACAATCTTGCGCACTAAGAAGAAATTGTAGATCACATGCACTTTCTTGAAGAGAGATACTTTCTGCATTAAGAAAATACTTGAGCATTATGATGTGACTTCTGTTTAAGTTCTCCAGTCTGCAATTTTAATGTTGAACTGACCTTGTTCCTTGCAATCTCCAACAACATTTTCCTAAACAAATTTGCTGGTCCACAAGACCACCTGTGTTGCTGATAACGGTAAGCCTTGAGAGTACTTGGTAGTTCATTTTTAACCTGAATTCATATATACAGAGAAAATGATAAAAGGAAATTAGATAATAGTCTTTGAAATCAACAACTCGACAATCTGGTGACACACTGATTCCTTCAGTCATGATCCATATATAAAGAACTAGAGTGAGGATCCTAGAAATATAATTTCGCCAAGGATGAAGCACATAAGCAATGTAATAAAATATGATGAAAATCACGCAATAAATAAATAAATCTTTGCACATTTCCATGGGTAAAGAGATTGCTAGGGAACAGAAAAAACTTCCTATCTGTTGCATATGGCACTCCTAAAATTAGGCAGCTCCCCAATGGTCGCACACTCGCACTCTTCCTCTCCTTTGGAGAGGTTTTGGGTTCAAGCATGAAGTGCTTATTGCGGTCCGGATGTGGTGGAACTATGCCACCATTTTGATCAACAAAAAAAAAAAGAAAAAAGAAAAAAAGAAAATATTGCAGTCCCAATAAAATGTTGCATGACTCTTAAATAGAAAAGCCATAGGTTATATTGTTCTAAAGTTCCAAGATGCGCTTAGTACCATTTAGCAAATTTGCACTGCAGCATTGAAACGATTTGCTGCTCTGAAATTGGTGATAACCATGAAGATTCAAATACCTTGAGGTCTCCAAGGAATACGAACTTCCAACCCTTAAGGCTTGCTCGAACAGCTAAATCCATGTCTTCCACCGTGGTCCGATCTTTCCAACCTCCTGCTTCGCTAAGAGCTGACATCCGCCACACCCCAGCAGTACCTGTATGGAAAGTCAGTCAAATTTATATCATCATGAGAAAAAATGACTTATTAGAGGAACATATATTCTGCATAACTGCTTGATAGCAATGACTACAATTTCCTTTGTTTTAAAGTCGAATTCTATTTTATAAAAAGTTCTTTTTTGCTGCTTTATCTTTCATCCTATCTGTTTATATAATCTTACCACTATGTGAACTGATTTATGTCAATGTCCATGTTTTGATTTGCTCAAAAAGAAAAATAAAGAAATAAAATACGTATAAGTTCTCTCTCTTTATTTTTTTAAAAAAAGGATACCAAAAGGAAGCGAGATGCTGCCCCCTGTTTATTAAATAAATGAACGGGCGTTTAAAATAAGCTTAAGTTCTTATGCATCATTGCTGACTCGAAGGCTTCTCCTTCAATTCATATTTTTCATATATAAAATTTCAGTATTCATTGTGAGATGATCTTCCCCCTGGATCCCCCATCCTTTTTTGCCCCAACAACGGCAAAGCCTAGGCGGTTTTGTTGATATTTTTAGAGGACAAAACAGAAGCTCTATCAGTCCTTACAAGATGAAGTAAAGCACGAGGGAAAACTTTGATGCCCTTGTTGTCAGGGTACTCGTATTAGTGCATGTACCCTCTTCACTGCCTAGAAATGGACATTTTTCCTGGTCACTTTTCAAACTGTTTCTCCAGAAATATATTTGGTCCTTGTTCTGTTTCCATTAATTTAGCTTAGTTGATATGTAAAAGTGGAGTTTTAAGTAGCTTTAGGAGTATAGAGAAGCAGAAGCAGAAGCAGAGGACTTACCATTGAAGCCAAAAAAGGCATAGGTTGAGGATCCCACTTCCTGCTCCACAGTGAAATGGTAATCCAGGGACATCTCCTGCATCCTTGTCATCAAGCACTCATCTGAATTGACTGAAAATTATAATACTGTCAGTTAAAGCAAAAGAAAATAAAATGAATGATTCAAGAACCACTAAATTTACAGATCATTAACCCGCAAGCATCATAGGGATAAGAGATGGAGATCACCATCAATGAGTAGATCTAGTTAATTGAAAACTGAAAACTATAAAATCCAGTTCCTTTGTATTCTATAGCCAAGGTTTCGGTGATGTCTATAAATTGGATTGGCCATGCAATGAGAACATACTGTTAGCATTACTGCAGGATATGAGCGTATTGATTGAGTAAAAGAAGTGTTAGATGAGATGAACCAGATGGAAAGAGGCCCATATGTCAGCAATTTGATTAGCGTATGCTTACTGCTTTTTTTTATATATTTTTTGGAATGAAATATGAAGTGAGGAACCTTGCCCATGCTTTATCAAAGAAAATTTACAAGGCTAGTTACTAAGGAGAAGAAGTTGGTGGTAGAAGGCAACCTAAGGAGTTACAAGAGGAGAGGAGAGACCGTTGGGGATGGTTTTATGGCTATCTAAGTATTCAACTAAACAAATATTGCTCCACATGGAGGGGTATAGAGCTTTGTGTAGAACTGATGAAGCCAAGACCTTCCTTTTGAAGAAAATCGTAGTATTTCTTTCGTGCCATATGTGCCACGTAATGGACATGGACAATTGATCCCATCCTTTTCTTAAGCTTGCTTGAAGTTTCCTGAAGTGGTATCTGTCCGTGCACCACACAGAGGGCATCCAGAAATGTAACCCTACGATTAATGTTATACGATTTGAAGAAATGTGCACCGTGCAAATATTACTGCTAGTTATTGCTGTAAAATTTGGCTAAAAGAGGATTGAAAAGTGAAGGGAAAAATATTATTTTGGAGTGCCGGTGGAAGATTTTAGGGTGCTGAGGAGAGGGGAATCAGATTTTGTGGGCATCACTCTTATTCATGTTCTTGAAGCAAGGTGGCACCCGAAGAATAGTCGAACATGGGAAGGAAGCAGGGATGTGATGGTGTTGTGGAAATAAAGATATGGTAGGTGCAGCAGCAGCACCTAAATAACAACCATAAAAAGGTTTAAATTCTACTGCAATCGGTTCCTGTTGCTGCTGGCAACCTTTTTTTTTCTTTTGAGGAGTAATGCTTGTTTTTAAATTTTGAAAGGACAAAAAAATAGATGGGTAGGGAAAGGACCACGCAACACCATTTCAAGAGAAGATCTTAAGGCCAGAGAATGCACCATCCCTGTCATCCCGCTTCACTTGCTTATCCATATCTATCCATCTATATATATATATATATATATATATATATAGAGAGAGAGAGAGAGAGAGAGAGAGAGAGAGATCTAATTAAACTGATGCCGTTTCTCTCCGGCAAACTAGCTGCTGTGATGCTAATGATTGAAAGAGATCATGTACCCGTCCTCCTAGTCTCCGCCACTTGACGTTCTAAGTTCTCGCTTTAATAATAGCCGCAGCGATGGTCCCTATCGAAAGAACAGGAGGGAGGGAGAACCATCCGTGGTGGGGCTAATTATGTCCCCAGAGATCTAGGAATGCGAGTGATCGAGGGATTAGGCTGTCAATTTCTCTTTTGCCTTCCCTTATTTTATTTTAGATTAGTTACATACACACATATATATATATATATATATATATATATATATATATATATATATATATATATATATATATATATATATATATATATATATATATATATATATATTATATGCAGGATTAACATTTACAGAGAGATGAATTGAGAAGGCAGAGAAGCCACGTTGGAAAGAGCCACGGGAAAGAGGAAAGAAAGGTAAAACCACTTGGTAAATATGTGCGAATGAGTAATTAAAAAAGAGCAGGAAATTAATTAGGAAGACGAAGAATAGTCAAATAGCCACCGACACTCTTTCTCCCTCTCACCTGCTCGGTAGCTACTGGTATTGCTTAGACTAGAATAGTCCAACATGAGCAACGCGCCCTACTAAAAGCAAAAAACAATGCGTCCAACGGGTACGCTCTCTCTCTCGTGGAGAATCCCACTCCTACTGCTGATCTATCGTATAAACTTAATAATAGGGAAAAAAACACAAGTTTCTCTCTGCTTTTCTCTTCAACTCTCGGGGATTAATCAAGAAAATTGACTAGGATGTAGGTGTGCGCTACTAAAATTGGACTCGACTTTATTCATGAAACTAATAAGCAAAGAGAACATAAACTTTAAAAAAAAGGTAATGGAGGAGTCGTTGGCCTAGCGGTGGGACGAGGGAAAGCAAGAGATAGAGAGAGAGAGAGGCATACCGAACTTCCATCGGGCCTGGACGAGGGCGAGCTCGGCGTTATGGACAAGGAAAGGAATGGTGCGGCAAAGGAAGTCGGGCTCTGGCTGGAAGTCGGCGTCGAAGATGGCGACATAGTCACAGTCCTTGACGTAGCTGTGCTTCATGCCCTCCTTGAGCGCCCCGGCCTTGTAGCCGTTCCGGTTGTCCCGGATCTCGTACTTAATGTTGATCCCTTTGCTCGCCCACCGCTGGCACTCCAGCAACACCAGATCCTATGTGGGTTTTTGTGTTGATTAATTAGACCGCATAGATTTCCGAGCGATCAAACCAAATCAATTCGATTGAAAAAAAAAAAATCGATTGTCTCGATTTGAAAAAAAAAACATAAAATGTGATTGATTATCTGATCTAGCTCATAATGAATTAACCAGGTGGCAAATGTTTTACAAAGAAACGAACGATCAAAATTTTAATGTTTTACAAAGAAAATTCACGAAATTTTTCTATCTACGAAGGTAAAGGGGGTTATATTAATTATTGGGCAATCTAGGTAAGAATTAAGTACTAAAGTCTCCCGCTCGTAAATATGTTTCATCATTTTCCACAACTCAGACCACGCTGTTCAGACGCCTCGAAAGAAGGGTCCGGAAGGGGAAAAAGACGGGAGCCCAAGATCAGGAAGCGCAGGGCTTCCATGTGAGATATAATAACGACGTGGAATAAAATAAGCAGGTTCGATGATCGAAGGGACACGAACAGGAAAGATGGCTCTAGATAACAGAAAAAGCTCTGAGAAATTCACAGAGCACGCATTCATTTCCAATGCTAACATGAATGTGATAATTAATCTAATGACAGACAAATTCGCTTACCTTAATAACAGGGTCGGTGGAATCATCGAGCACCTGGATTATGATCCGATCCGACGGCCATGATAGGCCGCATGCAGCTCCGATGGACAATTGATACACCTGTACATTATCATCATTACAACACAGGATTCAGTCGAAATTCTTCTGTGATTAATCTACAGTGTCGAGGCCCCACCAGGGAGGGGGGGACGGGAGGAAGAGGAAGAGGAGTGGAGCGCCGAGAGGGACCTCTCTTTCGTTGTACATGGGGATCTGGACGAGGACCATGGGGTAGGCGGAGTTGCCGAGTTCCAGGTCGTCCCGCATGAGCTCCCATTTGTAGCGCTTCTCGGGCCGCTTCCCTAAGAGCTTGACGATGACGATGACGATGGCCATGTACACCTTCTCCACGAACAGCATCACCGACATGGCCAGGCAGAGGAACACGGCGAGGCGGAGCAAGGGGACGATGACCGGCGCCTTGATCTGCTGCCACACCAGCCCCATCTGCTCTGTGATGTCGTCCCGAGCCCCCTGGAACGCCTCCGGGAGTACCGCCGTCGACGATTCCCTCTCCATTATGTCTCTCCCCCCTCTCCTTCAGAGCTGCGGCCGCGGCGGCGGAGGAGGAGGACAAACGCGAAAGAAGAGAAGTATAGAAATGGAAGGGAAGAGGGATGGATATTGGGGCTGTTCTGGACGGATTTATAAGTGAAAGAAGGCCCCTTCCTGGTTTCCTTTCGTTTCTCTAGAAAACGAGATCTTTTGAACTCCTGATGATTGTTCGTTTGTTCGTGGCTGGAGGGAGGGGGCTTGTTGCTGGGAAGCTACGCAAGACAATGCGGTGGAGCTGGACTTTCGGTCGTTCGCCTCGACGCCTTCTCCCAAACCCAGAAGATTCCGAAAAGGAAAGACTGGCGAGGAGCAGAGGAGGAGACGAAAGAGAAAGAAAAAGAGGGGTTACTGGAGGGATCACCCAAGGAAACACCTAATTCACACAGTTTTAGTTGAGATCTCGCTCACACTCACCTAAACACCCAACCCATCAAAGATCTACTCTCAAAATAACCAGTGGCCAACAATGCAGGTAGATAGAAAAAGAGGAAGGGAACAAAGCAAGCCAACCTCCTCTCTTCTCCTTCTCCCACCCCTAATCAAAATGTATACAAACGCATATATGTAGTATTATATATATATATATATATAAGGCCTGGCTCCGCTGGCAACAAAGCAATTTAAAAGAGGGAGGGAGGGAGTGAGGGAGGAATAATTAAAAGGGAAGGGTTACGAAAGATAACTAAATAAACAAATAAGGGGCCGACAAAAAATAAGGAGCCTCTTCTTGATCGTGCATTCCTGAATTCTTCTCGAAGCCCTTTTTTTTTTTTTTTTTTCTTTCTCTCTTTTTATGCTTTCCTTGTTTCCTTCCCTCCCTCCTCCGGCTAATCCTAATGCGAACTCAAGGAAGGGGGAGAGAGAAGGTATACAGGGAGGGAAAGGAAGGGAGAGAAACCCAGAACCCCAGTGTCCCAACTGTAAGGTTATAACCAAACGGCCTTAAATAAACGGCCCCGAAATAACGCCGGGGCATCTTTATTGTATTAAACGGAATCCGGGAGAAAAAGAGTTCGCCCGCTCCCAGCGCAAATCAAGGCCGTCCTCCTTCGCACCCGAAACTATTTTTTTATTGATTTATTCATCCTCCCATACCTCTCTTTCCCTTCACGCTATCTGATCATTATTTTTTTTTTCTTTTCTTTTCCTTTTTTTTTGGTTTTTTGTTTTTTTCATTGCTTTTCTCTCCGAAATCGAGAATCAAGATCAACGGCTCCCGACCATCCGAACACACATACGGACCCGGCTATCAAAAAAAAAAAAAGGAAAAAAAAATAAAAAAAAATATTTTTTTATTACAATATATAAGCTTGGAAATTTTCTGGGAGATCATTGAGCGAATGTGGAGAATTTTTTTTTAAATAATATTAAAAAAATTTAATTACAAAAATAGGTAATTCGTAAAATATTTACGGATCTAGGTGGCACGTGGCAAAAATTATGGAGAAAAAAAAAAAGACACGTGGCATTTTGGTGGCCAGCGTGGCCGAATTCGTCTTTGGAAAAGACGAATTCTAAAGTGAATTCGTCTTTTCCAAAGACGAATTCATCTTAGCCCAAAGATCGATCTGAATTCGGCTTTTGAAAAGACGAATTCAAATTCGTCTTTTCAAAGGCCGAATTTAAATCTGGTAACCGGCCTCTCTGCTTTGACACGTGTCGATCGGGAGGTCTTACCGGCCGACACGTGGTTTCGGGTACGGGCGTTGGAAAAACGAATATGAATTCGTCTTGCCAAACGACGAATTCGCCTGAGAATTCATCGTTCGAAAAGACGAACTCAGGCAGACCCTATATATCACGGTTCTTCCCCTTTTTTTTTTTCCGTTATTCTTCCTCTAGTTTTTTTTTTTTCTTTCCGGTGGTCCCTCACCGCTCCGGTCCGGTCCTGTTACAAATTTTGTTTTATCTTCCCGTGGGGTCCTTACGTTGAAGATCACTCTTGCTCATCCATTCCGGTAAGTTTTTTTTTATTTTTATTTATTTTTTTAGTATTTAAATTTTATTTTGATTAATATTTTTTTTTATGTAGATCTGATTATTGGCTTTTCGTTGGATGATCTAGATCTTGTTCTTCCATATTTCATTATCCGGATTTAAGGTAATTTTTTTTTTAAAATTTATAAATATTTGATTGTTTAAATTAAATTTTGTATATATTAATTTAATTTGAATTAAATTTTTTATTACATATTTGAGTAATTAAATGTTATGTTTTGAATTTTTATGATAAATTTTTTTCGACTTTATTATTTAAGAATTTATATTATTATTTTTATATTAAAAATGAATATTAAAAAATTGATTTTAAGATATTTAAAATTTATTAAATAATAAGAAGTTTTGATTATATATTTTTTTGTTTAATATTTATTATTTCATGAATTAAAAAATGATATATATTTATAATGATTAATTAAATAATATGTAGTTCCACTTATTAAAATTTAAAATTTTAGTATTATATTTCAACAATTAATTAATGGTTTAATTAATGTAAAAAAATAATGATATACTAAATTTTAAAATTTAGAACAAATTGATCTTTGAACTTTAGAACCCATTTATGATTAAATATCCGAGCAACTTGCAATGAGGTGGATTAGATGTAAGTATATATTATGGGTTCATGAAACCAAGGTCAAAATAAAGCATCTGAGTCCTTTGACAGAGGCCGTATCTTACCGATGAATGTAACAAAGTAGCCTAGGTTGTTATGAGTAAACATCAAGCACAAAGTTTTCTTCTCGACTTTTTCGAGTTTAGATCGAAATGCCACTTTTCTTCTACCTTCCGAGTCGTGGCTAGGGGCAATGTTTTTTGTTTTCGGTCATCCTTAGTAAGTTTATGTTCGAAATTACTTTTTTGAAACCACCGGATGATAGATTGCATGGATCACGACTGAGCTTGGTCTGGCTTACCGAGCACTTCCAGGATTTAGCATTCGATGCGGATGAGGCAGCCATTCAGTGCTATGCTCGAGCATATATTTTACAGTTGATGGGTGGGTGCCTTTTTATGGATAAATCTGGGAACAACATGCATCTATTATTTCTACCTTTATTAGCGGATTTCGAGACGGCCGGACAGTATAGTTGGGGTAGCGCTGGACTCGCTTGGTTGTATAGAGAGATGTGCAGGACGAGCCACAGAGATGTTACTGATATTGCTGGTCCGCTGTTGCTACTACAGTTATGGGCATGGGATAGAGTTCCGATTATTGCACCCCACAAATTATTTTGACAGGCTCCAGATCCGATGATCGATTTTGATGTGATGGAGCCGGTTTACCACAGGGACCATTAGAGATGAGGTGAGTTTAGAATTTACATAATATTTTTATGCCATGTATGATATATATTATTTTAATTAATTAATTTAATTAATTTATTTTGTAGATAGAGAGATCTTTTTTCTGTCACACAGGTACCTATGCATGTGGTCTCTTCGTATAGTTATTTACTTGATCGACTGCGACCCGATGAGGTAATAAATATTGAATTTTTGATAATGATTGTCTTGTTTTATTTGTTCTTGTTTAATAAATTATACTTTAAATTATTTATAAACAGGTCATATGGCAGCCATATACTGCCGCAATGATTGCACAGTTACCAGACTACTGTCTACAGGGTTAGGAGATCTGGTGTAGTAGAGTGCCACTAGTATGTTTTTATATAGTAGAGTGGCATTTACCCGATAGAGTGATGCACCAGTTCGGGATGCGACAGGTCGTGCCAGATCAGTTTGATACGTTGTCTGCACTACATCGTATTAATATGAGAGGACGATCTGATCAGGATTGGTCCACCATTCATCGGGATTATATACAGTTATGGATGAGTCGTCATGACTATATTATACATGGCGATCCATTCGATGGTACCATGGATTATCATGATCCTTATATGCAGTGGTATCATAGGATCACTCGTCGATTCATCAGTCACAATGGTGCAGTATATGATTACATGGTAAGTAATTTAATTTTTATTATTTAAATTATAAAATATGTTTAAATTTTGTCAAACTAATTAATTTTTTTTTTTACAGGGTAGTAGTTTTGCGACGATACTTGAGCGTGCGACCTCCCCGGATATACAGGATATATGTCACTCTGCCCTCCATACTCTTGGCGAGCATGCACGGATTCCACTCCATGAGTTTTATCAGGAGGGAGACAGGGAGGACGAGACTCCTTCGCCTTATTATCCATTTGCATCTTCATCCGGAGCACCTCCGTCAGCTCATCACAGACGAGATACGAGACGACATAGCACCTCTCCACATCCGATGCACGAGTTCACATCTACTTTGGATGTGGCATCACATTTTGATTATACTACTGCACCGAATTTCATGGGCTGGCAGCATGATTATTCCGGACATGGAGCATCGTCGTCACATCATATATCTGCATAGCAGGCATCACATGATGTAGAGCATGCTGCATATCAGGCATCACACGATATAGAGTATGAGACAGAGCAGCATCAGGCACTTCCGATCCGTCATCGTATACAGCCTACACGCACTAGGAGACGGCCACCATGTGGGACCGAATAGTCATTTATTTTAGAATTTATTGTAATTCATGTTTTCTTGTTAATTTATATAAGAATTATTTATATAAGTGTTTATTTACATATGTGTTTATATGTATTCTGGCCTAAAATAGACAAGCATTATTTATTTGTGTTGTCGATCTCGCCGCCGCGCATGTGGCTTCAGAGCCGCTGATTTGATTAGACTGTCTCGTCCTGAGGTCTCCTGGCTCTCAGTCCTGTAAGACAAGGTCAGAAGCCCTGGCCGGGGGTCCCGGCGAGGGAGCTCCGACGGTCAAGTTAGAGAACGGCGAGAGTGACCGTCTTAGGGGCCACCTGGCGAGGGAGCAAGGGGCCGCTGGCTTCGGCCGAGGTGGGCCCTCCTGGGTGGACACCTGGCGAAGGAGCGAGAGGGCCCGGCTCGACCTCGGCCGAGGTGGGGCCGGCTCAGGGCGCCACCTGGCGAGGGAGCAAGGGGCCGCCGGCTTCGGCCGAGGTGGGCCCCTCCTGGGCGGACACCTGGCAGAGCGGCAGAGGGGCGCTCGACTTCGGCCGAGGTGGACCCATCTCCAGGCGCCACCTGTCGAAGGAGCGAGAGGGCCCTGACCGACCTCGACTTCGACCGAGGTCCATAAAATATTTAATGTAATTTGTTAAATAATATATTTAAAATATTTTAATTTAATAATAATAAGTTTTTCTTTTTTTCAGTAAAATCGTGGAAGGATCCAACCCTCGGTCCTGTCACCATCCCGATTGCCAGTCCGGCTACCACCAGGATCTGATCATCGGTCCTGTCACCATCCCGATTGCCAGTCCGGCTACCACCAGGATCCGATCATCGATTCACCTACAGGTCCTGCTACCAGTGACCATCGGTCCACCATCGGTCAAACCATCGATCCACATATCGGTCCTGTAATTTTTTTATTAATTTTTTATTTTTTATAATAAAATTTTGATACATTTATATAAATTTCATGGGTGTTTTTAAATTTTTTTTTAAAACAAATTCATTTTAATAACAAAATTTTTAATATAAAACCAATATTTTTAAAATACAAAATTCACGGGATTTTTTTTTTTTTACCAATTCAATTGAATTCGTCTTTAAGAAAGACAAATTTAGTTAAATTGAATTCGTCCTTTCAAAAGATGAATTCATCCACATCACCCCGCCCACCTACATCGATAAATAAGTTTTGCATAACCTATTTTTATAATTATTTTTTAAAAAAATATTATTTTAAAAAAAAAACTCGAATGTGGAGACGGAAAACATGCTCGTGTCGATCATAAACATGACTTCCCTCGCACAGGTCTCGCACGTTCGTCGCATGTGGAAGGAAAGGGTACTGCTGCCACGCCCACGGCAGAACCGCAGCATGTGCGAATCCTTCCAAGGGCGATGGCAATCAATTTGGGCAGCAAACCCGGAAGCTTGCCTCGTGTAGGAATTGGGGCATCACATGCCCATGGTCCCTCGCAAGAAGACGATGTTCTTTTTTTTTCGGCCGATTGCAGAGAGCCATCAGTGCTAATTACGGCGAAAGAAAATGCTAAACTAACGTGGATGACTTTGAAGAATCAAAGATTAGCACATGTAAATGGTTGGAAAGGACCACATGCCAAGGCGACCGGCTCTCGGCAACCAAAATTTTTGGAGCATCGTAGAATTATCTTGCTCATCAACTCCTCTTTTTTTCCTTGAAAAAAGACGAAAAAAAAGCAAAATATGAAGAGTATTTATATATAACATTAGAAAAAAAGAAGCCTGGTGAGCGTTCTGTTATATATTATAATTGCAAAGAGAGTTTCATTGTCAGGTGCCATATATCAATAAATTTTCTTTCTTTTGAGAGATTTTATTGTTCATAATATTTCCATTCTTATGTCTATGTTATATCAATGTGTATGAAATATTAGAAAAAGAAGCATGAAATGTTGGAAAAAATTTTATCATGTAATTGCAAGACTTTAGTTTTGGATTTTTCTAATCATGTCTCCCTTCAACATCACAAATTACTGTTATATTATAGTTTTGTACTCCGTTACCTATTCCTTTCTCTTAACATCAAGCGGTGGGCAAGTCAATATACTAGTTAGGAGACAACACGTGATTAAATAGTTATGTGTAGTTGTCAATATGTGCACATTACTGTTAGGAACAAAATATGTCAGGATCCATTTCATCTAAATAGCAATGAATCATCCATAATCCAAGTTTTACGACTTTCCTATTATTTGCGTACATGGTAATTTTTGGTGTCAAGAAAAGAAATTATTTAAGATTATTTTTTCCATTTAACACCAAAATCTGCAACAAACTATATGCCCAAAAATTTGCCATGTATTCAAGTTGCGGCAATTCCCTGTTATTAGGGTTGTAAAAGGATTTTCGCTCACCCATAATGTATCACATTTCATAGCAGCCAAAAATAAATTTCAGATGATTATGAAATATGGTAAGACTTCTTGTTTGTATCTAATTTTGACGTCATTTTATAAAATAAGATTGTCCCCGTATCTTATGTGATTGATGAATAAATAAACCAATATCACAAACACCATATTTACAATATATCTGAATAAGACTGGAGCTGGACCGGACCGGACTAGGCTATATCCCTATCCGAGCTTTGTTTAAAAAAAATTTAAGCTTCGAGCTGGGCTTAGGCCCAAAATTTTGAAAAAAAATAAGGTTCAAATCTGGCTCGAGCTTGATTGGACTGGCCCGAATCAAAGCCTGATTGGACTGGCCGAGGGGGAAGAGAGAAGGAGAAAGGAGGTTGATGCAGAGCTAGGAGGTTGTTAGCTGCAGGAGCCAAGGCCGGGGGAGGGGAAGGAGAGCAGCAAGCAAGCATCGGTGCCACGGGGAGCGTTGGGTGCCGTGATCTTCTCGCTCTTCAAGTGCAAATAGAGATGAAGCTCTCGTTCTCCCTCTCCTCCAAATCCCCCTCCTCCTCCTGCCCCAATTCCCCTAAACCTGGCCCCCAAGGAGATACGCAATGGTAGTGGCAATGCAGAGGACGATGAGCCCAAGCCCCAGTTCATCACCGTCTTCAACCCCACCCAAACCCTAAATGCCCAAGCGAAGCTTGTCATCCCCCCATCCCCAATGCTAACCTCCGCCCTACCAAGAAGATGAACAACCTACGGCCTCATCCTCTGCTCCAACAGTGTCTGCTCCAACAGTGTCTACTCCAACAATGCCATTGCCTCTACCGATTCTAGATTCCAGGAGGAGGAGGATGGAGACCGCCACCATGCCACCTCGGTGGAGGACTCGATGCTCAAAAGGTTCAAGGAAGACATGAAGAACCTCTTGGAAGATTGTAGCTTTGACGAATTTAACAACATCTCGATCGAGGGATTTGGTGCTGTGCTTCTTGTCGAGTATGGGTAGTCAGAGGACAAGAGGATTGGGCTGTAAATATTTTGAGCTGGGGGTCAGGCCTATGTCTAGGCCAGATTTGGACCTATCCAAGCCGGACTAAAAAAAGGCCCAAGCTTAGTCTAAAACTTGAATGGTCTCTATTATTAGGCCGAAGCCTGACTCAATCTACTTCGGAATTGGCTCGAAGTCGGTCCGAAGCCCATTGAACGGCCTAAGCCCAATTCTAACCTTATATCTGAACAAGTCTTAAAAGGTAGATTATGACATTTATCCTTATTAATAAGGTTTAAGTTGCTTGCTTGACTAGATTATGGTCATTTATAAATGACCTACTTTTATACTTCGCCACTATAGAGCTGTCAATGGATCGGGTCCAGACCCGAGACCTGTTGGTCTGGACCCAACGGGTCCGGATTTGGATCTAAATCTGGACCCATTTATCCGGATCTAGATCTGGACCCGTTTAGTCATAATTAAATGGATACGGATCTCGATATGTAATATCCAGATCCGGCAGATCCGAGACCCGATTAAATAAAATAATATTATATATATATATTTATACAAATTCTAGAACATTAGATCATGATCCAACGGTTCATATCAATCCTGGATTTAGTATAAAATCTCTCATTCTCTCCTCCATTCGTGCCCTATCCCTTTTCTCCCTTCCATCGAATCCCCAAATCTTCCATCGACGATCGACCCCTCGACGGACGACGCCTCGGCGATGCCTTCATTGGATCCGAGCCATGATGGCCGCGCTACCCCGACATCGACCCTCCGTAGCTACCCCGACATCGACCCCACCGGCCGCGCTACAATTCTTGGATTCGAGGCTTCCGAGCTCCACAGGCCACCACGATCATCCCCACTCCCTGCTGGCTGCCCTACCCCGACATCGACCCCCCCGCAGTTATCCCGACATCGACCCCACCGGTCACGCCACCATTCTTGGATCCGAGGCTTCCGAGCTCCACCGGTCACCTTGATTGTCCCCACTCCCCTGCCGGCTACCCTACCCCGACATCGACCCCGCCGGCCGCGCTACCGTTCTTGGATCCGAGGCTTCCGAGCTCCACTGGCTACCACGATCGTCCCCACTCCCCTGCCGGCTGCCGCTGCCCCTATCCTTATATCATTCCCAAGCTGTCGAGAACGATCGACGGTTGCCCCTGCCATAAAATCATTAAGATTTTTTTGGGGGGGTAATGCTTGTTCGGGTCTAGATACCCGGGATCCATTCGAATCCGGGTCTAATACTTTAAAAGTAGACCCGTCGAGTATTCGGATCCGGGTCTGGATCCGGTACATAAGATCGGGTCTCGATCTGGATTCTTTTTTTTTTTTTTTAAGTAGAATAGTTAACTTCGATCATAACTTTCTAGCGTCTTAACAGTAACCTTTTTATCTTACCATGTATCATGGTATTACTTGTACTGACATTAAGCTGCCACCATTGGTGAATCACCATTCACTACCATTAATTGTGAAGAATGTAATATGGAAGATCACGATCGGAATTAAGCATGATGAGTTGGATTTGGTAATCAACGTATCTTCGAGTTACAACTCGTGCATGTACCAACATTGGTATCATTAATATGAGAAATCAATGTGCAAGGTTCTTTTGAAGACCATTGAAAGCTCCATGTATACATAAATTAAGAAGGTTAAGATGCCCATCATAATGGATTTATTATAGGTAATTAAATATTGTAAGGACGGCATCTACTCAAGGTCTATAAAATAATGAATGAATAGCCTTTGTTTTCTTGAATGAATAACGAGTTTATATATAGATATCATTTCAGCCTCCATAAATTTTAAGCTATATCCAGATTATGTATTCCATTTTTTAAATGAAGGGGCCGGGAAAGATTAAAAACAGGGGTAGCTGGTGGCGTCGTGACAATTTAAAGGATGCATTCTCGTCTAACTAGACTACTTTGGTCTACGGTTGTTTGATTAGATGATTAGGTGATCATTTGGTTAGACTGGGTAGCAGTTTTGTCCCCATTAATCATTCTGCACTTTGCTAAATTAAGTTTCCTATATTTAGATAATTTATGGATATTTTGCGAGTTGCGCAGGTGCCGATGATCTTTAGCTCCGCTGGTGCCAAATGCCTCTTTTATATCTCCCTAAATAATAACCTCCGAGGCAGTGAATGCAGCAGAATATCTCTCACGCAAGCACAAAAGTTACCGCATGTAACTTGTAGCTTCCCTTCCCCAGCATTGGATTACCGGTACGGTATCAGCAGGCTGGTGGAGGACAACGGTAGACAACATAATGTTTTTTAAAAAAATTATATTTCTAGTTATTAAATTATATCATATTTTTTAAAAAGAATAAATTATAAATCTATAGTTTTTGATTCCTGAAATTTCTTTATTATTTTAATATTATCTTCCGATCAGTTTCGGGTAAATTTCTCTTACCAATTTATTGCTTCTTGCTGGGCTAATACTTATGTGCCCGTTTTTTTAATACATGGCACTTTATCATTTATTTGATAAATTATCTTATTTCTTATTGTTCTCTTTTGAAACCTTTTTTTCATTGGTTATGATCGAAAATATGTCCCTTCCAAATCCTCTCGATCATCCTCTCTAAACTCTAATCATCTTTCCAAAATCTTAATTTTCTAATCTTCTTTCCATTTCTCCTATACGGTAGACATTCCGCTACTATATTCATCATGAATAGAAGCTCAAGTGCTGGGTCCAGTACCTCGAATCGATCCAGGACTTCGAACGGTAAGAAACATAGATCTTACCTTTGTAGGCAACATGCTCAAATGAAGACCTTATGGATAAGAAGAAACCCAGGAAAAGGATCCTCGGTTGCCCACGTTTTAGAGTATGAGCTTTCTTTGGCTCTAACTCCATTTTTTTCATCTTTTCGGTTTTAAAAAATTGTCTCTATATAGAGGATGATGTCTTACCATGATTATTTCAAGTGGTATGATAAAGAGATCTACTCTCATAGAAAGGTAGTGATTAATCGGCTCAAGAAGGAAATGGGTGCTGTTATACACAACCGGCCTCCCTCCGAACCAAACCGAAGCTGATGACCCTTTAGCTAGGTCTGACCGACCTTCCAGAGATCCGACCGACCCACCAGGGATCCGACCGACCCACTTCAGTCAGGCCCATATCGGTCCAAAACGGGCCGCTCCAAAGATGGCTCGGAGGCCCCAGAGGTCCCTTACAGCTCGTACCATAATTATGTTATAACAGATTCCTGACATCTCAGAGCCACCACTCTGCAGATCTCATAACGCTGCTCCGCTTTGGTGCCTCCTGGCCACTACCAAGATTCCTCTAAGGGCAAATCGGCCATTTCCAACCTAGCCACTAATAGATTCCGGTAAAGTTTCGCACCTATATAAGATAAAAAGGGGATCCCGAGGTAAGCAGGCTCTTCCTTCCCCATGAGCTATCTCTTTGCGATCCCTCCATTTGTTCCAAGTCTCCCACTGACTTAGTCATCGGAGTGTCCCCCGTCGAAACACCACCGGCACGTGGAACATTTTTGCAGGAACCAGGAGACGCGCATTCCAACCAGCCCGGTAGAGAGAGCCTGGTCTGGGAGATCCAGCAACAACAAATTGGCGCTAAAGGAAGGGGGCTTGAACCTCCGCCCTTGTGTTCTTTCTTCAAAATGAGGGATCCACCGTTTGACAAAACAATGGTGAAAGGGAGAGCTCAGAATGCCTCCAACAGGAGAGGCCGCTCCTAAACAAGCTCGAGAGAACCTCTCAGGGAGAATGACGCTACCCAGCCTACCATCATCCTGGGACAACAGCAGTTCTAGACCCTTCTGAACCGTATCGATACTCTTATCATCGCGGTTTAGAACCTCCAAGACGTGGCAAACAACAGACAGCGGCTGCTCGCGGCGTCCAGAACCAGTCATCGACCTGCTACTGAGGGAAGTCGACAGCAAGGAGTCTCTCGACTCCACTCCCACACAACCCCGGAGCCCCGGAGGTCACAGAGGACTCACGCCAATGGAAACAAAGCAAGGTCTGTCTCACACTCTTCAGCAGATTCGGTCTCCGATGACGACCAACGACGTGATGGAGACTTGAGGGACTACACCAGCAAGCTCCAACGCATGGAGGAGAAAATTGCCGAACTGGTCGACCAGCAAAAAGGAGGAGAAGCACTGGCGTACGACTCTTGCCCGTCATTCTCCGCCATAATTATGGGGGAAGCTATCCCCCGTCACTTCAAAATCCCCCAGGTGGATGCCTACGATGGCACTGTTGCCGCCAAGACCGTCGTGGCCAGTAGCTCCTACCGGCGTCGGAGTGCGCTCCCCCCGCCTCCCACCACTCTCGGCTCCTAGATCTCCGCGCTGGGTGCGCCCCGCCTCGCCATCCGATGGTCCTCATCTCCTGGACCTGCAAGACAACGGTTAGAGATCCAGGCCGGGATTTCCGGTGGGGGCACTCCGACGATCAAGTCAGTGATGATCCAGGGGAACAGATCCTCCTGATCGGGCCCTTCTTGATGGACTCCGTACTAGGAGGAGCAAAAGATGATGTGGGTGGAGGTGTGAACGTCATAGGGGGAGAGTAATGGCTGGAACAGAGGGATGCTCTGTTCTTCCACATCCCCTTGTACCCCTCGGTTCCCGCCTTTTTTGGTGGTCATGGTGCTTCACCCTTTTCTTTTTGTGTTTTAGTTGTTTTTTGTTTGTTACCCCCCCCCCCCCCCTTCAGGGGATGCTGATCGTTCTTTGTAGTTGAAAACTGGCCATTGGGAGTCTGCCTCGGGATTCTTGCCAGGTTATCAGGCGCACGCGGCGGTATCCCAAGGGGCCTTTCCTGATTCATGATAAGGTGCATTGTCAGGCGCTCCGACACTCTTATTGGTTGCCTCATTCCAGAAAATTTTAGGGTGCCTCGAATGGCGGGCCACCGCCCGCAGGATTCGAATCCTGGTTGGCCTTCTTTACTGGGTGATCTGAGTGGTTGGTGAGGAATGTAGCATCTCAATCAATGTGCTACCTTCCCTTCTGGTGTAACTGGCGGTGTCAGACGGTCAGTACGGTCTGGGAGGCGCTCTGGTATGGTCCTCGGGTGGCTTGCCGACGTCCTCAATCGGTGAGGACCTCATCTGAGCTGGGGCCGAGCTGGGACGACCAGGCTCGCTCCAGCCTAGGCGCTCCGAACTCGTGGGGACGTCTAGGTGGAGTGGGGCGGAAGGCGGACCCGATCCAGAGGACGCGCACTCGGAGAGGCTCCACATCGGTGGGTGAGCTCTTGGCTCGACCTCGATCACAGGGCACTAACCTCCGAGGGTCTCCTCTGGAGGGCAGAAGGCGGACCCGGTCCAGAGGGCGCGCGCTCGGAGAGGCTCCACATCGACGGGTGAGCTCTTGGCTCGACCTCAATCGCAGGGCACTAACCTCCGAGGGTCTCCTCTATAGGGCGGAAGGCGGACCCGGTCTAGAGGGCGCGCGCTCGGAGAGGCTCCACATCGACGGGTGAACTCTTGGCTCGACCTTGACCGCATGGCACTAACCTCCGAGGGTCTCCTCTGGAGGGCGGAAGGCGGACCCGGTCCAGAGGGCGGGTGCTTGGAGAGGCTCCATATCGGTGGGTGAGCTCTTGGCTCGACCTCGACCGCAGGGCACTAACCTCCGAGGGTCTTCTCTGGAGGGCGGAAGGCGGACCCGGTCCAGAGGGCGCGTGCTCGGATAGGCTCCACATCTGTGGGTGAGCTCTTGGCTCGACCTCGACCGCAGGGCGCTAACCTCCGAGGGTCTCCTTTGGAGGGCGGAAAGCAGACCCGGTCCAGAGGGCGCGCGCTCGGAGAGGCTCCACATCGACGGGTGAGCTCTTGGCTCGACCTCGACCGCAGGGCACTAACCTCCGAGGGTCTCCTCTGGAGGGCGGAAGGCGGCTCCGACCTAGACGTCAAGCTCATGAGCTCGACCTGGCGGAGGACTGAGCTCGATCTGCTGCCCTGAGAGAGCTCAACTCAGCTCGATAGGGGATCCAAGCCGGGGGGTCGACGTGGCATCCTCTCTTGACGTGGCGCCTACACGCTTCTCCGCGTCAGCAATCTTGCCACATCATTTGCCTCCCACTCCCGAGGCTCGTTAGTGCGCAGCGCTCGGCTCGAAGGGAGTAATTGCGGTGCTGACGTGGAAAGGTAAAGATTTGGCACGATGATGGCCATGATTGCTGGCACTTCGGAGACCGCCCCTGCGAGCCAATGCGGGGATGCCACCGGGCGACGTTCGAGGAGCAGTTAATGCTGGCACAGAATGCAGAGCGACTGGGATGCCATTCTCATCAATGGGAGGCACGTGGCACAGATCCGTTGGTGGAGAGGGTGGAGCGGTTGAATCGGTACGGGTGCCTTGGGTCATTTTGAAATGAAAGGAAGGCCTTACCCGAACCATCTATTCTTTTTGAATTCTCCGTGCCTGCTGCTGCCGCGCCCAAGCTTCTTCTTCCTTCCAGTCGCCCCGAATCTTTCCAAGGCAACAGGTTAGCTTCTTCTTCTTCCTTCCCCACTAAAATAGGGTTCCTTCCCAGGGTCTGCAAGCTCCTTTTCTTTCTTCAACTTTGAGTTTTTCCTTCTCCTTTGTCTTTGGGGATGTCCCATTTTGGTCCGGGCTTCCGTCCCTCCACTGATCAGGGTGAGGCCAATCCCTCCGAATGGAGGCCGGCGTCTTCTTCCTCTTCTTCTGATGAGGAGGGAGGCGTAGCTCGCTTCGAGCTCAGTAGGAGGCATCCTCCTGGTCCGGTTCTCATTAGGGAACCGGGATCTGATCCTCCTCTTCCTCCTCCTTTTTCTGCTCCTGTCCCTGAGTCTGTCCGGCCTGCAGGTCCTGGTGGGGTCGCCTCCACAATCTCCACCGAGCAACTCAGGACTGTCCAGGATGCCTACGGCATCCCACCCTCTGTCCGGCTCATGATCCCTTGCGCGGGGGAATGGGTCACTTCGAGTAGCCCGGGCCGTCTTGCCTTCTATGAGGGAACCTTCGCTGGAGGTCTTCGCTTCCCTTTCCACCCTTTCCTTTTGTCTATCTTGGACAATTATCGTTTGGTGCTGGCACAGCTAGTGCCAAACGCTATTAGGGTTATTTTCTCCTTTGTTGTGCTTTGTCATCTTCACGGGTTCGTAGCCCGATTCTCTTTGTTCAGGGCTTTCTTTATCCTGAAGTGCCAGCCAATCGAAGATGGTTGGTGGTCCTTATCCTCTCACCCGAAGGGCATCAAGTTTGAGCTCCCCTCTTCCGTCAAGGGATAGAAGAGTAAGTTCTTCTTTGTCGAGGTCGAGGGGGTTGACTGGGTCTGGAGCGATCCGAACAAGTCCCCCAACCGAAACTTTGCTATCGATGCGGCTGATCGAGATGATTACGAGCAGCTCCGCGGCACGCAGATTCCTCCTCTCGAGGTCCTGTTGTCTAAGCAGAACCTCATCGACTCTGAAATCGACCCAGGGAATGGGTCGGGTGAGTTCGACCTAAACTCTTCTCTTTTTCTTCCTTCATGTAATTCTTGTGTAATTTCCCACTGGTTCTAACCACTGTGTAACTTGCACGCAGGCATGATTTTCTCCGAGAGTGATCTCGTGGCCATAACCAAGAAGAGGCGGCCGACTGGATTGGTCGGGGAGCCTGCTCCCAGGTGACCCCAGGGCGAGAGCGCCTCTGCTGCCACCCCCACGGTAGTGATAGGTCTGGCCTCGACCGCGGCCGTTGGCTCGAGCTCGGAGGAGCCCCACGCTGCTCCAGCACCGGTGGAGAGGTTGGCTCCCGTGGCTCCAAGGCCTGCCCAGCAGGCCCTTGCTGCAGAGCCCGAGGTGGTGGTCCGGGAGAGAGCCGCCGATGCTGCTGCTGCACCCTGCCACCCTCTAGGTCAGTCCGTCACCGGTGCCATGGATGAGGAGGCCCGGGCCACTCCCAAGGCCACGGCAGACGTGCCGCCTGCGCCGACACTGGCCTCCCAGCCTACCCCCCATGGTCCTTCGGTCAGCGGTGCACGGCCGCCCGTCCATGGAGAGAGTCGGAGTGAGGAGGGACGACGCTACCTCCCCTTCAGAATTGGGCCGGAGAACTCGGCCCTCCAGAGCCCTGAGCTTGCTGAATGCTTGATGGACTTCTCCATCCAAGCATGCGACCGGCAAGACATGGCAGGCATGCATGTGGCCGATGTCTTCAAGATCTTCTTCTCCCAGCTATATTCGGTGGGTTTCTTCACCTTTCTCATTTGTTCTTCATCTTTTCATTTTTTTTTGCGGACCTCTCTCTTTCTTTATATAGATTGGTGCTGAGGCCCTCTATATCAGGAGCCACTTCCAGAGCGGGGAGCATCTCGAGCGGTAGCAGGCCACCGAGATCGAGTCTTTGAAGGCAGACCTGAGGGAGAAGGCCAGTGCGAGTGGGGCCCTTGAGTTGAAGGTCAAGGACCTCGAAAAGGAGCTCGCCGATGCTGAAGGATGAGTGAGAGGACTCTCGACGGCTTGCGATCTGGAGCGGAGCTATTCGAAGAAGGCGATCGACAACCTCTCCATCGTCGAGAAAAAATTGAACTGGTACAGTGCCGAGGTCGACCGGCACAAGGAGGCCACCCAGGTGGAGCTGGCGGGCGTGAAGGAGAAGCTTGCCGCTATTGAGAAAGCGGCAGAGACGGTGACTAGCTCGACGGAGGCAGCTAGGCTGAGGGCTATTGAGCTGGAGAGGGTGGCTGCTGCGGCCGAGAAGAACGCCGAGAACGCCGTCACCACCTTTAAGGCTTCGAAGGAGTTCGTCGCTGACATCCAACAAATGGCGTCAGACTCCTTTTACAAGGGGTTCATGTACCTGCGTAGCTGGGTCGAGGCACTTGTTCCCGACAAGAACCGCAGCTGCCTTAGATACCCCTCGGCTTCAGAGGAAGAGATCGACGAGGAGGTCATCGGGTCAGAGCCTTCGACACCAGCCGAGGGTGGTCCTCCTGAGGCTAGGGTGACTGAGCCGGAGACTTCTGAGGGCTGGGGCTCTTGGCCTCAGGACCCAGCAGAAAAGCCGGCCGACATGGAATGACCTCTCTTTTCCTCCTTGCTTTATTTTGTACTCTTTGTTTCTTGTACTTGTTCGGGGTCTCCCGGCATGTCGGGGGGGCCCGGAAGACACTTGTAGTTTGTGTTTTGTCAAAGAAATTTGGATTGCTTTGTCAGATGCTCTCTCCCCTCCTCTCTTCTTCTCTTATCTTTCTTTTTTTTTTTTTTGCTTTGTTGTTCTTGTTTGAGGACATCAGAGAGAAGGGCTTCACCTTGTTTGAGGTTGGGACACTCATGGGCTGTTAGGCCCGACGATGTCATTGGCTGAGGGCCGGGCAACTTGAAGTTCTCTTGGCCGGAGATCTGAGCTCCGGTCTTGAGGAGGTTTCTTGGAGCTGGGCTCGGGGATGCAAATTGCTGAGAGCTGCTTGGCTCGAAGTTCTCTTGGCTGGAGATCTAAGCTCTGGTCTTGAGGAGGTGTCCTGGAGCTGGGCTTGGGGATACAGATTGCTGAGAGCTGCTGGGCTCGAAGTTCTCTTGGCCGGAGATCTAAGCTCGGGTCTTGAGGAGGTGTCCTGAAGCTGGGCTCGGGGATGCAAATTGCTGAGAGCTACTGGGCTTGAAGTTCTCTTGGCCGGATATCTGTGCTCCGGTCTTGAGGAGATGTCCTGAAGCTGGGCTCGAGGACGCAGATTGCTGAGAGCTGCTGGGCTCGAAGTTCTCTTGGCCGGAGATCTGAGCTTCGGTCTTGAGGAGGTGTTCTGGAGCTGGGCTCGGGGATGCAAATTGCTAAGAGCTACTGGGCTCGAAGTTCTCTTGGCCGGAGATCTGAGCTCCGGTCTTGAGGAGGTGTCCTAGAGCTGGGCTCGGGGATGCAAATTGCTGAGAGCTGCTGGGCTTGAAGTTCTCTTGACCGGAGATCTGAGCTCTGGTCTTGAGAAGATTGCTAAGGGCTGCTGAAAGTGGTAGCTTTGATGGTATTGTATTTTCTTCTTGTCCCCTCTTTCTTTCCTTCCCCACTCTTCCTTCATGCATTTTTCTTTTTCTTTTTTCTTCTTTTTTTTTTAGAGTGGGGAGATCAGGGGAGAGGATGTTGGCTGGACCCCCATTTTGTTCTCTTTCTTTCCTTCCCCTCTCGTCTTCTTTTCAAGTGGGGAGATCAGAGAAGGGGGCTGCCGGGCTTCCCCCTTTTGTTCCCTTTCTTTCCTTCCCCTCCCGTCTTCTTTGCGAGTGGGGAGATCAGGGTAAGGGGGGTTACCGGTCTTGATTGCCTTGGAGCTAGGCTCGAGGCCTTTCTGGACGTGGAGCTAGGCTCGGGCTCAGGGATTGCCTGAGATCTTGGCTCAAGTCTTTTGGTGCCTTGGAGCTAGGCTCGAGGCGTTGACGGAAGCTACGTGGTCCCATGATCCCTTGGCATCTCAGAGTTGGGCTCGGAGATGTTTGAAATAGAGAGCTGCTTGGCTCGAGATTCTTTTGGCCGGAGATCTGAGCTCCAGTCTTGAGAAGGCGTCCTGGAGCTAGGCTCGGGGACTCTTGGAGTTGGAGAGCTACGTGGCTCGAAGTTCCTCTAGCATCCTGGAGCTAGGCTCGGGGGCACTGGGAGTTGGAGAGCTACGTGGCTCGAAGTTCCTCTGGCATCCTGGAGCTAGGCTCGGGGGTGCTGGAAAGTGGGAGCTACATGGCTCGAAATTTCTTTGACGTCCTGGAGCTGGGCTCGGGGATGCTTGGAGTTGAAAAGCTACGTGGCTCGAAGTTCCTCTGGCATCCTGAAGCTAGGCTCGGGGGCGCTGGGAAGTGGGAGCTACGTGGCTCGAAATTTCTTTGACATCCTGGAGCTAGGCTCGGGGACGCTTGGAGTTGGAGAGCTACGTGGCTCGAAATTTCTTTGACGTCATGGAGCCGGGCTCGGGGACACTTGGAGTTGGAGAGCTACATGGCTCAAAGTTCCTCTGGCATCCTGGAGCTAGGCTCGGGGGCGCTAGGAAGTGGGAGCTACGTGGCTCGAAATTTCTTTGACGTCCTAGAGCTGGGCTCGGAAATGCTTGGAGTTGGAGAACTACGTGGATCAAAGTTTCTCTGGCGTCTTGGAGCTAGGCTCGGGGGTGCTGGGAAGTGGGAGCTACGTGGCTCGAAATTTTTTTGACATCCTGGAGCTGGGCTCGGGGATGCTTGGAGTTGGAGAGCTACGTGGCTCGAAATTTCTTTGACATCCTGGAGCTGGGCTCGGGAACGTTGTTGACCCTTTCCTGCAAAACATGCGGACACCCATGCAAGGGAAAAAATCATCACCATAATTGTTGGTGAGGGGACTTACCTCATCGGGAGCGTCTTTGCAGGCTGTAGGCCCTCCCCTCTCGGGAAGCCTGGCGCCGTCGAGTTCTTCGAGGTAATGGGCCTCTCGCGACGAGACTTAGGGAGCCTCGTAGGGGCCTTCCCATGGTGGTTCGCCACCAATTTAGAGAGAAGTGGTGAGAAGGGGCCCTCAAAATATATCTTTTTTATTGTTATCTTTTCATTTTTTAATTCTTGTGCTTTGTTACAAATAAGAACCCAGTGATAGAATTTGACTGTTGCACCTAAAGCATCTAATGTGAGATAATTGGATTACTTAGTTTATATAAATATTCAAGATCTTTTATAGTAAATAATAGAAATAAGATTAAATATATGTACATATCCTCACATACTCTTATTATTTAAATCCTAGCATGCTCATTAAATTAAAAAGCTAAATTCATTCAAATTCAATCACGAATATTATGCTCCATTCATGATCAATCCAAATGAGACCATCTTGTATTTTCTAGTTTATATAGATCATGGATTGGATTTGCTTTGATACTATTTATCATGATATAAGATCAATTAAAAAAAAAACTAGCTAGAAATGTATTAATTTGAGTTTCTTAAGTCTTACATAAATAGCCAAGATTTTTTTTATAAATAATTAACGTGAAACTAACTATATGTCTCCTCACTTGGGTGTCAAAAAGTTTAGGCTATAATTAAGTAGATAAATACTTGGTAAAGCAGGTATTCTAGAAAAAGCTAAGCTAATGCATGACTCTATTATTTCTCTTCATTGTGGAAGCATGTAAGAAGTTGAAAGGATTTTATCTATAAATAGTTTAGCTTTTGTTTAACATGGGAACTTATTGTGTGAAGTGTGCCAAATATGCAATTGAGTTAGAGCATTTTTATCAGACTTCAAGCAAATGTGTTGGATGGTTTATAACCTAGTATTTGGTTTTATCATTAAGGTCCATGATGATAACATGTGGATCATCTTGCGCATCCTAGCTTGTTTGGTTTTCCATCCATGTACTTCACTATAGGAGAATGTCATGTGTAGGGCTTGTAATTTTTTCTCCCGTGTGAATGGGCTGAGAGGGAATCCATTTTTTTTCCAGATGGTAGGGCATGTATATCTAGGGCTAGCAAAGCCTTATTGGTGTTTTCTCTATACTTTTAGTGCATTTTTCCAGTCTAATGATTTCTTTAAATCGGTATATTTGGACAAAGCTATTGCCATCCATCAATACTCTTGATGGAGTCTCAACATATTGGGTATATACGAAGAACTCATAAAATTTGTTTCTTATAGTTAGAACTTAGAAGTCTAGGTTTGCCATTCTTTATATTCAAGCAATTTTATTTTCTTAATGCCAATCAAAAAATACGTGTCATCCTTGTAAATTATGAATACCAAGGTAAGATATCCATACAAATTCAACAATATGCTATTTAATCTTATGATACTATATTTGTGAATCAAGGCTCAAGGAGCTGCCATGGTTTGTCAACAAAGAAGTTTAACATGGCTATATATTTTGCCAAACTGGAAACTGTATATACATGCATGAAAATAGTACGTGCTTCATGTATTAGTTTATCAGATAGTATGTAAGGTTTATCCCCATCCATAGCCCAACTAGATTCCATGCGAACAAAGTAGCACCTCACAGGTTCAATAAATTTAATAAATTAATCTTTCGTTTTGGGTTCTAAGTTAACCCTATCTATGATTCACGATCTTGTTGTTGTTGGTAGTTTTTATGTCATGTAGCTCTATTTATTTTGTTGCCTTTTTCTTATCAGGTGCTTGACTGCTTAGAAAGTAAAGAAGCTTTCTAAACTATTTTAAATTTGGTTTAAAGTTTGTATATGGAGGCTATGATGATTTTAGGATGTATATTTAGCTGATTCAACTGTTTCTAATGGAAGCAATCTTGGATGGCCTTCTTTTGTAGGCAACCTATTGTAGTCGTTTTGATTTAGTCGCAGATTAAATCATAGAACTGAGTTTCATCCTTAGTAGATTATTTCTGTTTCTTTATAAATTTCTTGGTATATACCTGCATCTTACTGAACATGTTATGCTTTAAGATTTGTTTATTATTGCAAATCTTTCATTTTAATACTATCTATAGCTTTGTTATGATTAATTATGATTTTTAAAATATTTTTTACAAAACTTGCATTGCATAGAAATATAGACCCGTCAATTGATTAAAGTATATATTCTATAGCATTCGTACATTTATTTTATTTTTGCATGGATGGGTTATACATAGTGGTTTTTTCAGGATGAGTCGAGGTTACCATCTACATGTAACCAAACCTCTAACATGAACATATACCTGATTTTGGATCCAGTGACTAATAGAAAAATCTTGCGAGAGATGATAATATTAGTTGTTTGCTCAAAGATGCTTTTGAATATGCTTTTGAATATAGTTTACATTTTTGCATGAATAATTATCATATCTTTTAAATAACAATTTATTTCTATTATAATTTGATTATAATGTTGCCTGACTTGGTTTTTAACAATGCATGTTAGGTACACCATACCTCGAAGAAAGCGCCTATCAGATGTATAGTTTCAGTTTTTCTAGACCGAGGCTAGTACTTCATCATAGCAGGCCGATGACAGTCAATCAGTTTCACGTCGGTCTGATGCCAGTCCCTCCATTCCTGCACATCCGGCCGAGGCCAGTACCTCTCCTACATATCAGGCCGAGGCCATTCCCTCCAATTCAGCACATCACGATCCTCCTACAGATCATCCAAATGATGAGCCTATCATCGATGATATACATATACAGGGTAATTTAATAATTTCATCTCATTTCACTTCATACATATGAAATAGTTTTGATATATAATTTTCTATATTTTTTTTTGTAGATGGATCCGGGAGACTTAGGAGGCGAGGACCCACACTAGTCCGTGATGTGTGGCAGTTACCTGAGGGTGAGAGGATCGTCATTGAGTGCAACAAGCTAGGCCAGCCTATTAAGAAATCTGCTAACTTATTGACCAGCTTTTTGGGGACAGTAGCACGCCGGGGTCAGCTATGTCCCCTAAATTATTCAAAGTGGAATGACATGCTTCCTGCCTATAAAGTAGAGATGCTACAACTTGTGCAGGTAAAAAATTTGATATATTATTTTATATCTTAAGTTTTTAACAATTTCATTACTTATTTTATTTAATACTTATTTTATTGTTTATTTACATTGTAGAGCAAGTTCATACTCCCTCCAGATTGTAATGATTTTGTGCTTAAGTCTCTTAATCGCAAGTGGAAAGAGTATAGGACAAAGTTGAAGGAAGACTATTAGATAGAGGGTAAGACAGAGCAGCAAGTTACAGCTACTTGTCCTCCTGATGTACACCCTCATCAGTGGATGAAGCTGGTGTACTATTGGTTCTCCGAGAGGGCACATGTTGATAGCATCATCAAACTTATAAACTTATTAATTTTTAATGTAAATTACATTTATACAATATATAACATAGTTTTAATTTTATTTTGTAGATATGTTCTGCTATTGGTAGAGATGCACGAGTAACTCAGTCTGTTCCTCACATAGTGGGGTCCAAGAGTTATGCACGGCTCAGGCATGAGTTTGTATGTTTCTCATCCTATAATATTTTAGTACACTTTTAGTTTTAACATCATAATCATCATGTATTATGCATGTGCCATATATCATGATATGGGGATATAAGATGTATCATTTTAGATTTTTTTGTAACATTTATTCTTTCTATAGGCTGATCAGCAGGGGAGGGAGCCTGGTGAGGTGGAGTTCTATCGGATGACTCACGTTCACCAGGATGGCAGTTTTGTTCGGGAGGAATCCAGAGATCTATTTATATTTTTTTATTTATATTATATCATGATTTATAATTTTATTTTTATTAAGCATTAATATATTAATTTTTTATAAAATATAGGAGAGGGCTATCTTTATGATGGTCGAGCGTGCTGGCGAGTCTACATCATCTACGCAGAGCAGTCACGTCGAGGCCGAGACATTCTCGGAGTTGATGGGACCAGAGCGTTATGGACGAGTGAGGGGTTATTGGATTGGAGTTATCCCTACACAGTTATCTGAGGTATGTAGATTTACTCGGGATTTTAGAGATAGTCATGATAATTCACGTGTTCGTCGTCTCGAGGATGAGATAGCAGAGCTCAAACAGACATGTGATACAGACAGAGCAGAGATGCAGACTATGAGGGCTCAGCTTGAGCATGTTACATTTGTGCTACATATGTTCATGTCATTTCAGGCAAGTAATTGTTTATAACTATATATATATATATTTTGTATGTATGTAATAATTTAGAATATATATAATGCAGATATCGTAACTATATATATATATATTATAGGTTCCTGATGCATCTGCCAGTCGCAGACAGGACGACGACCAACCTCCCGCGAACCATTGATGCCATTGATACCGGTCGATATTTTTTTTATTATTATTTTTGTATGTCTTATGATATATTTAAACTTGGATACATTATATATATAACACTCTTTATATTGACTTCATGTATATTTGGTGTTTGGAGTATGAATGTTGTGTTTGTGTGATACAATTTTCAATGAAATGATGTTTGATTCCATCTTTATATGATACAGGTTTGAATGAAATGATATTTGATTTTGGTGATAATGTATACAGGTTTGTATAGATTTATGTTGATACAGATTTCATTTTGTATGAGTTCAAACATCGTAGAGGTATTTTTTTAAAAAAAAAATTTGCCGATGCTTTAAAACGTCGCTATCTTACCGATTGCCGATGCTTTAAAGCGTCGCTAGATTTAAATCTGCCGATGCTTTAAAGCGTCGCTAGATTTAAACCTGCCGATGCTTTAAAGCATCGGCATATGCCGACACTTTTAAAAAGCGTCGTTAAGTTTAAAATCTAACGACGCTTTAAAGCATCGGCAGGTTTAAATCTAGTGTAGCTTTAAAGCGTGGACATTTGTCGACGCTTTTTAAAAGTATCGGCAGGTTACGTCCCCACGCTTACATACCCGATACTTTTACGATGTTTTAAAAAGCGTCGGGAGCTTTCTTACCGATGCTTAAAAGTGTCGACAAATGTCTATAATAGTATCGGTAAATCTCCTTTTTATTGTAGTGTCTTCGAAGAGGGGAAGATTTTCTTCCAAGAGGAGAGAACTAAAGAAAGGATCTCGAGAAATTATGATAGGAAAAATCGATTAGAAAAGAGAACGGCACCATCCCTTGGAAAGAAAACCAAACCATCACCAGATGCTACATCATCATTTTTTAAATTTTTTTTTATTGCTAGCTTAGCACCGGTGCAACCTATTCAAGTAAAACATGCCATGTAAGTACAGGCAATGCAAAATAGGATTTTTAATGAAAGAAAGTCCGCCGAAAATGAGAAGAAGGATAGCATTAAAATAGTTCAGAAACTTTGAAGGCAATAAATAATGGTTTTGCAATTTAAGAATCATTAAAAAATCTGATATAGTTCAAAGATTAAAAATATAATTTATCATAATTTTTCTCTTACTGCAACTGCTATATTTGTGGCCCATGGCATACCAGCGCCAATTTAGCGAAGAGGTGCAGCATGCACCAGTAGAGGAAAACTCGTAAAAGGCCAAAATGTGAGAGGTCGATCGCAGAATATGGTGCTGCAGGACAACCATCACGTCACACGGTGAAGTGTTGGCTATTTATCAGATAGGTAAAACCTATATGGTCGGCAGGGGAACGAATAGGCCGGAGTTATATAACTGACCTATTGATGCTTTCAAACTAATTGTTTTAAGTACCGACAGGGAGAGGACTTGGGATCCTCTCCCTCTTTGCATTTAAAAGTAATGATTACGTACCGGATACTTTCACTTCCAATAATTGAGGTGGAGAAGAGGAGTCCAACCGGGGCGACGGGGGAAAAGCCGATGCCGACGACAGGTAGCAGATGGGTGAGGTGCCTGGCTTTTGGTATGCATTATAACCCCACAACCCCCTTTTCCTCTTTGCGATTCTCGCTCATATATCAAGATCTGATTATGATCTCGCTAACCATATTGTTTTAGCTGTCTAATACACTCTCAAACAAAAGGCCAACGTTGATCTCGTCTCCCCAATCTCACCATCAACAATGATGCGATCCCAAAACAGGAGGGGAGATTTCGTACCTGCCCATTTGGTTTTATACACTGTCCGTTCTTATATTTTTGATTCTTGGCACTATTTTAGAGAGGCTCCACCTACATATGGCTCCAATGTATTTTAACATGGACACTGACGTATCGCTGTGGTGCTCATCATCACGAACCAGTATTATTTTAACCCGAGCATTAGGTGGCTATATCTCCCAATTGTGATTCGTAGCCGTATCGATACGAAAGAGGACCACTATAATTAATGTTCGGGTACAGCTACACTTTCGATATTTTTTTTTAAAAAAAATGAAATATCTTTTTTTTTTTTTTTTTTAGAAGCTGCTCTCAAAATCAAAAGAAGGAAAAAGCAAGAAATTAAAGTTCCAGATTCCCGAAGACTAAGCTAAAAAAATCTCTTGGTAGTACACGTTCCATGCACGCACATATGGTCCATGTCTTCTTAAGAGATAAAAATGCTGCTGTCCAGAACTTGAGATCGGAGAGGTAAAATATAATTACAAGTATGTTGAGTTGAATGTTATGATGAATCCGTGCATATATAGAATTGAATGTTGCTGGGAACAGGAACTAGTTAGGTAATTAATATATTTAGTATCCTTTCCTTGCACTTTTTTTATTTTTTATTTTTGCTTCTTTTATATGGTTCGATCTAGTTAGGTAATTAATATATTTAGTATCCTTTCCTTGCACTTTTTTATTTTTTATTTTTGCTTCTTTTATATGGTTCGATGGTCAGCACCTTGGTTGCTTCTTGCCAGCAAAATAATAGATCGAAATAAATGGAGGGCTCGGCTGGTGTGTCCGTATCACTCCACCATGCTTGGAGATGGCAATGGACTAAGCAGGAATCAGATCGGTCAATATCATATTCATCACGTAATTAAAAATTCTATATTTGCATCATCCTATAACTATTTTCAATCGGATCAAATCAAATAATGATACTTGTCGTGGTAATCTGGTTTGATATAAAATAATTACCGGTTCATCAATCAGTTCGATTTTATTTGGATCCATCAACTAAGTCAATGCACCTGAAGATGATGCCTCTTAAATTTAACGAGGGCTACAATCTATCCCAATGAAGAGAATTCTAACTACACCTTCCTGACAGTTAGATCTTGTGAATCAGTCTTCAGCTTGGTCCGAAAAGAATACTTATGAAGTATGAAGTTTGTCCGCTTCGGTTTCATGATAAACGGCTCTTTATCTCCTGACCCATTTCGAAGGGAATAGTTTCGAAGCATGTGAGCTAACATTTCTTCGGCTTACTCCGAAGAGGATAGTCCAAAGACAACGGCTAAATCTATTTTGGATTTTTTCTAGGAAGAATGCATCCGAAGCATATAAATGGTTATTCGACCAGAAGCGGTTAGGAGTCATTCTAATCGTTATAACCATCCACATGGTCGATAGCCTCGGCTTCGATAACAAGATTTCTGACAGCCACTACTTACGGTTATGAGGAAGTTATGCTAACTAACTCCCGTAACCATAATCAGTTACACTCACGCCTATAAATACTGGTAAGAGGGGACACCCAAAGGGGGGCAAGTTAGAGCCAGTCCACAACTAGCTCTCTCATCACCATTTAAACCGACTTCCTTTCTTTCCTATCCTTGTCCATTCTATTTTCGAAGTTCTCCATTTTGTAGCCTAGACCCTTACTGACTTTGGCATCGGAGTGTCCCCCACCGAAGAAATTCCGGTCAGGGAATTTATTTTGCAAGATTTCATCCATGTTTCATCAAAGGCGAATCGGCGAATAGATCACTTCAACCAGTCCGTGAGGATTTAGTGTCAACAGATTGGTACGCCAGGTAGGGGGCGAATTTCCTCTGTTAAGGAGAGAACCTTAAAAAAATGAGAATGGTTAAAAGAAAGGTCCAAAATGCTTCTGCAAGTAGGGAGCACCTTACTCCTTCGGTGAATAATCCTTCGATGAAAAATAATATGCCACATCCTATGTTGGCTATAGGGCAACAGCAATTTGAGGCCCTCCTGAATTAAGTTGATGCCTTGACAACCTTAGTCCAAACTTTTCAAGAAAATGCTATCCAAAAATAATGTCCACTAGCCACTTCTCAACATGGTCATCGAACCAGAGGAAGGGCCGATCGATGCCAAGAACCAGCCCCGTGTTCTTCACGAACTTGGTTTTCTCGCGAGCATTACAATTCTCAGCCTAGTAGGCCAGTGAAGGGTCGATCTGACAAGAAGAGAACCAGGCATTCTCTCTCTGTTTCTTCTGGAAGTTCTACACCTGCGGGAGTCAGGCGAAAGGAAATTGACCTCAATTATGAAGAGAAGTTCAAGTTGTTGGAGTCACAATAGCCAGGCTTGCTAATCAGAGGAGGAGTGATGAAATTATGACTTTTAATTCATGGCCTCCTTTCTCTAATTGAATTATGGAAGAAATCATTCCTCGGCATTTCAAGATTCCTCAAGTGGAGGCTTATGATGGAACTACAGATCCCCTTGATTATTTAAGGAGCTTCAAAGCTCATATGATGATACAAGGAGCATCCAATGCGTTACATTGCTTTGCCTTCCCTGCCACCTTAAGAAAAAATGCTCGAATGTGATATTCGAGCACACAGCCAGACACTATTCATTCTTTTGCTGAATTGGAGCAGTTGTTCATTTCACATTTCTGAACCTATCGAAAGATGCCTCGGAATACAGACAGTTTGTTCCTCCTTCAACAGAATGAAGGAGAAAGTCTTAAAGAGTTTGTCATTCGGTTCAATTCAGCCACTCTTGAGATCCCTGGTCTCAATGAGCACATGGCCATGTCAGTCTTGAAGAAAGGTCTCAGATCGTCCAGGTTCATTTTTTTCCTAGATAAAAGATTTTCTACGAATTATGCTGAACTACTGGCAAGGGCCCAGAAGTATGCTGTTGATGAGGAGCAGGCGGCGAGTTGGTGACTCACTGAGAAGATATCCTCTTCCAAGAAAAAGAATGGTTGAGGACCAAATGTGTCCACATCTTCTAACGACACGCTGATTCCATGCCGAAGTCCTAAATCTAAGCCATTGGGCACGCGGTTCGACTCTTACACTCCCCTCAACCTTCCAAGAGAAAAGATTTTGCTGGAAATAAAGAAGGAAAACTACTTGCAAATGCCACGTCCTATGAAAACCTCTACTAATGTGAGGAATAAGAATAAATATTGTCAATTCCATCGGGACTACGGCCATAATACTGAGAAATATTTTCAGCTCCGAGATGCTATAGAAGATCTAATCAAAAGAGGGTATCTAGAAAAATATGTTAGTCATTCAGAACCTCAAGTCGAAGCAACCGCCCCTCAAAGAACTACCGATGAAGCAGAACTACCGATGAAGCCGAACTACCTCACCAAAGGCCGACCGATGGGAGAGTAGGTATGCTTCATTAGTCAGTTGGTTGGAGAGTTGAAGCTGAAGAGAATAATTCCAAGAGACTTAGGGGCAATAATTTCATTTGTTTTCCGAATAAAGATCTTCAAGGAGTTCAACTCCCACATGATGATCCTGTTATAGTTTCAGCTGTAATAGCGAGATATGATGTAAGAAAAATTCTGATAGATAATGGAAGTTATGTCGAAGTTTTACTGTATGATGCATTTCTTAGAATGGGTTTATCTAAAAATAAGCTACAGAGGTCACTTATTTCTCTGACCGGCTTCGGAGGAAATCAGGTTGCAGTTGAAGGAGAAATAGTTTTACCTGTGACTCTTGGCACCGAACCATGTCAAAAGATGCTCCCCATTAACTTTATAGTAGTAGAAACATATTTAGCTTATAATGCAATCTTGAAACAACCTGCTTTAAATAAATTCTGGGCCATAGTATCGACCTATCACCTTTTGGTGTTGTTTCCAACTAGAAATGGCATTGGAGAAATAAAAGGAGATCAGAAGGTCGCTCGCCAATGTCTAATAATCCAGGATAAGCAATCGACCAATCATTTAACGCTTGATCAACTATATCCGAGAGACAGAACTGAAGACCATTTATGTGCCTTTGTCTAAAGACAACTCGACAAAATTTGTGCAGATTGGCAGTCTGTTAGACGAAGAGATAAAGGTAAAGTTAATTCACTTTCTCCGAAGTAATACTGATATTTTCGCTTGGGCAGCTTCGGATATGCCTGGAATTCCATCTGAAATAATTACATACCGATTGGAGGTAACTCCTAACTATAAGCCTGTTCGGCAAAAGAAGAGGAACTTTGCTCTAGAGAGACAAAGGGTTATTGATGAAGAAGTCAGCAAACTCCTTGAAGCCAAATTTATAAGGGAAGTACAATATCCAGATTGGTTGGCCAATGTTGCAATGGTGAAGAAGTCTAATGGTAAGTGGAGAATCTATATTGATTATATGGATCTTAATAATGCTTGCCCAAAAGACAGCTTTCCTTTGTCAAAGATAGATCAGTTAGTTGATGCCATCGCTGATCATCGACTGCTGAGCTTCATGGATGCTTTCCCAAGATATAACCAAATACGAATGGATCCTGAAGATAAAGAAAAAATCACTTTCGTCATAGAAAAAGGGCTTTACTGTAACAAAGTGATGCCATTTGGGTTACAAAATGCCAGAGCAAGCTTCCAAAGATTAATCAACAAAGTATTCAAGAATCAAATAGGAAGAAATATGGAAGCTTTTATTGATGATATGATTGTGAAGAGTCTTCATAAGTCTGACCACATTGAAGATTTAAAAGAATGCTTTGACGCCCTTAGACGCCATCAAATGAAGCTGAATTCGACTAAGTACACTTTTGGTGTGATCTCGGGTAAGTTTTTGGGGTTCTTAGTTACCAAGTGGGGAATTGAAGTTAATCCAGAAAAAATTCAAGCCATCCGAAGCATGAGACATCCCTCCTACAAGAAAGAAGTACAGCGGCTAACAGGAAGAATTGCCTCTCTAAGCCGGTTCATTTTCCGATCAACTGAAAGGTGTCCCCCATTTTCTAAAGTTCTTCGTCAAACTCAAAGTTTCGAATGGTCAGATGATTGCAAGCTTGCTTTTGATAAGTTGAAAGAATACTTGGAAAACCCTCCTTTACTTTCTAAACCTTGTGAAGGGGAAACTCTTTTTTTGTACCTTTCTATCTCGGACGAAGCAGTTAGTTTAGTACTTGTTCGAAAAGATGCCAACTACTTACAAAAGCCGATCTACTACACCAGTAAGGTATTGCACGAGGTGGAAGTACGAATCCAAGAATACAAAAACTCATCTTTCAATTAATGGTTGTGGCAAAATGTTTGTGACCCTATTTCCAAGCCCACACTATTGTGGTTATGATGGATCAGCCCCTGAAGGCCATCTTGCGCTGCCCCGATACTTCATGAAGGATAGCTAAATAGGCTGTCAAGTTGGAAGAATTTGACATTTACCTTCAGCCTGGGTCAGCAATGAAAGTGCACGTCCTAGCTGATTTCATAGCTGAATGTACTTAGGGATAGGATGATGATCAACAAAGGGCCGAAGAAGAGGGAACCACCGAAGAAGATCTGGAATCTGATTGGGTGCTCCATGTGGATGGTGCCTCTAACACTAATGGCTATGGAGCTGCTCTCATTCTGGCCAGTTCGAATGGTCAGATCATAGAGTATGCTCTCCATTTTTCTTTTCAAGCTTCAAATAATCAAGCAGAATATGAAGCCCTTATTGCTGGACTCAAAATTAATCAAAAGCTGGAGATTCAAAAGGTTAAAATTTTTTCAGATTCTCAGTTGGTGGTGAATCAAGTGAAGGCTAAATTTGAAGCTCGAGATCCCATTATGATTCAATATCTAGCGAAGGTACAAAGTTTAATATCCCAGCTAGAATATTTTGAAATTGCTCATGTGCCTCGGACAAAAAATTCTTGGGCTGACGCTCTTTCACGTCTCGTGACCGCCATCCCAGATTCCCTGGTTGGATATATGTAAAATATCTTGAAGATCCCAGCATATCTGAATCTGTAATGGAGGTATATCCGATTGAACATGAGCCATCTTGGATGGATCGCATTCTTAAATTCTTAAACAAAGGAACATTGCCTAAAAATAAACTTGAAACTAAACGGCTTCGTTGGATAGCTTCCCAATATGTAGTTTTAGATGGGATTTTGTATAAAAGATCATTTACACAATCTCTGTTAAAATATCTAGGGCCATCAGATACCGTTTATGCTCTCAGAAAAGTGCATGAAGGTATATGCGGGGATCACCTGGGGGGTAGATCCTTGGCTTACAAAATAATTCGTCAAGGCTACTATTGGCCAACTATCCAGAAGGATTTTATAGATTTTGTCTAAAGATGTGATCAGTGTCAAAAGTATTCTAATATATAAAGATGGCCTGTAAATCAGCTAATTCCGTTGATAGCTCCTTGGCCTTTTGCTCAATGGGGAAAGGACATTCTTGGTCCGTTCCCTCCAGCCTCCGAACAATAGAAATTTCTTATAGTGGCTATTGACTACTTTACTAAGTAGGTTAAGGCCGAACCCTTGGCATAAATTACTAAGCCAAAAGTCAAGAATTTTATAAGGAACTTTATTATTTTTTGTTTTGGAATTCCTTATGCTATTGTTATTGATAATGGAAGGCAATTCGACAATCCGTAGTTCAAAGGCTTTTGCACCGAGTACCATATACTTCATAAGTTTACTTATGTTGGTCACTCTCAATCAAACGAAGAAGCTGGAGTGACCAACAGAACTATTCTTCATGGTCTCAAGACCAACTTGAATGATGCTAAGGGATCATGGGCTGAAGAGCTAAATTCAGTTTTTTGGGCATACCGAACTACTCCTAGAACAGCCATCGATGAATCCCCATTTCACTTAGCTTACAGCACTGAAGCAGTCCTCCATATTGAGGTTTCTTTACAATCTTTATAGATTGACCATTATAAAGAGCCTAAAAATTTGGAGCGCCAAAGGATTGATTTTGATTTATTATAAGGCACCCGACTCCATGCTCAAATGAAGATGGCGGCATATCACCAGAAGATTGCCAAATATTACAACCCTCGTGTAAAAGAGCAAATTTTTTGCCCCGAAGACTTAGTCTTGCAAAGGTCCGAAGTGTCCAAGATGACTGAACAAGGCAAGCTTTTTCCTAATGGAAAGGTCCTTATCGAATCAGGGAAGTCATCCGCCCTGAAACTTATCGACTTGAAACTTTGGAAGGCGCATTGTTGCCTCGGCCTTGGAATGTGTAGAACCTTCGCAAATATTATCAATACATTTTTTTGTTTACAAAACTATATTAAAATGTTCAGATCAAGATGGGCCTAACTAGCCTGTCTTATTCTCTATCAAAGGCATGGGATGATCTACGTGATCTATCCAATAAATAAATCCGATAAAGTGTCGAGGTAGGCCTAACAAGCTTGTCTTATTCTCTATCAAAGGCACGGGATAATCTACGTGATCTATCCAACGGTAAATCCGATAAAGTACCGAGGTGGGCCTAACAAGCCTGTCTTATTCTCTATCAAAGGCACGCGATGATCTACATGATCTATCCAACGATAAATCTGATGAAGTACCAAAGAGGGCTTAACCATCCTGTCTTATCCTCTATCAAAAACACAGGGATGACCTATGCAGTCTATTCTATGACAAATTCGATGAAGTACAAAGTAATTCCGGTGACACGCCGAAGTATATCCACTCAATATATATTGTTTTCCATCAGCAATAATCTAAGCGGCCAATCTCAGCATAAAAGTTGATGAAATAACAAGTTTAATTACTTCAGATCTTCTTATTCATCAAAGAAAAAGAAACAAGATAACAGTATTTCGCTTGCATGATTATTTTATTATTATTATATCTTCTTGGAAGATGGAGATGGTTTCATATATTAAAATTCTTTGCTCGATATATTAATGGCATAAGTGTCTAAAGTTTGGTTTTCTGTTCGACCGATCTTGTTCAGTGTAATTTGAAAGATCACCTATATGATAAGCCAAATTGTTTGGATTCTTCGAAGCCTATGTTCATGTTAAGACTAAGCCTAAAGACTTTGTATTACTTTAAGTCCAAAGACTTTATCCTTAAATGAATTTTCAATCAAAATTTTGGGGTTGACAGTTGATATGTTTGTTAGAAGTATTGCTTACTCACGGACTCTATCTAATTAGAGAGATTATTATTCAGCATCTTACCTTTGATGAATTTATACTTGGTAAATATCTCATTACGGCATAATTTATATAAAAAGGAAGATGTTTCATTCATGAAGAAGTAAATACATGTATGTTATCTTTCTTACAATATGATCAAAAAGTAAAAGAGTTACAAAATTTGGATGGCTTCTACATCAGCTACTTATGATGGATTATCTTCAACCAAAACCTCTTCAGCTTGAGTTGGGTTGATTGGGTCCGTAGCTGCTAACACTTCTTCTTCGGTAGCTTCGGTTGTGGCACGATCCTCATCAGTATGACTTGATATTTCTTTAGTAACTATGGGGGATCCAAGCTCTTCTATTTCTTCAAGTTCGTATAGCTGAATCTTCGAGATGTCAAGATTTGGATAAAGATTTTGCACTTCATTTACCCTATCATTGTAACTTGCATGGTAGCTGAATGTCCTTGATTCAATCATTTCATCATCGAATGTCGAAGACTTCTTATAGTCCTCGACCGCCCTATTCACTTGATCTTTTAAAGTTTTTATTTCTTCAGCAGCTGCCTCAGCTCTTTTGACCGCTTCATCGATCTTTTTGACTGCTTCTTCGATCTTCTGTTGAGCTTCTTTGGCTAAATGTTCCAAAGACCGAATCTTCTTCTTTTTCTTCTTGAGCTTTGCCTCTTGTTCAGAAACCTTTGATTGAGCCATTTCTAGTTCGGCTTTTAAATTCTGGACTGCGGCATCACTTAAAGCAAGCTTCTCCTCCATAGCCTTCTTTAACTCTTCAGCTACTTCCTTTTCGGCTTCAGCCATTTGGAGTTTTTCTTTAGTTCTTTTATGGTAATCTCTAAAATCAAATATGTTCTCTTCCATAAGGGTAATATCATGAATCAGCTGCATTGACAATGGAGAATACGAAGTTAACTAGGTTAAGTACTATATAAAACAAAGAAATGAGAAGAAGAAAAGAAGTGATACTTACCTTCAGCATAGATAAGAACATCGAATCAGATATCTCCTCAATATTTTGAGTTTTGCTGACTTCCCAGTCTCGAGGGAAGAGAATGCACTTTGGTATCTTTCTAGCTAATTCGGGGTGCACCAAGCCTCGTGCATCAAAAAAGACTGCAAAGTTCATATTGCATTCTCTATATGTTGAATTGTCTCTCACTATACCTTCTTTAGTTTGAGGAGCTTTTCCTTTGTCTTTTGAAGGAAGAATCGGCTCTTCGATAATCAGATCTGGAATAGGTTGTTCCGGAGAAGGCAATGGAGGGAAAATCCTTGGTGAAGGTTCTCTCACAAGAGTATCGTCTTTATCTAGCATAACCCTTATTGGGCTTATCCTTGAGGTTTCTTCGAAGCTGATTTTTTTTGGACTTCTATTTCCTTTTGATGAACCGTCACTGTTCTTTTTCTGGATGCTTGTCGGAGTTTTTCAAGATTGGGCTTCATTTTTTCACCTGCAAATAAAGAGAAAAGGTTTCTCAGATTAGCCATTGGAGATACAAAATAGATTCTGGATGGAATTAAAGTTAGCTATTTACTATACCTAGTGTTAGAAGCTCGCTGATATGAGCGAGGTGGAGATTTTGTTCTCTCAGCAGTTCCTTGACTAAAGGAACCTCTGAATTGGACAATGTCTCGAAATCCTTTTGATTGGCTTTCAAGATTCTTTTTCCAGCATTTGCATCTAAGCATGGAGTCTTCCATTCGGGATCAAAACCCCATGTTGGTAATAAATAAAGAAGAAATAGGGTTTCCACCTGTGTATGGCACTAGGCATTCCTTTAATTAGTCTTCGGCCCGGACAGAGGCCGATGACCCACCACCTTGACCATGAAAATCTTTCTTCGGTATAAAAAGAGAAGTAAATAATGAGGTTTTGGGCACTATCTTACAGAGTTTGCAAAGAACTATGAATCCGCAGATATTCCTAAAGTTATTTGGTGTCAGCTGAGCTGGGACTACCTGATAAAGGTGAACAACTTTACCAGGAAAGGATGAAGAGGAAACCTAAGGCCAGCCTTTAAATGATCCTCACATACGGCAATAGCCCCAGGAGGAGGACAAGTGACCCTTTCATCGGGTCTGGGAAGTAGTGTTTTATAGGTCCTAGGAATGTGGTAACATTCCTGAAGACTTCTACCCTAGTAAAGGACAGAGAACTGGCAACCATTTCTGGAGAAAGTTCAGAAATTTTTCTTTTATCAGGACCTTTGCTCCCAGAAGGTTCATCACCCACTGAACCTTTACCAGTGATCAAGCTATCTAATAACTTAGACATTATGAAAGCAGTGAGGAAAATGACCCCTACCTCCGAGACAAAAACAGGGTAACTTGTAAGAGAAGCACAATGGTGTCCAGTAAAAGGAAGAAGAAGGAAGTTTCAACAAGGAGCACGAAAGTTCGTTTCATGGGATACCACTTTTTTATATATGCGGGATGGTAGGGTTTCCTCAGGAAACTGATGATCTTCTCAGTCACACAATGTATCGGCGGCGCTGATCATGGGTACAAATTACTAAGGGACGTCGATCGATGGATTGTCAGTTACGATCTGCAAGAAATGCCATAGACGGCCAAGATGAGTTTTCAACATAATGACTAAGGCTCAAGATATCGCCAAGTGTGCTTTCTGGATCGAATAAGAGTCCCATAAAAATCTTTTAATAAGAGGATCAGCCAGGCTTTCAAATCTGCGCCATCTCTTTGAAGCATCAATAAGGGACTGACACGTGTCCTTAGCACGATCTTCAAATCATAAATCAGTTATTATGAAAGGAAGAGTCAGCGACTCGCCATCATTGATTATCTTATTTTCATCCAAAACGACAAACTCTAACTACTCCCATTTTTCGAAATAAAATTATTTCGAAATTGGGAGTGGGGGACAGCTGTTGTGGTAATCTGGTTTGATATAAAATAATTGCCGGTTCATCGGTCAGTTCGGTTTTATCTGGACCCACCAACTAAATCAATGCACCTGAAGATGATGTCTCTTAAAGATAACAAGGGCTACAATCTATCCCAATGAAGAGAATTCTAACTATACCTTCCTGACAGTTACATCTTGTGAATCAGTCTTCAGCTTGGTCTGAAAAGAATACTTATAAAGCGTGGAGCTTGTCCGCTTCGGTTTTATGATAAACGGCTCTTTATCTCCTGACCCATTCCGAAGGGAATAGTTCCGAAGCATGTGAGCTAACGTTTCTTCGGCCTACTTCGAAGAGGATAGTCCGAAGACAATGGCTAAATCTACTTCAGATTTTCTATAGGAAGAATGCATCCGATGCATATAAATGGTCCTTTGACCAGAAGCGATTAGGAGTCATTCTAATCATTATAACCACCCACATGGTCGATAGCCTCGGCTTCGATAACAAATTTCTGACAGCCACTACTTACGGTTAGGAGGAAGTTATGCTAACTAGCTCACGTAATCATAATCAATTACACTCACGCTTATAAATGCGGTAAGAGGGGATACCCAAAAGGGGGCAAGTTAGAGCCAGTCTACAACTAGCTCTCTCATCGCCATCTAAATTGACTCCCTTTCTTTCCTACCCTTGTCCATTCTATTTTCGAAGTTCTCCATTCCATGGCCTAGATCCTTACTGACTTTAGCATCAAAGTGTCCCCCACCGGAAAAATTCTGATCAGGGGATTTGTTTTGCATGATTTCGTCAAGGTTTCATCAAAGATGAATCGACGAACATATCACTTCAACCGGTCCGTAAAGATTTAGCATCAACAATACTGGTTAAATTTGATAACAAATTTATCGTGTAAAGATTATAAAATAATTATAATTTTGAAATGAAAATTTTTATAAAATTGTATTCGATCGGATTCAAGGCAGGACATATCATCATCTATACTCAATCCAAACCCGTTTAGTTATTTTATCTAAAACCCATACATATCCTATATTTTTTATGGGATTAGATGATAACTGTCATATATTCGGACTGGATTGGATAGGCATCCGATAGGTCCACTGCTAAAACTACCATCCTCAACCGTGCTACCGATACCGACAAGTAAGGAGTAGCCACACATAATTACTCTCTCCCTCTCGTGGTGTTTGCAAACCAATGCCAACATGTACCACAGGATTCACCAAATAAGACAGGCATGCATACCTTCACTTTGGGGCAATCGCAGATCGCGTTCTCGAGCCTTGCATGTAATATGCTGATGCTTGCACACCTACAATCTCGTGGAAGCCAAGAGATTCCTGAAGGGTTACCACATTCTCTTGCATTGTTCCTGCTTGCGTGGAACTTTAGCAGTCTCATGTGTCGACCAATGGCTCGAGGTGACCCTGGATTGGAGGTGCCAAGCATGCATCGATCTCAAGCTAAAAGCCTTGTAATGAAAGTTGAAAGGCACAATTCAACGGCAAGCACGATAGAATTACTTGGGCAATTCTTGAGACGTTACGCATACAGGACAAATGTTAAATGAGGGACCGAGTGCGTGGGCCTATATATATATATATATATATATATATATATAATAACTTGACATGCTCGTCGAAATTAAACTTGCGAGATAGAAGACGTGCACAACATAAGAACGGTATCCCTTGATTTTACTTTGTTTTCTCTTTTCCCCACTTGTTGGTAGCACTTTAATTTTTTTTTTGCTTGCCCATCCACATTGTTTTCGTTTCTGTTTCTCACAGCTACCGAAATTTTCACTTCCGTTATCAAATCACCTGCATAAATATTTTTTGACACATTCTTGGATAGAACTGGCAAGCCTACCAACAAAAAACAATATACTAATCTGATCTTGACCTGACTCGACTTGTAACCAACCATTACCAGGTGACACGGATCGAGTGAGACAAAAAGGTAGGAAGGAATCTATCCTCAAGAATTTATCACTGTAGATACGTAATGATGTTAGCCTTCGGAAGCTATAACTGATACCACTTTGATGTTGGCAAAAAAATAAAAAAAAAAATTAAAATAAATTTAAAATAAAATAATGATATATTTTTGAAGGTATTCAAAGATTCAAAATATTCATAGTTACGTTGCAAATTGATTTTATGGATATTTATAATTTCTAGAAAAATTTAAAGGATACAATATATCACTAAATAAGCAATCAAAATATAACTACTCATGCATTTATTTCTAGATAATGGGAGTAACCTTTAAACTACTAACGAAGACTCTTAAACTTCTAACAACAACAAAGTTACAATCAAGTTTATTTGCCAACACCCCTTTTAAACTTAATTGTGTTACATCCTTCATTCCAAGTAAATTTTTGAACTTGTGAAATGTATTTGCTGCAAGTGGTTTGATGAAGATATCCGTCACTTGATTTTGAGACTTGACATAAATTAGCTCCACATCCTTCTCCTTCACATGATTTCGAATAAAATGGTACTGGATATCAATATGTTTGCTCCTTTCATGATGTACTGGATTTTTAGCCAAATTAATTACAGATTTGCAATCAACATCAATTTGTGTACCTTCAACTTGTAAAAAATATATCTTCTTAAGCAAACTTCTTGGTCAAATTACGTGACATACACAAGATAATACTGCCACATACTCAGCTTCACATGCAGAGAGGGTAACAATTGGCTACTTTTGGAAATCCAAGTGAATGCTATATTACCCATATAAAAATAAATCCAATGGTACTTTTTATATCATCAAAGTCGATCTCCTTTCCAATCGGAATCAGAAAAATCATGAAGTTGAAAATTATTAGATGATGAATATAATACATCATGAGAGATGGTACCTAGAATATAGTGAAGAATTCTTTTTGTGACCTTCTACTGTGTAAACTTTGGATTTTCCATATATCTACCAATCAATCCAACTCCATAAAGTATGTCTGGTCTTGTGCAAGTTAATTATCTCAAACTTCCAACCAGGCTTTTGTAGAGAGTAGGGTCTACCACTTTGCCTTCATCATATTTAGATGCTTCATTCCACAATCAATGGAAGTACTCAATGATTTACAATCTTCCATGTTGAATTTATTTAAAATCTCCTTTGCATAAGCTTCTTGTGATACAAGGATGCCTTCTTTTGTTTGCTTTACTTCCAAGCCAAGAAAGTAGGTCATGAGTCCCATGTCCGTCATCTCAAACTCTCGAATCATGATTTGTTTGAATTCCTCAAATACTTGTTGATTATTTCCTGTAAAAATAAAATCATCCACGTCAAAGCAACAAACAAAATATCTCCATTTTATTTTTTACATATAAGGCATGCTCATAAGGACATTGCACAAAATTATTAGTCTTAAAGTAGACATCAATATGACTATTCCAAGCTCTCATAGCTTGTTTCAAACCATATAATGCCTTCTTTAATTTCAAGACTTGTCCTTCATATCCCTTCTTCACAAAACTCATAGGTTGCTCCACATAAACTTCCTCATCAAGAAATCCATTTAAAAATGCTGTTTTAACATCCATTTGTAAAACTTGTCATTGATTTTGAGCAGTAAGAAAAATAACAATCTAATAGTCTTTATACGAGCAACTGCTGCAAATACCTCATCATAGTCGATGCCGGCTTGTTGCTTGTTCATTTTGCTACCAACCTTGATTTGTTTTTTAAGTTTTCCTGAGCATTTTCTTCATTTTATAAACCCACTTCACACCAATGGCTTCATGTCCTTTAGGAAGATTGACATACTCCCATATATCATCTTTTTTATGGCTTTGATCTCGTCATCCATGGCTCTCCTCCATCTTTCATTTTCTTTTGCTTCTTCATAAGAAATAGCTTCTTGATTATAAGTAAACAAACATATAAGATTAAGCTCATCGTTACCTCATAGAGCTTTTTAATGGATCTTGTTTTGGTATTCTTGGAAAGTCTTTCTTGGATAGTGACATTGTTAATGTTATAGAAGATAATGGTGGTGAGGTGATCTTCTCTTACTCCTCCTTTTCTTCTTCATGAGTATACACTCTTTGTATTCTTCCCAAGTCCAAGCTCATTCTTCATGGAACTCCACATCTCGGCTTATAATTAGCTTCTTGGTTGTTGGATCTAGAAGCTTGTAAGCTTTTGTTCTTGCATCATAGCCAATAAAAATATATTTTGCACTCTTATCATCTAGCTTATCCTCTTTTGATCTGGTACATGCATATAAGCAAGACAACCGAAGACTTTCAAGTGTGAAACATTTAGCCTTCTACCACTCCATGCTTCTTGTGGAGCCATATCTTCTAAACGTTTTGTTGGACATCTATTAATTAAATAGATAGCACAATCTACTGCTTCTGTCCAAAACTTCTTAGGTAGATTTTTATTCTTCAACATGCTGCGGATCATATCAAGGATGGTTCGATTTTTTTCTTCGCCATGCCATTTTGTTGAGGTGAATATGGTACCGTCAATAGCCACCAAATGCCATGCTCTCCGTAATAATCTTCAAAGGCTTTAGATGTGTATTCTCCACCACAATCTGATCAAAGTACTTTGATATGATAGCCACTTTGATTTTCCATCATAATTTTGAACTTTTTGAAGACTTCAAATACATCAGACTTCTCCTTCAAGAAATAGATCCATGTCTTCCTGCTATAATCATCAATAAATATTAGAAAGTATCAATTACCTCCAAATGATGTTAAAGTGATTGGCCCACAAATGTTATTGTGGATAAGCTCAAGAGATATCTTTGCATAATATGATGCCTTTTTTGGAAAACTCATTCTTGATTGTTTGCTAAGAACACATCCTGTTGGAAATCCCAGATCATAGTATATATCTCGAAAGCAACGAGAGAGAGTTCCTGATGTGATGATGGCAGTCTTCTTTTTAAAATAAGAAGTAGGAGAAGATATAGAGGAGAGATTAGGAGAAAAGAGAGACTGTATTATTAATCCTTGGAAAAGAACTTGTTATGACAAGAGATACCAGCCTCCCCTCAAAAACTCGAAAAGAAGCTCCCACCTACGAACAATACCTCACGCAAGGTCCCTTTCTCCAAAACCCCATAGAACACCCCACGGTCCCAAGCCCTCATGCATAAGAGTCTCCACGCACGGATATCTCCCTCATGCATGCCCTCTTGTTTTCTCTCACACCCAAACCGTCGCCCCCTCCTTATTTTATAACATGTGGGTGGTTATCTTGGTCTTGGGTGGTTTGGATTCCAAAAGAGGTTGGGCTTCCTAGTTGGTTACAACCAACCAACTAAATCTTGGGCTTGAACTTAGGTTCAATGGTGGTTAAGATCCTAGGTAATTAGGATCCTTAGTTGGTTGGGCTAACCAACTAACTACCTAGCCTCAAACCCCTTTCACACCAAAGGGAACCGACTACATCTCTAGACCTAAACCCCATAACCCAACAGGGTTATATTACAATATCTCAAAAACTCCCCCCAACAAGTCAATTGAGAAAACCCTTAAATCCGAGCTCATGTACACCCATGTCTCACATGCTATCTCAATCCTGAGTCAAGCCCCCCAACCCAACATGACTCTAGGGTCCTTGGAGATATAAGCCTCCCAAACTTAGTTGCCTTTCCTGGAACACCATTAGGAACCTTCAGGAACACCTCCAAAATCACTTGGCATGCCTCCAAGCTCCCAAGGATCGCCTTGAACATCCCTGCCATGGCCTCCCAAGTCTTTTCAAGGCTTGGAAGCACCATACAAAACCCTACAATCTCCACCTTGGTGCCCCCAAGCCTTAGCAAGCCTGGCAATGTCCTCTTGCACAACTCCGCAGTAATTGCATGTCCTGATAGCTCCTTGTGCGAACCTCCTTGCCTCTGCCAACACCCTTCAGCTGCTTAGATCTCTTGGTGGCCTTTGAGATGACCGCCTCCATAGCTGAAGATCCTTACTTGTAACCTGGCACCACCATTGTAGCCTTCCTTCTGCCTGGCAGCTGCATCAGTCTTTTTCTTGGACTTTCCTAGAGAGACCACAACGAACCTGAACTGGCACTTGCTATAATTGGAGCTCTACCTGACATTATCTCCTCAGAGCCATGCCTCACTCATGTGCACACTGCTCCACCTGCCTCGGTGCACCCCTAGTGCTGGTGTTGGGATGTGACTCCTCCCCGTGCACCCCTCGTTCTGACCTCGTATCGAATCCTGCTCCATCCATGAAGCCACTTCTCTCTGGTACTCCACCTGAGACCGAAGTCCTCCCGATGCCACATAATGAAATTCAATGCCAGCCACTCAATGTTGCCCTACTGAGCCTGTCGTTGCATCTCGTACCCCATCGCTGCCTCCTCGGACCCTTCACATCCTATGAATCCCTCTGAGATTGTTTCGAATACACTGTACCCTGCAAGCTCCTCCAAAATAACCAAGAGCTCATCCGACTCTTCCTTTGACCTAGCAACTGAACCTGAGAAATCCGGGCTTTCCTTTTCTCCATTCTTGCACTTCTTCCTAAGCAAACACTCCCACTTAAAGTGCCCTGCTATACCACACCTATAGCACTTTCACGCCATGCTACCTTTCCTGGACTGTACCCGTCCCACCTGTTCACATTTCTTCTTCCATTTTCTTGGCCTCTCTAATACAGCCAACCCTCCTGGAAGACCTCCCTCTTCGTCATCTGTTCTCGCTACTTATTGGACCTTAACACTGATATGATCTCCTCATACACCAGCATCTCCTTTCTATACAGTAGTATAGTCATCAACGGATCGAAGCTCGCGAGTAGTAAACATAAAAGCAGTAAACTCTTATCTTCCTTTTCAAAATCCATCCTAATATTGAGCAAATCCATGCTCATATGGTTGAACTGCTAAATGTGTCTCACAACATCCTCACCCTCTTACATCCGAAGGCTGTACAGTTGCTTCTTCAGCACCAACTTGTTGCACATATTCTTTTCCATATATATGGTATGCAACCTCGACCACAATTCCTTGGGTGTCTTCTCCTCTAACATGCCATACAAAACCTCATTCACCAGACAAGCCCTAATCATGGTACATGCCCTTTTCTCCAAGGATATCCATTTCTTGTCATTCATACCTCCTAGCGTATCTTCCAAAGCCAGATCTAATCCCATCTGAACCAGCAAGTCTTCCACCCTAACCTTTCATATGGTGAAACTCTCTTTTCCATCAAACTTCTCCATACCAATCTTCACCCCACTGCCTTCCATGATCCAAAACAATCACAAAACAATGAAAGATTGAAAGCCTTGAAGAAGATACCTGATGTAAAGAGGGTATAGATAGCAATTCCAAATCTTATCCTTCCTCCAAACACCTTGAGGAAACCCTAGATCCGAACCCTTCTCCAAAATCCTAGAGAAATCTCGAAAGGATCCTGAGGTAGAAATCTCCTCTCCCATGCTCGAACCCGCTCTGATACCACTTATTGAAAACCTCGGATCAGAGTATATATCTCATAAGCAATGAGAGAGAGTTCTTGATGTGATGATGGCAGCCTTCTGTTTAAACCTAGAAGTAGGAGAAGATATAAAGGAGAGATTAGGAGAAAAGAGATATTGTATTATTAATCATTGGAGAACTTATTACAACAAGAGATACCAGCCTCCTCTCACAAACCCGAGAAGAAGCTCCCACCTATGGATAGTACCTCACGCAAGGTTCCTTTCTCCAAAACCTCGTGGAACACCCCACGGTCCCAAGCCCTCACGCACAAGAGTCTCCGCGCACGGATATCTCCCTCATATATGCCCTCTTGTTTTCTCTCACACCCAAACCATCAGCCCCTCCTTATTTTATAACATGTGGGCGATTATCTTGGTCTTGGATGATTCGGACTCCAAAAGAGGTTGGGCTTCCTAGTTGGTTAGAACCAACCAACCAACTAATTCTTAGGCTTGGACTTTAGGTTCAATGATGGTTAAGATCCCTAGGTAGTTAGAATTCTTAGTTGGTTGGGCTAACAAACAAACCAACTAACTACCTAGCCTCAAACCTTTTCACACCAAAGGGAACCGCTACACCTTTAGACCTAAATCCCATAACCCAACAGGGTAATGTTATAATCTCTCAAAAACTCCCCCCAACAAGTCTATTGAGAAAATCCTTAAATACGAGCCCATGTACACGCATGTCTCACATGCTCTCTCAACCCTGGGTCAAGCCCCCCGACCCAACATGACTCTGGGGCTCTTGGGATATAAGCCTCCCAAACTTAGTTGCCTTTCCTGGAACACCTCCAGAAACCCTTTGGAATACCTCCAGAACTGCTTGGTATGCCTCCAAGCTCCCAGGGATCACCTCGAACATCCCTGCCATGGCCTTTCAAATCTCTCCAAGGCTTGGGAGCACCACACAAAACCCTACACATCCTTCACAAAATTGGTTAGGAGAATTAATATGGGACAAGCCGTTCATCATCTTCTTTGTAGAGAGTTGTTTAAGACTATCAAAATGAAGATATCTATATCTCAAATGCCATAGCCATGAAACATCTTTCATATAAGTATTTAAACATGTGGAAGAAACATGCTTGATATTTAATAAAAACATTCTATTGTTGGTCATTTGAACATGAGCAAGCGACTTATTATTTTGATTTCTCAAGAGAAGACTTCTATCATTCATATGTATGGTATAGCCTTTCTCCAAAAGTTATCTCATACTTAAAATATTACTTGTCATACTTGGCACATAATAAACTTCAGAAATAAATTGATGACTTCCATTTTTCAATTCAATAAGAATTTTACTTTTTCCTTTCACTGATACTTTAAAAGAAACTCCAAAAGAGACATGACTATCCATTGATTTATCTAGCTCCACAAACATATCTTTGTATCTACATATATGATTGCTTGCTCCAGTATCCAAATACCATAAGCTTTGATTATTGATGTCATCTCCCTTGTGTGCCAGTAGAAGAACCGAATCTCCTTCCTCCTCTTATTTCTTTGTAATATAGGTCTTCTTTTGCACTTGATTAGAATCATTATACCAACATTCTGAAGCATAATATCCGATCTTCTTACAAATATAGCATCAAACTTTAGATTTGCCATACCTTTGGCTTCTTAATGAGTTTCCTTGTCCTTTTTCTTTTGGGCTTTGACTTCTCTCTTCATCTCTATTTGTTCTTCCTCGTCCATGTCCACGGCCTCTCCAAGAGCCACGACCTTGTCCTCTTTGGCTTTGTCTTGACTCGTTTCTTGAGTCTTCTTTGTTCTCCTTCAAAGAAAACTTGGATTGAAGAACTTGCTCCAAAAGCTCTTGTCTCCTCTTATTGAGTCTTTCTTCATGAGCTTGTAAGGAACCCAAAAGTTCATCTATTATCATCTCCTCCAAGGTCTTTGACTCCTCAATGGCAACCACAATATAGTCGAATTTAACATCCAATAAACGTAGAATTTTTTCTACTACTTTGGTGTCAGTCATAGTTTCACCATTCCTCCTCAATTGATTGACAACGGCTAAGACTCTTGTAAAGTAATTCAAACATATTCGGATTCCTTCATTTGTAAAGCTTCAAATTTGCCTCGAAGAGTTTAGAGACGAACTTTTTTCACCTTTTCAACTTCTCTATAAGAATTTTTGAGAATCTCCCATGCTTCATTTGAGGTGGTTGCCGCCGCGAGCTTTTCAAAAGCTGATTCATCTATAGATTAATAAATGAAATATAAAGCTTTCTTATCCTTTCTCCGAGACTCTCTTTGTTGATTAGTGAGAGCCTCTCCTTTCCTTGGTTCTCGATAACCTTCTTCTACTAAATTCCAAATATCTTGGGATGCAAGTAGAGCCTTCATTTGCAAGCACCAATTTTCATAGTTTATTTTGGTGAGACGAGGAAAGGAGGGTTGTAGGAGATTATTGGTGGACATTATTGGCTCTGATAATACTTTGATATTGGCAAGGAAGAATGGTAGGCTCGGAATAAAATAATAATATATTTTTGGAGGTACTTAAAGACTCAAAATACTCATAGTTGCATTACAAATTGGTTACATGGATATTTATAACCTCTAGAAAAATTTAAAGGACACAATATATCACTAAATAAGCAATCAAAATATAATTACTCATGCATTTGTTTCTAGATAATGAAAGTTTCTATATGACTCTTAGACTCCCTCAACCTTTAGACTACCAACAAAAATTTTTAAACTTCTAATAACAACAAAGTTACAATTAAATTTATTTGCCAATAATAACATTTACCTGTTTTTGATGCTCACCCTTGCAGGCCTTCAGAGCTTTGTTTTGGGTGTATGGGCATGAGTATTCTTACCTCTTGTAGACGGGGTCTATCACTCATGAGCTCAAGATCACTAATTAAAGTTACAAGTACCAAAAGAGAAGGACCGTTATGCAGGGCCAGCGTGATAACCCTAGATTAGAAGAAAACAAAACAAGTAACAAAACCGCCCGTTACATAATGGAACTCCTGTTTGTCGATCTTGTTGCTTTCTTTACCATCTCCTTTAATATATATTTGTCGAATATTGTGCGCAGCTTGATTCACTTCGCTTAACAGTTGTTATACGTGATGATAACACGGCCTCTAGCACTTCCATTTGCTTGATAAATAAAACAAGCATCGGGTGGGCTTTTAATTTGGAGTAGTTTGAGGGTCCAATGCAGCTATTTTTTAAAGGGGACGGACCGACTGGCCTTCCGTTTTATACCTCCCAATCCGATCTTTCTTTTGTTGGAAGGTCAATGAAGTGGGAATTCCATCCACCTTTCATTGTTGAAAATATGACCTACTAATTTTCTCAAAAATGACTGAACGAGGCAAGATTGGAGGCGGGGTACCTGTCTCTGGGTGACAAAATAATAAGGTCACAGGGCATAGGGAATTTTCCTAATAATTAATAAATATAAAACAGCAACTACAATCAAACAAAGACGTATAATTATGAATCTACCCTGCCCCCACCCCCGAAAAAAAAAGGGTGGGGGTATAATTATGAAGCTATACTTCTTTATTATGTGTTTGGTACTAAAAGGATAAATTTTGCGAGCACCCCCTCCTAATGTGCCAAATTACGAAGGAAAGTTTCCACCGACGCCTTCCGCATCCTCTATGCATGAAGACAGTACGTCAAGCGGGTAGTTGCGGGACTGTCGGCTCGTGGGCTCCGAAGTGATTGGCCAACCGCTTCCAAGTGCACCACACAAATAATGAAAAGGATTACGTGGAGAGATTTCCATACATGCACCAACGAAGACCACCCGACCCTCACATGGCCTCTTTCTTAGTTTCCCGGTGTTGCGTTGCTTTCTCAAAAGTTATTAATCCCTACATCACCACTCTCTTGTGTTTTTTTATTTGAGCAGGACATGATAACCAACCTCGCCCAAAATCGTCTAGTTAAAACCACTAACTTGGCTTAAATTAATGTCTAAAGTTGACGCTCTCCTACAGCTTATTATTATTATATTATTATTATTATTATTATTATTATTTGGGGGAGGGGGGGTGTAAAACGCTCTCCTTCATCTTTTTCCTATTATTCTTCGGTCCAAGACACAACATATAGCAAAAGTACATTTCGTATTAGGTGGGTCAATGCGCTGTGCGTGGCACACGAAGCCCGTCCACCAACCAGCCCCTGCTTCGGTGGCACGAATAGCGGAATTATGGTGTGCTCATCATGTTTAACTAATCACTTATACTTTCTAGCAAGTCATTTTCGCCTTTTCTGAACGTTAGTTCCCGAAAGATTTCCCATGCATCAAGGGAAGATGATAAAAAGCCATTCAACAATTTTTTTAAAAATTTTTTTTGAGGAAGATGGATGCTGATGGAAAAGGAGATCATTGTGAACCTGATAAACGGGTTTCCGATCCACGCGAATCGAGAAGGGGACGATACATACATATTTTTTTGCCTCCCTTAGCTAAAAGACAAGTCCATTAATGATGGCATGACTGGTGGTTCCTACTTGCCAGACACGGAAAGGGTAAATTTATAAAAATATTCATATATTAGCCTCATGGTGTAAGATGGATATTCCAATTTCGCGAGTCAGTATATTCCTATTTTGCATGTAGATTGCATCCGGCTTGGATGAAGCCATCCGGGAACGATTTAACGAAAGGTGCCAGGCACCAGCTCTGCATGATTTCCCACATGAAAGGCCAAAATGAGAAGATGGAACATCTGTCCAAACTTGTACTTTCGTTAGAATCGCATGATATGCATGCAGGAGATTAGGTAGAAAATCCCATCCTCACCGACGCATCTGGCGGAGACTCCTACGGCCAACGTTAATTCTGAACAACGGGTACATGGATTTTTTTTTTTTTATAAATTTAATTAAATTTTTTTAAAGCCACTAGATTGCCTTGGCCGGGAAAAGCTTTATTTTATTTGTAGAAATGCCCGCACGACGACTCCAACTCCAGTAAAAAGGTGTTGAGAGGGGCATTGCATGCAGAGCTAAGGATCAAGCCATAAGAAGCTATCCGATCTATTTATGCATTCGGGACCGGGGGCAGCTGGGCAGCATAGCAGCCCCCCACGACCTCCTTCCCCCGTCCCGCCATTGCTGCAAGGAATCGCCCCCCGCACGATCTCCTTTCTCTACACCATCGCCCTTCCCAACACGTACGCACGGCGGCCGCGAGCCTCCTCCCTCTGCATCCCCTCACCTGTGCATGAGGATGCCACCCTCTGCACCCCTCTCTCCCTCTGCACCCATCCCTTCGCAGGCCAGATAGAAGTAGAAGCAGCAGCTTGCCACCTCCCCCTCCGCAGGCTACGAAGAAGAAGAAAGAAATAAAGAAAGAAAATATTGGTTGACCGGTTCAGTAACCGGTTAAAATTGCATTACCATACTAACTGTATCGCATCGTGATTAGAATATATCTCATTTTCTTATAAAATATATTAAAAAAACATTAATAACAACTCCCAATTAATCATCGATGTTGATTTTTTTTTATATATATATTTTTTGTGTCCACGAGCGCGAACCTACCGCATGGCTACCATTTGTAAACACGTACCCGAAGCTAGCATTCATGCGTGGGGGCATCGAACATTTTTTTTTTTTTTTTTTTTTTTTTAAATCCTTTTGGTTGCCCATGTGGACCGGCAACCGGAAATTACACCGACTCTTCGATAATGAAAGCGCTCATGCAGCACATGCCGCAATGCACCGTGTCTTGCGGCCGACGGTGCATTTCCGTAAAGAAAAAAAAAAAAAAAAAAACCAACGGTGCATGATCATTTTATTTGCCGGAGGGAAGGTAAGTAGTCATCATCATGATGCTAGTATAGATGAAACAAATTCAGTCTAATTTCAGGATCGATCCTGAAACTTGAACATGAATGCATGATATCATTTGGTTAAAATTTATTTGCTATTTTGATAAAACTAAAATGATGTACTCATCTATCTCATATAAAATTTAAGGATCATACAATTTAGTGGAGAGGGACTAGCTGAAATAGTCACCTTTCTCTCACTCACTTTTTTTTTTTTTAAAAAAAAAAAGGCAAGTCTTTTCTTTTAATGCTTAGAGAAAGAATCACACGTGAGCTGTTCCTCGTGTCATTTTGGATTCGTAGCACGATTAAGTGAACTAGGAAAGATAAATGAACATCAGTACGTAGCTCGAATCACTCAACAAGACGGTTGCCAAGACATCCATATTTTGCATAAGCGTGGTAATTGGTCTGGGGCCTTGCTTGCACCTGTGTTATGGGCTTCGTCAATGAGTCGGCCGTCCATGTTGTTTAGACGAGGGAAACTCTTGATAAGCCTGGGTGTTGGGTTTTTGTCTAGGCCTCTCGTATTACCTGCTTGCCCAGTGGGCTGAGGCAGCGAGAAAGATCAGCTAGCTGTTGTAATTCCTGACTTGTTCGCGATCTCAATTATCCAAAAAAAAAAAAAAACCACGAGAGAGAGAGAGAAGGAGGGGTGGGTGTCATACCTGGCACAAGCACGTACGACCTCTTTTCGCTACGTACAAGCTGTTGATAGCAGCAATAATTTGCATCCAAAAGTACTGCATACACGCTCCGGTCTTTTTTTAAAAATAATATTTTTTAAAATTTGATTTCCCTAATTAATACGGGTCGAAAGATATTTATCGATTTAGATGTACGGTACTTGAAAAATAATAAAAAAATAGAAAAGGTGAAATCACGCGTTAAACCCGTGATTTCAAAAAAATAAAATAAAAAAATAATAAATTGCCTGAAAACTTCTCCTCCATCTTTTTCTAATTTTATTATAATATATATTATTATTTTTTATTTTTAAATTTTTTTATTATAATATCATATTATTATTATTTTATTTTTAAAATTTTTTCTATTTTTTATTAATTTTTAATTTTTTATTTTTTATTAAAATTAAAAATTAAAAAAAAAATGGAAGAGAAATTGTAGATTGGACCCGCGATTCCAAGAAATCGCAAGTTGAACCCGTATTATTTAGAAATTACAGATTCAGCCTACGATTTTAAGCAATTTATTATTTTTTATTTTTTATTTTTGGAATCACGAATTTCACTTCTTTTTTTTTTCTTTTTATTATTTTTTTTATTTTTGAAATGCCATACACCTAAATCCCTAAATATCTTTCGACCCGCATTAATTAGGAAAATAAAAATTTTAAAAATATTATTTAAAAAAAAAAAAACCCACGTACTCCTCCCTCCTGCATGCAATCCCCGTTTCCTCGATGGAAGAAAGCAATGAAAGGTTATTACGGAAAAACAAAAAAAACCCCAAGTACGTCCACGATTCCGGACTCCGGGCCTTCTGGTTAGTTCCACCAAACGAGCCGATAAGGTACATGGACCGAGAGCCAGCTGATTGTCCATACCAGGGGTACGACAAGAGCACCAACTTGCCTGCATCTTTCCAGCACCGAGCTTTGCGACGAAGCGTGGCTGCTATATGATTGGTTTTGCCCCGGGTACGGCTTCCTCCATGATTAATCCTGTGAGGCCAAGCAACAACAGACCCGACCCTCTGAAATGGTCGATCGAGGCTCCTTTGCCATCACCAACGCCTCCGCAAGGCAATTAAATTCTATCTTGGTGAGTGTTACGCGATGGATTTCGCTTCAGCAGCCATTTCTCTTCCCCAACAACCCCATTTACACGAGATTTCTTTTAAAATAACATTTTTTAAAAATTTATTTTTCAAATTAGGATCATCCTAATTTTATTTTCCAAAATAGATGTACGGTTCAATAAAAAATAATAATAATAATCATGAAATCATAGATTAAACCTGCGATTTCAAGAGCAGGTACAACCTGCAATTTTTGGTCTAATTTTTTTATTTTAATTTAATAAAAAAATAAAAAAAAATTTATAAAAATTTATAAAATTTAAAAATAAAAATAAAAAATAATATTATTATATTATAATAATATATTTTTATATATTTTATATTATAATAAATATATTATAATATAAATATATTATAATAAAAAATAGGATAGCTGCGAGGGTTGATGTCTATCTACAAAGTCTACCTTATGAAAGAATGGATCACTAATCTCAGGGAAGAGATCAATTGGAGTCAAAGGAGGGACTTCATCCTGAGGGTGATCAAGCCCTTAATAAATTTTTCTGGTTCTTGGATCTCAGGACTCGACTGGTTAGGATCTGGTCCTGGACTAGGAGCACTAGTCCTAAAGGGTTTGGGTTGACTAAAGGGAAGTGAATAATACTAGGCTCATATCTAGGGGTACCAATCCTATGGAATTCGGTTGACTATGAAAAACTGGACTAGTACTGTACTCATAGGATATAGGTTCGGATCTATCGGTTATGGATCCACTAGACTCATAGGACATGGGTACATAGGATCTGGATTCAGAGGAACTGGGTGCATAAGTTCTAGAGTCATAGGATCTGCGACATCGCCGTGATCCTTCTTCTTCTTTGTTTTTTCTTTTTCTTTTTTTTTTACTGTAAGAACTTTGATTTCCTTAATGAAATTCTTGTTTCTTCGATGAGTCCTCCACTTCTCTTCTCTCTTTCCTTTTTCTTTTCCTTTTATTACAGAAATGGATCCTTTCTGCAGTTGTCAAGCTTAGATCCTTCAAAGTCCTGGCTCTTCCTGCTTGATTCAGAAACTGGCAGGTGATAGAAGGAACCTCGAAAGTTCTGCTAGGACTGGTCCAGATCTTGGGGCCTCCAAAGTTCTGGCTCTTCCTGTCCAATTCAAGAGTTGGCAAGCGATCGAAGAAACCTTGGAGGTTTTATAAGTTATCCCTGCCAGATCGGGAGACTTGCACGTTGGAGTACAAGGCTTCAAGGGTTTCCCGGCTTGCCATTGTCAAGCTAAAAGTCTAATGGATAGAGTGCAGGGCTTCTAGGATTTCCTGGCTTGCCATCACCGAACTGAGAGTCTGGCAACGGCAAACCAGGAAACTCCTCTTGCCATTATCGAGCTAAGAGTCCAATGGATAGAGTGCAGGGCTTCTAGGATTTCCTGGCTTGCCATCACCGAACTGAGAGTCTGGCGACGGCAAACCAGGAAACTCCTGAAGCTCCGCACTCTAAACTCGAGAAACTCCTGAAGCTCCGCACTCTAAACTCGAGAAACTCCTGAAGCCCCGCACTCCAAAGTCGGAAAACTCCTGAGGTCAAGCTCTCATTCGAGGTCGAGCTCCCATCCGAGATCGACCTCCCATTCGAGGTCAAGCTCCCATCTGAGATGAAGAAGCTCCCACCGCGACTGTGGAAGGCATCGAACGAGGTACGACCCCCAGAAGATGGAAGCGGGAAAGGTCCCGCCACTTCGTGCATTCCATGCAACACATAGCAAGAGGAAAACCCTGTCACCCGGTGTGTACCATGCAATACTATGGAGTGAGATTTCACCTTCCACTCCATGCAACGCGGTGCAATCAGGGATCTGTTACTCCATGCAATATGTGAAGGATTTCATTGTTGGATGGCACAAGATTTGTAGACACATGCAACCTCGTCACCAACCTCATTTAACATCCTCGACCACTGGAGTGCACGAGGCCGACCACCATGGGAGCTTGTGATGATTGCACCTCCACCAACCGAAGCTTGTGACGGTCGTGCCCATACTAGCAAGGCTGAATGGATTTTTCATTACTATAATAGATGCCTCCACTCCCTGAGTCCAAAATGTTGCTAATTTTCAGCTCTTATCATTTTGGATGAAGGGAGTAGTATTATCCATTCGGTCCCATGCTATAGCAAGTTTTGTACTGGTTGTAAGAAGTCAGTCACTGGATGAAGCCTAACTTGTTGGAGGTCAATCGTGGGACTGTAAGAGCCTAGATGAAGGCATAGAGTCATGGTTGTCTTTATCATGAATGGTTTCTTACTGATCAGATAGAAGACAATGTTGCTGAGACTTGCTTGTCTGTACCTTGACCGAAGGTTAGTTGGATGGATGAGAGATGGCATTGCATGGTGATGATGCTAGTACTTTGGTCTAACTAATCATCGCCCGGATAGAAGGTGGTGTCAAGTATAAGAAGGGTGAGGTTGGTGAGGTGCGCGGCTTGGATACACACACACATGACCGGGTACATGGTTGACATGGCCAAGCTCACAGCACCCCTCAGAGCCCTTGATGAAGGCATAGATGTTGCCGAAGTTTCCCCCTTAGGATAATGACCTAGTCATGGTCCCCCTCAGTTGGATTGCTAGGGGATCTTGATTGTGGAGGTCTTCTTCATGCTCATTGCAGTGTTCCTCCACCGTGAGCTCCCCGCCGAGTAGAGCACCCATCCAAGGTTGAGCTCCCGACCAAATCAGGCACCGGAAGGTGAGGAGACCTCTCCCCAATCATAAAAGAAGGACCAGGGGAAGGCGAGGCACGCCTCCCGGAGGGCAGATGTGAAGGAGGCCTGGATGGTGACCTTGGCACGCAACGTCACCATCTCCACCAAATTTGCTACAGCTCCTCGAAAAGGGTATCTTCTGTAGATGGTGTGCTCTGCCGAAACTCCAGGTTCTATAGCATGCCACCTGCATCCCCTACAGAGGAGTGCTATACTAGAACCTCACAAGCTATGAGAGCCTTACAGGTCTGCTAGAACCTCCTAGGCCTATGGGAGCCTTACAGGTCTACCAGAGCCTCGCAAGCTTAACAATGCTTTCTTTATGGCTCGTGGCAGACAATATCTCAATAAGAGATATGGGAGACTGGATCCTGACACTCTACCATAATTGGTCGCAAGGTGTCAAGAAGAGGACACCTCCCCAAATGACAGGGGGTCACGTGGAGTAATTTTATAAGTAGGTAAAGGGGCCTTCAGCAAAGGTAAGCGAGAAGGGGCAAGCAACCAGCAAGGCTCTGAGGGCAGGAAGAATATCCCAGGACTCCCTAGAAAAGTTTCCACGACAGCAGCCATCACTGCTCAAGCCCTCCTTCTCGATTCCAACTCTCCTTCCATAATCTCTTAAATCCTCTGAGAGTGGAGACCACTTCGAGATCCACCGAGGAGGATCTGTTTTCATTGGTCGTTTACTAACTTGACTGTCGGAGTGCCCTCACTAGGATCCCTGGCCCAGGTCTCCCTTCTTTTGCAGGACTAGGTACGCGCGGAGGATGCCAGGTGGGAGAATCATCAACCGACGCCATGTAGGAGCTATGAGCCACGACGATCTAGGCGATAACAATAGACATATTAAATAAAAAAAAAGGTCTATCAAATAAAATACAAATACAAAGTCACTCTCACTAACAAAGCATAATAAAAGAATTCAATATATCCATATTTTCAATAAACTTTGTAAAGTAAATGGGCCTTCAATCCTTAGTCAAAGAATCAGCTAACATAGACTTTATATATTGCACTCAACATTTATGTCTTCTTATATTACAATCCATCAATAAAGCAATTAATGATAAATAAAATTTATCTATTAAATCAATGTATAAATACATCACAATATATCAAAATCTCACTAATCCAAAAATCAAAAGATTCTAAAATGTCCATATTCTTAGCATGTTTTATAAAAACTAGGAGTCTTCTTCATTTGATTAGAGAATCAATAAACATTGATTTTGTACAAATATACTTTACAAAATATCCTCTATTTAACTAAAATCTCTGACTACCAAATATTCTATCTTCATAGAGATAGAGAAATAAAAACTCTTATTATTTCTTTAAAGAACATGGCTGCACTATTATTAAAATAAATCTTAAGTAATTTTTAAGATAGAATAAATAATTATAAGATCTAGGACAAAGTTTCATAATCAAAATAATATAAATCATGACTTTGTAATATGTCACAAACTTTGCCTGTATATGCTACTAGTTTTTATTTTTATGCTTTTCTATAAAACAAACCCTCCAACCACTCAAATCTTAAGAAACTAAATTGTCATAAGAAATACATGTTTATATTTTCTATTATATGGTTTCTTTCTAGTGCTACCTGTTGATCCCTAGAATGAGTTTGATGATAATAAAATTTAGAGCATGCATTTGATACTCACACTTTTCAAATATTTAAGAAGTTTTTATTGGATGTTTCAAATGGACAATCATTTACCCTACAATTATGAGATTATTGTAGTATTAATGTACTCATAGAATAAGTTTCATATATTTATGAGCCCTAGGTAAATTTGTTTGTATATTCATGTAAAAAGGGCTAAATTAATGTAATTTTATGTTTAAAGATCTTAGAAGTTGTTTAGAAGTTCTTTGGAAGTTGTTTGGAAGAAGTTTGAAGTTGTTTGGAAGCTTTTAGAGAAATTTCACTCAAGCCGACTCAACCAAATAGAGCTGATACATTTCTTGGCACAGCATAGAAATTTCATGATACAATCATCCGAGTTGACTCAAGAAAGAATAGAGCCGACTCTTCCAGAGTGACAGAAAAGTAGTTCTGAGAACCGAGTCATCCAAGCCGACTCTAATTGGCAAATAAGCTGACTCTAATAGAACTGCAAAAATTCTTCACTAAGCATCCGAGCCAACTCAATCATCCGAGCCGACTCTAATCCTAGTTTTCAACAATAATAGCTAGTTTCAGAATTCAAATTTCTTAAAGAAAAAGCCTCTCCAACAGGTAGTTTTCGATTTCCAAGAAATTATAATGGCCATATTCACTTGGGAATACTTCAAGAAGCTATAAATGAAGGATTAAAGTGAAGAAAAAGTAGGTTTTTCAAGCTTTTACAAGAGAGAAGATAGCATTATATATTTTGAGTGATTTCAAGAGAAAAATACTCAAGTTCTTCAACAACTTTCCACCAACTTCTTGAGTTATACTTTGAGGAATTAAATGAGCCTTGAAGAATATTGAAGAAGGAATCAAGAAGGCTTCATTAAGAGCTTCAACTGCAACCATCCGACACTTTGTGGTTTGTCTTTGTGTTACTTCTTTTGATACTCTATTTTGAGTTGTTTCAAGTACAGTAGGTGGCTGTAACTTGTAAATTATTTTTAGATCATTGGTGAGCCTTGAAAATCAAGTTGGGTCGTTAGTGAGCCCGAAAAAAACTAACATTGTATTGAGTTTTGGATTGTGAACCCGTAGGAAAACAATCCAGTTGTATTCGAGGAGAATATAGTGAAAATTCCAAGTGTGCACCTTGGATAATGAACGTAGGAGTTGGTTTGCTCCAAACCACTCTAAATTTGTGGTGTTTGTAATTGTTTTATCTTTGCATACTCATTTGCTTCCACACATAATACTTTATACACTTCACTCACCACACAAAGTTTTCAAAGGGCACATGCTTGTTGAAATTATTTGCAAACCCAATTTACCCCCCTCTTGGATTGGCCAACTGGGCAACATTACTTAACTAGTAATGGATGTACTATAATTAGTTCGTATTTATGATATTGCTCTCCCACTGTCCTCTAACAAGATGAAATATAATTTTTTCATAAATAAAAGAAAAATAAGAGCAATAACTTATTTTTTTTTAATAACATATTTCTAGTATAAGAGGATCTAACATTATTCAAATCATATCCAAACATGGCATGATTTGACTCAATATTCTTTATATCTCTATTAGAATAATAGAATTTGTATTCATTTAGAATTATTTAGATAACCAAATTTAATAACATATTATTTTAGATCCAAATTTATTCATAAATATAATATTAATGATTAAGTATTACAGGACAGCTCCAAACATAAAATTGAATAATATTAGACTTTTTACCAACCTTTAATTCAAAAGGTATCTTGTATAACTACCTTACCAAGAATTTTATCTAAAATATAGATAGCAATTCTTAGGATCTTATACTAGAGATATCATAAGAAAATTGCATCCACTCATCATACTTCAAACCATATCCTTCAGAGTGTGATTTTGCCTCTCAGTAATAATATTTTACTTGGGAGTTTCAGGCATAGTATATTAAACAACTATCCCATACTTATATAAATATTTAATGATATTATTTATTTATTTTATATGAAATCTTAGGATGTGACTGATACACCATATCAATATTCTTATTTTTAAAAAAAAAAGTATTAAAGTTTTTAAACAAAATAGGATAAAATTTTATTCATTAAAATTATTAATTATTCTACTTATATGGTTTTAAGATGACTAATTATACAACAAGAAAACATGATGAATAGGCAATGTATTAGAGATAGAAGTATCAAAATACTAAGTTTAGGTACAATACTCTCTAGTTTTAAAATGCAAGTCCTAATACTATTATACTATCATATCTCATATCGATTTATTTATCCATTAGCTATCCTGACACTCTTTTATCAAATTTTACATATTTTTTATTAATAAAATCATAAATCATATTATATAACCATTTTTAGGTATAACACTGAGAATGAAGTTTTTTTTATATTTTGTAGGTAAAATGATTCTCTTTACCACTTTTATAGGCAACTTTATTATAGAGTACTCTTATAAATAATCCAAGATGGAAAATCGTTATACAATATAATATCCAAAATCTATCATACTTAGTGCTAGCACAATTTCAATTTTTATATTTTATAAATTATTCTAGTTAAAGTCATCATAATAGGAGTATTAACATTATTGAATACAAATATACTAACAGCTAAACAAATTTTATATAGTTAATTAATAGAGAAACATAGGTAATATATAGCGAAAAAATCTTTATAAGCATTATTTTAACGACAGTCCTTAGTCCAATACTACAAAACTTTGTTTAGAAAGTAATCCATACAAGATATCTCTTTCAATATCTAATACTATTCAATCTCTTCTAAATATCTTATAGAAAGATCTTGTAAATCTCAATGAATGGACCACTTTGGTGGTCACCATCCATCGAAATTTACAAATCTTCCAATCAGGGATCGTCAAGTCATGACCTTTAAAGTGATATAAGATAAATAAACAATCAATCAAAATCATACACAGACACATTATGTTAGAGGTATAAATAATAAATAAATAAATAAAGAATTTTAAATATAATAAATCATTTTTAATAAGAGTACCATGTGTATCATCATAAAACTCTTATTTTTGCAGAAAATATGGTTTACTTTTGAGTTCCAATCATGAGGTCAATATAACGAAATACAAGGCATTTGAGAATTTATCCTCTTTAAGCAAACAAATTTTCTAAGCTCAATATATATCTTTTTTTAAAAAAAATAAAAATTAACATAATGAGAATATAAGGTATTCAAAAATCTATCCCCTTTGGATAGATAAATTTTATAAGTCCAATATATCTCCACCTTTAATAATTTGATCCAGTTAAGATCTAAATAATATTATTATTATTGCTAGCACTAAAAATAACTATATAATCAAAAGATAGTATGAATGCAAAAATTAGTCAATGGACATATTAAACAAGATTATAAATATAATATCACATATTTTTCTTTAGGCATAACATGTAATATGCATATGTATTCTTCATATGAAGCACAAGCAAATAAAATATCCTAATATTCATAAACCTATCTTCTTTAGATAAACAGATCCATAAAAGTTAGAGCATCCTTGCAACATAATACCCCATACAACCTTTTCTAGTTAAAACACACAATAACCCTCTTTGGACAGGCAATTGTATGGTATAACCAAAAAATATCCCTCTCATAATAAAAAACTTCATGGACCGATATAAATAAACCACTTTGGTAATAAATATTTATACCAACCCATAAAATTATTCATATAGAAAAATAAATATTCAAACAAATATAAAATGACATAATTTAGCCATATGTATACTGTAAAATATCAGTGCAAAATGGAATACTTAACATGCACCCTACTCATCAAATTATAATATTATCTTATATTCTATCTACCACTTCTATCAATAATACTTACTATATAACTATAAAACAATTGTGGACAAAAATTATAGTATATAATAAGTGTTACAATTAAGTATAGTTAATTTTGAGTCAAAAATAATATATACATCAATATGTAATTTTAAATATAATAAAAAATATTAGTTCTTATTGACTTAGCTATTCAAGATCCATAGAATGCTCTGGGTTCTTTATGGCTATGCGAAAACATACTTAAATAATACAATCATTAGCATAAGTATATATAAATAATTTATAAATTATTTAATATTTTATTAGATATGAAAAACTTAACCATAATATTTTTCAAATCATTATAAGTTTAACAGTCCAAAAATTGTTCAAATCAAATAAGAAATGAGTAAGAAATAGTGATTTTATCAAAAAAAACTTTATAATAAAGGACTTAACCCTAAATAATAGAAATATAAGGGCTTTTGTAAAAAGCAACAGCTTTAAAAATAAAATCAAAATTGATAGGAATCTAATTATAAAATTTTGACTACTAATTTATAATATTCAAAACTTCAAGGGTCTGTATATATTTTATATGGACCTATATGTAACTTAAAACTTGATAGGGGCTAATTTGCAAAATTCTCCTTAATCCAAATTGAAAACAATCTAACATGATTGGGTTCAACATATTCATCAATTTGGGCTCAATTTAATCAATAGATTGGGTTTTAAATAGGTTGAAACCCGATAACCCAAAAGCAAAGTCCATTGAACTTTCTTTTCTTCCTCCCAAAATCACGATCAACACCCATGAGAGGCCCAAAACTACCATGGCCAACACTCCAAGCTCGGCACTGCCTCTAACCAGTGGCACGCCGACCATTCCTAGCCATCAATGAATGTTCCTCGATAGTCGTTGACCTAAAAAAAAAAAAGTTAGCAAAGGAGGAGATGTTCTTTGCCTGATCTCCACCTAGCCGGCCACCGTAGCCCTTGCCCACTTGACCAAGCTGATGTCGGATCACCGGTGGTTAAGGAAGGGTGATCGCTGGCAAAGCAGATACGGTTGTCCCTCTCTCCCTCCAATTTTTTTGTTCTCTTCTCTGGCAAGCTCAATCAGTCCTCCATCACCATGCCCATCGGCCACAGCCGCCCGCCAATGATTGAGAGAGGGAGATCAACAAGCAACATTACAGACCAATTGCCATTTTGTCGAGTCTAAAAGAGAGGAGATGGACCGACCACTGCCAGCCATTAACCCAAACGATGGCCCAACACGTTCTCCCTGACCGTCCACCGTTCGATCGCCGATGATGGAGAAAGGGGAAACAAGCAACATCCATCACGGGTCTCCTTTTTTTAATTTTTTATTTTGATTACCGGCTATAGGAAGAAAACTTGCAATCAACGCCGCTCCCTTGATGCTGGAATAGCCACCACCTCTAGAACAGCTACCGGTCGGTCCCTGTCGACCACGTCAAGTGACATATAGGAGGAGGGCATGGCGGTTCCCACCGCTACCGATCCTAATTTTTTTTAATCTCGAGTCCAAACACTAAAGACCACCTCTGCTATCATACCGGAGGGTGTTAGGACAATCTGACGGTGACAGGGATCGATGGCAAGCATCGTCGGCAAGAAGAAACCGGTGCGGTGGCCAGATAGGAGAAGGAAATGGGATCCTTTCATGTGAAACAAATTAAAAATAAAAGATGCTCTAGATTATGCATAATTTGGCTCTGATACTAAATGTAGAAAATTTTATCATTCCAAAATCATATGCATGATTTTTAGAACACAAAAAATAAAATTATCTTCATAGATCTAAACAAATAATAGATTCATAAATCTTATAAAATAAATAATATCTTTAGATTTGGGATGTGTACCTATATTCGTCACTAATTTTCAAACTTGCAATCATGGATGCTTACATGAACATCAAAAACTAAGTCATTCTTTTCAGTATCCTCTTTCAACATGCAGCTATTTGATGGAACAAGCCATGAGAACGAATTCACAATAAAATATTATGAAGAGTGGAGAGAAGACCTAGCTTATTTATAAATAGACCCTAATAAGCCCTCCCATCACGGACCAGTTGAGCCAAAGCCTATACCATGCCATCTTAACCATACCGATCAATATAAGGTATATATATATATATCCATGAATACTGATCATATAATCAATTCATTTTTAACTAATCAAAATAAATAAAATAATAATTAATGATAATTTATAGAGAAAAATTTTTGCATGTACCATTATCGAAGCATCACCACCAACATTTGCTCTCCATCTGTACCTTCTAACCACGCGGCCTTCGTTTCTAGGAAAAGATATTAAAGATCATACCTTCAGCCCGTGTTATCTGAAGGTGAGTGTACTTGCGAAGATTTGAAAGAAATCTGCTACCTTAAAAAAAGCTTGAGAAGCTTTGCAAAACCAATATATCTGCTTAGGAGGTTTGCAGAGGTTAATGTGTGTTCGAACAAATGAACACGAAGGAAGTGCATCAGGCATTCCAATCTTTACCTGAACCTACCATCTTTATCTTTCTATAGAGACTCAGCTTTACAAATTTGAGTGCGGTTCATCCAAACTTGGAAACAAATTGGATTCTCAATTACATACTAGACCGGCATGTCGTATATGCTCGAGCAACCTGAGAGAAACCCCCCTAAAAATGTTTAAACCTGCAGATCGTAGGGGAGAACGCATAAGTGAACATGCGACTAAGATGAACACGTGGCACTGAAACCGAGGGTACAGATTGGACATACGGGATGAGAAAATGAAAATTTTATGATAACATCAACGGTTCAGGATCAAGGTTATTATTAAAAAAAGATACAACCATCTATGAGAAAGAGTGAGATTCAGAAATTCAAAACCAATTTTGCCAGTGTTCAAAAATTCTCCTCTAAATTTCAACAATAATAATATCAGTGTTCTTAAGAAACCGTCAAGCAATCTAGAACTAATGTTTCGCCGTGTCCTCAATCTATCAAGAGGATGTCAATGGCCCAAAAAAGTTGCGGCCCACAATGTTCATGGTTCTAGGGTGCTCAATGGATGTCCCAAGTAAGGTTAATACGCGCATCAGGATACCAGAGTGTTTGTTTTTTTGAGGATTGCCAGAGTTTTAGTTAGACTACACTGCACTGCATCCAACCGTTGTATGCAAGATGATGTGACGAAACTGTTTCAGAGGACATAACTAAACTGCCACCAATCTCTTTAATAGCAATCTTTAGCAATTTCTATAGTGCAAATAACCAGTGCAGTCAAAGAAGCAACAACATGCGCTACTGATTTCTATCCATTTACTACATTTTACATACTTTGGAAATATCCGAGGCAAAAAAGAATCCAACAACCAAATAATTGAGTGAAGAAGCATAAAGGCATTATTTAGAATATTATCTAGACTTTCACAGCATCCATTCCTTCTCTTCAGTTTAACAACATTTCGATCTTGCAAGAAACCACCATGAATGACAACCACCCTTACCGAGTTCTCACCTAAGAAATTTAAAGATTAACATATCTAATTTTACGGTAACCAAATAATCAACAAAATTCTTTCAAAACCCACAATCCATATCGAGAAAATAATTTTGACTGTTTGCCACAAAATTTCTCAATTTCTAGGCTCAACAAAACTGTGATCTTGTAATTTTATTTTGGTCCCTGGTACTTTAGGATAATCTACAAGCCCAATTCGACAGTAGTCAATTCTCCGAGCCATGGCGGGTGGATGGGTGAACGAGTGAGAAAGCAGGAAGGGAGAGACCACCAGGAACAATATATTTTTGCGGATGCGAAGCAAAGGTCCAATACACATTTGCCTAAAGATATTGAAGGAAAATCTCCACCTTTTGCGCGCGCGTGTATTTGCGTGCGTTAGAAATGGTTTTTTTTTCCCCTTTTTTTTTTTCCCTGGTAAGACACGTTCGTGTTGGTTTAGTGGATAAGTTTTCGAGAAAGAGATGCCTTGATTAGATGCTCGCTAGACCAAAGAAGCTGCTTACTAGACCAACCTTGTACATTATGTTATACTTGCCTGAATTAAATTCAATGTCTTAGACCCCGCTTGATTCCCTCAGATTTATTTCAGTAAAAATAACATGCTTATATGCAATCCTTGATAGGAATGGTGAGTGAATAATGGTCTATAAGGTGGAGTGCAAGTAGTTCAGAAAAGGCTTGGTGATTATGGTAAGGTTGAAACATCAGGCTTATATATCTGAAACTTGTTCTCTATAATCTATGCGACTCTGCTTTTTCTGCTTTTTTTAAGGCATGCCTTTTTATGAATCTCCTGCAATGAAGGCTTATACGTCTGAAATCTATTTTACATAAGCTGAAACTTAATGCTTTACAACCAAACACGGTACCTTTCCCATAACGTCATCAGAAACCCGTTTGCACACGAGCAGATTGGTAGTCAAGCCTCTAAGTTTCCAATTTTCCTCGAGTATCAATTTCCATTCGGTCCCGAATCTGGAGGTTTTGATGCCCACCCTCCATGGCTATGTCATGCATAAATCTGAATTTTTCTGCACCACTGGAAGACATTCAGAAGGTCAAACCACAGATTTTGGATACGTGTAGACATTTAATATGAGCCGTAAGCTTGCTGCCAGAAAATGTGTCAAACGTACACCAGTTTTTTATTATATTTGGTTGTGCTATATTAGAGGTTCACGTTTAATCAATATATATTGAATTTAATTCAGAGTGGTGCTCGAGTACCTTATGACAGTACTGATGTAGAATTTAGTGCCACATAAATATGCTGAACCCTAACTCAAACCTATACAAACTTAAATGCTATGGATATGGATACCTATAAAAACTTAAATGCTATGGATATGGATATCCAAAAATATTATGCTATGCCACACTAATCAGCAATCTAAAACGACTATCAAAAATTTATTTGGCTCGGGACTCAAATTAGAACCTATTCTAATGCCAAGAAGATACATGATATAGAAGCCTAAATGTCACTTACTGAAATCAGGTCGAGACAACAGTTTTTCACAAATAAAGCATATGATCTTGCAGCAAAAGTATCAAAGTCACCAGAATTTGCAAAGCAATGAATCTTCATTCACCTTGGTGAATAAGCTACATTGCTGTCAGGATCCAGTATGTTATCTTTTCCTGCTTACACATTACGTACGACAGCCCAAGATCTGACACCTACTTTTCAAATATGGTAGGAATCAACACGCTCCAGGAACTAGGTTTAAGGTTAGCGATTCATTGCAAGGGTTTTTTTTAAAAAAAACCAAGGAAAGAGGGCTAACAGGCCTACAGAAGTTGCAGATCTGATTGGACTCACCTGAATCAGGCTTTAGACAAATCAAGGCCTGAAATAGGTCTTAAGCGATCATTGCAAAGTGGCCGTTATGAGAGAATGGTAACAATGATAGAAGGGTATTTACTCTAGGCTGTGATATAGCAGATATGAGAAAAAAGAAATGCAAGACAACAGAAATGCAACAAGGAGATTTTTAAGAAGGAAGACGAAAAGAAAACCAAATGATCTCAAACTGAACCGATTCAGGCTTTCTAGGGCCTTGCACCAATATTCAATGCTTCACATACAGAGAAAAGAAAGAGAACTTTGATTTCATTGATGAAAAATCCTGCATATAATAATGTTCATGAAGAATCCTTAAAAAATGGCTTTAAAGATTACAAGGTGATATAGCATCACTGCTTGTGCTACAGTATCGTGAGCAGGAACTCACGCCTTATTTAATTTCTTGGATGTCGTCTTGCCTCTTTTATAACACATGGGACTAAATTCAGTCCTTTTCAAATGATGCTATAGAAAACATAGCCAAAACAGAAAATATAATTAAAATTAAAAAAAATGATACTAAGACCCAAAGCTTGATAAACTCCACTGACGCTTGATGATATTCACGAAGCTCTTGTCATAATGTCAGATCATCCAAGTCAAATCAAACGCCCAGACATTTCTTTGCTCACTTTGTATAGGCTCGAAATCCATAACAATCCCCATCAAGTACCTTCTTTGAATGACTTGCCTAGGCTTCAATTCTTTATGTAAACTTTCAAGTACTATGGTGGCCAAGCATACTTAGGCTTTACTTGGTTACCAAAAAAAAATATGAATAAACATGAACATAATTCACCTTTACAGCTTTATTTATATTATTTAGCCAAACAACTATTTTTTGTCTCTCGAACAAATACCCCAGTAATGAGGAGTGCTTTTAGGATTTAAAAAAGCTGAAAATACCTTCTTAGGACATGTTCAGTTTGAATCTATTTAAAACTATTTCGAGAGGGGGATGGAAAAGTTTTAGCTGATTAACAAGGAACAAGGAACAATTACATATTTGAATAAAGTTATCCACACACGCTAGTTAAAATTATTCATGAACCAAATGCAACATTAGGATCATTCAGCAATCAAATTTGTAGCTCAATCTTGAGCACCAAATCCAATTCTGAACACCAATATGCTTGAATATTATTTGAGCATACACAAGGCTTTGCACAACAACATCAAGATAAGCTCATGAACGCCTATTTGGCAGGTGTCTAATGCGTATCGTTGTGAACTTTAAGATTTTGTCCTTGTGAAATGATACTTAGATGTCATGCCCATAATTACATCGAAGAGTCATATATCCCAGGGTTCTTTGGGTTAAACAGAAGGGACCAGGTAATATAGCCTCTACTGAAGCATCAGCTTGCTGTTATGACCTATCTTTGCACTTGTGTAGTCTCGGTTCAACATCTATAAAAGCAAGAATATTCATCCTCCATGATTACTCAATACAAAAGATAGTGCTGTGATTATGTAACCCATTATGAAAAGCCTTCGAAGAAATCTGAGAATCCAACAAAACAAAGAGATGGTTAGCAAGTCTTGCAAAAGTAAGTAATCAAAGTTCAAGACATTTTAGCCTAGGGAAGAGATGAGCAGTTACTTTGCCCATGTGGTTTTTGAGACGTATACCTATGTCATAGACACCAAAGACTAAGCTATTTCAGATTGTTTTCCTTTAATTCCACTAGTGAGCCTTGTGCTAGCATTAGGTTTTCCGATGGCTTATTTCACGGTGTATTTGGCATTCTGACAAACAAGTATTCTGAATATTACTTTGAGTGAGCTTATAATGAAACCATCATCATGCTTAGCTGTTAACCCCTGGAGCCCAACAAATAGTAGATTAAATATCAAAGAAATATGTTTGACAACCAAATCACCATTATTCCAACGCCCAGAAACAGGTCAAATTATATTAGATAGATAACAGAACATCCGAATTCACCAGAAGCATAAAGCTGATTGCGAGACAAAGAGAGAACAGAGAGTAGAGGAACGGAAGGTAAAAAGGACAAAGAAATCAACCAAAGAACCACCGACCTGCAGAGATGATAGCAACAGAGAAAAAGGGTGAAGGGAGAGCATGGAGAAGCATCTCTCAGAGGACCTTGAGCATGTCCTCGGCGCTGCTGAAGGTGAAAGCCCCGCCCTCCTCCAAGTTGAGGACCTTGACTACCCGTCCTCGGCCAGCATCGCGTACCGCCGGGAGCGGACGCCCAGGCCAACGGGCTTGTCGCGGAGGTCGAGCTCCACGCCGAGGGCGCGCGTGAACTCCCCGTTGCCGTCGGCGAGCAGCAGAACATCGTCCCCGACATTGAGGTTTTCTTTCCAGGCCCGCATCACGAAGGCATCGTTGACGGAGACGCAGGCGATGGTGTCGACGCCCTTCGCCTTGAGCTCGCCAGCCTTCTCCACGAACCCGGGGAGGTGCTTCTGGGAGCAGGTCGGGGTGAAGGCCCCCGGCACGGCGAAGAGGATGGTCTTCTTGCCCTTGGTAAGCTCCGAGACGGTCACGGTCTGGAGCTCCCCGGCGGGGTCGAAGTAGGCTAGGGTGGAGTCCGGGAGCTTGTCCCCGACGGCGATGGTGGTCGTCGCGGCCGGGGCGGCGGCCGAGGCGGAGATCCGCCTGATCGGGTGGTGACGGGAGCGGAGGGGCGCAGGGAAGGAGACGAGGCCGGGGATGCGGGCGGTGGAGAAGGGGCGGAGGCAAGCAGTGGATATGGGGGCGAGAAGCTTCGAGGCGAAGGCGGCGCCGGCGCCGGCGCGGGTCCAGGTCAGGGAGGCTGCTCCTGCCATCTTTCTCTTCTTTCGGGTTAGGGTTTGGGTTTGGATTGGGTGAAGGTGGAAGGAGAGAGAGTGTGCGTGTGAGGGAGTTTATAGGAGATGAAAGGGTGCTTGGAATAGAAAGAGGAGGCGGTGCGAGCGAGGTTGAGATATGGTTGACGAGGGACGGGTGGCAGGCGAAGGCACACACGGGTTTGTCGCCGTGCGGGAGGATGCGCCCCCTCCGCGTAGAGTCGCTGGCAAAAGCCGGGCACGACGTCCTGCACTCCTGCGTATTGGGCGGTGGATGCTGCCAGGGACTATGGATGGGCAGGTAGTGTCACCGCGAGCGTTTTTTAAAATAATTTTTTAAATAAAAAATTATTAAAATAGGTGTTTCGGGATATATTTATCGAAGTATGTGTTTTGCATCGACGTGATGGTGACGGGCATCTAAATTCGGTTTTTGAAAAGGCGAAATTAGATTTCGTTTTTTGAAAAATTGAAATTAGATTTCGTCTTTTGAAAAAACGAAATTCTTATAAATCAATATTTTTTTATTTTATTTTAAAATTTGATTTGACACGTAATTAAGTGATCCGAGTTGAATTCGTTTGTTGGAAAGATGAATTCAATTTGGAATTCGTCTTTCCAACGAACGAATTCAAAATTAATTTCTTTTTATAATTTTATAAATATTATTATTATTTTTAAATAAAATTAATAAATTTTAATTTTAAATAAATAAATAATAAATAAAAAATTAGTATTAGTTAAAATTTTATATATTATTTTTTGATAATATTAATTATTATATTATTTTAAGATAATATTAATTAAAAATAATATTAATCAACTATATAAAAATAATATTAATTTAAAATTAATAATAATTTAACTAAAAATAATTTTAATCAAAAATAATATTAATTAAAAGATATTATAATATATTATATTATAATTATTATTTTATATTCTAAAATATAATGAATATATTATAATTTATTATATTATATATTATAATTTTTATAATATAGTATAAAAAAATTTAAAAAAAATAAAAAATAATCATCATGTCGATACTATTCGGTCGCTAGCCCGGTACCAGTTCGGTCGACAGCCCGGTGTCAGTTCGATCCCTTGCTCAGGAGCGGTGGCAGGAACCCGACGACCGGACCGGCGATCGGGTCTGTGGCATGACTGGGGCTAGACCGGTGACAGGATCTTGGCGGTCGGATAAGTAATCGGACCCGGGTGGCCGGACCGGCTGCCGGATCGGGGGCCGCAACTGGGGTCGGACCGGGGGCCGGATCGACGGCCGGACTGGGACCCGCATCGGGGGGGACCGACGGCCAGACTGGGGCCCGCATCGGGGGCAGGACTAGCGGCCAGACTAGCGGCCGGACCGGGGTCCCCGATCCGGCCCCCGATGCGGGCTCCGGTCCGGCCCCCAGTCCGGCCGCCGATTCGGCCCTCGGTCCGGCCCCAGTTGCAGCCCCGGTCTGGCCACCCGGGTCCGACTTCCTATCCGGCCCCCGGTCCGGGGACCCCAGTCCGGCCGCTAGTCCGGCCCCCGGTGCGGGCCCCGGTCCGGCCCCCGATGCGAGCCCAGTTGCGGCCCCCGATCTGGCAGCCGGTCCGGCCACCCGGGTCCGATTACTTATCCGACCGCCAAGATCCTGTCACCGGTCTAGCCCCAGTCATGCCACAGACCCGATCGCCGATCCGGTCGTCGGGGTCCTGCCACCGCTCATGAGCAAGGGATCGGACTGACACCGGGCTGTCGACCGAACTGGTACCGGGCTAGCGACCGAATAGTATCGACATGATGATTATTTTTTATTTTTTTTATTTTTTTTAAAGTTTTTTATACTATATTATAAAAATTATAATAAAATATAATAAATTTTAATATATTCATTATATTTTAGAATATAAAATAATAATTATAATATAATATATATATAATATCTTTTAATTAATATTATTTTTGATTAATATTATTTTTAGTTAAATTATTATTAATTTTAAATTAATATTATTTTTGTATAGTTAATTAATATTATTTTTAATTAATATTATCTTAAAATAATATAATAATTAATATTATCAAAAAATAATATATAAAATTTTAACTAATACTAATTTTTTATTTATTATTTATTTATTTAAAATTAAAATTTATTAATTTATTTAAAAATAATAATAATATTTATAAAATTATAAAAAGAAATTGATTTTGAATTCGTTCGTTGGAAAGACGAATTCCAAATTGAATTCGTCTTTCAAAAAAAACGATTTCAACGTCGCATCACTTAATTACGTATCAAATCAAATTTTAAAATAAAATAATAAAATATAATTTATAAGAATTTTGTCATTTCAAAAGACGAAATCTAATTTCGTCTTTTGAAAAGCCGAACTTAGATGCCCGTCACCGCCACGTCGATGCAAAACACCTACTTCGGTAAATATATCCCGAAACACCTATTTTAATAATTTTTTATTTAAAAAATATTATTTTAAAAAAAAATTCTTAGCAGAGCAGGTCTCATTGATCCGGTGAAATAATGGGAATTTTTTTTTAAAATAATGTTTTTTAAAAAAAAATTATTAAATAGGTGTTTCGGGATATATTTACCGAAGTAGGTGTTTTGCATTGACGTGGTGGTGACGGGGCATCTAAGTTCGGCTTTTCAAAAGACAAATTGAATTTCGTTTTTTGAAAAGACGAATTTCTTATAAATTATATTATTTTATTTTATTTTAAAATTTGATTTGACACGTAATTAAGTGATGCGATGTTGAAATCGTTTTTTGGAAAGACGAATTCAATTTGGAATTCGTCTTTCAACGAACGAATTCAAAATCATTTTTTTTATAATTTTATAAATATTATTATTATTTTTAAATAAAATTAATAAATTTTAATTTAAATAAATAAATAATAAATAAAATTTTAGTATTAGTTAAAATTTTATATACTATTTTTTTGATGATATTAATTATTATATATTTTAAGATAATATTAATTAACTATATAATAATAATATTAATTTAAAATTAATAATAATTTAACTAAAAATAATATTAATCAAAAATAATATTAATTAAAAGATATTATAATATATATTATATTATAATTATTATTTTATATTCTAAAATATAATGAATATATTATAATTTATTATATTATATATTATAATTTTTATAATAGAGTACAAAAAATTTCAAAAAAAATAAAAAATAATAAAAAATAATCATCATGCCGATACTATTCGGTCGCTAGCCCGGTACCAGTTCGGTCGACAGCCCGGTGTCAGTCCGATCCCTTGCTCAGGAGCGGTGGCAGGACCCCGACGACCGGACCGGCGATCGGGTCTGTGGCATGACTGGGGCTAGACCGGTGACAGGATCTTGGCGGTCGGATAAGTAATCGGACCCGGGTGGCCGGACCGGCTGCCGGATCGGGGGCCGTAACTGGGCTCGCATCGGGGGCCGCAACTGGGCTCGCATCGGGGGCCGGACCGACGGCCGGACCGGGGCCCGACCCGGGGGCCGAACTAGCGGCCGGACCGGGGGCCGGATAGGAAGTCGGACCCGGGTGGCCAGACCGGGGCTGCAACTGGGGCCGGACCGAGGGCCGAATCGGCGGCCGGACCGGGGGCCGGATCGGGGACCCCGGTCCGGCCGCTAGTCCGGCCGCTAGTCCGGCCCCCGATGCGGGTCCCAGTCCGGCCGTCGATCCGGCCCCCTGTCCGACCCCAATTGCGGCCCCCGATGCGGGTCCCAGTCCGGCCGTCGATCCGGCCCCTGGTCCGACCCCAGTTGCGGCCCCCGATCCGGCAACCGGTCCGGCCACCCGGGTCCGATTACTTATCCGACCGCCAAGATCCTGTCACCGGTTTAGCCCCAGTCATGCCACAGACCCGATCGCCGGTCCGGTCGTCGGGGTCCTGCCACCGCTCCTGAGCAAGGGATCGGACTGACACCGGGCTGTCGACCGAACTGGTACCGGGCTAGCGACCGAATAGTATCGACATGATGATTATTTTTATTTTTTTATTTTTTTTTATTTTTTATACTATATTATAAAAATTATAATATAAATATAATAAATTTTAATATATTCATTATATTTTAGAATATAAAATAATAATTATAATATAATATATTATAATATCTTTTAATTAATATTATTTTGATTAATATTATTTTTAGTTAAATTATTATTAATTTTAAATTAATATTATTTTTGTATAGTTAATTAATATTATTTTAATTAATATTATCTTAAAATAATATAATAATTAATATTATCAAAAAATAATATATAAAATTTTAACTAATACTAATTTTTTATTTATTATTTATTTATTTAAAATTAAAATTTATTAATTTTATTTAAAAATAATAATAATATTTATAAAATTATAAAAAGAAATTGATTTTGAATTCGTTCGTTGGAAAGACGAATTCCAAATTGAATTCGTCTTTCAAAAAAACGATTTCAACGTCGCATCACTTAATTACGTGTCAAATCAAATTTTAAAATAAAATAATAAAATATGAATTTATAAGAATTTTGTCATTTCAAAAGACGAAATCTAATTTCGTCTTTTGAAAAGCCGAACTTAGATGCCCCGTCACCGCCACGTCGATGCAAAACACCTACTTCGATAAATATATCCCGAAACACCTATTTTAATAATTTTTTATTTAAAAAATATTATTTTAAAAAAAAATTCTTAGCAGAGCAGGTCTCATTGATCCGGTGAAATAATGGGAATTTTTTTTTAAAATAATGTTTTTTAAAAAAAAAATTATTAAAATAGGTGTTTCGGGATATATTTATCGAAGTAGGTGTTTTGCATTGACGTGGTGGTGACGGGGCATCTAAGTTCGGCTTTTCAAAAGACAAAATTGAATTTCGTTTTTGAAAAGACGAATTTCTTATAAATTAATATTATTTTATTTTATTTTAAAATTTGATTTGACACGTAATTAAGTGATGCGATGTTGAAATCGTTTTTTGGAAAGACGAATTCAATTTGGAATTCGTCTTTCCAACGAACGAATTCAAAATCATTTTTTTTATAATTTTATAAATATTATTATTATTTTTAAATAAAATTAATAAATTTTAATTTTAAATAAATAAATAATAAATAAAATTTTAGTATTAGTTAAAATTTTATATACTATTTTTTTGATGATATTAATTATTATATTATTTAAGATATATTAATTAACTATATAATAATAATATTAATTTAAAATTAATAATAATTTAACTAAAAATAATATTAATCAAAAATAATATTAATTAAAAGATATTATAATATATATTATATTATAATTATTATTTTATATTCTAAAATATAATGAATATATTATAATTTATTATATTATATATTATAATTTTTATAATAGAGTACAAAAAATTTCAAAAAAAATAAAAAATAATAAAAAATAATCATCATGCCGATACTATTCGGTCGCTAGCCCGGTACCAGTTCGGTCGACAGCCCGGTGTCAGTCCGATCCCTTGCTCAGGAGCGGTGGCAGGACCCCGACGACCGGACCGGCGATCGGGTCTGTGGCATGACTGGGGCTAGACCGGTGACAGGATCTTGGCGGTCGGATAAGTAATCGGACCCGGGTGGCCGGACCGGCTGCCGGATCGGGGGCCGTAACTGGGCTCGCATCGGGGGCCGCAACTGGGCTCGCATCGGGGGCCGGACCGACGGCCGGACCGGGGCCCGCACCGGGGGCCGAACTAGCGGCCGGACCGGGGGCCGGATAAAAAGTCGGACCCGGGTGGCCAGACCGGGGCTGCAACTGGGGCCGGACCGAGGGCCGAATCGGCGGCCGGACCGGGGGCCGGATCGGGGACCCCGGTCCGGCCGCTAGTCCGGCCGCTAGTCCGGCCCCCGATGCGGGTCCCAGTCCGGCCGTCGATCCAGCCCCCGGTCCGACCCCAATTGCGGCCCCCGATGCGGGTCCCAGTCCGGCCGTCGATCCGGCCCTGGTCCGACCCCAGTTGCGGCCCCCGATCCGGCAACCGGTCCGGCCACCCGGGTCCGATTACTTATCGACCGCCAAGATCCTGTCACCGGTTTAGCCCCAGTCATGCCACAGACCCGATCGCCGGTCCGGTCGTCGGGGTCCTGCCACCGCTCCTGAGCAAGGGATCGGACTGACACCGGGCTGTCGACCGAACTGGTACCGGGCTAGCGACCGAATAGTATCGACATGATGATTATTTTTTATTTTTTTTTTTTTTATTTTTTTATACTATATTATAAAAATTATAATATATAATATAATAAATTATAATATATTCATTATATTTAGAATATAAAATAATAATTATTATATAATATATATTATAATATCTTTTAATTAATATTATTTTGATTAATATTATTTTAGTTAAATTATTATTAATTTTAAATTAATATTATTTTTATATAGTTAATTAATATTATTTTTAATTAATATTATCTTAAAATAATATAATAATTAATATTATCAAAAAATAATATATAAAATTTTAACTAATACTAATTTTTTATTTATTATTTATTTATTTAAAATTAAAATTTATTAATTTTATTTAAAAATAATAATAATATTTATAAAATTATAAAAAAAATGATTTTGAATTTGTTTGTTGGAAAGACGAATTCCAAATTGAATTCGTCTTTCCAAAAAACGTTTTCAACGTCGCATCACTCAATTACGTGTCAAATCTAATTTTAAAATAAAATAAAAAAATATTGATTTATAAGATTTCGTCTTTTCAAAAGACGAAATCCAATTTCGTCTTTTGAAAAGCCGAACTTAGATGCTCCGTCCCCGCCACGTCGATGCAAAACACCTACTTCGATAAATATATCCCGAAATATATATTTTAATAATTTTTTATTTAAAAACATTATTTAAAAAAACGTTCCACCGAACGTGCAGGCAGAAATCCATGTTTTATCGCGCCCCGTTGCATCGTGAACGTTTTTTTAAAATAATATTTTTTAAATAAAAAATTATTAAAATAGATGGTTTGGGATATATTTATCGAAGTAGGTGTTTTGCATGGACGTGACGGTGACGGGATATCTAAGTTCGACTTTTCAAAAGACGAAATGAATTTCACCTTTTAAAAAACCAAAATTCTTATAAATCAATATTTTTTATTTTATTTTAAAATTTGATTTGACACGTAATTAAGTGATGCGACGTTGAAATCATTTTTTTGGAAAGATAGAATTCAATTTGAATTCGTCTATCCAACGAACGAATTCAAAATCAATTTTTTTATAATTTTATAAATATTATTATTTTAAATAAATTAATAAATTTTAATTTTAAATAAATAATAATAATAAAAAATTAGTATTAGTTAAAATTTTATATATTATTTTTTGATAATATTAATTATTATATTATTTTAAGAAAATATTAATTAAAAATAATATTAATTAACTATATAAAATAATATTAATTTAAAATTTATAATAATTTAACTAAAAATAATATTAATCGAAAATAATATTAATTAAAAGATATTATAATATATATTATATTATAATTATTATTTTATATTCTAAAATATAATGAATATATTATAATTTATTATATTATATATTATAATTTTTATAATATAGTATAAAAAAAATTTAAAAAAATAAAAAAATAAAAAATAATCATCATGTCGATACTATTCGATCACTAGCCCGGTACTAGTTCGGTCGACAACCCGGTGTCAGTCCGATCCTTGCTCAGGAGCGGTGGCAGAACCCCGACGACCGGACCGGCGATCGGGTATTGGCATGACTGGGGCTAGACCGGTGACAGGATCTTGGCGGTCGGATAAGTAATCGAACCCGGGTGGCCGGACCGGCTGCCGGATCGAGGGCCGCAACTGGGCTCGCATCGGGGGCCGGACCGACGGCCGGACCGGGGCCCGCACGGGGCCGGACCGGTGGCCAGACTGGGGTCCCCGGTCCGGCCCCGGTCCGGCCGGACCGGGGGCCGGATAGGAAGTCGGACCCGGGTGGCCAGACGGGGCTGCAACTGGGGCCGGACCGAGGGCCGGATCGGCGGCCGGACTGGGGGCCGGACCGGAGCCCGCATCGGGGGCCGGATCGGCGGCCGGACCGGGGCCGGACCGGAACCCGCATCGAGGGCCGGATCGGGGACCCCGGTCCGGCTGCTAGTCTGGCCCCCGATGCGGGCCCCAGTCTGGCCACCGGTCCGGCCCCGATGCGGGTCCCAGTCCGGCCATCGATCCGGCCCTCGGTCCGACCCCAGTTGCGGCCCCCGATCCGGCAGCCGGTCCGGCCACCCGGGTTCGATTACTTATCCGACTGCCAAGATCCTGTCACCGGTCTAGCCTCAGTCATGCCACAGACCCGATCGCCGGTCCGGTCGTCGGGGTCCTGCCACCGCTCTTGAGCAAGGGATCGGACTAACACCGGGCTGTCGACCGAACTGGTACCGGGCTAGCGACCGAATAGTATCAACATGATGATTATTTTTTTATTTTTTATTATTTTTTTAAAAAAATTTTATACTATATTATAAAATTATAATATATAATATATTAAATTATAATATATTCATTATATTTTAGAATATAAAATAATAATTATATTATAATATATTATAATATCTTTTAATTAATATTATTTTCGATTAATATTATTTTTAGTTAAATTATTATTAATTTTAAATTAATATTTTTTTATATAGTTATTAATATTATTTTAATTAATATTATCTTAAAATAATATAATAATTAATATTATCAAAAAATAATATATAAAATTTTAACTAATATTAATTATTATTTATTATTTATTTATTTAAAATTAAAATTTATTAATTTTATTTAAAAATAATAATAATATTTATAAAATTATAAAAAAAATTGATTTTGAATTCGTTCGTTGGAAAGACGAATTTCAAATTGAATTCGTCTTTCCAAGAAACGATTTCAACGTCGCATTACTTAATTACATGTCAAATCAAATTTTAAAATAAAATAAAAAAATATTGATTTATAAGAATTTCTTCTTTTCAAAAGACGAAATCCAATTTCGTCTTTTGGAAACCCAAACTTAGATGCCCCGTCACCGCCACGTCGATACAAATCACCTACTTCGATAAATATATCCCGAAACACCTATTTTAATAATTTTTTATTTAAAAAACATTATTTTTAAAAAAAATTCGTTGCATCATACCAAAGGCGAACATTTTTTTAAAATAATATTTTTTAAATAAAAAATTATTAAAATAGGTGTTTCGGGATATATTTACCGAAGTAGGTGTTTTGCATCGACATAGCGGTGACAGGGCATCTAAGTTCGGCTTTTCAAAAGACGAAATTGGATTTCGTCTTTTGAGAAGGCGAAATTCTTATAAATCAATATATTTTTATTTTATTTTAAAATTTGATTTGACACGTGATGCAATGTTGAAATCGTTTCATGGAAAGACGAATTCGATTTGAAATTCGTCTTTCCAACGAACGAATTCAAAATCAATTTTTTTTATAATTTTATAAATATTATTATTTTTAAATAAAATTAATAAATTTTATTTAAATAAATAAATAATAAATAAAAAATTAGTATTAGTTAAAATTTTATATATTATTTTTTGATAATATTAATCATTATATTATTTTAAGATAATATTAATTAAAAATAATATTAATTAACTATATAAAAATAATATTAATTTAAAATTGATAATAATTTAACTAAAAATAATATTAATCGAAAATAATATTAATTAAAAGATATTATAATATATATTATATTATAATTATTATTTTATATTCTAAAATATAATGAATATATTATAATTTATATATATATTAATTTTATAATATAGTATAATTTTTTTAAAAAAAATAAAAAAAATAAAAAATAATCATCATGTCGATACTATTCGATCGCTAGCCCGGTACCAGTTCGGTCGACAGCCCGGTGTCAGTCCGATCCCTTGCTCAGGAGCGGTGGCAGGACCCCGACGATCGGACCGGCGATCGGGTCTGTGGCATGACTGGGGCTAGACCGGTGACAGGATCTTGGCGGTCGGATAAGTAATCGGACCCGGGTGGCCGGACCGGCTGCCGGATCGGGGGCCGCAACTGGGGTCAGATCGGGTGCCGGATCGACGGTCGGATTGGGACCCGCATCGGGGGCCGGACCGGCGGCCAGACTGGGGCCCGCATCGGGGGCCGGACTAGCGGCCGGACCGGGGTCCCCGATCCGGCCCTGATGCGAGCTCCGGTCCGGCCGCCGATCCCGCCCTCGGTCCGGCCCCAGTTGCAGCCCCGGTCTGGCCACCCGGGTCCGACTTCCTATCCAGCCGCCGGTCCGGCCCCCGATGCGAGCCCAGTTGCGGCCCTCGATCCGGCAGCCGGTCCGGCCACCCGGGTTTGATTACTTATCCGACCGCCAAGATCCTGTCACCGGTCTAGCCCCAGTCATGCCACAGACCCGATCGCCGGTCCGGTCGTCGGGGTCCTGCCACCGCTCCTGAGTAAAGGATCGGACTGACACCGGGCTGTCGACCGAACTGGTACCTGGCTAGCGACCGAATAGTATCGACATGATGATTATTTTTATTTTTTTTATTTTTTTTAAATTTTTTTATACTATATTATAAAAATTATAATATATAAATAATAAATTATATTAACTAATACTAATTAATATTATCAAAAAATAATATATAAAATTTTAACTAATACTAATTATTTATTTATTTATTTAAAAATAATAATAATATTTATAAAATTATAAAAAAAATTGATTTTAAATTCGTTCGTTCGTTGGAAGGACGAATTCCAAATTGAATTCTTCTTTCCAACAAACAATTTCAACATCACATCACTTAATTACATGTCAAATCAAATTTTAAAATAAAATAAAAAAATATTGATTTATAAAAATTTCGTCTTTTCAAAAGGCGAAATCCAATTTTGTCTTTTGAAAAGTCGAACTTAGATGCCCCGTCACCGTCACGTCGATGCAAAACACCTACTTCGGTAAATATATCCCGAAACACCTATTTTAATAATTTTTTATTTAAAAAATATTATTTTAAAAAAAAATTCTACCAAAGGCCGGTTCAACCCGGGAATATTTGTTTATATTTTTTTTGTTTGTCGATAACTCAAGGTGTTTTTCCTTTAATATTTCGTTGGGTGAAAAACAAAACCTTTTTTCTATGATCTCGTGACATTTTGTTAACAAAATTAACAACAGGATGAAACCATGTATTTGTTATCCAATCAATAATCACTGCTTAATTTAACAAATATTATTTCCGATAAAATTGTAGGATCTAGCTGAACAATTCTTCGAACCAACTTTTGTTCATGCAAGATCAAACCAAATTGTTGGCTGTAGTTGCTGGATGCATAGAAGAGATTCATGCCAACCAATTAAATTCCAAAAATGCTTGTACAATAATTCTCATAAATTGATTGTCTTGATGCATTATATAATTTGGAGATTTGGTGGAAAAAATTTGACAAATATGCTAGTTAGCAAATTAGTTTGGCATGTTGGCATATAGGGACAAATATGAGAAGATGCATTACATCCTGCATTGTAATGTATGGCCGTAATGCTTGCTATTTTTTAAAATATATATATATATATATATATATATATATATATTTTACATGTGAATGGTCAAATATGGCACATGTATTCTAGAATATGATTCCCGTGCAAATAAAAAGAAAGAATGGTTTCATCTAATTATTATCTACTTTTTTGATAAATAATTAATATATATCTTTTTAAAAAATTAATATTGTACACCAATGAGCCGATAAGTTTGGGAAAAAGATTATTAAATTGTGTTGCTATTATAAAAACAGGATAAACCAGAAAAGCAATCATTGATGAAATCCTAAAGAGATTGCTATTTACTTTTTTTAGAAAAATGGTAATTCTATTTTATGGACAGACCGGCGCTTATTTTTCAAAGAAAGAAAATATATTTTTGAAAAAATAGATGCTGGCTATGGGGTTCGAACCCATGCGCACTTATGTGCAGAAGATCTTAAGTCTTCCCCCTTAACCACTCGGGCAAACCAGCAATGACGCTATAAAAGGTCGACCATCCCATATTTCTTCGTTATGAAAAGAACTAACACTCACTTTATGGAAAACTTCCCGTCGCTCAAGGTGGTCGCTACAGTTTCTTCGTACTCATAAAAAAATCAGCAGATGGAACACGAGCAGATTGTAAATGGCATAATAAATGAAAAAAATTGGACTCGTATTTTTCCAAATGGAGTCAGCTTTTTCTCTCTGTTTTTTTTCCTTTTTTTTTTGTTTGCCCATAATTGGAGATTTGTGGTGGCAGTTATTTGGGAGAAGTATCATGGAGGTACAGTATGAGCCATTCAGCCTATGTAAGCATTAGGGCTGTCAGAAAATTGCCCAGTGGCGGCCATGGCTATGGAAGGAGGCATCATGGTAAGAGAAAGCATTCCATGATGAATGAGATAGGAGACCCATGAGCCGAAGTCCATGGCTTCGAAGGGGTTTAGTAGGAACCTAGTGGGTGTTAAGTATGTCTATTAAGTATATAAACTCTAGATAGTCAAAAAAGGATTCTTTCTTGGAGTGAAGTACAACAAACAAAGCGAGTGAAGCGGGGCAAAAAAGTCCTCCCGCTGATATACATACCCTATTTGTGCTGCACAAATAGTTAGCCAACGATGCGGAGGTGGAGCCTCCGCTGACCGCACTAATCTGATTATTATAAGATATTGATTCGAATCCAAATCAAAGTTATTATACTATATATATATATATATATAGATCAATAAAATGTTCTAGAGATCCAATGTGTTAGAGGCTAGGATTTGTGATTAAATCTATACCCCATAAGTCCCGGGTTTTTTGGTAAAACTTTTATACCGTGTTTACTAGATAGACAACAATCATATAAATATTATGTTTCCTTGTTTTTTGTTTTTTCTTGTTTCACTATTCTTCATGTTTGCCACAATATTGGGAGGAGGAATGGAAGCTCAATTAGAGAAAGTAGTGCTGCAGGTTGAGCCAAAATAAAAGTTTTTTTAAAATAATAATATTTTTTCAAATAAAATTATCGAAGTATGTGATTTCAGATATATTTATCGAAATAGGTGATTCGTTCGGCATGGCAGCCATGGGGGCACCTGAATTCGTCTTTTCAAAAGATGAACTCAACTTCATCTTTTGAAAAGATAATTTTCATACAAACAGTTTCTTTTTTTTAAAAAAATTAATTTTAATTTAGAAATGATGTTCTAAAATAAATTTGATGTGGCAACTAAATTCGCATTTTGGATAGACGAATTCAGTATTTGAATTCGTCTTTCCAAAAGACGAATCCAAACATTTTTTTTTCTTCCCATTTTCATAAATATTATTATTTGTTTAAAATCTATTAATAAATTATAATTTTAAATAAATAAATAATAAGTAAAAAAATTAATATTAATTAAAATTTTATATATTATTTTTGGTAATATTAATTATTATATTATTTTGAAATAATAATAATTAAAAATAGTATTAATTAATTATATAAAAATAATATTAATTTATAAGTAATAATAAATTAACTAAAAAATAATATTAATTAAAAATAAGATTAATTAAAAATATTATAATATATTTTATATTATAATAAATATTTTATATTCTAAAATATAATAAATATATTATAATTTATTATATTATATATTATATATTATAATATAGTAAATAATTTTTAAAAAAATTAAAAATAATCACCAGGTCGATACTATCCGGTTGCTAGCCCCGTACCAGTTCGATCGATAGCCTGGTGTCAGTCCAATCCCTTACTCAGGACCGGTGGCAGGACCCCGACGATCGAATCGGCGATCGGATCTGTGGCATAACTGGGGCTAGACGGTGGCAGGATCCTGGTGGTCGGACCGGTAGTTAGACCCTGGTGGCCAAACCGACACCCGGACCGACGACCAGACCGACGGCCGAACGATGGCCGGACCGGCAGCCGGATTGGGATCTGGCCACCGGTCCAGCCATCGATCCTAAGTAAGGGATCGGACTGATACTGGACTGTCGACTGAACTGGTACCGAGTGGCAACCGGATGGTATCGACATGATGATTATTTTTTATTTTTTTATTTTTTTAAATTTTTTTTTGCTATATTATAAAATATAATATATAATATAATAAATTATAAAAAATTTATTATATTTTAGAATATAAAATATTTATTATAATATAAAAATATATTATAATATATTATTATAATATTTTTAGTTAATTTTACTTTTAATTATTGTTATAATATCTTTTAAATTTTGTTATATATTTTTTAAAATTTTATTAGATTAAAATTTAATTAAAAAAATATTTTTAGGTGCAGAGGCATTTAATGGTGCATTTATGAGGGATTTTTAATTAATTTCCTAAATGCCTTTTAAAAAACAAATTCAGATAGACTATGAATGGCATTTTTAAAATTAAATTAAACATTACGAATGGTATTTTCATAATTAAATCAAATATTATGAAAGGCATTTTGAAAATTAAATTTTTGAAATTGAATCGGATGAAGAATCAATTTCTAAAATGCCCTTCATAATGTTTGGTTTAATTATGAAAATACCATTCGTAATATTTAATTTAATTTCAAAAATACCATTCATAGTTATTTTAATTGATTTTTTAAAAGGGCATTTAGAGAATTAACTAAAAATCCCTCATAAATCCACCATTAAATACCTCTGCACCCATAAATATTTTTTTAATTAAATTTTAATCTAATAAAATTTTTTAAAATATATAACAAAATTTAAAAGATATTATAACAATAATTAAAAATAAAATTAACTAAAAATATTATAATATATTTTATATTATAATTAATATTTTATATTCTAAAATATAATAAATTTATTATATTATATATTATAATATAGTATAAAAATTTTTAAAAAAATAAAAAATAATCACCATGTCGATACCATCTAGTTGCCAGCCCCGGTACCAATTCGGTCGACAGCCCGGTGTCAGTCCGATCCCTTGCTTAGGATCGACGGCCGGACCGGTGGCCAGATCCTGGTTCGGCCACCGGTCCGACCGTCGGTCCAGTCCCCGGTCCGGGTGTCGGTTCGGCCACCAGGGTCCAGCTACCAGTCCGACCGTCAGGATCCTGCCACCGGTCTAGCCCCAGTCATGCTACAGATCCGATCGCCGGTCCGGTCATCAGGGTCCTGCCATTGGCCCTGAGCAAGAGATCGGACTGATACCGGGCTGTCGACCGAACTGGTACCGGGGCTGGCAACCAAATAGTATCGACATGGTGATTATTTTAATTTTTTTAAAAATTGTATACTATATTATAGTATATAATATATAATCTAATAAATAATAATATATTTTTATATTTTAGAATATAAAATACTTATTATAATATAAAATACATTATAATATATTATTATAATATTTTTAATTAATATTATTTTTGATTAATGTTATTTTTTAGTTAATTTATTATTAATTTTAAATGAATATTATTTTTATATAATTAATTAATGATATTTTTAATTAATATTATTTCAAAACAATATGATAATTAATATTACCAAAAAATAATATATAAAATTTTAATTAATATTAAATCTTTACTTATTATTTATTTATTTAAAATTATAATTTATTAATTATATTTTTTAAAAATAATATTTATGAAAATATGAAGGGAAAAGAATGTTTGGATTCATCTTTTGGAAAGACGAATTCAGCCTTTCCAAAAAATAAATTTAGCTGTCACATCAAATTTATTTTAAAATAATATTTTAAAATTAAAATTAAATTTAAAAAAAAAAAAAAAGAAACTGTTCGTATAAAAATTATCTTTTCAAAAAACGAAGTTGAGTTATTTTTTTTCGATAAATATATCCGAAATCACCCGGTAATTTTTTTTTTAAAAAAATATTATTTAAAAAAAAAAAAAACTTTCAAAATGGAGCAACAGAACGGCCGGCAGAATCTGCCAGCAAGAACAACCAAATCGTCTTGATGGTAATGGCGGTCAGCCACAACAAAATCAAGGATACGATAACTGATGCATATGGTGTGCCGGTTTGTTCGCTTAACATTTCATTTTGCCGCGTTATACGTGTGGTAGTTGGTTAGCGGGCACAAGTCATTTGTCATCTTGGAAAACCACCAGCTCTGAGCCTATTTTTCTCCAGCGTCCGGTGGCGTGGAGGTTCAATGTCCTTTGCTGTGGGAAAAAAAAAAAAAAAAATCTTACCATGCTTTCTTCTGATTTTGAAATGCACTGCCAGTCTTTTGAGTGCGCATGAATTGTGTGCTTGCGGGATCAACCCTTGATGCCCGCATGTTCTCGAGCAAGCACACATAGCTGCCTCGGTACACAGCCTAATTTGATGACACTGAACGGACACTTGCACGGGGTAACATGGCTATATTGATCGATGCAACACTAACGAAAAAAGTTGGGACGGCTCACGAAACGTCATTAAAAAGAAATGGGTTCCGCAGGCAACGATACAGCAGCAAACACCGACGGCTAAAAGCCAAGATGACCCTAATTCTTCGTACACTTTTGCTGCCCTAGCTCCAGTTTCTGCGCGACACGTTACAGCAGGAACAGGAATGCCCGGTTACTGCAAAGAAACTACAGAAAGCATACGACGTCTTAGCAAAACTTAAATAATACCATGGAAGATGAGACTCTTTAAGCATCCAATATCAGATAACACGGATATTTCCAATGTAGAAAAGAAATCGACTGTCATAATAATAGCCCGAAGGATCCTCTATCTGATGGCATTTGACAAGAAAACATGCAACAATCAAAACTTAAAAGTCGGATTCAAACACAAATCTATGCTGGCCACCAGATTTCTTTACCCTGCTAGCAATTTATATTAAAAAGAAATGCCTGAGCAAACCAAGCCCAACCTGCACGCATGATGATTTAGGGCAATTCAGGGCCAGCAACCCCTGAGGCCAGCCTTATAAATATCAAATATTCCATATATATATATATATATATATATATACACATCCTCATCGATCCAGCCCCTCCGGTACCTCCCTAACTCGTTCCTCCCCTCCCCTCCCCTCCCCTCAATTTAATAGTACTCGCAATCATCCACGAAACATGCCACACTGCGGGAGAAGAGCAAGGGAACACGGTGTACCCGGCTGTAAAATACGCCCCGTGCTCACAGCCAACACACTAACACGAATTCATGGCTTTACATCCAATTTTCCGCAATAGCACAGCTAATAAACAATAACCAGTCTACGAAAGGAAAAACCAGCACAAATACCGATGGGCCATAACCAACCTGCCCTACGATAAAAAGCCAACCATACTGCAGCATATATTAAAAACATCATCCATAGGAAAAGCATTAAAGCATTTTTTAAATGTTGCAAAACAAAACTGGGTTGAACACTAACAAATGAGACTGAAAAAATGGCATTCCTGGTCCCAGGCCTTCAGACTATCGGCCAGTAAAAATCAAAGCAGAACCAAGTTCCCAACCCTTCACACCACAACAACTACGTCTTCGATCATTCGCTACGTCAAGTACTACAAAACTGACGGGTGCCGTAATTCCCTTACTTGCCACCGCTGTGCTTCGCTTTTGTATGAGCTTGAAGAGCACTTTCAGAGCCAAATGTTCTGGCGAAACCAAAAAAATAGAAAGACCAATTTAGACACCATTGTATCTAGGAAGCAGAAATGGTGAATCTAGGAAATACAAATGCCATGGGGCGTACTTGGAACATGACTTGCAGCTCACTGATCCAGAGGATTTAGGAGTCTGCTGCTTCGATTTGTCACTGTCTGCAGGTGCTTTCCCAACCTGTTTAGCCGGGACTGGAGTTGCAGTATGACCTCCTTTCTTGCCATTGGCACCTGAATAGAGGAAATTTTGGAAATTTCAATAACATGGCAACAGTATTACCCAAATTATTGAAAATTTCATACCATCCATGATTTCTTTCATCCACAAAATTGATTCTCCAAGTTACAGTTGCAATTATTACACCAACAAAAAAATTGAAAAATTATCGATAAAATTTGTGACATGCTTGTCAAACATTCACAACTAAAATGAAAATCATACAGATTAAAAATAATGGTAATGTGTTGGTAGGGGTGGCCATGTTTTAACAAGTGCCATCATTCTTGCCAATCGTATAATCATTGTTATCCATCAAAATGTTTATTTTGGATAACTTGTTTTTATTTTTAAAAATTCTAATTCTTTTTGAACATCTCAGCAAAAACAACGCCTACATCCTTTTCCAAATGCCAAAATTCTAGGCTTATTTGTTCCCATAACCTATCTCTACAGTATACAAGTACTAACCTATGAGGATGCAACCAAACGGAGATTTCACATGAGCGTGTACAGACATGAAGATTGAGGGCTAATAAGCTGTAGTACTAACCTGTTTTCTCGATTTTTGCCTTCTTTTCTGAACCATGTGTCTTTGAAGCCAAGTCTGCCGGTCTCTTCTTGCCAGTTTCAGCCTACACAGTGAATTGCAGAATGAACAATACTCTCATCAACATTACCAAATTAGTACAATTAAAAGAGGATCCATGATGATTACCTTCTTGGGTGCAACATCATCTTCCTCCTCTGAATCCTCATGTTCATCATCACTGTCACCAGGGGCTTCAGCCATGTCCTGACTCAAAAAACATGTATATTAGTTCCTGCTGTAAAGAAATTATTGTTGTAGAAAGACCATCCAAGAATTATCTGATAATCAATGCTTGACTTTTGGCTTTATCAACTTAAAAACATAAGCCTAAGTGCTTTAACTTCCCATTCTTCTTTGATGCACCTAAAGAGCAAGAGAACATACAGGATAGTGCTCCCTAGTATATAACAAAGCTACCAGGAACATGAATGGCACAAACGTTAACGTATATTGATCAGAAATGTGTATGTAAAACTTCCTACAGACTCATCTTCATCAGATACTTCCTCAGAGTCATCATCCTCCTCGTCCTCTTCATCCTCATCCTCATCATCTTCATCATCCTCCGTTGCCTTCAGCTTATCAGCCTTTACTGATTCTTCCATCTTCGCCTTGGGCTTGGCAGCTGAAGCATCCACCTTATTGTCAACCTTTCCTGTGGCAGATTTGCCCTGGTCAACCTTAACATCGAGCTTGCCTGATTATACCAATTGTTATGCATATAAAAACCTATCAGAGAAAGAACCAAGAAGCAGAAGGTAAAAGCACAGAATCTGGAATCATAAAACAAAGTTAATAAAATGGAGGACAAAGCAATAATTTCGACAATTAACATCACTAGTAAGGCAAGGACATCAATGTAAAATTTATTTATTATAACTATAATAAAGTTAGTCTATTTCAGCTTCAACAAGGTCATTAGTAAATCAAAGGAGCAATGGCCTAACAAGAAAGGAAATGCTTCTTGGACTCCGAGACATGAGACTGCACATCTTTATTCCTGCAAATTCAGTGCATTGCTTCAAGTCAGAACCAGACATGGCCATGCCCATGAGTACCTGTCAGGCCATACTAATTGAACTATCACATTGCTAGATGACTCGCATAACTAGAGTCCAGCTAATGATATTCCAAAAAAAGCAATGGTGTTGCTGAATTCATGGACTGTAAATCAGCCAGACCACAAAACTTTCAGATACCCAACAGACAAAAAATGTTGAATTGTATGCCAAACTTCCCATTAGGAAAGGGGAAACTAAAAATATTAAAAGTTTAAGATACTTCTATACCAGTAATATCACAGAAACTGCAAAAACATGTCTCAGACATTCAAAGAACAAACGTGTAGCAGGGCACGTCCTGCTAAATGATGGGAAGGAAAAATAACAGTCCTGCCCAGTTTGTCAGTCATTTTCCCATGTATAGCACATGTCCACTATGAATATAACCAGCAACTAGTAGTCAAAAAACTGAACAGAATGCTAAAGTTGCATGTCAAATTTAACACTTGGTTATCAGCATCAGAACATGATAAAATTTTTAAATATGTATTGCACAAAGAGGAGGTATTGGTGAAAAGAAAAACTGTCTGATGCATTTGAAGGAGAGCTCGTAAAACATAGGCACATGATAAATTAAAAAAAATACTGGCAACTCGCAACATCATAAAAGTTAAAACAATAGTGTTGCAACCAAAGGTTGATTAAATGGGTACACAAGATATCACATGATACCTGGTTAAAAAGTTTAAAAAGTTAAGGCCATCTTCCTTCAAAAATAAAGAAAGAAAAGGCAAGGTGTGTTGTTAAATTATGTCAACAAATGACAATAACAGTTTGTCAGAAGGTGATTGTGGTATGCAGGTGGTATATACAGTATGCTGGCTACATATTTCGATACATACATAATTACTGTTCTTAACTATTAAAATAATAAAAAATAAATACCATAAAAACAGCAACTATGTTAGTAATGCTTTTTGGACAAATAATAGCAATATTAGAAACAACTAATAATTATGTTATTTTTTTTTTTGTTTTTAGTTCTTCATTTTTAAGGATATGTAATCAATTTTTTAGAATTTCTTGAATGATTTTAAATCCAAATTGATGTCATTCCATCTTGCTACTTAATACATTTCCATCTTTATATAACATACTTTCCTCCATTTTAATATGATAGCCATAGCTGAATCATCTTGAATTATGAATGATTACTAATGAAATATATTATTATAGTATAAAATGACTAATATAATTTTTTTCTCATATTGTATCTTTTTTTTTCAATTGTATTGATGACTTTTCATTTTTATATAATGTACTTTCTTTCATTTTCATATAATAGCATGAGAAAAAATATGGTTACTTATTTTGCTAAATGTCTATTATGATATGAAATGGCTAATTTGGTTACTTCTTTTCATATAATAGCATGAGAAAAAAATATGGTTACTTATTTTGCTAAATGTCTATTATGATATGAAATGGCTAATTTGGTTACTTCTTTTCTCAAATATCATGATGCATTTCTATCTTTATATAAAATGCTTTTCTTCATTTGCATATAATAACCATGGTTGAATCATCCCAAGTCATGGATGAAAACTATGCAATATACTTTATGGTATGAAATGTCTAACATGATTTTTTTCCCGTACTATCATTTTTTTCTTCAAATGTGTTAATGTCTTTTAATCTTTATATAATATATTTCTCTATTTTCATATGATAGCACAAAAAAAATTATGGTTACTTATTTTTTCATGTCTATTATGATATGAAATGGCTAATATGATTAGTTATTTTTCCAAATATCTTGGTACCTTTCCATCTTCATATAATGCACTTTCCTCCATTTTTATATAATAGTCATTGTTGAATCATTGTGAATCGAAGATTACTATAAAATATACTATTATGATATGAAATGGCTAAATATAATTTTTTTCTCATGCTGACTTTTTTTTAAAAATGTGTTGATGCCTTTTACTCTTTATATAACCCTAGTTATACTTTCATGCATTTTCATAATAGCCATAATAATACATTACTTTCCTAGAATAATGGCAATTCAAGCAAAAAAATCCTATACAAGCAAGTATTTTCTATGAAAAAAAAACTTGCAATATTTTATAACTATAATGCTCATGATCGAAAAAGTCTATTAAAAATTTTAAATAAAAACAAACAATAAATTGTTGCAAATCCTTCCAGATGAGATGCATTAACCTTTATCAATGTTGTCCCCAAAAATTAAAAAATAAATTTTTATTTGATAAAAATCAACTTAAAAATAAGACATGATATGAAAGCATTTAAATTAAAATATTATTGAGATTTTAAGAAATTGGTCATCCAAAATTAAGCACTTCAAAAATTCATATGGGCTAAACAAGTTATTTATAGATTTTTCCAAAGACAAAGTAGAAAAATTCTCATATAATTAATATTTTATTTCTCCATATTTTTTCTGCATTTTTTATTTTTCTCACTGTGGAAATAAGTCAGAAGAGAATAAATCTCGAACCTTCTCCTCTCATCCTAGCCACCTTAAATATCAAAACCAGGCTGAACTGCTAGTTTGGCACAATTTCGGTCGGTCAGGAACCTGGATGGGTTCGGCACGGTTCCAAAAACCATGCCTAGTACTTTTTGTCTAATAGCAATGGTTATAATACATTTTAACATATTACAAGTTATTAATACCTGCATCAGGTACACCCGAATCCAAACCAGTGATAAGAAAAAACCAAATCAATCTGACTGAACCAGCTTCATCTTTATAGGCTCGCAAAGGAGCAGGCTGCACATGTGGCTCATAATGATAAACGAGCAGTATAAAAAGCTGCAGAATGTTGAGAGAGCTGCATATGTGCCCATTTAATATTAGGTGGACCACCTTTTTGGGCATGCATGCAGTATGATCACATATAAAAACCTTATATAGGCAATGTGGTGAAGTCAAGGGACTGACACTTGGATTGGTCCACTCTTAACAGTTATTGCAAACCAAAATTAAAAACCAGTAAATTACCAGGCAACAATCCAAAAAACTATGATGGCCATCTCCTTGATGAGTGATTCATAATATATCTTAAATTGTGTTTTAAATCAACCTTGATTACATTCTTGACTCCTTGCTAGTCATTATTCTACATTGATCCCTTCAAACTAAGTTTGCTGAAGGCAGTTTCATTGTTGAGCAGGACAACAGCAACTACCGAACGAATGAGCTTTTGGCAATGTATACCAACAACAAGAGGTGTTGCATATGACTGAAACACTAATCCTTTCCACATACCTAACAAACTGTGCTCTCAGCAGTTGTTTGGCACTGGACAAAACGGTTTTTCACTTGGACCCTCCAACAGGTCTCAATTTATCCTTCAAACAGAAGTTCCACGTTAGCTCTATCAGATTGGTTATGCTTACTTGAAGTAAGAGTTCTGACAACTACAAGAACATCAATAATCTAAGAAAATAAGAATTCACCAGCAGATGCTAACAAACTGAAAACATTACCAAAAAATTACATGACCATACTAAAAGTACAAACCAGTTATAAGAATGCAAGCCAAAAAATTCAACAACCCCTATTAAATCACATGATCATAAAAGCTACACATATTGCTTGATATAGGCCCTACCAAAATTATTTCTTATCCACTGCAGTTTCAAGGCATATGTAGACCAAAATCACATTTAATATACAGCAAGATCATACCATTTGGTTTCTGGCCAATCCGCAGACCATCATCAGAATCAGATTCGTCATCTGCAAATGTTCGGGGAAAGAAATTCATTAGGTCTTGTAAGTAGGGCATCACATTTTTAGCAAAGCTCAGGGAAGGGGGAAGAGGATTACCTGAAAAGTCATCATCAGTAGTGATCGAAGAGAACAAAAAGATACAGTCAAGGATATCAAAATAAGCTTAACCGTTAAATTGATTGGACATGGTACTTCCAAACCAAAGGAATTGCAAATAAAAAAGGTAAATTAAAAGGATATCCAAAAGCATCTTGTATGACTGCCTTGTATCCACAGAAATACACACTGGCGTTCTTTGAGCTGTGAGACAATTCAAATTCCTTCTCGAAAACCAAGTCAAACGAAATCTGGGCACATTTCTCCGCAGAAAGAGTTCCAAGGACTAGCTTCTGATCATTAAATTTCACAAAGAGTGGCACATTTTCGGCACTTTGTCCTTCTTGGTCTCCCCAAGTGATGCCTACACGGAATGAGGAGAAAAGATTGAGTTAAAGAATGAGGTTTCTTGTATGTCGGGTCATCACAAAGAAAGAAATCACAGCAGCAGCAGGTAGCAACCTGTGACAGATGCAAATATTTGATGTCTCCAGGATCGCACTTAACAATTTGCCCAGGTTTGACCTCCACACCTGAAACTCGTAGCGGGAAAACTCAATAGGAGTTGGGGTATAATCCAAAAAGTCTTTGGAGAAATAAAAACCGAGATCCTTCCCCACGGAAAGGCAGCGAAGCCCAGAATCAAAGCATAAAACAGCATGGAAACGAGAGAGACGAAGACTTCAAAACAATTATCAGAACATGAAATAGATAAAATATGACGGAATATCAACGGCTGCAGGTCGTTGCAACATAACCATCATCAATTGAGAAAAATAATCCAGGAAGAATAATGGAGCGAACACCTAAAAGTTAAAGGGAAATAATAATATGATAATGTACCGATAAGAAAAGGGAAATAATAACAACAGCATAAAGAAGAACGGGGATAGGCCGAACCAGATGACGGGATTAACGGCAGGGAAGAAAAAGTAAACCACGGAAGGGAAACCCGCCATGCTCGTGCTCTGGACAATGGAAAGATGGCAGCGGAGAGGCGTGCGATGTGAAAAAAGAAAGCGGAGGTGGAATGGAGAGAAGAGCACTTACCCCAGAACTCCATCGATCGACCAAACGGAGGGCAAGAGACGACGAGAGAGAGAAAGGAGAGCGTGAGAAGAGCACGAGAGGATGAGGGCAGGAGCGGCGGAGACACGGTATTTATTGGAACTGGAACTAGCCAGCTAGGGTTTGGGGCGCGTCCGGAGAACCTCTGCTAGAGGATCTCCGCCGTCCGTTGCGCTATACGAGTCATCCCAGCTGCCACCGCCGTTCATCCCGGGTTCAATGCTTGCTTCGGTCATCTGGAAACTTCTCTTGCCTGCTGGGATCTCCGCTCAAATAAATATAAATTATATTAATTAAATTATATATCTAATTATATATATATATATATATATATATATATATATATATATAAATAGAAGTTTTGGTAGGCTTGTATAGTGTGTTAAAACAACAACTCAAAGTCACAGGGATGGCAACAGGTCGTCGAATTTAGTTCGGATCATCCAAAATTTATATCCATTTTTGTAAAAAATTATTCATCCCTATCCATTCCATACCCGTTCCATACCCATCTCAGGTCAGGTCGGATTGGGTATAAAAAAATTACGAATCAAGTCAAGTCATGTCGGGTATATCCGGTCTTCTAAAATTTAGTTTATTAAAAACTAAACGGGTCGGATCGAGTCGGGTTGGGTCGGGTATATCTGTCACATATCCTATTTACTTAAATATTTTATAAATATATTTTTTTTATATATAAACGGGTCGAGTTCAGGTCGGGACGTACTACTACCGTACACGATAAGAATCCGAATCGAGTTTTTTTTATAATTATATCCATTTATAAATTAGACGGGTCAGGTTTTACCCGTCCCATTAGGATCGGATCGAAAAAAAATTGCCATCCTAATAGTATCAATGTTTATACTAAAACAATCTCCATTGAAATAAATTTTATTTAATTTCTGATATAGAGAAAAGAAAAATAAAATACTTAAGTTATGAAAAAGGAATAGATAATGATGCCAATCAATTAAAAAATATATAATAAATGCTACCTACAATAATAGTATTTATTTTAAATTATTTAATCAATCTTAATTTTTTTTATTTAAATTATATACAGCATCTTTAAAACTTTTTATTATATATAATTATTAAAAATATATTTTTATTAATCTATATATTATTTATTTATACTTAATATTTTAATATTTTTAAAATATATTTTTTAATAATATATTAATATATTATTAAATTTATTATTTTTAAAAATATTATTATTTTTATAAATAATGACAAAGTCTATGCACCTCTTATTAACAAAACATTGGATTGCAATCAATTCCATCCGGTATATAGCTCTACAAGTACCAATGATCATGAAAAAACAATACAAATAAAATCACCGATCATAGATATTTTTTTATCATAAAACATATAAAACCAAAGTATACTTTTATTATTGATCATGTATATTTTTATTTTTCATCCTGCATATCATGCTAGATGGATTATGCCAGTAGACTAGAAGGCACAAATTTTGGAATTGAATATTAAGCACACTATATATAATATTAATTAAATTATACATAAAATAAAAATATTTGAGTTATTTATACTTAGATTCAAAAAATAGCTATCAAAATTTTAAATTTATTGCAATATGACTTGGTTATCTAGATCTTAATATCATCAATAAAATGTGAAAAAGAATAAAAATATAGTTGCTTCAAAAGATAGTTCTCTATCATTCTACTTACATAATTTTAAAATACTTAATTTTTCTATCATCCATCTAACTGCATGAATTTTAAAGCATTCTGTTGCTCGATATTTATTTGTCAGCTACTATTTTAAAGTGCTATGGCTTCAATCATTCACCCTCATTGATCTTAAAGAGTTTTATTTTTGGTCATTCATTCATCTACACCCATCATAAAGAGCTATGTCTTATGATCTATTTGCACCACATCTTTGTTGGTCCTGAAGTATAAGAGCGTCGTCGTGTCATCCTAGCTCGCTAGCTAGGTTGGTGCTGGCGATCGGACTCCGATGACATTAATGTGGGCATTACCACCAGCGATCAACAGTTCTTGAGGATGATGGGAAAATCACAATCGTAAGGGAGTTTTCTTATGAGAAGGCAAGTGGCAAAAACCATGATTGGGTCAGGATTGGAGATTTGTTTGGCAATTTATTGTGGTGGTGTTAGGACGACACCAAGAGACATGACAACAAGCAAGACGGGGAAGTGGATGGAGCTGGGGAAGAGGAGGATGACGACTGGCCCTTATGGGTGGAGAGGTGGGAGGAGAGTATGAAGGCAGGGGCTGGATGGTAGAGAAGGAGATGCGATAGCGAGAGGCGGCATCGATGAGGGTAGTGTGGTATTAGAGTGGGGAGGGAGGAAGGTGGTGACACCGAGGTAAAGGTCCCAGGGGAGGGAGATGGGCTTGCACTTGCTCTGGAAGATGGCGTGGATTGATGGCGATCAAAATAATTCAGGTTGGCCTAATTAGGGTTGGACCTGAGTTCTAAATTTTTCCAAAAAATCAGATCTAAACTTGATTCGAAGTCTAAAAAAATTCAAACATGACTCAGGTAGAGATATGGCCCGGTCCAGCTTAATCTAGTTCTAGCCCTACTTTAAGGTAGCCACACTTGGTATAGAGGATGAGAAGGCATGGTGGATGAAGAGGTTGGAGGCTAGGCTTCTCTCACTTATACTTGGAGCATTTGTCTTTGGCCTTTTCCATTTATATAGTAATGCAATGGGCCATCAATCCCATGCAACAAGAGGTTTGTTAGAGCTAGGCAGTGGTAGAATCCTAGGTAATTTACAAACAAAAATTATATGGGGCAGGCACTATAAAATATCATATGGGGTAGGCTTTATAGTTTGCTATGTTTCTCCAAATAGCAATCTTAAAGAGTAAGTTTAAAAATTAAACACCTTTTCTACTAACAAAGTTATTACTTTCGTATTATGACATTCTCTTTTTTCTCATTATTAGCATATACCTTTTACCGTCATATAGTATATATCAGTAAACTATCTAGTATATTTATTTGATCATGTATTATGTATTGATAAATATCATATTTTAAAAACTATGTATCGATTTATCTAATATTATGTATCAAGATGTCGAATGAATATTTTTTAGAGATATATCAAATGATCATATACTAGAATACTATGTTCAAGAAACTATATATCATTTATCTATAGATATGTATTAAATCGCTACCATATATGTATCAAAAAATCTTACGGTATATATCAGCAAGCCATCAAGTATGTATCATTGGTCCTGTATTATGTATTGATAAGCATCATGTTACAGTAGTAAAAAAAATTCATTCAGCCCTGGCACAGCATCCTCCTTGGTGACTAACGTGGCACATGCTTCACGGGTATCTTCAAGTCTCCCATCAAAAGAATATAATGGGTCCGCTCTTCTGAGGGGGGGAGATCGGCCCCTGCGACGACCAGGCCAGCACCTCGGTCGGCCCACTTTGGCCATCCACCTTGGCCAGCCTATCTCAGCCATACAATTCGCCACCTCGACCATGCACTTTGCCACCTCGGCTAGCCCATTTCGGCCATGCATGGAGCCCAGCTTCATGGCACCTCAGCCCACGCACCTCGGTCCGGCAAAATCTCGTGGCTAGGCTTAACACCCGCATGGAGTCCATCCGTCCAGCCAGGCCTGCGGGGCAGCCCATGCATCGATGTCGCGGGGAGAGGTCCGGCTCCACCTTCTCGGCCTGCACCTCTATTTGCATGCCCGGGAGTCACCCATACTGGGAGCACACCGGCCCTACTTGCGACATGCCTGCCTCGGTCCGGACCTTCAGTCCGGACTGTCCTCCATGGCGGCGTTTCCCCAGCTAGAGACCACCTCGACCGGCTTAACTTCGAAGATGATCCCGTCCGGCATGGCTCCACCAGCGTGAAGGCCAGCCCAGTCCGACGCGCTCCAGCGTGGAATCCTCCACGCGTCCTCTCCAGTCCGGCATGCCTCTGTCCAGTCCGGCACACCTCCGCCCAGTCTGGCAAGCCCACATCCGCTTCGGCTCCGGCTCCACCCAGTCCAGCAATGCCAGGCGCGGCGTTCTTCTCTGGCTCCATCCTTTCAGATCTGGCTCCGCCCAGTCCAGCAACTCCTGGCACGATGTTCTTCTCCGATTCCGTTCGCTCCATCTTCGGCTCCGCCCAGTCCGACAATGCCCGGCGCGGTGTTCTCCCTCGCGAAGAGTCCGGCCCCAAGATGGCTCCGCCCACAGTCTGGCTCATCCCATCTCAGGGCAGCCTCATGGTCCGGTAGGCCGCTCTCATCCGGCTCCAGTTCAGTGTGGAGTCTAGCCCCGGCTCGCACGTCGTCGTAGCAGGAGAAGAGCGGCACCTCAGCCAGCTTGGTGCACGCTCGACGTCAACCTGGGCGCCGCTCTAGTCCGGCTCCTCCCTTGCCTTGATCCACATGCAGAGGCCTCTGTCTGCCTTGCCTCAGTACGCGTGCATGAGGAGTCTCCGCAAGTTTACCTCGCCCATGCACCTAGGTCCGCACGCACGAGGAGCATCCGCAGGCCTAGCCTTGCCTCGCACATCTCGGTCCGTGTGCACAGAGAGCCCCTACCTGCCTCATCTCAATCCGCATGCCACGATCTATCTTACTCCATCCTAGGTATGGAGGAGACCTGAATGGCAACCCAAACACGTAAAGTCATCGTCCCTGCCAAGCCTGCTACAGGCTCTGTAGCTCGCCGCCTGCAAAGGAGGGCTACATTAAAGGCTCCTAGATCACTTTTTACACAAATAGGAATGAGTGTCTCATCTGAGGCACTGTGCTCCTTCACTAACCTCCTGAACCACCAGAAGAAGAAGGTTCACCAACCTATCCTAGCCTCCCAGGCCTGTAGAAGCCTCATAGGCCTATGCCAAGAAGAACACGCCTCCCCGAACGACAAGAGTCGCTCGTCTACATAAGACCAGGATAAAAGGTAAGGGGAGGTAAGAGAAGATGGACTCTCTTGAATCCTACATTATCTTCCATTCTTATCACCCTCTGGGAGCAGAGAGTCCTCCAAGCTCTCCGCCTCGGGGGTCTTCTGTTTTCTCGATCATCCCACTGACTTGATCATCGGAGTGTCTTCGCTGGAATCCCGACCCAGGTCTCCCCTATTTGCAGGTCCGCCCGACGGAGGGAGCCGATTCACGAGGCCGAAGGTCGAGACGCCGGCAGGAGGGACTCGATGCACCAGAGCTACGGGCCATGACGATCCAGGCATCAACAGATTGCGTGCCAGGTTGGGGGCAGATCAAAGCTCCCCAATAGTAGCCACTTTCATCCTCTACCCCCGGGGGCAGACTGGGGCATGAGGATGGGGGCACAGGAGCTCCCCCCTCTCTCGAGACTCTAGGGAGTGGTCTCGAGAAAAGGTTCCGAGCCTGAAGGGGCATCGTCATCCCCAGCAAGATCAGGCGGGGAATGTTCAAACCCATGCCAATGCCATGGGTGGCTGGCCGCACAGGTTCCAAAAAAAAAGGGGGAATAAGAGAAGGAAAAAGGGTCTAATCATGGTATTCATGCTGGTGGTCTTTTCAAATGCCCGTCATTGCTCAAGAGCCCTCTCATGCAACGGAGCCTCAAGCTCACATGCAATGGAGCCTCATCTCTCCCGTGCAACGGAGCTCAAGCTCCCACGCAACAAGGCCTTATGCTCCCATGCAACGAGTCTCACACTCCCATGCAATGGGGTCTCACCTCTCCCATGCAACGGGACCTTATGCTCCCATGCAACGGGGCCTTATGCTCCCATGCAACGGAGCCCTCTCCCATGCAATGGAGCCTCAAGCTCCCATGCAACGGAGCCTCATCTCTCCCATGCAATGGAGTCTCAAGCTCCCAGGCAACAGGGCCTTATGCTCCCATGCAACGGAGTCTCACACTCCCATACAACGGGGTCTCCTCTCCCATGCAACAGGGTGTTGCCCAGGTGGCTTCCCAAGAGGGAGGTGAATTGTGATTATAAAAAAATTTAGCAAGTATGTGCAATTTAAAATTCTTTTGATGTTGTGGCGAATTATGCTATGCGAAAGCAAGTAAATAAATGCAATGAAGTTAAACAAGCACAATCACAAACACAAGAAATTTATAGTGGTTCGGAGCAATCCGCTCCTACGTCTACTACCCAAGTATCACTTGGAATTTCCACTATATCCCCCACCGGAATATAGTCGGATTGTTTTAACATGCTCACAATCCAAACCTTTATACTTTAGTTTTATCGGGATCACCAAAGAAAACCCGCACTTGGTTTTAATACAGGTTAACCAGGAACCTAAATCCCTTTAGTTTTTATAACCGAGCTCACCAAAGAAAATCCAAACTTAGGTTTTAATAGGCTCACCTAAAAACCTTTAATACACTCTCAAGACACAGCCCCTTGCTGTTCTTAGAGAGAAGACAGGATAAATCAAATATATAAAGCAACTTTACAACAAACCAAATTTGTTTGGGTATTGCCGATGAAGATCAAATCGAAGCCTAGCTTTATGCTTAAATGCTCTTCAAGCTGCTTCTTTACTTCTTCAAAAAGTTGGATTCAAGAATGAAAGTCAATTGGTAAGCTTTGAATCCTATCTTGAATGCTCTTGAGTGTGGATTGGTGAAAGACTTGAAAACTCTTTAACTTCCAAAGAATAATCAATGAATAATCTATCAAAAATTGTTTAATCCTTCATAAATACTCTCTTTTATAGTTGTCAATAAAAAATAGCTGTTGTAGGGCCTAGGAAACTGAAATAGAGCCGTTGGAGTGCTTTTGAAGTTCAAAAATGAGATTCTGCAACTAGCCGTTAGACTACAAAAACCCGTTACTCGAGTCGCTCGAGGTCCATGAGTCGGCTCGAGGTCTCGGACAACCCAAATAAAATTTTTGTGCGAGTCGGCTCTTCTGGGTTGAGTCGGCTCGAACTCTTAGTCAATGGAAAATAAATTCTGCAGGAGTCGGCTCTTCAAGGCTGCGTCGGCTCGAAGTCTCAGTCACTAACAACATGAACTCTGGACGAGTTGGCTCTTCTGGGCTTGAGTCAACTCGAGGTCTCGGTCATCAAAAATATAAGTTCTTCATCGAGTCGGCTCTTAAGGCTTGAGTCGGCTCGAGTTCTGAAATTCTGAAATTTTTGTGCCGTGCCAGAATAGGAGTCGACTCTTGATCCATGAGTCGGCTCTTACAAAAAATTCTTTTTAAGCTTCAAACTTCTCCGAACTTCTTCAATTCAAGATTCCAACTAGAGCAAATCTTCCAAAAAGCTTCAAAGAGCTTGCCAAACATGTCTAACCTATTTGCACTCATTTTTTACTAATTTAAAGCCCATTTTACAAGATTACATAGAAGAATAAATTAGGGCTTTACAACTTGAAGTTTACATAAGTTCATACAATATTGGAATACATCTCAACTAGATAGAAAACTAACTGAACTAAAGATACATACTTTCCTGCAAAACTTCTTACATGATAGAAAGATTAGCAATGCATACATGCTCCAATATTTTTTAATCATCAAAATCATTTCAGGGGTCAACAATCTCTTCCTTTTTGATGATGACAAAATACTGGGCATGAAAAAATTAAAACACTTTACAATTACCTGTAATGATATACTATATACCATATTCACATGTATTAAGATGTATTCAAAGTAGTGTGTATCAAAGCAAATAAAATATCAAGTTATTGAAGTGAAGAGTATCAAAATAATGTATCATTACTGTATTATGCATGCACTAAGTATCAAATCATCACAATATTAATTTCCAGCTTTAATTAGAAGAATTTTTCTCATTGCGTTTGAAAGATATTTTAGTAAATACTCAATAAAAGCTCCCCCTTTCTCATATTTTTCATGCTCTTTTCATTTTCAATGCTCATAAAAGCTCATTTCTATTTTCATGCATGCTCTTCTCGCCCTTTTTGTCATCAAAAAAGTATGTAATTTAGGGAAAATATTTATTCAATCATTCACATTGATCAAAACATAATATTTTCAAAAACAAATATGTATATATGTAAAGAGTCAATACAAGATGTGATACATTACAAAAGTGCTGAAGCATACTAAAATAGTATCACAAACAACAGAAAATGCTAAAAGGTAAATCCTAAAGGTCAGAAGGAGGGACTAGTCTCATCATCACTAGGTTCATCTTCACTAGAAGAAGAACCAACCTCTAAAATACCAGGAGCAAGTTTAAATTTAGGGAACCTAGGTCTAAGGTCTCTAAGTCTAGTCCTAACAGGAGCTGAAGATCTAAAAGATCGAGGTCTAGATTTGGTTGGAGGCTCTGAAGAAATCACTATAGGTGTCGGCTATCCAGAAGGAGGATCATCAGACAATGCAAGGGTGCTGGTAGTCGATAGAATCTGCATAGCTGGAGTATCTGCAACACCAGTGCTCTGACCCTGAGTATCAGTGTACCAAGCCCAACAGGAGGAGTAGCTATAGTATGAATTCAGTGTGATGCTCAATCTCTCCCTGTCTATAGTCTGTAACATGAACATCTGGTCCAGGTGAAGATGCAGGAGGTGCAGATTGACTGGCTATCCTGATCTGCTAAAGAATCGATAAAATCTCCTGGAAGCCATCACGCATCTCAATCTGAAGTGCTACTATTCTGGCATCTGTCTCTGTCCTACCTCTCTGTAGAGTAGAGATCTCATCCAGAATAAGCTGCAACCTGCGATCATCACCTATACCATTAGCAGTAGATCCTCTCACAGGTGAATGAGGTGTAGAAGGTGCTGGCTTAGAAGGTTCAGCCTCATCAGCCTGTAGCTCAGTCTCAGTACCCTATGCCTGACCAGTCTGGTCATCCTTATCTGACTCCCCATTAGAATGCGTCGCTGGTAGTCCAGAAGTCTTCCTGATCCAGTGCCCATCAACCTTCAAAAATCCCATCCTGCTCAATGACTTTACATTATACATGTTTGTATAAAGTAAAGGCTTGCTGTCCTCACCAGACAAATCCACTCCGGCATCCTGAAATAGCAATATAAAAACCATGCCGTAAGGAAGACAAGCTCGTGCCCTACGAGCTGCTTCCCGCATCTGGAAATCATGATATAGGATAAGTTGAGGGCCTCCCCCTCAACCAAACATCTCATAAATACCAGATTCCTCTCACTCACCTAGTCAAACCTTCCAGTTATGGATAGAAAAATACGACTGGCAATATTATGAATCAATCTCATCTCTAAGGATAATTGGTTTGCCCTGACATGCACTATACCAGAAACATCATTTCTCTCAAGAATTATCCTCAATGTCTTTTGTTTTTCTTTTAATACCAAAAAGCTTTCTCCTTCCTTAGGGATCTATAGAATATTACTCAGCTTTCGCTCATTTATCTCAATATACTTTTCTTTAACAGTTGATTCCACATGAAATGTACCAAGGGACATATTTTCAAAAAATTATCTTACTAAATTTGGAAATGTAGGAAGATTCATCAAACAAAAAGTTTCCATCCTTGTGCAATAAGCCAATCCCCAACTCTTAAATTTTCTTGTTCTAGAAAAGTAAAATCTACACAACGTTGGAAGTAACTTGCTTATTTCCCATAACAATAACTTGCCTTGGAGCTTTCGGAGCCTCTTGCTGTTCTTCTCATGGTTCTTCCATGGGATTTGAGGTGACCAACCTTTTCTTTGTTCTTCTCTCCTTTACTACGGTCTGCACAAGCCTCTTTGCTTTCTTCCCTATGGCTTTTCTAAGAGCCATTTTGGTTGGATTAAGGTTTAGGAGAGGTTTGGAGGAGTTCTAAGGCTTTTCCTAGGTTTGGAATAGGGAACGGTTGGAATATAATAGGAAAAGTGGAAGAAAATTGTTTTGAAACCTAACGATGCCTTATTTAAAAAGGTTCGGCCTGTCTCTCGATTCGACTCAATAGAACAACAGGGTGCTTGAGTCGGCTCGAGCAAGAATCATGGTTAAGGCTCAAAAAATAATAAAATAAAAATATATGTGTTACTTAATACTAGAGAAAGTGGTCATAAGCTCTAAAGTGAATTTTGAAACATCTAGATTATTTTCCTTATTTTTTTGAAAAATTAGGTCAAAACTCTTAATATGGGTCACATAGACCTAACTCATATCTAATCTTTTAATCTATTGGCTAAGAGGTTTGGTAAAAATATCAGCAAGTTGATCTTCTGTAGACATAATTTTAATTATACAACATTATTTAAAACATGGCCTCTAATTAGACATAAATTTTAATTATACAAAATTATTTAAAACATGGCCTCTAATGAAACGATGTCTAATTTTTATATGCTTTGTTCTAGAATGTTGAATTAGATTTTTGATAAATTAATAGCACTAGTATTTCACATTTAATAAAAATTTTAGACTGGATAACACCATAATCTTCTAGCTGTTGCTTAATCCATAACACTTGTGCACAACAGATCCCCACATCCATATATTCTGCCTCAGCGGTAGATAGTATACAGAGTTCTGCTTACAGTAATGCCATGAAATCAAGTTGATACTTAAAAATTGATAAGTGCCACTTGTACTCTTTCATCAATCTTACAGCCACCATAATTAGTATCAGAATAACTAATTAATTTTAAAGATGAATGCTTAGAATACCATAATCCTGTATTACATGTACCTTTAAGATACTTAATGATTCTTTTAACAACAATAATGTGTGACTCTTTTGGATTTGATTGAAAATGTGCACACATAGAAACACTAAAAAGAATATCATGTCTATTGGCAGTTAAATAAAGTAGAGATCCAATCATACCTCTATACAATTTTTGATCAACAGCTATACCATTTTCATTTTTATCAAGTCTGCATGCAGGATTCATGGGTGTTCCAACTTCATTGCTTGATTCCATGCCAAATTTTTTGATAATCTCTTTAATATATTTGGCCTGGTTGATTAGAATCCCTTCCTTTGATTATTTGATTTGAAGCCCGACGAAGTAGCTTAGCTCACCCATTAAACTCATTCGAATTCACCCTGTATTAACTTAGCAAAATCTTGATACAAAGATTCATCAGTAGATCCAAATATTATATCATCAACATAAATTTGAACAACCAAAATGTCATCAATTTTCTTTTGAATAAACAAAGTAGTATCAACACTACCTCTTATAAAATCATTTCCGATTAAAAACTTGCTTAATCTATCATACCAGGCTCTAGGTGCCTGTTTAAGATCATATAAAGCTTTATTCAACTTAAAAACATGATTTGAAAAAGTGTGATCGATAAACCAGGTGGTTGTTCAACAAAAACTTCTTCAGATAGAAAACCATTTAAGAATATACTCTTTACATCCATTTGAAATAATTTAAAGTTCATAAAATATGCATATGCCAAGAGTAATCTAATAGCTTCTAGCCTAGCTACCGGTGCATAGGTCTCATCAAAATCTATTCCTTCTTCTTGATTGTAACCTTGAGCTACCAGTCTAGCCTTGTTTCAATCACATTACCTTGCTCATCTAGCTTGTTTCTATAAACCCATCTAGTGCCTATAACAGGGTAGTCATTTGGTCTTTCTACAAGTATCCAACATTATTTCTCTTGAATTAGTTTAACTCATCATGCATAGCTAACATCCAATTAGGATCGGTTTCAACTTCTTCTATAGTGTGTGGTTTTACATGAGATACAAAAACAATCAAATTATGTGCATCTCTATATGAAGCTCTAGTTCTAATACCTTGAGATGGATCTCCTATAATAAGTTCTTTAGGATGTGAGCGTACATACCTCCATTCTTTAGGTATATCTTCATGATCTTTGCTTACCTCTTCTTCATGTTGTTCACTTGCTTGCTTATCTTTGATAGTCATATCCTTTAGTCCATGTTCAAGTGTACATGTATCATCATCAGCACAATCTTCTTTTATAGAAGATGTCATGTCAGTTTCATTAAAAATAATATAATTGATTCTTCAATAGTTAAAGTTCTTTTATTGAAAACTTGATAGGCTTTGCTATTTGTAGAATAACTAAGAAATATAGCATCATCGAATTTTGCATCAAACTTACCAAGATTTTCTTTACCATTATTAAGAACAAAATATTTGCAACCAAAAACATGAAAGTAATTGATATTAGGCTTTCTATTGTTCCACGGTTCATAGGGAGTTTTTCTTATAATAGGTCTAATCAAAACTCTGTTTAAAATATAGCAAGCAGTATTCATAGCTTATGTCTAAAAGTATTTTGGAAGATTTCCTTCATAAAGCATTATTTTGGACATTTCTTCCAAAGTTATATTCTTTCTCTCTACAATACCATTTTGCTGTGGTGTTCTAGGAACAGAGAAGTCGTGATCAATATCATGCTTTATGCAAAAGTGATCGAAATGTTGATTTTCAAATTCTGTACCATGATCACTATGAATAAAATAACAGAAAGATTTTTCAAGTTGGAAATTCTTTTGTAAAACTTTTTAATGCTTTAAAAATTTCATCTTTATGTACAATGAACAAAATCCAAGTGTATCTTGAAAAGTCATCTACAATCATAATGCCGTACTTTATACCACCTAGGCTTGTTATCTTAGTATATCCGAAAAGATCCATGTGAAGTAGCTCTAAGGGTTTAGTAGTAGAAATAATATTTTTAGATTTAAAACTCCCCCTCACTTGCTTTCCTAATTGACATGCATCACAGACAATCAAAATTTACTTTAAAATTTGGTAAGCCTTTAACAAATCTTTTGAAATAAGTTTGCAATAGTATACATACTAGCATGTCCAAGTCGTCTATACCATTGTAAACTTGATTCTTGCTCTTATCATTCACTACCACAAGACTTGTATTGCTGACATAACTAGATCATTAAGATCTACTATATAAATGTTACAAAGTCTATGTCCAATGAACTTTGTACTAGAGTCAAGAGGATCAACTACTACACATATGAAGACTTGAAGAAAATATTAAAACCAATATCACAGAGTTGGCTGATGCTTAAAAGATTATGCTTTAATTTCTCTATAAGTAGTACATTCTCAATAAAGATAGAAATGAGTAATTTAGATTTTATTGATACCGATTATCCTTCCTTTATGATTATCACCAAAGGTTACTATACCACCATCTTTTATTCTAGGATGAATAATTGATCAATATCACCCATCATGTGTCTTGAGCAGCCGCTATCAAGGTACCATCTTTTCTTTGCTTTCATATCTGCAAGACATCCCTGCAAAACAATCAAGTAATGGATTTAGGTACCTAAGCTTTCTTGGATCCTTGCAAGTTAGTAGGATGGTTCCTTTTGGAATCAAATTTTTTTAATTTTATTTTTACCATTATATTTCAAATGACATTCAATTGCTTTGTGACCAATATTATTATAAGCATAGCAAATAATTTTTGGCTTTGAATAAGAAGTATATGATGAAGCAAACTTAGGTCTATGTTGCTTTGATGTAGTGAATTTAGGAGCATAAGATGTGGATGCAGAAAACTTACTTGAATTTGAACTTTTATAATCGATTCCAAACTTGCTATTTGAATCTCTTTAATATTTCAAAATCAGTTCAAGTTTGTTAGAGCTTAAAGTTAATTTTTCAACCAATGGTTTAAAATTTAAATTTTCTTTTGCAAATCAGTATTTTCATTTTGTAAAATTTTGTTCTTTTCAAGAAGTTCTTCCTTTTCAAATTGAATAGTTTTAAGTCTTTCACAAATCAAACTTGATTCTCTTTGTAAAATCTTGTTCCTTTCACAAATTTTATTTTTATCTTTTTCAACAGTATCATAATTATTTTTCAAATTCTTCATTTTCAAACCAGCTTTTTTGTACTCTATCAATAGTTCACAAAAAGTATTATGAAGCTCATCATAAGTAAATTCTAAATTAGATTCAGAAGTAGTTACCTCATCCTTCAAACCCATAAGGCATATTTGAGCAGTCTTTGTTGTATCTTCATCTTCTTTGGTTGATATAGATTCATCACTATCACTCCATGCCGCAAGCATTGCCTTCTTTTCTTTCTCTTAATCATATTTTTCTTGATCTCTGGACAATCAGGACGTATGTCCTGGTTTCTTACATTCATAACAAATAGGAGTTTGATCTTTGTCCTTATCCTTTTCTTTATCTTTTTCTCTTTTTTTCCAAATTATCCTCTTCTGAATTGGTTCTCCATCTGTTGGTCCTTCTTCTGTCCATAAATCTCTTGAATTTTCTTATAACTAGGGTGAATTCGTCATCTTCCATATCATCATTATCAGATGTATCTGAATCTTCATCTTTATTCTCTTCTATTGCTTTAAATGCAGTAGCCTTTTTTCTTTTTGAATCTTCTTCTGTTCTTTACTGCATTGCTAGCTTATGAGTAATCTATGATCCTAGCAGCTCATCCAATGGTAGGTTGTTTAAGTCATTTGCCTCTTGAATAGCTGTAACTTTTGCTTTCCATTTATTTGGCAAAGATCTCAAAATCTTTGGACTAGATCAGCATTAGTATAAATCCTACCAAGACTTTTAAGACCATTTATGATATCAGTAAAATGTGTATATATAGCAGATATAGTTTTATTTTGATCCATTTTGAACAATTCATAATTGTGTACAAGAAGATTGATTTTTGAAGTCTTAACTTGTGATGTGCCCTCGTTGTGATCTCAAGCTTATCCCAAATTTCTTTAGCAGAATGACAAGTGAAAATTCTGTTAAACTCATTTGGATCCAAAGCGCAACAAAGTAAATTCATAGCTTTGGCATTTAGCTCGACAATTTATATCATTCTCGTCACATTCCTCTTCTGGTTTGGCAACCTCAATATCATTAATTCTAATAGTGGGTGTATGAGGTCCTTTTAGAATTATTTTCACAAATGAAAGTCTACTTCTTGAATATATATTTTCATCCTAGTCTTTCAATATGTGTAATTAATTCCAGTGAAATATTGGAGGTCGATTTGTGGATTGGCCTTCAGCCAAGAAGGTGCTCATGTGATGTGCCATCAATCTTTACTCTAAGAAATTTTCAGAGACTCTGCTCTGATACCACTTGTTACCCAGGCAGCTTTCCAAGAGGGAGGTGAATTGGGATTATAAAAAATTTTAGCAAGTATGTGCAATTTAAAATTCTTTTGGTGTTGTGGTGAATTATGCTATGCGGAAATAAGTAAACAAATGCAATGAAGTTTAACAAACACAATCACAAACACAAGAAATTTAGAGTGGTTCGGAGCAACCCGCTCCTACGTCCATTACCCAAACACCACATGGGATTTCCACTATATCCCCCACCAGAATACAGTCGGATTATTTTAACAAGCTCACAATCTAAACCTCTATACTTTGGTTTACTGGGATCACCAAAGAAAACCCACACTGGTTTTAACACAGGCTAATCAAGAACCTAAATCTCTTTGATTTTTAGAACCAGGCTCACCAAAGAAAACCTAAACTTAGGTTTTAATAGGCTCACCTAAAAACCTTTAATACACTCTCAAGACACAGCCCCTTGCTATTCTTAGAGAGAAGACAAGATAAATCAAATGTATAAAACAACTTTACAACAAAACAAATTCGTTTGAGTGTTGCTGATGAAGATCAAATTGAAGCCTAGCTTTAAATGGTCTTGAATGCTCTTTAAGCTGCTTCTTTACTTCTTCAAAAAGATGGATTCAAGAATGAAAGTTAGTTGGTGAAGCTTTAAATCCTATCTTGAATGCTCTTGAGTGTGGGTTGGTGAAAAACTTGAAAACTCTTTAACTTCCAAAGAATAATCAATAAATAATCTATCAAAATTGTTTAATCCTTTATAAATACTCCCTTTTATAGTCTTCAATCAAAAATAGCCATTGTAGAGCATAGAAAACTGAAATAGAGCCGTTGGAGGGCTTTTGAAGTTCAAAAATGAGATTCTGCAACTAGCCGTTAGACTGCAAAAACCCGTTACTCAAGTCAGCTCGAGGTCCATGAATCAGCTCGAAGTCTCAGACAACCCAAATAAAAGTTTATGCGAGTCGGCTCTTCTGGGTTGAGTCGGCTCGAACTCTTAGTCAATGAAAAATAAATTCTGCAAGTGTCGGCTCTTCAAGGCTGAGTCAGCTCAAAGTCTCAGTCACCAACACCATGAACTATGGACGAGTCGACTCTTCTGGGCTTGAGTTGGCTTGAGGTCTCAATCATCAAAAACATAATTTCTTCATCGAGTCGGCTCTTAAGGCTTGAGTCGGCTTGAGCTTCTGAAACTTTGGAATTTTTGTGCCGTGCAGAGAATAGGAGTTGGCTCTTGATCCATGAGTCGGCTCTTACAAAAATTCTTTTTAAGCTTCAAACTTCTCCAAACTTCTTCAATTCAAGATTTCAACTAGAGCAAATCTTCCAAAAATCTTCAAAGAGCTTGCCAAACATGTCTAACCTATTTGCACTCATTTTTTACTAATTTAGATCCCTTTTTACAAGATTACATAAAAGAAGAAATTAGGGCTTTATAACTTGAAGTATACATAAGTTCATACAATGTTGGAATACATCTCAACTAGATAGAAAACCAACTGAACTAAAGATACATACTTTCCTGCAAAACTTCTTACATGATAGAAAGAATTAGTAATGCATACATGCTCCAATGTTTTGTAATCATCAAAATCATTCCAAGGGTCAACACAGGATTTCACCTCTCTCACGCAACGGAGTTCTCTTCCCATGCAACAGAGCCCTGCTCTCCCATGCAATGGAGTTCTCTTCTCCCATGCAATGGAGCTCCTCCTCTCCCATGAAACGGAGCTTGATTCTCCAATGCAACGAAGTCCTATTCTTTCTTAAGGTAACTCTTTTCTCTGCTATCTTTGCAGTGTAAAATTGTGTGTTTTAGTTCTGCAGGAAAAGCTCCTATATCATCATCGACGGCAGGTATTATAGCCCTACGCCGCTGCTAAACTCACAGTCTGGAGATGTCCACAGGAGACTCCAAGAAGTCCCGCCATCTTCCAGGAAACTCGTAATTCAGTATCCGCGGCACCTAAAGACCGGAAATCCCGGCACCTCAAGATTGAAAACTCCTGAAGCCCGGCACCTTAAGACAAAAAATCCCGGTACCTCAAGACCGGAAACTCCTGAAGCCCGGCATCTTAAGACCGGAAACCCCGGTACCTCAAGACCAGAAACTCCTAAAGCCTGGCACCTTAAGACCGGAAACCCGGCACCTCAAGACCAGAAACTCCTGAAGCCCGGCACCTTAAGATCGGAAACCCCGGCACCTCAAGACCGGAAACTCCTGACGCCCGGCACCTTAAGACCGGAAACCCCAGCACCTCAAGACGGGAAATCTCGGCACCTCAAGACGGAAATACTAGAGGTCCCACACCAAAGCCAGGAAGCTTCCAAAGCTCCTTCTCAAGCCGAGCTAAAGTCAAGCTCCTTAGTGAAGCCGAGCTGAAGTCAAGCTCCTTGCTGAAGTCGAGCTGAAGTCAGGCTCCTTAATGAAGCTCCTCAATGAAGCTCCTCAACGAAGCCGAGCTAAAGTCAAGCTCCTCAATCAAGCCGAGCTGAAGTCAAGCTCCTCAACGAAGCCGAGTTGAAGTCAAGCTCCTTAATGAAGCTCCTCAATCAAGCCGAGCTGAAGTCAAGCTCCTCAACGAAGCAGAGTTGAAGTCAAGCTCCTTAATCAAGCCAAGCTGAAGTCAGGCTCCTTAATAAAGCTCCTTCTCAAGCCGAGTTGAAGTCAAGCTCCTTCTCAAGCCGAGCTGAAGCCAAGCTCCTCATTGGGGCCAAATTCCTCACTGGGGCCAAGCTCCTCACTGAAGCCAAGCTCCTCACTGAAGTCAAGCTTCTCACTGAGACCAAGCTCCCTACTAAGATCAAACTCCCATTTAAATTGAAGAGTACCGACCCCCCATCATGGCCGGGGAAGGCAACGACGAGGTGCGGTTCCCAAAAGGTGGAAGAAGGGAAGGCCCCGTCACCTCATGCACACCATGCAAAGACTATGAATGGGATTTCATCCTCCACTCCATGCAAACCTGATGCAAACAGTGATCCAGTCACTCCATGCAACACAGGCATTGGATGGTACAAAGCTCACAAGTGCATGCACTGTACTGCTTCCCTCCTGAGGGCTTCCATTACACCATCATCACCAACCTTATTAAACAGTCTCAGCCACTGGAATGCACAAGGCCAACCACCGTGGAAGCTTGTGATGGCTATAGCTCCACCAACTGGAGTTTGCGATGGCTGCGCACGTGCTAGCGGCCTCCTTCTCCTTGAGTTCCTCCGCCAGGATGGCTCCCTCGAGGTCGAGCATCTGGTTGGAGTCGAACACCTGCTCCTTGAGTTCCTCCACCATGATGGCTCTCCCGAGGTCAAGCATCTGGCCAGAGTCGAACTCCTGCTCCTTGAGTTCCTCCACCAGGATGGCTCCCCGAGGTCGAGCATCTGTCCGGAGTCAAACTCTCTCTCTCCTTGAGTTCCTCCACTAAGATGGCTCCCTCGAGGTCGAGATTTGGTCGGAGTCAAACTCCTGCTCCATGAGTTCCTCCACCAGGATGGCTCCCCCGAGGTCGAGCATCTATCCGGAGTTGAATTCTCTCTTTCTCCTTGAGTTCTTCCGCCAGGATGGCTCCCATCTTCTAGCAACTTCTATACCTTCATCAAAGGTTCCGAGGGGTACTGTGAGCTCAGCCATGTCAACTATATGCCCTGTCATATGTGTGTGCACCCAAGTTGTGCACTTCACCAACCTTTTCCTCCATGGCACAACCTTCTATCCGGTCAAAGAGGAGTCAGACTGAAGTGCTTGCACCATCGCAATGCAACTAACCTTCGGTCAAAATACCTACAAGCAAGTGAGTTTCAGCAACACTACCTTCTACTTTGTTTTGCAGGCCACTCCCTGTTCATGAAGAGGACAGCCAGACTCGATGTCTTTATCCAAGCCTTCAAAGACCAATGGCTAACCTCCGACAAGTTCAGTTCCATCTAGCGACTGACTTCTTGCAACCAGTACAAAGCCCGCCGTGGCGCAGAGCTGAATGGATAATAGTATTCCCTTTATCCAAAACGTTGACATTTTGGACTCAGGGAGTGGGGTCATCTGTTACAGTAGTAAAAAAAATTCATTCAGCCCTGGCACAGCATTCTCCTTGGTGGTTGACATGGCCACATGCTTCACAGGTATTTCCAAGTCTCCCATCAAATAAGATAGTGGGTCCATTCTTCTAAGGGGAGATGTGGCGGCCAGGTCGGCACCTCGGCCGGCCCACTTCGGCCATCCACCTCAGCCATCCCACCTCAGCCATGCAATTTGCCACCTCGGCCATGCACTTCACCACCTCGGCCAGTCCATTTCAACCATGCATGGAGCCCAACTTCATGGCAGCTCAGCCCGTGCACCTCGATCTAGCAAAATTCTGTGGCCAGCTTAACACCCGCATGGAGTCCATTCGCCCAGCCAGGCCTGCGGGTTAGCCCATGCATTGACATCGCGGGGAGAGGTTCGGCTCCACCCATCTCGGCCTGCATCTCGATCCGCGTGCCTAGGAGTCACCCCACTAGGAGCACACCGGCCCTACTTGCGGCATGCCTACCTCGTTCGGACCTTCAGTCCAGACTGTTCTCCATGGCGACGTTCCCCCAACTAGAGACCACCTCGACCGGCTTAACTTCGAAGACGGTCCCGTCCAATACGGCTCCGCCAGCATGATGGCCGGCCCAGTCTGGTGCACTCCAGCATGGAATCCTCTCGGCATCCTCTCTAGTCCGGCACACCTCTATCCAGTCCGGCAAGCCCGCATCCCCTTTGGTTCTGCCCAGTCCAGCAATGCCCGGTGCGGCGTTCTTCTCTGGCTCCGTCCGTTCGGATCCGGCTCCGCCCAGTCCAGCAACGCCCGGCACGATGTTCTTCTCTAGCTTCGTTCGCTCCAGCTTCGGCTTCGCCTAGTCCGACAATGCCCGGTGCGGCGTTCTCCCCCGCGAAGAGTCCGGCCCCAAGATGGCTCTGCCCATGGTCTGGCTCCTCCCATCTCAGGGTAGCCCCACGGTCCGGCAGGTCACTCTCATCCGGCTCTAGTGTACTCCAACGGACCGCCTACCTCGATCTCCGTGCACATAGGAAGCAGCGCGGCTCCACCCTAGTCTGGCATTGAGTATTGTCCCAGCTCGCATGTCGCCGTAGCAGCAGAAAAGCGGCACCTCAGCCAACCTGGTGCATGCCCGGCATCAACCTAGGCCCTGCTCCAGTCCGACTCCACCCTTGCCTCGATCCACGTGCAGAGGCCTCTGCCTGCCTCGCCTCGGTACACGTGTATGAGGAGTCTTTGCAGATTTACCTCGCCCATTCACCTTGATCCGCGTGCACAAGGAGCGTCCGCAGGCCTAGCCTTGCCCCGTGCACTTCGATCCGTGTGCACGGAGAGCCCCCGCCTACCTCGTCTCGGTCTGCATGCCACGATCCGTCTTACTCCGTCCTAGGTATGCTCCTCAAAATGCAGGTACAGAGGAGACCTGAATGGCAACCCTAACACGTAAAGTCATCATCTCTGCCAGGCTTGCTACAAGCTTTATAGCGCACCACTTGCAAAGGAGGGCTATATTAAAGTCTCCCATATCACTTTTTATACCAATCAGGAAGGAGTGCCCCATCCAAGGCACTATACTCCTTCACCAACCTCCTGAACCATCCAGAAGAAGAAGGTTCACCAACCTATCCTAGCCTCCCAGGCATGCAGAAGCCTTACATGCCTATGCCAAGAAGAACATGCCTCCCGAACGACAAGAGTCGCTCGTCTACATAAGAACATGATAAAAAGGTAAGGGGAGATAAGAGAATATGGACTCTCCTAAATCCTGCATTATCTTCCATTCTTATCATCCTCTGGGAGCGGAGAGTCCCCCAAGCTCTCCGCCTCGGAGGTCTTTTGTTCCCTCGATTGTCCCACTGACTTGATCGTCGGAGTGTCTTCGCCGGAATCCCCGACCCAGGTCTCTCCTATTTTGCAGGTCCGCCAGACGGAGGGAGCAGATTCACGAGGCTGGAGGCTAAGTGCCCGGCGGGAGGGACCTGACGCACTAGAGCTACGGGCCACGACGATCCAGGCGGCAACACATCATATTCTAAAAATTGCATATCCATTTATCTAGAGGTGTATCTTGAAATGTCAAAAAAATATAATTTTAGGTATATATCAACTGGCCATATACTGTGTGACAGTAAACATTATATTTAAAAAAACTATATATCGATTTATTTGTAGGTATATATTTGGATTATTGCTCAGTATGTATCAAGAAAGCTTATGGCATGTATCAACAAGCCATCAAGTATGATTATTTGGTCATATACTGTGTATTGATGACCATTATATTTTAGAAACTGTATATTATTTTATTTAGAGGCGTGTATTGACTTATTAGTGATTAATTTATTTAATGTATATCATATCACCATAGATGAGTATGTATCTGTTTAGGTTTGTACTTAAAACGAGGAAAATAGAAATATCATAATTCTAGAACTAATAATTTTGTTACTAGAAAGGTATTTGATTTTTAAATTTATACTTTAAAATTAGTGTTAAATAAAACACGATAAATTATAAAGCTAGCCCCATATAATGGTCTATAGTACCTGCCCCATATATTTTTGTTTGCTAATTTATGATCTATTGAACTGGATTGGCAAAAAGACCCGCTTAACCAAAAGTAGGCCACATGAACCAATTATTATTGCATCAAAACCCTAGCAGGTTACATCCTCCCTGGTGATCTAGATATTCATGTGCTAATAAATAAATGTATAAGATCTAAATAGCTAAGCTTCATGGCTTCCTTGTATTGCATCGGAATACACACTGGATGCGGTCATTATAATAATTAAGATGATTAGTTACATCTCCTTAAGAGTCTATTTAATTGGGGATAATATGGCATAGAAAAATAAATTTCATGTAGGATTATCATATTTGGTATAAAAGTGGAGGAGAGAGATGATAAAAAAAAATGATAGGTTCCATCCTTATTTTACGAAGAGAGAAGTAAAATAAATATCATGGAGGATTGGTATTTTATAAATTTTCAAGTGATGGTAATTTGGTATTGACAAAATATCTCAAAAAAAAAATATTTATGATTATTGAATTTATTTTGATATCTTTTCAAATTCATTCACTAAAAAGCTTTTATAAAATAATTAAAATATAAATGGCATTATACAAAATATTATATGATTATAATTGATGTAGCACATTCACTGACGTGGAGCCCTTGCTTGCATTCGCACTAGCAAGAGACCCGCCACTTAGACATGGTGGCCAAACAAAGAGCCAAGGCGAGCCCTCCTGCCGAGATCAGCTCCTAGCCGAAGTCGTGCTCATAGGGTGAGTCCTCTGTTTGAGGCCAGCTCCCAGTCAGGGTCATGCTCATGTTGCCTAGGCGAGCCCTCCTGCTAAGGTCAGCTCCTAGTCGGGGTCATGCTCATAGGGCGAGTTCTCTGTCTGAGGCCAGCTCCCGAGCAGGGTCATGCTCATGCTGCCAAGGCGAGCCCTCCTGCCGAGGTCAGCTCCAGTCAAGGTCGTGCTCAGAGCGAGCCCTCAGTTTGAGGCCAGCTCCCGACCGGGGTCGTGCTCATGCTGCCAAGGCGAGCCCTCCTGCCGAGGTCAGCTCCCAACTGGGGTCGTGCTCATATGGCGAGCCCTCCATCTGAGGCCAGCTCCTGGCCGGGGTCATGCTCATGCTGCAAAGGCGAGCCCTCTTGCCGAGGTTAGCTCCTGGCCAGGATCGTGCTCATGCTACCAAACGAGCCCTCCTGCCAAGGTCAGCCCCAGTCGGGGTCATGCTCATGCTTCCTGAGGTGGGGCTCCCGAAGCGAGTCTCCTCCCTACCTTGCGGATGTCAGAATTCCCGCCAGCAGCAAAGGAGGAAATGATCAACAGAAATTCGAATCATAACAAGGAGGGTTCCCATCCACCTATAACCTCTAGGAGGTGGCGCTCGCCCTACCATTAATTCAAGCTCTGCAATGCGCCATCCGTATGCTTTGCACAAAGTGTGCTCCTCCAAGCCCTAGATCCTGTAGCTTACCACCACGTCGATGATCGTGCAACCGGAGACCTCAACCCTCGTGACACGAAACCTGAACCTCCCCCAAGAGGAGTATTCCATTAAGGCCATAGGCCCTGCGACACTCCGATGGTCCTTCTAGGAATAGAAACCTCCATCAATGGCTCGGGGCTCAGCGGCATGGCTCCCACCCCTCCCGCGGGGAACTGCATCACCAAAGGGACAAGGTCTGTGCTATGCCGGCGAACATCCCCAATAGAAAGATCTCCTTCAAAGGACTGGTCTGAAGGGGGATGCAGGGCGGACAATAGAAAGACCCCCTCTAAAGGGGGGCACGAGGAAAAGGACATCTCAGGGAATCCCAGGCCTGGTCTGGGCCATCGTTCTCATATAAAATGGAATAAAGAATCCCCAAGGAAGGAGAGAGACAATCGGTAAGAGACATAAACTAACGGGCAAGGAACCAGCAAGCAAAACCTCCCAAGCTCTCCGATCCCAACTTCGCCTTATCTTTACCTATCAGTTCTTTCTTTCACCCTCTACGCACGGAGAGTTCCCATGCTCTCCACCACAGAGGTTCTGTTCTCCTAGATCATCCTACTGACTTGACCGTCGGAGTGTCCCCGTCAGAATCTTCGGTCCGGGTCTTTTCTATTTTGCAGGGTAGCCGATCAAGGAGTGCACCGAAGCATAGGACCGAGCGCCTTACGGGAGCTCGACGTGTTCGCGACATGTCATAGTTGCGGGCCACTGCGATCTTGGCTGCAACAATAATCATCATATAAAAATTGATTGAACATGATAATATTACTTAGTAATAATTTTTTTATTATTAATGGGTATATTATAAATTTGATCATATTACTATATAATATTATTCTGACTAAACGAGCAATCTTTTTCAGTATCATTCTTCGAAATTTTTTTTCACCAATCAAAGATAATAAAAATTATTTTTCTTTGCAATCATTTTTTAATAAATGATTTATAAAAATTATCAAATTATCTAATTTGACGTACTTCAATCAAACAGATCCTAAAAGAATTATTCTATTAACTATCTACATCATAACGCTTAAACAACATAGATTCTTAAAATTGTTACGCCAATTAAATTTGCACAAAGGAAAAATGGTAGGAGCAACAATAAAAATGATCCTAGTTTTATATCAAAAGTTACTCCATTAATAATGATCTTTACTACAGTCGCTTATTACTGTTTATAATGGTATGGTAGTCACTTAAGTCTATATTGTCTTGAAACAACTTAACCATCAATGGAATACAACTATATATGAATTTTGAAAACAGAGCAATGCAAAACTAGATCACCATGATTAGGATTGGAAGTGGACTCAGGACGACCTAATGGGCTTAGGATGACCCAACATCAGGCCGGGCTTTGGGCTAGACCTGAAGCAAATCAGACCGGGCTTAGACCTCATAATAAAGTCCATAAAGTTTTCAGATCGAGCTAGAGCTTCTTTATGGCTCGGCTCAGCCGAACCCGGCCTGACTCAAACCAAGCCCGAACCCGGCCCGAACACTTGGAGATATTCATGAGTACTTGTTTCCTATGTTTATATATGACTTTATGGCAATTTGATTTGGAGATTAATCACTTGATGATTATGAAATTTATTTTCTAGGGTTTGTTTGGATTGTACCAAGGTGCAATTAACCATGAAGAGCTGCATAATTTGATAAAAGCAACTGTTATGATAATCTGCAGTTCTATGGCTTCATGGGCCCGTCTTGGACTTTAATTTGGGCTAGCCCGAATCAGGCCTGATTCGGGCCAGCCCGAATGGGCTTTAGTTCAGCCGATCTAAATAAAGCCCGATTGGGCGACCCAATCAAGCTTGGGGCGGGTTCGAGCCCGGGCCGGGTCTTTTAAAAAAAAAATCGGGCCTAGGTCCAGCCCGAAGTCCGAGATTTTTTTTAGACCGGGCTCGGATAGAGATATAGCTCGACCCGGCCTGGCCCACTTCCAGCCCAAGCCATAATTATACTACTTATGTGAATTTTATATGTACATTGTCGTGATGGGATCTAGTACATTGGTACTGGTTTGATCCTATCCAAATTTTATCTGTATATATTGTAATTATAGGCGGTCAATGAAAATGATGAACTCGTTAACCTTCTAGGCTAAACCTTCTCCTAGAAAAAATAATTGATTTAATTAATAGATAGATATATGTGGGTGGAAATCAAATAAGAGATGGAAGAGGTGTTTGACCAAGTAATTATTTTTTCAAGTTAACGCAATGGCGGAAACGTCCTGTTAATCTCATCCAAGAGTTAGTATGATGGAGTCTTATCCAATAATCTGATGCGGTCCAATGAGAAAATTAATTTAATATCCCGTGGTGGCCACCTTATCAGAATTCCTTGCTCGATAACCATCAGTGTGGACGATGAATGTAGCATCAGTCAGGTAGGTCGCTGGCTCTCTCGATGTCTTCATTTGTAATAAGTAAATGAACGGATCCATAGATTTTTTTAATTAATTTTATTTTTATGTACGGATTCATGGACCTTCACCATTAAGCTTTGCGAAGATCCGGTGGTCTTAAGAGAGTGTCATTCATATCCATCCAAGGTATGGTTGGAAGTCGGCCAAGTCGGGATAGGCTATATCCTTTTCCGAGTTCAGTTCAAAAAAAAATTTAAATTTCAGATGAGGCCTAGATTCAAATTATTTTGAAAATACTAAGCCCGAATCCAGTCCGAGCCTGATTGAGCATGCCTGAATACTTTATGTCAACCAAAAAAAGGATTGAAATCGATCTTCCGCACCTCTCAATCTCCTGCATCTTTGCTAGCAATCTCATCGTCGCCTTCCGATTCTCCATCACCACTCCTCCATGATCATTTCATGCAGCTCGACCATCATTGCTGTCCATGGTAAATACCGTGACGGTGCCACGAGGAGCCCGCTCCTCTCTTGGCATTGCACTGCCACCCCAAGTGCCCATATTGCAAAGACTAGCACGATGCTCATCATGTATATTGTTGCTACCAGCCCTGCTCCTCCCCCCTCATCACTGCGAGGGGCAGCAAGGTGCACTGACCGGTTTCTCGGCATGCTCTAAGATAAAGATCTTGAACTCGCCTCTTGCCAGTCGAAGGATCCTGCATGCTCTATCCAAAGGCTGGCGTCAGAGGGGAGGAGCTTATAGAGGGGTGCAGTGGGTTGAAAGGAGGGGGTTGGGAGAGGAGTGCAGAGGTGGCGATGCGGGCGTGCTCGAGCTAGTGGTGGAGGGAGCAGAGAGAGAGGGAGACGGCGTTGCAAAGGTCACGAGACTTGATGGCTCGGTCAAGGAGGCTGCGTTGGGGCAGGAGGTGGCGATGGTGACAGGTGGGCTACCACAAGTGAAGAGGAGAGGTCGGAACTTGGCATCGATGATGAGGAGGGCATCAAGAAGGTTCGAGAGAAAGGTGAGAGAGAGAATAAGGCTGCAAATGGGTCGGGTTGACCCGTGACCCAACCCGACCTGTTTAGACCTAATCCAACCCATTTTTAGGGATGGTGGATCCGAGTCGGGTCCTAAAATTAGACTCGTTCTATTTTTCGGGTTGGATCTGGGCTTACTGAATTTGAATCTGACCTGGCTCGACCTAACTCGAACTTGCTAATACTGTTATGATTATATCTATTTAGATCTTTAAAGTATAATTTAAAATTTGTATAGAACTTATTTTAACATAAAGATAGAGTTATATTATTTTTATATCTTATTTATTTTAAAAATATATATTTGTTATCTATTTATAGTTAATAATAGTTGGCTATGTAATAATTAAAATATAGTTGTCTATATTTGATTCTAATTATATCTAGATCCAAAATTTTTATATTAGAAACGGGTTATTCATGGATCCAATCCAACCTGAATGATCTGTTGGGTTGAAAATTCTGATAATGGACTTAACCTGACTCGATTTCTGGTAGATTGAGTCTTGGTCTAATATTAGGACATGATCAAATAATCGGATTGGATCGAGGTCACTCATGACCCGATCCGACTTGATCCATTTTCATCCCAAGGAGAGAAAGAAGAGAGGAGAGGCGCTTTTTTTCCTTTTCTTATACACAAAGGGCCAGAGAGAGGAGAGGCTCAGGCCGTGTCATGTCTCGAATCCATCACCGGAATCGGCTACGTGACTGGCTGCATAACCCTAGGTTTATCCTAGAAATCGTGTTAGGCCTAGGTACACAATATTTATTTCAAATAAACTAATATTATTTAAACAAATAATAAAACTAAAATAATACTTTAATTCCAAATCAAAGCTACTAATGGTCCACCGATCCATACTAAGAAATAGCAACCAAAATAACTAACTAACTAAACAAAGCTAAATGTCGATGTTCCGTCTCATTCCTAGCCCAATCCTTGCTATGCATCTTGAGTCTTTAGAAAAAAAAACAAGAAGTAGGGAGTGAGCTTTACAGCCCAGTAAGATTTCCATATGATCACACCAGTAATAATATAACTCTGGAAAAAGTAAAAACATACTAGAATATCACATCATGCAGTCAAAACAATCTATATATCATGTATGACAAAACTTTGATATGTTAAGTTTTTCTTTAGAGTTTCATTAATTAACATTAATCTTTAGGATTCTGGAATAGCCACGGTCACAATCTAGCCTGTGACTGGCACACTGTTGTCATACTCTCGCCTGTGACTGGCACACTATATGTCACACTCCAGCCTGTGACTGGCACACAAATTGTCACACTCAGACTGTGACTGACACACTGAGTAACACGGTACCGCCGTGGCATGGCTAGTCCAAACACCGTTTCACTTAACACTTTATCATTTCATCTCATATAGTCAGAACATGTCACCTTTCAACGACCGATATCACGATCCAACCCATTCAAAAATCACTTGATAAACATGGTATATTAAAAACATAAATAATATAACAACAAACCCATTTGTATCTCGGAAAATCAAATCATGCTATCCGAAAACAACCATGCATGTAAATGTATTTTATATGCTCGGATCAAATCAGACAACGTAAAACAATGTATGGAACTAATGATCATGTCCAGAATTCTTACCTTTAAGAATCAACTGTCTACACCTGAATTAGTCCGTATCCAAAATTTATACAACACCTTCCTGCTCAGAAGGCTGATTCCCTACAATAATAAATAATTTTATTAAAATTTAAATTCCAATTTTCATGAATTTCAAGAAAATTCCTTGATTTTCTTTCTTCTTCCTCTCTCTCTCTCTCTTCTTTTTTTTTTCCTGAACCGAATAGAACCCATTTTTTTCTTTTTCTTTTTTTCTCTTCTCTTCTCTTCTTTCTTTCTCCCGAACGCTCCCTGCCCTGCTGTTTCTTCTTAGCTCAACTGAGACGTCCCCCCACGGCTGCTGATGGCCAAGGGAGAGGATCACTGAGAGGCACTTGGCGAACCGAAGCATACATCAGCGGCGCAGCCACCAGTGATCCACGGCCCCAACATAAATCAACCAAAACAACCCCAAATATCTAGATTAATTCCTTCTAAACAAATAAAAGAAACTCACCGGCTTGGTAGACTGTCGGACGCTCGTCGGAGAGGAAGAGATTTTGGGAAGAAGGCTCGATAGGCTCGGTTTGGTGGCACTGCGGAGAATATAAAGGAATCCACCAACGATCTTCATGGCATTTAAGGAAGGAGACCACTCAACTGGAGTCCCAAACCCTTCCGGACTCAATGCCGACCACCTCCCTCTCCCCTCACGACTTCTTCGAAATCTTCCGTGAAAACACCAGCCGAATAAGGCTAACTAGCTCCCCTATTTTCGACTCCAAGTCCCCTTTTTTTTTCTTTCGAACTAGGTCGAAGCCGGCTGGGCCTACCAACTTCGGCCCAAAGATCCGTAACTCACATTCTCCCCTCGTTAAAAAAAATTTCATCCTCGAAATTTATGTACCTGGTATCTCAAAAAGATGTGGATATTTATCTCTCATTTCTACTTTCAGTTTTCATGTACCTTTCCTTTCACTATGATTGCTCCATTGCACTTTCATGTATGGTATAGTTCGGTGTCACAACACTTGATATTTACTGTCGATGATCCGTATAGGCACCTCCTTATAAGTCAAATCCTCATGAAGCTGTAGTGGCACATAGTATGGCATGGCTAGGATCGGGAATATACCTTCGTAACATCGAGACATGAAATATATTGTGTACTCCAGATAAGACTGGTGGTAGTGCTACTCGGTAGGCTACCTCACCAACCCTATCCAAAGTTTCAAATGGACCTACAAATCTCGGACTCAACTTGCCTCGTATACCAAATCGCATTACGCCCTTTGGGGAGAAACTTTCAAAAAGACATGGTCGCCCACATTGAACTCTAGCTCTCTTCATCTCTTATCTGCATAACTTTTTTGTCGGCTCTGAGTAGTACGCAATCGTTCCCTAATCATTTGTACCTTATCCATCATTTGCTGCACTATTTCCAGACCCAACAATTTTCTTTCTCCTACATCATCCCAACATATAAGATACCTGCATTTCCTACCATATAAAGCCTCAAAAGTGTCATCTGTATGATGGCTTGATAACTGTTGTTATAGGCAAACTCTATCAATGATAGATGATAGTCCCATGAACCTCCCATGTCCATAACACAAGCTCTTAACATGTCTTCCAAAATTTGGATGATTTGCTCTAACTGTCCATCGATTTGGGGATGAAATGCTGCATTGAAACTTAATTTGGTCTCCAGAGCTTTGTGAAGACTCTTCCAAAACTGTGAAACAAACCTACTATCTCGATCTGATACTATAGTAATTGGAATCCCATGTAGTCTCATAATTTGTTCTATGTACAAGCTTGCTAATTTTTCTAGAGAGAGACCGACATGGAAGGGTAAGAAATGAGTTGATTTTGTCAGTCGGTCTACAATCACCCATACCACACTATTACCTTTGGGGGTTTGGGGCAAGCCTGTCACAAAATCTATAGTAATGTGTTTCCATTTCCATTGAGGAATCAAAAGGGATTGCAATGGTCCGGCGGGTCTTTGATGCTCGGCTTTCATCTGTTGACACACCAGGCATTGAGCCACATATTGAGCTATGTCTTTCTTTATACCAGTCCACCAAAAGTCTTTCTTAGATCTCGATATATCTTTATACAACCTGGATGCATCGTATATGCTGAATCATGCACCTCTTCTAGAATCTCTTTCTTTAACTCTAGAAGCTTGGGAACACATAACCTGCTACCAAACCTTAGGATATCATCTTCATATATTGGTAAATTTCGATTGAACACCAGACTCTACTATCTTTCTAATTCTCTGTAGCTCTAGATCTTCCTTTTGAGCTGATTTAATCCTGTCTATCAAGGTAGGTTGTACCATAAGATTTGCTAGTTGAATTCCAGAATTATAAATCTGTACTTCAATCTTAGATCTTTCCAAATCCATTATGTGCTTTTGATCAGTAATTAAAGCTGCTAATTTACTTGAAAACTTCCTACTTAGAGCATCTGCTATAATATTTGCTTTGCCTGAATGATAGTTGATGGTCAGATCACAGTCCTTAGCAACTCCAACCATCTCCTCTGCCTTAATTTAACTCCTTTTGAGTGAAGATGTACTTTAAACTTTTATGATCTGTAAAAATTTGCAATGACTACCATACAGGTAATGCCTCCATATTTTTAAGGCAAAGACCACTGCTGCTAGTTCCAGATCATGAGTAGGATAATTTGACTCATATGGTTTTAGCAGTCTAAGGCATAAGCTATCACCTTCCCATTTTACATTAGGACACAACCAAGACCCTTGCGAGATGCATAACTATATATAGTGAATCCCCAATCTTTGCAGGAACAGTCAACATTGGGGCGGTTACCAGCCGTCTCTTCAATTCTTGAAAACTATGCTCACATTCATCTGTCCAATCAAGTTTGTTCATTTCTGGATTAGGCAAGTTAAAGGTATGGTAATAAGAGAAAATCCTTCAACAAATCTTCCATAATAGCCTGTCATTCCTAAAAAACTATGAACTTTAGATACATTGGTAGGTCTCTCCCAATTTACCACTGCCTCCACTTTCTTTGGATCCACTAAAACACCTCCTTAGAGATAACATGGCCAAGGAAAGAGACTCTATCCAGCCAAAACTCACGCTTTGTAGCTTGGCATACAACTTATCTTCCTTGAGTATTTGCAATATTATTCTTAGGTGTTTTCATGTGTTTGTGAACTCCTTGAATAAATCAGTAAATCATCAATTAATACCACCACAAACTGATCCGGATATAGTCCGAACACTCGGTTCATGAGGTCTATGAAAACTGCAGGTGCATTTATCAGACCGAAAAGGTAGAACCATAAACTCATAATGTCCATATCTGGTTCAAAAAGCTATCTTAGGTACATCTCCTGCCCTTACTTTCAATTGATGATATCCAGAACGAAGATCAATCTTTGAAAATACATGTGCTCCTTATAGTTGATCAAATAAATCATCAATCCTTGGTAAAGGATATTTATTTCTCACTGTCACCTTATTCAATTCCTAATAGTTTATACAGAGCCGAAGACTACCATCCTTCTTCTTCACAAATAGGACCGAAGCATCCCAGGGAGACACACTTGGTCTGATAAATTCTTTGCCCAACAACTCTTGTAATTGCTCCTTAAGCTCTTTCAGTTCAGCCGGAGCCATTCTGTAGGGAGCTTTGGAGATGGCTCCAGTGCCTGGTATAAGATCAATAGAGAACTCGATTTCTCTATCATGAGGTAACACTTGCAAGTCATCGGGAAAGACCTCTGAGAACTCATTCACAATAGGGATATCTTTTAACCTGAGCTCCTGCTGTCGGGTATCTATCAATGTTGCCAGAAATCCTTCACAACCTTTCCTAAGGAGTCGCCTGGCATTATAAACTGAGATCATCCTTCTCGGAGTGGTTAGCTTGTTACCTACAAAGTGGAACTCTGGTTGATCAGGGATCTAAAATCTCACCATCTTCTCAAAGCAGCCGATGGAAGCATAGTATGCTACTAGCCAATCCATTCCAAGGATCACATCGAAATCTTTCATATTCAAGACTATCAAATCTGCTTTCATCTCCCTACCCTCGATATCCAATCTACAATCTTTGTAGATCTGATTAACCATAATGACATCCCCACTTGGAGTAGAAATACAAAGTTCAATTTCTAGAGGTGTCGAAGTCAACTCGTTATTTTTCCTAACTAGTCTAGCTGATATGAAAGAGTGGGTGGCACCAGCATCAAATAGAATATAAACATTGCTAGAAAATAACCTGATCATACCTGTCACTACTGAATTTGACGCATTGGCATCCTACTGGATGAGTGCATATACCCATCCCCGAGTTACTGATTTCTGCTGTCCTTCTTATTGCTGTCTTCCATGAGGTACTTGGTGCTGTGAGTCCTGACGTTGTGGCACTTTCACTCATCTGGCCATATACAATCCCACTTATAGTGAGAACCCCGATACTTATAACACTTGACATCATCCTTTTGCCGAGTCTTGTCATTTGGAGCAGCATTATCAAGCTTTCTTGTCTTTGCACTGGTGCCTTTATTGGGTTGTCCTTAATACCCTCTTGATCTAGATCTCCTCTTCAAAGCTTTTTCCCTCTCTGCTTGAGCAACATCCAACCCCCTTTCTATAATTAGTGCCTTGTTAACGACTTTCTTATAAGTGGGTAGCTCGAAGGCAATCACCTGCTGTTGAATCCGGTCTCTAATTCCATTTTCAAATTTCTAGCCCGGACCCCTTCATTAGCTATCAGTGTCAGAGCATACCTTGACAGTTCTTCAAACTTTGTAGCATACTGAGCAACGGTCAAGCTACCCTACTACAGGTGGTCAAATTCTCAAAATTTTGCATCCGAATACTCTGAGAAAAGCATCTCTCATAGAAAACCCTTCGAAAATCTGCCCATATAAAAGGTGCATCATTCAGTCCTTGCTTTCCAAGCTCCAACTCCTACCAAGCGGTTGCCTCATCTTGCAATAAAAGTAGCAAAAGTAACTTTTTCTTCTACTGGGCACTGCAAGGCCTGGAATACCTTTCAACAGCTTTCAACCAACCCTCTGCCTCTATGGGGTCAGATGTTCCCTTGAATACTGGTGGTGCATATTTCTTGAAATATTCAAGGTTATTTGTCATTCTGGTAGGACCCCAGCTTCTGACTGTCGCTACAAAATTTCTTGTTGCTATTGTTGCAATAGTTGCTGCATGAACTGTTGCTGTTGCTGCATAAGTTTGTTGTTGCTGTTGTGCTTTCATTAACCTCAGCGTATCAGTTCTTGCAGTGTCTTGTTGTTGTGCCAAAAATTGCATCAGTTGAGGGAGACCCGCCTGGTTCCCAGGCTAAACTCCAGGTCCTCATGGAGTTCCCGTTTCTACAGTCCCAATCTCCAGGGTGTTGTCCATGGGATTGGGCATTGGTTCCTGTAGATGCTCATCATTATCTGGTAAACTTCCAGTATCTTCTTAATGCTCCAAAGGCTCCGAGCATTTGCTCCATCCGCAAATCTTGTGGGCCTCCTAGCACATCCACGCCCACCACCACGCATCATGGAAATCCTACACCAATCATTGTTAGTATACAACTAGCACTTAAATGATCAGACATATGTTACATTATCTACCCAACTAAGAATCAACCTACACTCTCTCGATAAACTTATACCCTAAGATCCTACAACTTGGTCTGCTCTGATACCACTCTGTCACGCCCTAAATTCAGCATCGAAATTGGCTACGTGACCGATCGCACAACCCTAGGTTTGCCCTAGAAATCGTGCCAGGCTAGGTACACAATATTACTTCAAATAAACTAATATTATTTAAACAAATAATAAAACTAAAATAATACTTTAATTCCAAATCAAAGTTACTAAATGGTCCACTGATCCATACTAAGAAATAGCAATTGAAATAACTAACTAACTAAACAAAGCTAAATATCGATGTTTCATCTCACGTCCAGTCCAATCCTTGCTATGCATTGCTATGCATCTTGAATCTTTAGAAAAAAAACAAGAAGTAGGGAGTGAGCTTTACAGTCCAGTAAGGTTTCCATATGATCACAGCAGTAATAATATAACTTTGAAAAAAGTAAAAACATACTAGAATATCACATCATGCAGTCAAAACAATCCAGATATCATATATGACAAAACTTTGATACGTTAAGTTTTTCTTTAGAGTTTCCATTAATTAACCTTAATCTTTAGGATTCTGGACTAGCCATGGTCACACTCCAGCCCGTAACTAGCACACAAATTATCACACTCCAGCCTGTGACTAGCACACAAATTATCACACTCCAGCTCATGACTGGCACACTGAATAACTACGGTACCGCCGTGGCATGGCTAGTCCAAATACCGTTTTCACTTAACACTTTATCATTTCATCTCATATAGTCAGAATATGTCATCTTTCAACGACCGATATCACGGTCCAGCCCATTCAAAGATCACTTGATAAACATGGTATATTAAAAACACAAATAACAAAACAATAAACCCATTTTGTATCTTGGAAACCAAATATGTTATCCGAAAACAACCATGCATGTAAATATATATATATATATATGCTCGGATCAAATCAGGCAACGTAAAACAATGCATAGAACTGGTGATCATCTCCAAAATCCTTACCTCTCAAGAATCAACTGTCTACACATGAATTAGTCCGCACCTGAAATTTGCACAACACCTTCCTGCTCAGAAGGTTGATTCCCTACAATAATAAATAATTTATTAAAATCTAAATTTTCAATTTTCATGAATCTCGAGAAAATCTCTTGATTCTCTATCTTCTTCCTCTCTCCTTCTTCCTCTTCTTTTTTTTTTTTCCGAACCAAACAGAACCCATTTTTTCCTTTTTCTTTTTTTTTTCTCTTATCATCTCTTCTTTCTTTCTCCCGAACCTCCCTACCCTGCTGTTTCTTCTCAGCTCAACTGAGCTGGCCTCCCCACGGCTGCTGATGGCCGAGGGAGAGGATCACTGAGAGGAGCTCGGCAGGCAGAGCAGACGGTGGCGGCGACGTAGCCACCAGTGATCCACGACCCCAACATAGATCAACCAAAACAATCCCAAAAATCTAGATTAATTTCTTCTAAACAAATAAAAGAAACTCGGACCTCGATGGACTGTCGGACGCTCGTCGGAAAGGAAGGGGATGCAGGGAAGAAGGCTCGATAGGCTCGGCTTGGCAGCGCCGCGGAGAATATAAAAGAACCACCGACGGTCTTCGTGGTGTTTAAGGAAGGAAGACCGCTCAACCGGAATCCCAAATCCCCCGGACTAATCGCCGACCACCTCCCTCTCCCCTCATGACTCCTTCGAAATCTTCGACGAAAATGCCAGCCGGATAAGGCTAAGCTCCCATGTTTCCGAGTCCCCCTTTTTTTTCTTCTTTCGAACCGGATCGAAGCTGGCTGGACCTAGACTTCGGCCCAAAGGTCCGTAACTCACAGGCCGGGCTGAGTTCGAACCTGTTTTGGCCAGGCTGGATTCAAGCTTGTTTCTGAGCCATATTTGGACCGGGCCAAAGGATTCTCGAACCTGATCTAAAAATTGAATGAATTCTATTATTAGGCCAAACCCCAGCATGATCTATTTGGATTTGATCTAAAATCTAAACTGATGTGGGCCAACTCGAAATTCATGACCCCAACTCATGCCTAATAGGAAGGGACATGCGTCCTTGGAGCGAAGGAACCAACTGGACTATTCTGCAGCCGAATAAATTGACGGATGCAAAAGAAAAGAGGAACACGCAGTGGCAGGCCCCAGGCGGAGAACCGCGCCGAGGGATTGCGAAACTGCTGGATTCTAACTCGTTGCATGAAATATAAATCAGCTTTATGGGTTCATACAAATTTGGTGGATATACTCGTACAGAACACTGTAATTATTCACGCCTGATCTCATAACAACACCAATCCGGGACTAATGCCACCGATTCAACCCACCATAAACAAGCGGATGTTGTGATATTCAGGTGATAGCTGGAATCATCTGGCTGAGGAGAGATTCAAACAAAAGCAAAAATGGTACTCTGAGACTGAAAGCAAAATAGAAAAATATTAATCAAGTAAGAAAGCCATAAACCTAAGCCAAGGGATGGATATCTTGGACGCCTTTTGAGCTTCTTCAGCACAGGAAGAAGAAGAGACTGCGGAGGAGGAGGAGGCGGTCGCTGTGCCTGAATTACCCGGGACGGACTTGGGACAGAGGATAAAGTTCCTGGAGCCCAACCCACTAGCTTCCTGGGATCCAAAGCTGTATCAATAATCACCACAATTGAAATAGAGGATTTGATATTCTCAATTCAAACAGACAACACGATCTATCTAGTATATAGTAAATTCACACAAGGAAAGCCTCGGTTAATCCAAGAATCTCCCATATATTATGTAAACCAGTTATACATATGTATTGGATTGCTCGTATATTATTGTAGAGAATTTCGTTCTTACGTTCGAGGCTGAACTGGGAGGAATGGAGGGCGAAGGCGGACGGGTCCGTGGTGGGCAGCGGGGGCCGCCTCCTCCTGGCGTACTGCTTTCGCCGCCACAGCCACGAGGTCCCCGATAGACCACTCCGTCGACGCCATCACCTGCACCGGCCCCAGGCTCCTCTGAACCGTCACGTTCACCAGCAATTTCACAGGCATCCTCCTCTCGGCCACTTCGAAGATCCTGTGGCCATCCTTCCCCTGCCTCTCCGCCTCCGGCGATGCCCCTACCGATGCCGTCGTCCCCCTTATCCCCCCGGCGAGCAAGTCCGGCTGGGTCTTGGGCCGCCGCATCTTGCGGTGCTCCACGGGGGGCGCCGCTGCCACCGCCGTCCGCCCATGAAACGACACCGACCTCTGGGGCGGGGGGGGCGGCCTCCTCGCTTCCTCTCCTCGTCCTCCTCCAGTCCGCCCGTCGTGCCTCCGGCGGAGCTTGCTCTGGTGGGAGTAGTACGTGGTGGTGGTGGTCGACGGTGGAAGTGGAGCCATAGATGCGTTGTGGGGCTCTCTGTCTTCCCACCTTATGTTTTATAAAGATATAAACAGTACCTTAATCGTGCATGCCAACCAACCTAGGAGGGAAGAGGCGGGAACCCCAACCGGCGGTCGCGGAAGGATCGGGGCCGGGGAAGAGGTGCGCCGGTGCCTCAGGCTACCCTCCTCTGTCACCACAAACAACCAAGCAACCTACCAGCCCAACCCAACCAACCAACCAACCGAGGACGAGGGACAGATTGGGGGGTTATATGTATATATTATTTTTTCGGTGAAATTAATGGACTAATCGGGACGGTAGGAGAAAGAGAAGTGCAGAGTGGGAGAGGTTTTGCGGGTTCGAGACCCATAATTGATATGTGTGAGTGTGTTCGAGACAGGACTCCATATGACCTGCCATAATAGATGTGTGAGTGAGAGGTTACAGGGGTTAACCCCCTCAATAAAAAAAAAAAAATCCAGGAATGCTAGATGGCAGGGATAATATTCAACCCGATCTAATTTTATATCTATATTTAAATATATAATATATAAATTTAAATTTAAATATTTAATTAATATTTTATTTTTATTTTTATATAAAAAAAATATAAATATAAATATAGATAGATAACTATCCTTCGATCTATATCTAATATTTAATTATATTTATAATTCTATTTAATTTTATATAGTATTCATTAATTTTTTAAAAAAAATATAAGTATGTTAACGTACTGTTAACTTGATTTATCCTTAAATTAGTATTATTTTGATTTATGATTATATAATTTAATTATCCTACTTATATTCATATTTTCAATATCCGAGTTGTATCCATATCCATTTAAAATAAATATGGATATAAATTTTATATTCAATTAATATCCATATCCATATCTATATCTGCATTCGACAAACAAATCAAACATAGACATGAATACATTGGTATCCGATCCGACTTCAACCTTAGTAGATATGGAGGGAAACCGGGAGAGAAATAACAAATAGGGGGGAGGGACCACCGACCGCCTTTTTTCATCGGTTATTGCAATTTTTTTGAGCAAGACCGGCTATCGCAGGTAAACATGTAAAAACTTGCATATTATCAGGAACACAAATTTTTTGATTGGTTTTCAGTGGGCTACATTGGACTTTTTATTGATAAGGGAAGGTAAGGCCGTCATTGCCAAACCAGATTATCTCTTCCCTCATCTTTTTGGGACAATCGGACTTGTTATCTTCATTGGTGCCGGATGGTCCTGCTATCTTCTCCAATAAAATGATGCGCTACTCTTTGACATTTTTTGAATGGATATCTATAAAAAATATATCCCTTAATCGATAGTTACCGATAGGAGACCCGCTAATGCTCAAATTATTAAGGAAATTTGAACAATAATGAGAGCTGAAGAAGAGATGGCTAGAGAATACTAGAATAAGCAGGTAATGGGTAGTAGTGAACATACCTCATCGGGATCCCTTCTTACTTATTTATAAGTTACGTGATGTAACTGAATACCATTAGGAGGGTGGTCTCCTTTAACATATCCAATAATATTCATTGAGATATTAGAATCTTGTTCCTGTAATCTTTTTATTGACATCTTTCTTATTAGGATAGCTAGTTATGTAGAGATCTTGCTCCTTATTACCTTATTTACCACGATCCTTATTGTAACAACTGTGGTTTCTGCTAGAACTATTTTGATCGGTCGATCTTTGCCACTTACTCGGATATCTTGGATTCCAAGAACAAGGGATGTATGTCGATGGATTTGTTATTCTAAAAGTTTTTTGGCTCAAGTATCATATATGCTCATTCATGGTTATTTGACCAAGATTACTCGTCCACGGTTACTCGACATAGATGCCCATCCATGATTACTCAATCACAGATACTCGTTCATAATTACTCGGCTATAGTTTGCTTCTATCTTAGCCGTTGATCTAATTTGTTTGTCCAGACAGGATGGTTTAGTTATCACAACATGGCTCTTACGAAAAATTATTAATTAAAATAATTTTATCAAGAATATCTTAGATCATTTAAAAAATATTATATTAATTTTAAAAAATATTTTGTATTTAAAATAAATAAATAAATAAATAAATAATTAATCAATTATAATTAATAATGAAAAAAATATTAAAATTTTATAATTAAATTTGAATAACAATACATTTTTGAAATAGTAGATGACATATTTTTTTTATTAAATAATCTTAAATATATTGGTAGAACTGTCCAACCAATAATTTTTTCACCTACATCATCACCTGTTGCCCATCGTCCGGTGGGCGGTGGTCAATCCATAGCCTGTGGATGAGCAGCGCTTGGGAGCCCCACAGGAGGAGTAGTGTGGGCGATTTGGTTACGGAAATGGAAAGCAACACAGTTCGCATTCATTTTCCTGGATTGACGCAAGCAAATTGAGCGGCTTTCTTTCGTCCACGAATCTGGAAGTCGTCGCTTCCCAGAGAGGTCTGGATTGATGCAAGATACTTTCTCCTTCTCCCGTTCATCGGAAATAAAGGAGAGGATAAGTTGATCCTAGATCCTGCCGGCGTAGAAACTGAGAGCTGCCACCCACCAAGCAGCTACGTACATCAAAGAAAGATTGAAGTGAAAAAGAAACATTTATATTACTAAAATATATCCGCCAAATTTTCTCGACCTGATGCGTGGCTGGTCCTGATCAAACCAGTCAACGTCCGCCATCATTGGTTCCACTATTTTGGGTTAGCCGACTCTTTTACTTGGCCGAATAGTCCGAATCAGACGGGAGGCAGTGCCACCGTAGATACAAATTACTTGTACGCATCACAGTTATTAGAGGATGGCCGGAAGGGAAAGGAAAAGCCCAGCGAAGGTGGATGCATGCAAAGGGGCGGTATCCGTTATGCTAAGAAAATGATCGCTTTATCGTCAAGGATGATCCTATTACGATTATTTTTTGAATTTATCAGATTTTTTGATTTACATCTGTTCATTTTTATTTGGGATATATTAATTTCTACAGAAATATTAAATTTTGTCTAATATGTCTATCGGGAGGCCAACTTGGTGATTGATTGGGTGACATTTTTTGTTATGAATTACTCGAATAAAATTTTTTGGTCTTGATGCGGCACGTTCGATGACATGGAGCCTTGCTAGTGATCGTACTAGCAAGAGATCCGCCATCTAGATACGGTGGCCAAACAGAGTGCCAAGGCGAGCCCAACTGTCGAGGTCAGCTTCCAGACAGAATCGTGCTCATAGGACGAGCCTTCCATCTGAGGCCAGCTCCCGGTTGAGGTTGTGCTTATGTTGCCAAGGCGAGCCCTCCTGCCGAGGTCAACTCCTAGCCGGGATCGTGCTCATAGGACGAGCCCTCTATCCGAAGCCAGCTCCCGGTTAGGGTCGTGCTCATACCTCCAAGGCGAGCCCTCCTATCGAGGTCAGCTCCCAGTCGGGGTCGCTCTCATAGAGCGAGCCCTCCGTCTGAGGCCAGCTCCCGGTCGGGGTCGTGCTCATGCTTCCAAGGTGAGCGATCCTGCCGAGGTCAGCTCCCAGCCGGGGTCGTGCTCATAAGGTGAGCCCTTTATCTGAGGCCAGCTCATGGCTGGGATCGTGCTCATTTGCCAAGTCGAGTCCTCCTGCCGAGGTCAGCTCCCAGCCGGGTCGCACTCATAGGGTGAGCCCTTCATCTGAGGCCAGCACCCAGCCGTGGATGTACTCATGCTTGCCAAGACGAGCCTCCTGCTGAGGTTAGCTCCCAGCCAGGATCATGCTCATAGGGCGAGCCCTCCGCCCAAGGCTAACTTTCGGCTAGGGTCATGCTCATACTTCCTGAGGAGGGGCTCCCGAAGTAGAGCTCCCCCTACATTGCAGAAGTTAGAGCTCTCATCAGCGGCAAAGGAGGGAAGGATCAACAGAAATTCAAATCACAGCAAGAGGTTCTTGGTCACCCGCAACCTTTAGGAGGTGGCACACGCCCTGCCATAAATTCAATCTTTGCAATGTGCCACCCGCATGCTCTGTACAAGGTGTGCTCCTCCAAGCCCCAGTTCATGTAGCGTGCTGCCATATCGACGACCGTGTAGCTGGGGGTTTCAACACTCATGACACGAAACCTGAACCTTCTCCAAGAGGAGTATTCCATTAAGGCCACAGGCTTTGCGACACTTCGACGGTTCCTCCGGGAATAGAAATGTCCCACCATGGCTCGGGGCTCAGCAGCATGGCACTCGTCCCTCCCACGGGGAACTGCACCACCAGAGGGACAAGGTATGTGCCACACCGGCGAACACCCACAATAGGAAGATCTCCTTCAAAGGATCAATCTAACAGGGGAAGACCACGGGCAACGGAAAGACCCTCTCCAAAGGGGGCACCAGGAAGATGACATCTCAGTGAAGCCCCAAAACTGGTCTGGGCCATCGATCTCATATAATAATAGAAGAAATAATCTCCAAGAGAGGGGAGGAGGGAGAACAACCGGTAAGAGACAGAGAGCCAGCGGGCAAGGAACCATCCAAGAGAACCTTCCAAGCTCTCTGACCCCAACTCCACATTGTCTTTACATCTCAACTCTATCTTTCACCCTCTATGCGGAGAGATCCCAAGCTCTCTACCATAGAGGTTATGTTCTCCTAGATCATCCCACTGACTTGACCGTCGGAGTGTCCCCGCCGGAATCCCTGACCCGGGTCTTCTCTATTTTGCAGGATAGCTAACCAAGAAGTGAACTGGAGCAAAGGACCAAGCACCCTATAGGAGCCCGACGCGTCCGCGACACGTCAGAGTTATAGGCCACGACTATCTTGGAGGTAACAGGCCTCATTTGAGGAGGTGCCTAGGCCCTCAGGGATATTTTTCTTTCTGATTTTTTTGGCTGTATTTATTTAGGATTATGGATTGATTACTCTGATTTATCAAAAATAAAAAAAAAAATGTATGGCACAGCAAGAAAACTGAAGGGTGGATACACATGCAGATATTGCAAGTACTCCAATCTTTTAACGAGAGCCGGTGCATTTGGAATTTTTTTTAAATAATATCTTTTAAAAAAAATATTATCAAAGTACCGTAACTTTTTTTTGATGAACAAAAGGGAGAGGAGGGGATAAATCCCGGTGGCTATCCCAGTAGGCCCCAACCCCGCCAGGTAATGTTTGATGCAAGATGCTTAGATTTCTGTAGTCTCTCACCACCTAATGGTGAGTATGTCAACCTGACATCACTAAGATGCCGGTTAGTGGAACGAGAACAAAGGGGGACCCTGACCTCTCACTCACACAAACTATCGCAGGCTCCATAATTAATTCTGGATTTAATCGAGTCACCCACGAGATCATTACTCGAACTCGTAACTTTAAATAATTTTATCAAACTATGGTTCTCCCGGCCACGTGTTAAAGAGTTTAAAAACTCTTTGCCACCTGTCTTCCCAACTGAAAAGAAAAAAAAATTGAAGATGTAGGTAGAACCCGCGTCTTCTCAAAACTCATAAAAAAAAACACTGGAGATGCTGGTAGAACATGCATCTTCTAAATCCATAAAAAATAAAAATTTACTGAAGACACAGGTTACCTGCATCTTCTACACTAGAAAAAACAAAAAATATTATGAAGACGCAGTGATGTGGCGGAATCACTGACATTTAGCCCATGTCAGACCCAATCAGATGCCATGTCGGAGGAAGCTGCCACGTCAAATCTTTTCTTCGAACTCCTTCACCAGGTGGCTCCCTTGGGTTGAGACACTGTGGCCGAAGTCGAGCTCCGCCTCTCTGGACTCCTTCGCCAGGCGGCTCCCCCAGGGTTGAGACGCCGTGGCCGAAGTCGAGCTCTGCCTCCCCAGACTCCTTCGCCAGGCGGCTCCCTTCGAGTCGAGATGCCGTGGCTGAAGTCGAGCTCCACCTCTTCGGACTCCTTCGCTAGGTGGCTCCCCCAGGATCGAAACGCCATGGCCGAAGTCAAGCTCCACCTCTCTAGACTCCTTCGCGAGGCGGCTCCCTCAAGGTCGAGACACTGTGGCCAAAGTCGAGCTCCGCCTCTCCGGACTCCTTCACTAGGCGGCTCCCCAGGGTCGAGATGCCGTGGCCGAAGTCGAGCTCCACCTCTCCGGACTCCTTCACCGGGCGACTCCCTCAGAGTCGAGATGCCATGGCTGAAGTCGAGCTCCGCCTCGCCGGACTTCTTCGCCAAGCGACTCCCTTAGGATCGAGACGCCATGGCTGAAGTCGAGCTCCGCCTCTCAAGACTCCATTGCCAGGCGGCTCCCTCAGGATCGAGACGCCGTGGCCGAAGTCGAGCTCCACCTCTCTGGACTCCTTCGCCAGGCGGCTCCCTCAGGGGCGAGACGCCGTGGCTGAAGTCGAGCTCCGTTTCTCTGGACCAGCTCCACCTCAGACAAAGGGACCAGCAACCGAGGGACATCGCCGCTCTTCTTGGATGGCGGTCCACCATCTAAGGACCATGAAAAGGTGCCTGCCAGGCCACAATAATGGTCCCGACTACCACTTACACCGAAAAGGAAAGGGTCCCCCGATCGAGGTGTTGCAGTCCCTACCAACCTTTTGTACCACTCAGAAGAGGAAGTCAGTCCAGAAGATTCAAATCCAGGGGGCGGCTGCGCCCCGATCAAGGCTCTGCCAATTTACCCGAAATGGAGCGACCAGAAAGAATGTCAGAGCACACGGTAGGTTCCATATCATAAATGAAAAAAGGCATCCCATCCACGGTATGAAACATCGCCGCACGCGCCTGCAAGCAAGAGAAGGATCTCAAGGTAGGACTCTGGCAGCCATCCTAGCTTAAAAGAGCTCCCCAAGGTTCCAGAAGGTAAGCAAGCAAAAACCCAAGGCAAGCTAACGGGCAAGAAGGGTGGCACACTGGAGAGAACCGAGAGACTGAGGCTACCAGAGATCCACCGGGAGGGTCTCATTGGACACAACCTTCTAGCTCAAGCTCTCCTCCGTCACCACTTTTCCGGCTCCACTCACAACTCATCTACATTCTCTCGGTACATTTGTTTCTCCTCCTAGTGTGGAGTCTATCTACGGGGCTCGACCAGAAGGATTTGTTTCACTGGATCGTCACCGACTTGAGCATCGGAGTGCCCCCGCTGAGATCGCTGGCCCGGGTCTCTTCTATTTTGCAGGTTTGGTGTGCGGGCGGGTCTGGAGTGACAAGGGCACAATCCGAGGTCCACTTCAGCTATAGGCCATGGCAGTTTAGCGGAAATAGATTGGTGCACCAGGTAAGGGGGCAGGATACATTTCTATCTAAGATAATCCCCCTACAAGAAAACCACCGGAGGCATGGTGATGACCCATGCACGGGAAGTCTCCACCAGCCGTGCGGGAGATCCCCTTCCCATGGAGACCCGCACAGTCCAGAGAGGGAGCTTCCCGCTCCACCACAACCACATCCAGCGGAAGTCCAGCTGGCCACGCTCGCCCAGCAGATGCAGCTTCTAACTACTGCGATACGCCAGCTGTAGCATCAGCACCGATCCCTGGCCACCCACCAGCAGCTAGGGACCCCCGCATCCCAAGCCGTCGCTCCTCGTGATAGCCTGCGATCCCTCCAAGGAAGGTCTTCATAGGCGTGGACCACAATAGACCGCCAGGGAAGCCATAGGATCCCGACGAAGAGACAATGGACTGGGTCTGCCGATCGGGAGTTGCCGTTAAGCACCGTCGAGGTTGCAGAGGCAAGGTCCCCCATCGTGACCCTGGTCGGATGCCATCTTCTCCTCCTACTTCCGCCTCGGTGGAAGGCTCAACCGGCGAGGCCATTAGGTGCATGGCAGAAAGGCGTCTAGAAGAACAGGAATGCAAGCTAGCGGAGCTATCCTATCAGTTTGCAAATCTATAGGGCTCTCCCTGCGAGCTTGCGGGCTATGATGCCCGTCCTCCTTTCTTCCAAGAGATCTAAGAGGAACCGATCCCCGACCGGTTCTGCATGCCGCAGGTGGATCCCTAAGACGGGATCACTGACCCCCTGGACCACCTGGAGAGCTACAAGGCCCTCATAAGAGTCCACGAGGCAACCGATGCTCTTCTCTGCATCGGATTTCCAGCCACCCTTCGGAAGGCGGCTCGAGTCTGGTTTACCTGCCTCAAGCCCGAAAGCATCATCTCTTTCGCTCAGCTGGAGCAAAAGTTCGTGTCCCACTTTGACGCCTGTCGCAAGGTACCACGTGAGGTAGACAGCCTCTTCTCCATCAAGCAACAGGACCACGAGCTCCTACGGGACTATGTGGCCCACTTCAAGGTTGTCACACTGGAGATCTATAACTTGGACGAGTTAGTTGCTATGCTGGTGCTAAAGAGAGGGCTAAAGACTTCCCGCCTGACCTATTTCCTGGACACGAAACCCCCAAGATGTATTCCGAACTTCTCCTCCATATTCAAAAGTACATCTGCACCGAGGAGGCGGATCGCACGAGGAGGGAGCTGGACGGAAAGCCACTGAAGAAGTCATCTCCTAGAGAGGCGTCCGGGGCATGGAAGCCCGGACCACCCACACTAAACTTCCACTAGGGGTGAAGCCGAAGAGTAGCCCCATCCTAGAAGAAAGATACACACCCCTCCTTGCTCCGAGGATGAAGATCCTCATGGAGATTGAGGGCGAACGCTACCTGCATCTCCCACCCCGCTGAGACCGTCTAATAGTCACAACAAGATGAAGTACTGCCAGTTCCACCGCGACCACGGCCACGACAATGAGGAATGCCGCCACCTCAAGAGAGAGATTGAAGATCTCATAAGGAGGGGCCACCTCAGAAGGTTCGTGGGGGGCAAGACCCCGACTGAACCTCAGGTGCTTGCTGCTTTCCCTCCAGTCCCTGAAGTTGACAACCAGTCCACTAAGAAGCCTATGAAAATGATTTGTTGGGGAGTCGAGCGCGCCCCTAAGAGGGCCCAGGGAGGAGAGGGTTCTGAAAATGTATTCCCTCTTATGAGGGAAAGAAAATCTGGGGTTGAAAATTTAAATAATGATGCTGTGGTCGTCGAGATGATGATCGCGAAGTATCCTGTAAAATGGATTATAATCGATAGTGAAAGCTCAACTGATGTCCTTTTTTATGATGCTTTCTCCAGGATGAATCTGTCATCTGCTCAACTTAAGCCTGTGCACACTTCCCTCGTCGGTTTCACAGGAGATTCTATGAGAGTTGAAGAAAAAATCACTCTCCTTGTTACTGCCGGGGTGCCACCTCGACAGAGCACAGTCATGATGACCTTCACTGTTGTTAGGCTTCCTTCGGCCTACAACATGATCCTTGGCCGCCCTGGGCTCAATCTGCTCGACGTAGTCATCTCCACCAAAAGGATACTAGTGCAGTTTCCTACATCTTACGGTGTTGAAGAAATGAGGGGGGCACCTCAACCGATCCAACACTGCCTCCAAGCCATCCCCGGGGCCAGCAGCTCCGAGGAAGATTGCAGTATCGATGACCTCAACCAAAGGGCGGAGGACCCTAGGGGTGGCCCGGTCGATTGCCTGCTATCATATCCTCTCTGAGCTGACCCTACGAAGACGGTGCAGATTGGGGCCTAATTGCAAGAGAAGGGAGCCACCTGTTGGAGTTTCTTCGAGTGAACACTGACGTGTTCGCTTGGACGGCGGTCGATATGCTAGGGATTCCCCTGACGTCATCACCCACAAGTTGAGCATCGATCTGAAGTATCGCTCGGTCTGGTAGAAGAAGAGAAGCTTTGCCCCTGAGAGGCAACGGGCGATCAACGAGGAGGTGGATAAGCTCCTCGCAACCAGCTTTGTCCTTGAGGTACAGTACCCTAGTTGGCTGGAAAATGTAGTCATGGTCAAAAAGAGCAATGAAAAATGAAGGATCTGCATGGACTACACCGACCTCAACCAGGCCTGTCCGAAGGATAGCTTTTCTCTGCCAAAGATTAACCAACTGGTAGATGCCACTAAGGGCACCGCTTACTCTCCTTCATGAATGCATTCTCTGGATACAATCAGATCCGGATGCATCCGGAGGACGAGGAGCACACTGCCTTCGTCATCGACCGTGGGATGTACTGCTACCGAATGATGCCTTTTGGCTTGAAAAATGCTGGTGCCACATACCAGTGGCTGGTCAACCGGGTCTTCAAGGACCAGATTGGAAGAAATATGCAAGTGTACATGGACGACATGCTTGTCATGAGCAAGCCGAAGTCGGATCACATCGCAGATCTGGCAGAAGCCTTCCACAACTTTCAGACACACAAGATGAAGCTGAACCCAGCAAAGTGTGCCTTCGACGTAGCGGCAGGGAAGTTCCTTAGGTTCATAGTTACCCAAGGGGCATCGAGGTGAATTCGGAGAAGGTCCATGCAATCGTTGACATGGAGCATTGCACCTTGAAGAAGCAGGTTCAGCGCTTGACCAGCCAGATTGTGACCCTGAGCAGGTTCATCTCGAGGTCGGCTGATCGCTGCTTATCCTTCTTCAAGGCGCTGTGCAAAGTGCATAACTTTGCTTGGACTGAAGACTGCAAGGCAGCCTTTGAGGAGTTGAAGAAGTTCCTGGCATCTCCGCCATTGCTCTCCAAGCTAGAGGAGGGAGAGGAACTCCTGATATACCTGGCGGTCACCCTAGAGGCCATCAGCTCGGTCCTTGTCCACACAGATGAGGACGGATCCCAGAAGCCGATATACTATGCTAGCAAAATCCTCCGGGATGCGGAGATCAGGTACGCCCACTCAAAAAAGTTAATTTTTGCTCTAATAATGTCTGCCAAGCATTTCAGGCCATACTTTCAAGACCATCTTATCATGGTCATGACGGACCAGCCCTAAGGGCGGTACTCAGTCGCCCCGAAATATCCAGGCATTTGGCTAAGTGGTCTCTAATGCTGAGCGAGTTCGACATCTTGTATCAATCGAGGCCATCCCAGAAGGCTCAAGTACTGGCCGACTTCCTGGTCAAATGCGCTGGCATGGGCGAGGAGCCCGAGGAGACTACCTTGACCTCAGCACCCCGACTGGAGCCCATTACCGAGGAGGAGACATGGGTCCTCCATGTGGACAGTGCATCCAACTCAGGAGGGAGCGGGGCTCATCCTCACCAACGGGGATGGAGTTGTAGCCGAATGTGCACTTCGCTTCCGATTCGCGGCAACCAATAATCAGGCGGAGTACGAGGCACTCCTCGTGGGACTCAGGGTCTCCCACGAGTTGGGTGTACCAAACCTGAAGGTCTTCACTGACTCTCAGCTGGTGGCAGGGCAGGTCTCGGGGGAGTACGAGGCCCGAGATCCCCAGATGATGAAGTACCTTAAGGGGTCCATTCGAGCATGATGGGTTTTCGGTGCTTCAGCATCTCCCACATCCTTCATGGGGAGAATGCTCATGCTGACGCTCTGTCAAGACTCGCGACCTTGCCAGACTTGTTGTTGGGACGCGCCCACGTCGAGTACTTGGAAAGTCCAAGCTTTGAAACTTTCGAAGAAGTCCAACAGGTCACCCCGGAGCCCAGTTGGATGGATCGGTACATTAGATACATCATCGATGGCACCCTACCGGAAGCTCGGACTGAAGCCGGCCTTGTTAAGAAAAAGGCCGCACAATTTGCCTTGAGGACGGACAGCTCTACCGCAGGTCCTACTCCTATCCACTCCTGAAGTGCTTGAGATCCGCAAGACAGCCTTCGTGCTCCGAGAAATACACAAGGGCCTCTGTGGAAATCATGTCGGAGGGAGGACACTGGCATACAAAGCCCTCCGTCAGGGATACTATTGGGAGACTATGAGAGAGGACACCGCCGACTTCGTGAGGAAGTGCGACCGCTGCTAGCACCACGCTCACATACAATGTCAACCCGCGGTGCCACTCTCCCAACTGTCCGCACCTTGGCCGTTCGTCCAATGGGGAAAGGACATCCTCGGTCCATTCCCTCCTACTTCTGGGCAGCGCAAGTTCTCGATAGTGGCTATCGACTACTTCACCAAATGGGTGGAGGCAGAGCCACTAGCATGGATAACCGAAGTCAAGGTCTGCCAGTTCTTCTGGAAGTCAATCATCTGCCATTTTGGACTTTCCCATAGCATCATCACCGATAACGGATGGCAATTCGACAACCGGAAGTTCGAGGACTTCTGCACCGACCTCGGCATCCACCATCGCTTCACCTCGGTGGCTCACCCTCAGACTAGTGGGGAAGCTGAGGTGACCAACCGAACAATCCTCCAGGGACTCCGGACTAGGTTGGACTAGGCCAAGGGCAGGTGGGTCGAAGAACTCCCTAGCATTCTTTGGGCTTATCATACAACTCCCAGGACGACCACGGATGAGATGCCTTTTAGTCTCGTCTTCGGCATGGAAGTCGTTGTCCCTGTCGAACTCGGTGTACCCACGCTACGGGTGGAGCAGTATGAGAAGCAGAAAATCCAGCAGACCTTCTTCTCAACTTGGACCTCCTCGAGAAAACCAGAGACAAGGCTCGACTCTGGATGGCAGCCTACCGGCAGCGCATAGCTCGATACTACAATGCACAGGTGAGGCCAAAGATCTTCCGTCCAGGTGATCTGGTGCTGCGCCGAGCTGAAGCCTCGCAATCTCAAGAGTGCGGTAAGCTTTCCCGAACTGGGAGGGCCCGTACAAGGTGGTCGAAGCTCTCCCCAGCGGAGCCTACTACCTAGCGAAGCTGGACAGCGCCAGATTCCTGCGCACTTGGAATGCCAACAATCTGAAAATGTATTATCAATGATGTAAGGCCTTTCTTCATTAATGATAAAGATCATTTTTGTGCAAATCACCTTTGCCTTGCAAGGATCTCGTTGTCCGACCCCAGGTTCGGTACCCAAGCTCGGAAACTCCTGAAGCCCGGTGCTCCAAGCCTGGGAACTCTGAAGCCTGGCACTCCAAGCCCGGAAACTTTCGAAGCTCGGCACCTCAAACCCGGAAACTTTCAAAGCTCATCACCTCAAGCCCGGAAACTCCTGAAGCCCGGCACTCCAAGCCCGAAAACTCCTAAAGCCCAGTACTCCAAACTCGAAAACTCCTAAATCCCGGCACCTCAAGCCCGGAAACTCTTGAAGCCCGGCACTCAAGCCCGGAAACTCCTGAAGCCCGTCACTCAAGTCCGGAAACTTTCGAAGCCCGATGCCTCATGATCGTCTGGTAGTCCCTTCGACCACAACATCCAGGCTCCTTCGTGCTGTGCTCGCTTGGAGGTGATCCCATCCGAGGTCGAATACACCTTTCAAAGCAGTACACACACTTCGCCTGCGATGTGGGAATGACTCAGCAAGTCAAAAGACTTTCCTTCTGACTGCCTTACGTACCCGGAGCTCGATGGGAAAGAGCCTAGGAACTCAAAACCTTAAGGCGAGATGCCTCGGCAGAAGATATGCACATGGGCAGTCAAGAAGCGGAGGAAGGAAGATTGCTAAAGAGTCAGTAATGCAGAAGAAACACACAAGTCAATAGAGGAAGTAAAATTTCATTGATGGAAATTGAAGCTTTTATATCATTTTCTCTGGGCCCCCCACAGACCGAGCAGCCTGAACAGAAAGAAAAGAAAACAAAAGAAATACAAGCGCCCCTACTCTACTCGGCCGGCTCCTTCCCGGGCGGCGCACAATTGGGACATCATCCTCGGGGACCTCCTTCGACGGAGCTTCATCGACAGCAGTTGTTGGTTCCTCCGCCTCGGCCAAGTCCGACATTGGGCTCTCTGGTGGGCCGGTCGGGAGGTGGAGCCTACTCAGGTTCTTGTCCAGAATAAGACCTTCCACCTTTGATCGGCAGTACATGAACGCCTTGAAGAACGAGTCCGTAGCAAGTTCATGGAACTCGGCATCGAACTCCTTCGAGGCCTTCTACTTTGAGACCGCCTCGGTGGCCTCCTTCTTCGCGGCCTCCACTCACTCGGCAACCGCCGTAGCCTCCTTCTCGACTGTAGCAGTCTTCTCTTCCACCGCCGCAATTTTCTTCTTGGCGGCTATGGCCCGCTGCTTCACCGCCTCCAACTGGCCTCAAAGCGATTGGGCCAGCTCCTTCTCCTGGGCCGCCTCGACCCTGAGCTCCTCTGCCTTGGCCTCCTTGGCCCGAAGCTCCTCATCTTGGCTCTTGGAATGACCTCTCTCTCGATCCAAGGACTTCTCCAGCTCCTTGATGCGCCTTTCAGCGCTTGCAACCTCACCCCTCAGGTCTTTATTTTTTTGCCCGGACTCCCAGGCGGCATCCGTCTGTAGCTTGGCCTCGGCCTTCAGGGACTCGAGTTCCAATGACCGTTGCTGATCCCTCTTTGCCCACTACCTACAGTAGTCCCGGATCAGTAGGAGCTCAATACCGAGCTATTCCAAAGAAAATGTTAGCCACAGAATAAAGAGAAGCAAACAAGAAAAAGAGGAGAAGGGGCGAGAAGAAAGGAATGCTTACTGAAAACAACCGGAAGAAAATGCCTCGAATTGCATCACCGAGGAGCTTCCCCACCTTCTCACGCCGGTCGCGCGCGACTGGACTGCAAAATCCATCATACTCTCGATGAGCTCTGGGTCTCGAACCAGTGAAGAATTCGGTGCCACTTCAAATGGAAGCATGCGAGGATCCTTCCCCTTCCTCGTCGCCGCAGATGCGGCCTCGCCCCCTCCTCCGATCGAGGAGGCATTGGAGGTGCGGTGGGAGCTTGGTGCCACGATGGATGGTGCACAGACGGCGGCGGCTCCACCCTTTCCTACTCCTCTTCAGTCTCCACCTCAACGACCTCAGGTGGTGGAGGCTCCACAGCAGTAGCGGCCCTGGCCCAGACCACCACCTTTGACTCCTGGGCTGGGGCCGGGGCGGGGGGCATGGGCCTGCTGCCTTGGTGGCTCGAGGACGGGCTCGACCCCTCTCCTTCTCGGCTCATCAGCTGGCGCGATGGATGTAGCCCCCGCATTCTCCTCCCCCCGGGTTCTCTTTGAAGGGGACTCTCTGATCCCCGCGGTGGACCCCTCTTCCTAGAGAGGGCGAGAAGGTCTTCCATGGAGTACTTCATGCCTGCACACATAAAAAGACATGGTTAGCTCCGAAGTCGAGAAGGCAGAGAAGAAACAAAAAATAGGTGAAGGCCATGCCGATCTCACCCATTGGGCCGACTCCGGCTTCATGGAGGTTTTGCTCTGTCAGCAGAACCTCAAGAGAAGGAATCTGGTCGGTGCGAATCTGGTCGTACACCTCCCGATTAGTTGCCTCGACGATGGCAACTCGGTTTGAAGTCTGATCCGGGTTGCTCCAAACCCAGTCGACCTCCTCAACTGAAGCAAAAAAGTACTTGCTCTTCCATCCCTTGATGGAAGAGGGGAGCTCAAATTTTATGTCCTTAGGACGATAAGAGATGAACCACCACCTATCCTCGGACGGGTGGCGCTTTAGGGTGAAGAAGACCCTAAAGAGAGAGAAAAGGCAATAATCTCATGGAAATGATATAAGATGATGAAGCAAAAGATGGTTCGGACTTCATTTGGAACCAGCTATACCGGAACCAAACGGTAGTGGTTGAGGACAGAAAGAAAGAAAGAAAGGATAGAAAGGGAATCGGAGGCCCCCCGCAATGGTCTCGTCATACAGGGCTATCTGGCTCGGGCCACTGGTGGTGACCCATTCCCCGGTTGTGCGATCAAGAGCCGGACAGGGTCCGGAATACCATAGGTATCCCAGATGGTTGTAAGATCCTGTCGGTTATCACCGAGGCGATACCACCGGGACCCGTCAACCATGGAGGTTCTGGAGAAGGTTTAGAAGGAGGAGGAGGTGGGGGACGAACCCTGGGCGACCAAATGACTATCCCCATGGGGCGAGGCCTCCTCGAAAGCTCAAAGCGCACCTCTCCCTCATCGTCAGAAGAAGAAGAAGGCGTCCTCAACCGAGAAGGCCCAGCCTCGTGGGGTTAGTCGAGGGACAGAAGTTCCGACCCCAACGAGATATTTCAAAAGGAAGACAAAGAAGAAGGAAAACTAAAGACTGTAGCAGAGACTCTACCCGACCTACAGAGGAAGAAGAGTGGAGATCAACGAACTTGGTTGCCTTTGGAGGAAAAGGACGACTGGGGGGGGGGAGGGAGGGGACTCTCCGGTTCGTTAGCGGGCACAAAAATTTTTGAAAGAGAAACTATCTTTCCTTTCAATGTGACCAGACCGTAACCATCTCATCACCGCCATTGGATCCGCTCCACGTGTCAGCAATTAGCAGAGGCGACGCTTCATTCTGCCCACTATCGCTTCGAATTTTGTGTCAGCAATAATGCCTCCTCGGATGGCTCCACGTGTCACCGCTTCATTGGCTCGGAGGTCCGTCCCGCGAGGCGCTGGTGATCATGGCAATTATGGCACAGGATTTTGGTCTTTCCACGTCAGCGCTGCATTTACTCCCTTCGCCCCAAGCACCGTGCGCCAACGGGACTTGGAAGTGGGGTGCACATGATGTGGCGAGATCGCTGACATGTAGCCCATGTCAGACCCAGTCAAATGCTATGTCGGAGGAAGCTACCATGTCAAATATTTTTCTTCGAACTCCTTCGCTAGGTGGCTCCCTTCGGGTCTAGACGCCGTGGCCGAAGTTGAGCTCCACCTATCCGAACTCCTTCGCCAGGCGGCTCCTGCCATGGCCGAAGTCGAGCTCCGCCTCTCCGAACTCTTTCGCCAGGCAGCTCCTACCGTGGCCGAAGTCGAGCTCCGCCTCTCCAGACTCCTTTGCCAGGCGGCTCCCTTCGAGTCGAAATGCCGTGGCCGAAGTCGAGCTCCGCCTCTTCGGACTCCTTTGCCAGGCGGCTCCCCCAGGGTCGAGATGCCATAGCCGAAGTCGAGCTCCGCCTCTCCGGACTCCTTCACCAGGCGGCTCCCTTAGGGTCGAGATGCCATGGCTAAAGTCGAGCTCCATTTCTCTGAACCAGCTCCACCTCGGATAAAGGGACAAGCAACCGAGGGACGTCGCCGCTCTTCTTGGGTGGCGGTCCACCACCCAAGGACTACGGAAAGGTGCCTGCCAGGCCGTAATAATGGTCCCGACTACCACTTATACCGAAAAGAAAGGGTCCCCCGATCGAGGAGCTGCACTCCCTACCAACCTTCTGTACCACCCAGAAGAGGAAGTCAGCCAAGAAGATTCAAATCCAGGGGACGGCTGCCCCCCGATCAAGGCTCTGCTAGGCTACCCGAAATGGAGCGACTAAAAAGAATGTCAGAGTGCACGATAGGTTCCATATCACAAATGAGGAAAGGCTTCCCGTCCACGGCATGAAACATCGCTGCACGTGCTCGCAAGCGAGGGAAGGATCTCAAGGTAGGCCTTTGGCAGCCATCCTAGCTTAAAAAGAGCACCCCAAGGTTCTAGAAGGTAAGCAAGCAAAAATACAAGGCAAGCTAACGGACAAGAAGGGTGGCACACAGGAGAGAACCGAGAGACTGAGGCTACCAGAGATCCACCGGGAGGGTCTTGACGGACATAACCTTCCAGCTCAAGCTCTTCTCCGTCACCACTTCTCCGGCTCCACTCACAACTCATCTACATTCTCTCAGTACATTTCTTTCTCCTCATAGTATGGAGTCCATCTACGGGAATCGACCAGGAGGATATGTTCCCCTGGATCGTCACTGACTTGAGTGTCGGAGTGCCCCTGCCAGGATCGCCGGCCTGGGTCTCTTCTGTTTTGCAGGTCCGAGTGTGAGGGCGGGTCCGGAGCGACAAGGGCACGATCCGAGGTCCACTTCAGCTACAGGCCATGGTGGTTTAGGCGGCAACACGCAGGTTCCGCCCATGTCTTCTAAACGAACCGAATAAAAAAAAAATGGTTTAAAGATTTTATATGTATCTTCCAAACCAATAAAAAAAAATCAAAGATATCTTGAAAAAAAACTAAGATTCTACCCGCCAATTTGACCACCAGTCCGTCAAAAAAAAAAATGCTTGCCTGCATCTTGTAAACCATAAAAAAATATTATATAAAATTTATAATTTAGTTGGATCGGTAGCTGGATTGGTGACCGGACTGGCAACGAATACCTAGTCAGACCGACGACCGGACCGGTGGCAGGACCGGTGATCGGATCCTTGGTCGAACTGGCGACCGGATCCCTAGCGGACCGACGACCAAACTGGTGGCAGGATCGGTGGCTGGACCGGCAACTGGACCAATGATCGGATCGGTGGCCGGACCGGTAGTAGGACAAGCGGCGGGACCGATGGTAGGATCGACGATTGGATCAGTGGCAGGATCGGCGTCCGGATTGGTGGCAGGATCGACGTCCGGACCGATGGCAGGACCGATGGCATGATCGCCGACCAGATTGGTGGCCGGACCGGCTACCATACCCATGGGCAGCCGGATCGGTGGTAGGAAGGGCAACCGAACCGGTGCAGGACTAGCAGTCGATCCGGTCGCCATTCTAACCGTCGATCCGGTCACCCATCCGGCCACCTGTCCGGTGACAAGTCCTGCCACCAGTCCGGTCGCTGGTGCTGCCAATGGTCGGGGGAACCGGCAGGTCCTACCACGGTCTGGGTGCCGGTCCGATCGTCGGTCTTGCCTACGGTCCAATGCCGGTCTTGCCATCGATCTGGCCACCGGTCCGACCATGATTCGATAGCCAGTCCGACCACCGGTCCAATCACCGATCCGACCACCAATCTGGCTGTCGATCCTACCACCGGTCTTGTTGCCTGTCCTGCCACTGGTCGGCCGTCAATCTTACCACCAATTCGGATGCCAGTCCTGTCTGGTGGTCGGACCAGCTACCAATCTGGCTGTCGATCCTGCTACCGGTCCGATCACCGATCCTACCATCAGTTCGGATGCTAGTCCTACCATCGATCCTGCCACCGGTTTGCCATTGATCCGACCGCCAGTCCGACCAGGGATTCGTTCATCGGTCCGACAAGGGGTCCGGCAACCGATTCAGTCATCGGTTTAGGCACTAATCCTATCTCGGTCCTGCCATCTATCCGGATGTCGATCCTGCTGCCGCTCTTGCCATCGTTCGGACGTCGGTCCTGCCACCAGTCCGATCGCCTTTCCTGCCATCGATCCAACTAAGGGTCCAGCAACCGATCCGGTCATCGGTCTGGTAGCGGTCCAGTCACCGGTCCTATCACCGATTTTCCATCGATCCGACTAGGGATTCGGTCGCCGGTCTGATCAGGGGTCCGACCATCGGTCCTGCCACCGGTCCGATCATCGATTCGGTCACCAATCCAACTGCTGGTCCGACTAAATTATAAATTTTATATAATATTTTTTTTTCTGGTTTACAAGATGCAGGCAAGTATTTTTTTAATCGGACTGGTGGTCAAATTGACGAGTAGAATGTTAATTTTTTTTTTAATTGATCCAGAAGATGCAGATAAAATTTTTATTTTTTTTTTTTTTTATTCGGTCCATTTAGATGGAACCTGTGTCTTCCTGCAATATATATATAATTTTCAGGTTTAGACAGTAATTTTTATTTTTTTTATTGAATTTAGAAGACGCACGTCTCCGGTGCTTTAATTTATTATTATTTTTTATGAATTTTGAAGACGCAGGTAGAACCAGCGTCTTCAAGTTGTTTTTTTTTTTTTAAAATTTTCAGTTGGTAAGACAGGTGGCAAAAAAAAGTTTTTAAACCCTTAATACGTGGCTGGGAGAGTAAAATTGTTTAAAATTGCGGTACTTTGGTAATATTTTTTTAAAAGACATTATTTTTTAAAAAAATCCGTTGCTTCTGTTGGTGGGTGTTTAGAAAGAAGAAGACGATACTTGGTATCCGGCGTGTCGGCCGAACGTCCTTGTGTGGTGCTGATCCCACAAGGACAGCCGTCTAACATTGGACTACTACAGCCCTCCGTTGGTAGCCACAAATCCTAGCGCAGAAATTGTTGGGTAGACCTGGTGTAGCTGGATAGTGGCCCGCCACGTGGGAGCTCTGATGTGCAAAGCGTCAGCGGCATCTAGAAAGTTTGCAAAAAGCCACCCGCTTGATGCATCTACACGTTCCATCCATCAAAAAAAAGGGTAGCATGCATGATCTCTTGTACATGTGTGTCCTCAAGGGCTCATGCATCCACTCCAGTGCGGCATTCGGGCGGTTTCCGGCAGACGCATGGAGATAACAATAAATACGTGATATTATACGGAGAGAATGCAGGAGTCGTAGTGCAGAAATTTCCAGATGTAATGCCCCGGCTTTTGACCCATGGGATGCCCGGTGCTTGGTGCGTGATCAGAGAGAGGAACACTCCATTAGGGGTCTCCTCCTCACCCCCATAGAGACTCAGAGACTCTAACATAAGAAAAAAATCTCAATCAAATCCTAAAAATGAAAAGGTTTCTTTCCTCCTCTTTCTATCCTATCATCCGAGAGATGTATATAAATTAAAAAAAAATGGAAGAGGATCGAGAAATAATTAAAAAATATTTAAAATTCGGAATTACGACTTTCGATACCAAATATAAGCATCACAGAAATTAATTTTAGGATTGCATCTAACTTTTCATATTGGTTTAAGTCTTTTGTAAGTACTTTTTTTGAAATGTAGTGTATGTCTATCGAATTATGTTATATCGTTGCTTAATGGCATTCATGCATTTTTGTTATATCATGTGTAAGTTCATAATCCACAGAGTCAAGTGAACAATCAATATTTCCTTGATTTGGCATGGGATCCAAAAAGAAAAGTTCCGTTATAAGTTTCACACAGATGAATGGAGTAGCTATAAAAAAAATAATTAATAGTGGAATGTACGTCAAAGGTTCAGAACAAGCTGCAGACCATGATTATTACTACGGCATAATTAAGGAAATAACTCAATTAGAATATCCTGGCCACCCAATGAAACAGGTAGTGTTATTTAATTATGAATGGTTTGATACGGCATTGAATCGTGGCATGAAAGTGTTTAAGAATTACGGGATCGTTGAGATCCGGTACAATAGAAGGTATTCAAGATACGATCCCTTTATAGTTGTACAAAAAATGATTCAGGTATACTATCTACCATATCCTGAGAAGTTAAGGGACAAGCAACATTGGTGGGTTGTAATTATGACTAGACCGAGATGTATTATGGATGATCGATATACAATTGAGGTTACTTATCAAGAGAATACAATACCTCATGTGAATAGTATACCGCATGATAATATAGTTGAAAATTTGGTTGATAACGACTGTATTTTTGAGGAAGTTGACAGAATCATCGATACGAATTTGAACATAGATGATGAGATGAAGAAGGAGAGTATGACGATTTTGATTCTAGCCAAGAAGACACCAAGCATGACCACCATAGAAGTTCTTCTGATGATGAATAGTAATCGTATAAGCAGATCCCTAATTCTATATGTACGAACTGTATTTAACTGCTTTATCATACAGCCTCATGAAGTTGACTTAAATTTTTTTGTTTGTTTGTAGATGGCAGATCAATCCGGAAATAGTTCAGCATCATTGGATAGGGGTCGTGGGAGGAGGCATTGTCTTTCCGTTACTATCCCATCCTCATCATCCACTATCTCACCTACATTTTTCACTGTTTCTGCGCCTTTACTGATTAGTCCCCCACATACTACTACTATGCCATGTTCACCATGAGGCACGTTTTCACCTCCATTATACTCAGGACCTCCTATACATGCTCCAGGCCCTATCATGTATAATATACCACTCACCACTTATGCTACATCTCGTGCATCCAGTCATCATCTTCTAAGTTAGGATCGGCCACTATTTGTTCATCATCCCCTCATTCATCCACTGGCGTTGTTCCTTTAGCATCTCCTCATTCATCCACCGATGGCAGGGATGTACTGATCTTAGATGGAGAGGGGTAATAGTAATATTAAGTTTTAGCCTTATGTCCCATGTTGAAATATTTGTGGGTTGTATCATATTTATGGGTTATATCAGATTTGTTGATTGACTTGTAATTTATAGATTTTTACCATCTCATCCAGCTGCCAATGCCATTGCAGACATAATGAGGAGCCATTTTGAGGAGCCGTGGGTATCATGGAAAAAAATACCGCACGGTATAAAGGATATGTGGTTTGATGAGTTTAAGACAAGTAATTTTGCTTAGATAGATGTAAATTTTTTTTTATATTTTTATTGTTATTTAATCGGTTGTTGAATTCATAATAGAGGAGATATCAGTTTCAACCATCAGATGAAATGTGGGCACAACGTAATTTTAAAAAGCGTGGTGCGGCTCGACTAAAAATCTCCTTGCTACTGCTAGAAGAGCTATGGAGAGACTGCCATGGCTAGGAGAACTTGCGTGGAATAGATTGTGTGAGCACTGGCGCACCGCCCAATATCAAGAGAAGTCAGAAAAAGCAAAAGCAAATAAGGCTTTGATAGCGACGGTTTTGGTCCTTCACGTCATACCTATGGCTCTATCACTACATCCCAATACAGATACAATTTGGTAAGCAATACCAACCAAAATCTTTAATATATTTAGAATTCATATTAATAAAATATCTTATTCTACGAGATACAGACTTCGAAGACTGGTACTGGGCCTTCTCCATTTGAGTTATTTATTCATACCCATCAGAGGAAGGATAAGACTTGGGTTGACAGGAGATTAGAGCATATTTGCGTAAGTTAAATTTTAATTTATTCCACTTTTTTTTATACTAACTGAATTAAATATTTCAGTCTGAATTTAGACGTAATATGGAAGAGGCATAAAGTCAAACAGTGCTGATTCTAGCCAGCAGCAAAATCCACCATCAAAATTGGATGTATGGATTCGTACTGTTGGTGGAAAGAAGAAAGGAAGAGTGTATGGGCTAGGATTAAAGTCCACTGCATTGATGCCTACATCAAAATTTCAGGACAATCTTCATTCCCCATATAATGGTTGAATAGTAAAGAATTCCAGGAGCAAGTATGGAAGCAGGTTGAAATCGAAGTCAATGAAGTCAATGCTCGGCACAAGTTGCCGAGCAAGAAAGGGATGAATTGCAGAGGGCTGGTTGAACACAATGAATGAATGTTGCAGGAGATATTAGCCAACATAATTTTCAACCTACAGCAACTCCTACAACTCATGCTTATACTGGTAATCCTTTGCAAGGAACTGGAGTAGATCCTTATCAGATGTTTCGTGCACAAGGATCATAGCGGGGCGAGGAGGAGGATGACGATGAGGAGGACGAGGACTAGGAGAATAGGAGCATTAGCATATTATTATATTACCTTGCTCCACTGATTACTCTTATATGTTTTGCTTTATATTATAAACTGTACCTCTTGTTACCGTTATTCGTTTAGCTTTGTATTATGAACTGCACCTCTTCATGTTTGACACTTTTGTTATATTTTTGTATTTTATTGTGCATTTTCATGAATTCCCTCCTCTTGTTATCTGCAGATTGAGGCTGTGATGAGTTGCCTTAGTATCTTCGTGATGCTTTAAATTCTGAAAGTGTATGCTGGATCGGACCATTTTTCATGGATCTAAATGGTGTTGCAAATTGGATGGCTTGCTCTTATTGCAAGCAACCATTTGCTGCCTTAGACCCTTCTCAATATACCAAAAGAGGCAATCCTGAGCTTCTGAATCTCATTGTTGAAAGTTTTGTTCGATTTTTGTTGTTTTATTGTGCATTTTCATGGATTTTCTCTTGTTACCTACGGTTTGAGGCTATGATGTTGCCTTGGTATCTCCGTGATGCTTCAAATTCTGAAAGTGTATCCTGGATCGAACCATTTTGCATGGATCTAAATGGTGTTGCAAATTTGGATGGCTTGCTATTATTGCAAGCAACCATTTGCTGCCTTAGACCCTTCTCAATGTACCAAAAGAGGCAATTATGAGCTTCTGAATCTTATTGTTTGAAAGTTTTGTTCGGTTTATTGTTTTATTGTGCATTTTCATGGATTTTTCCTTGTTACCAGCGGTTTGAGGCTATGATGATTTGCCTTGGTATCTTCGTGTTGCTTCAAATTCTAAAAGTGTATAACCGGATCAGATCATTTTCATGGATCTAAATGGTGTTGCAAATTTGGATGGCTTGCTCTTTTTGCAAGCAACCATTTGCTGCCTTAGACCCTTCTCAATGTATAAATATAGACAATCCCGAGCCTCTGAATCTTCTTGTTTTTCATTAAACCTGACGATTAATTACAGTGTTCAAGTTATGACTTATGATATTTTTTGGCTGTTTTATCTTCATTTGAACCCGATATTCAATTCCACTTAAATCCATTTGTAAATATGGCATTTTCTTTTCTCCCTCAGCTTTCAAATATTACACATGTGCTTTTTACGCAGATCTATTTTCAGTTTTTTTCTTGCATTTTCCATCTGGAAACTTTTACTATCTTTTTATATTGCAGAGTTTGATCAGTTTTTGTCTTTGAAGGGGACCATGAGATGTCAGTAAAATGCGTTAAAAACCATGCTTGGGTTGGTGTGATACCTGAATGCTTATGATATGATTTGATATATGTAGCTGTTATTTTTGGATAATTGGGTATGATTGAATCCTTGAAATGAATATCTGTTTTGTGCCTAAGCTGCCTAATGATGCTTTATATGTTGCCATTATGCCTAATGGATACTTTATACTTCTCAGCTATCAGTGATAAATTTATAAAATTCAAGAAAAATTAATTTTTTATATTTTTTTAATTATTCAATTTTAGCAACCAATTTTGTAACCGATTTTAATTTTTTTTTTTTTATTTAGCAACCGAATTTGCAACCGATTTTTTTTTTATTTTTCAGATTTTTTTTAGCAACCAATTTTGCAACCATTTTTTTTATTTTTCAAAATTTTTTTAGCAACCAAATTTGCAACCGATTTTTTTTTTTATTTTCAGATTTTTTTTTTTTTACCAACCGATTTTGCAACCGAATTTTTTTTATTTTTAAGAATTTTTTTAGCATCTGATTTTTTTTTTATTTTTCATTTTTTTAGCAACCTATTTTTTTTATATTTTTCAAAAAAAATCTTTACCAACCGATTTTGCAACCGATTTTTTTTTTATTTTCAGATTTTTTTTAGCAATCGATTTTGCAACCAATTTTTTTTTAATTTTTCAATTTTTTTTTTTGCAATCGATTTGCAACCGATTTTTTTTTTATTTCAGAAATTTTTTTTAGCAACCGATTTTTTTTTCATAATTTTTTAGCAACCGATTTTGCAACAGATTTTTTTAATTTTTTTAAAAATAAAATAAATAAAATTCGGTTGCTAAATTTTGCAAAAAAAAAAATCGGTCATAAATTTTTGCAACCTATATTTTTGCAACCGACTAATTTTGGTTGCAAAATCAGTTGTAAATTAATTTTGCAACCGATTTTTAATTATTAGCAACCGAAAAATCGGTAGCTAAACCTGGTTTCTCTTGTAGTGATTCTTTCTTTTAATATCAAGTTTATAGGTATTTACAAATATGAAAAAATATCATCAATATATACATATGGTAAGCATTCAATTTTTATAACTATATTTAGAGGATTCTTCGTAATCAACTAATCTTCGATCAAGCCTTCAATCACAAATAACCTCTTCTCAATATAGCTTTACCAAATATTCAACAAATTACAAATGCAATCTTTTCAATAGTTTAGAGAAGTTACAAATATTCAAACACTCCTCTCAAGTTAGTGCATTGATACTTATCACGTCCAACTTGATTAATGAATTTTTCAATCTACCGTTTCCAATAATTTTAATGAATATGTTTGCCAATTGATCTTCAATAGGAAAATATGGAGTGGAAATAATTTTGTCTTTGTACCTTTTCTCAAGCAAAATGACAATCCACATATATATGTTTTGTTCTTTCATGAAAGACTAGATTTGAAGAAATATATATCGTAGATTAATTATCACATTTCGTTTTCCATGTCTTTGAGTAATGCTTTCAATCATATCAACTCGAAAGTAGTGGATGCCATTATTCTATATTCAGCTTTTACACTTGATCGTGATACGATATTCTATTTTTTGCTCTTCCACGATACAAGGTTACCACCAGCAGTGGTGAAATATCCGGTAGTAGAGCATCTATCAATAGAATATCCTATCCAATCAGTATTGAGTGTCCAACAATATCCAAATTTTCATTCTTTCACATTAAATGTCCTTTCATGAATCATACTTTAAATAATACAATATTTTATTCACAAGATTCATGTGAATGATTTTTGGGGAATGCATGAACTAACTAACCACTCCTACGACATAAGAGATGTCAGGCCTTGTAATTGTAAGATATATCAAATGCCTAACTAAACTTTGATAATCCGATATCTTCTATCGGACTCCCTCCTTAAATATAGTCAAGCATCATTGAGATATGCAAAGACTTTGAGGTAAGCTGTTCTGTCTTTTTTAGCAAGTCTAGAAATATTTTCATTGAGAGATAAAGATTCTCTCTTTGACCTTGCTACTTCGATGTCGAAGAAGTATCTTAGCTCTCTAAGATCTTTGGTATCAAACAGTCTTCAATCATTTCTTCATATCATTTATAGTGCTTTGATTGTCACCTATGAGAATAATGTCATCTAAATAAACAAATATGATGGTAGTACTTGTTACCACCTTTTTGACAATATTGAATGATCAGTAAAACTTTTTAGAAAACTAATGTTGGGCATGGTAGACATTAACTTATCAAACCATGCTCTTGAAGATTGTTTTAATCTATAGATTGATTTTCAAAGTTGACAAGCCATGCCATTCTCCCCCCACTTGGATGTCCAAGAGGTATTAACATATAAACTTCATCCTGTAGTTCTTCATATAATAAGGTATTTTTCACATCAAGTTGGTAGAGTGGCAACCCATATTAGCCCAATGGATAGAAGAACTCTAATTGTGCTCATCTTGGCTACAGAGGCAAAAGTCTCCTTATAATCAACTTCGTACATCAGTAAAGCCCTGGCACCAAGCGGGCTTTGTAGCACTCTATACGACCATTTGGATGATATTTGATTTTATAAATCCATCGACATCCACAGGTCTTTTGCCATTAAGAAAGCAACACTAAATTTCATATATGATTCTTCTCAAGAATCCCAAACTCCTCTTCATGCCTCCTCCACAGACCTAGTTACTACCTCTGCATAACTAGAAGGTTCGCTGTTTACATCAACCGATGTGAGAAAAGACTGAATTTGTTGGAATAAGCATGATAGGAGATATAGTCTTTGATAGGATAGGAAACTTTGAATGCATACACTTCCTTTTTTGTAAAGCAATAGGTAAAGAATTTGAATCGATTAACGAAGAAGTTTCACTATTTAAGTTACTGAATGGAGTGCACTATCAAAAATTGATCTGAGGATTTTGTTTGGTGAGATGGTGGCGAGATCGATGGACCTTAACCTTAGTGATCTATTTGTATAGCTTCTTGATCAAGATGAGATAAAGATAACATAGGAGAATTATAATCTTCAAGATGTGGAACATTAGGTTGAATAATGGATAATTGAGGATTAAAATAAAGGGAACATTCTTCTATGTGTTCTTATGAAAAATAGACTCTAGAGTGCGATCATCTTTATTAATATAATATGGAATAGATTCAGAGAATTGTACATCACGAGATATATAAGTTTTTTTTTTGGATCGTAACATTTATATCCTTTTGGATGTTAGAGTATCTAGGGAAGATGCACTTAACAGGCTTATAATCAACCTTATCCCTATGTTGTTCAAAAATACGAATATAATAAGAACATTCAAAAACCCTAAGATGTGAAACCAAAGGCTTTTTACTGGTTAAATGTCCGATTGGGGAAATATCTTTAAGTATGACTATTAGCAATCTATTTATGATATAACATGTTACTAGGATAGCATCTAATCAAAAAATTTTAGGCACATTTGTTTGAAAAAGTAATGATTTTATTACCTCTGAAATATGTCAATTTTTATGTTCAACAATTCCATTTTGTTGCGAACAATGAGGATATGTGGTCCCATGGAGAATGCCATTCTCACATAAATAGTTAGCAAACTTTTGGTTAACATATTCAATCCCATTATCGGTTCTAAGAATTTTAACATTGGCATCAAATTGTGTGATAACCAACTTACAAAAAGTTTTGAAAGCATTAAAAATATTTCTTTTTGATTTAATAAGTATACTCAAAGCATACAAGAGAAATTCTCAATAAAACTAACCAAATAATAAAATTAGAATAAGATTCTATAGATGTATAACCCCAATATCATAGTATATTAATTGAAAAGGAGAATCACATGAACTTAGACGATTATGATAAGAAATGTAGCATTATTTAGAGTAGAAACAAGTTCCACAATTATTAAATGAAGACTTTATAGAAGGAAAAATGAAATGAAAAATATGATAAGATGTGTGACCCAAATGAGAATGCCATATCTCATCATGATTATCATTCTTGCAACTAATAAAGCATGAACATTCTGATCTAATAAGTAAATCCTTTCTTTCTTGTGCCCTTTACCAATCGTCTTCCTCGTTGTCAAGTCCTAAAAGATACAATGATATGGATAAAGGTTGTAGAACTATTATATGCTTTGATCAACTTACTCACATATAACAAATTTGAAAAAAATAAAGGTACAAATAAAATAGATGATAGATTAATGGAAGAAGAAATATCAACATGACCAATTTCATGGATAGGGGTTTCTGACCCATCAGCAATGGTAACAAAGTGCTTTCAACTATAGGTTGCATTGAAGATAAGTTAGTACAAGATCCTGTCCATGATCTGTTGCATTGGTGTCAATAATCCATGTTGATGGAAAGAATCCATTAAATATGCATATATAGATTTATCTAATTCTTAGAGAATGGAAAGGGATTTTATTTTGTTGTATGCATCAAGAAGTTCAAAGAATTTTTGTCGTGAAATTTAGGAATTTGCTTTTTTTGAAGCATTGGCAACACGAGCTTCAGATTGCTTTGTAGGATGGCCATGAAGATTCTAGCATCTTTCTTTGACATGACCTAACTTATTACAATGGGAGCACAGAGGTCGATCTCCAGATCCATGGCCTCTATTGCGGCCGTGGCTGTGGTCTCCATGCCCTTGAAAATTTGTGGAGTTAGAAACGAAGGGAAAGTGTTCATGGGTAAATGATTTACCTGGCTTCATGACTACTCTTTTCTTTTTTTTTTGTAGGAAATCACATATATAAGTGAAGGAAGCTTAGGTTGCATCAAAATTTGACTTTAAACTATCTCATAGTTAGAATTATGCCCTGCAGGTATTTCAAAAATATGATCTTGCTTGATTTTTTTGAATAACTTTAGGATCTGTGGAGATTGAAACATAATAACTTAGTTCCTGCACATTCCATGGAGAGTCCCAAGGTATTTGTTGAAGGTTTTGTCACCCTTACGAAGATGAACAATTTCTTGTTTCAACTAATAAACATGAGCAACATTATTTTTTCTGAATAAACTTTTGTTAATGTATCCCAAACTTCTTTTGCAGTAGTTAAAAATAAGAGACCATTTCTAATATCAGACTCCATAAAGTTGAACAACCAAGATATAGCTAAATCATTATCGAACTTCCATTGTCATACTTGATATCATCACTAGAGGGTTGAAGGATTTTACTATTCACATATCCAAGTTTTGATTTTTCACTTAAGAAAAAGGTAGCCGATGGTGACCATGATAGAAAGTTGTTACTTCCATTCAACTTGAATGGTGTTATTTATAAGCTTGGGTTCTCAGATATGTCCTGAACTTCTCGTGCAACTATGGTATTGATGGCATCGTCTTTTGGGATTGCTATTTGACTAGATTTGAGATCTTGAATGCTTGAAGATCATATCGCAAATGTGCAGGATCTGCCTGGACAAATTAAATTTGAAGGGATCTTGAATGCTTTGATACCATGAAAGAATTAAAAGAAATAGAAGAGGACTGAAAAATAGTAGAAAAATTATTAAAAATTTGGAATAATAAATTGGGGCTCAATTCTTCCTCTTCATATAAGGTTTACAGGTGTTTACAAATATAGAAAATATCAATCAATTATATACATATGATAAGTGCTTAATTTTCATAACTATTTTAGAGGATTCTTCCTAATCAACTAATCTTCAATTAAGCCTTCGATCAAGCTTTTAATCACAAATGATATCTTTCCAATATAGCTTTACCAAATATTTAACAAATCATGAATGCAATCTTTTCAATATAGCTTAGAGAAGTTATCAAATATTCAACATATCACTTCAGGTTTTTTCTTAAATTATCATGAAAAATTCATCAGATTCCTTTCCGACACAAGCATTTGGACAAGCGAACCATCGATTTGAACATAAATAAGCTCTCTTAATTCTTCCAAGTCCCACCAACAATGGTCCCCATCGAGACATCCCCTTTCTAGCACCGGATTCCACCGCTCACCATCGGCTTGGACCCTGTTTGGGGACAGCCATGGCAAAAGAGGGAGGGGAAAAAGAATTTCCCTCTTTTTTTTATGAAGAAGAGAAAGAGAGTGTCTCTCCTCTCTTTCTTCTTCTTTTCCCTCTTCTCTCATTTCTCTATCTGGATCAAGAGATTCATGAAAAAAGATCTAGAAGATTGATCATCAACCCAGGTGAATTCTAGTTAAAGATTCTAGATAGATGATTTTACTTTGAGAAAATAATTTTATTTTTAATATTAGTATTGATTTTATAGGAGAATAATCATTTAAATAGAAGAATATCGAGCCAGATTATAAATTTAGTTTGATGTCAGTAGATGCAAGAACTTTTGTACATTGATCACTTATTTATATAAAAATACTTTGTGCATCGATGATTATGATTTTGTAGTTTCTGATAGTTACATGCTATATGCTTATTTGTTAAGTATATTTATGGTTCTGTATGAAGTTATTTATCATATATCACTTATTATGATTTGGATGGAGTTTGCTAATCATGTATGTCAAATTTTGCAAGACGAGCATGATGCTGAATTATAATATCTAATGCGTATTAATTGACTTGTGTAATTAAATATTGGGTTGTGGTGCTTTGAAGAAGTCATTATTGATGTCCTGTCACGAGCTTAAAATATAGCTATGGTAGTTTAGGATCAGGCACATAGATTCTTTGAACTAGTCATTTTATTGGTACCATGCCATGAATTGAAATGTAGTTATCATAATTCAGAATGAAGCATATGTAGTCTTTTAGACTAGCTATTTTATTAGTGCCCTGTTACGAGCATGAAGCTTGTTCGTGGTGATTTACAAGAGACTAACTACTTTGGTACTTATCACATACTTGAAATGTGATTATGGTAGTTCATGGGACCAGGCACTTTATTGCCCTACCACGAGTTGGAACTAAGCACTTTTATATGATTGGATTCGATGCTATTATTTAAAGATAATTATGATGTGTGTTTATTTTATAAAAAGATATGTTTAGTATACATATTTTATGTTCGTGGAATGAGATTTCCATGAATAATAATCAACTATACTTCTTACTTATTAGTGTGTGAAATTTTATTAGGTTGTAAAGTTCACTATCCTAGCCAGGATACCTATATTGGTTATGGTTGAGTTATGGTTAAAAATATGAATTATATAGATTATCTTCAATAACTTTCATGAAAGAGATTATAATAAATTTTAAAATCTTGTATATTTTTAAAGATTTATTCTAACAAATGTACTGCTGCCATGTGGCCGACTCATGTGCTTTGTACGGGGCATGATAATAGGTTCGAGTTCTATGAAGTGGGTTACCGGAGCGAGTGCCCATGCCGAGGGGTTGATCTTCTCAACTCCTCCTGGCTATTTAACGTGCTGCAACCCATGACCTTGACAGAAGGGCACAGGGACACATTATTATTAGGAGGGTCGTTGTCCTGATTGTGATTTATTCCAAACTCCGGATAGAAATTAGGATAGCTTGTGGTAGCGTCTCTGTCCGTCGCTCTCCCAAACATCAACCTCTTGCTTGCTCCTGGGGCTTTTGGTCCAACGGCGTGGCCTTTGAAGGGTTCAGTGGCACTTGGTGTGGCCATGAAGCGCGTGCGCTGGGTTTGGTCGCCGGCTAAATGATGGACAGAGAGGCTATCGGTTTAATCAGCCAAAATCATCAGCAAAAAAAAAAAAAAAAAAAAAAAAAAAAAAAGGTGGTGGGCAAAGTTATTCTATGTTATATATATATATATATATATATATTGACTCCGGGATATCTATTTTTACCATCACTTTTACCATCCTCACCTGTTCCAACTAAACAGCATCTTTATTCATTAGGAAGGACCGTAATGCCAGTGACCTGACATACAAGCTATGTCAACATCATAATACAGGCGTTAGACTTGTTCCCAGTTCCAAGGGGTCAAAGCACAAGGCCAAGATCGAGAAGGAACAAAGATGTTGCAGCTCCAACGTACAGAAATTCTATGGCAAGTTGCCTCGCGAGTTTAAAAAAAAAAAAAGAAAAAACCCGTAATAACACAAGTTCATTTTGCGGATTGATCCTGCAATTTCATCCAGCACCGTATACCTCAATTTAACAAATATTGATCGAGCGCGGCAAGTGGCTTATGTGTGTGCTTGTTTTAATGAAAGTGGTTCAAACCTACAGTTTCCTTTCGAGCATGCATATTTTTTTTCCCCGATTTCTTTTGGCTATCCCTCTACGATCATGAAACTAATTATGACCCGCATGCATAATCTTTTACTCGAAAATTGAGGCATATGAGAATGAACAGAAGAAGCTCAAGATTATCGATCCCCTTAATTCAAATGAACAGATGAAAAATATCTAAAAGGGTAAAAGAGTCGATATGTTAAAGAGGAAACTCGCAAGGAGCAGTCCTTGCTTTGCTTGACGTTCCTATATGATGAAGATGATCACTCGATGGTCTGGTCACCGCACAAATTCAACTCGACCGACTTGAACAAATATCCTCCAGTTCCTCTACCTTTCAGCTTATGTCATGTTAGAAGTCAACGGCATCATATTGTTCAACCACGTAACAACACTTAAAATTTGAAACATTCAACGTTTACCAAATCACATAATGACAAAAATAAAGCAGCAACAGGAATGCAAGCAATAGAGATATTCTCGTCAGAATTAACTAAAAGAAGAACGTAAAAAGTTTTTTTCAGGCCAGAAATCACGGAGAGGAAGAATCTTCCCCCGATTTATTGATTTAGAATACGTTACAAAGCACAGGATGATAATGTTACGTACAGAGAGCGAAGGAGAAGTTCATTTACGGAGGTGCAGAAGACCTCCATAGTTTCCGAAGACAAAGGTGTTTGGATCAATGGTGACCAGCTGGCAGCAAGGGCTTCAAGCACTGCCATATTTTGTTGTGGCCTTCCTTGAAGTTGCACGAATCGAGATTCTCCCCAAGCTGGAAAGAATGGAGGACCTGCTGAAGAACAGAATACAGAAAATATTTCTGCTCGACGAAAATTCTCCCATTCCTCTCCATCCGCACATACCAAAAAAAAGCGCAATCACCAGTTTATCCGACCGAGGCTCATCTACAATCCTGCAGAATTTTCAACTTCCTCTACGAGGACCAGAGGGCATGGAAGTAGCCGAGGGCAAGCTTTCAAAGTGGTCCAAATACTACTCATATGAGGGCGCTTTTGAGGAGGAGGCGAGACACGGACCTGAAGTTGGAGGCCACATGATGGACAGCCAGAGCTCGCATTCCAACATTTCTTGGGAAGGAACTCACCCGAATCGAGCCTGTTTTTCCATGCCAACCGAACAGATACTTCGAGTTTCTCGGGCACCGCGGCTTTACAAGCGTCTCCGTAGCAAGGACAGCGTAACCCACCATTGTTAAAAAAAAATCTGTAATACGAATCCTCTGTGAATGATCCACTCCAAGTTTTCCATATTGGGGTATCAGCGACCCTTGTCGGTCTGATGATGATATGGTTTCCAAACTTCCTTTTTGTAGGTCTCCTGATGTTAATCAGTTCTCCCTTGGTCTGCATTCACCAGTCCAACTATTTCTCTGCCATGCATTCATTAATAGATATAACCTACCTTTCATGGTAATTATTATGGACATGCAAACATGTGTTATTATTGTTATTATTATTATTATTTTGAGAGAATACATGTGTTATATGATAGCACCCAAAAAAATGTGTTAAAGCAAGCATGCTTCTTGTAAGGAACATATGTTTTCTAGCAACCAGATTACAATGATCAAACCCTTAGCGCTATTTCTGCTATCTATGTTTTACGGTGGAAGGCTTTAACTGATTTTCAAATTTGATATCATTTACATTAGTGGCATGTTTGGTCGTGGAAATTGGACTCTAGAATGGGAATGATAATGAGCAACTTCCATTCCAACCATTTGGTTGAAGAGAATTATATTTTTTAATTCTAGAAAGAATGAAAATGATTGATCCTTTAAAATCCAATCATTATTCTCTTCCAGGATTTAAATTTCATTTTGACTTCATTTTCGGTCATCAACCAAACACATCAGCGAATATGGCCATTCTGGTTTTAATTTTGATTTCGATCCATTCATACTCTGAATCTGATTTTGGTCGCGAACCAAAAATGCCCAAGATCAGCGGTCATATGAAAGCAAAAGACGCCGGCAGCTACATTTATTCTATTACGTCATTGTCTTAAGAAGGTTGATTTCCTTTAATATTTTTTAAAATCAGTAGCCTAGGTGCCTAATCTAGTTGGGTTTCTTTTCCTACTTAAAGTATATACTTTGAAACGAAGGAGGCAAAGGAAGGTCTGGTTTTTATCAAGAAGAAAGCTGGTGATGGGGCCTTTCAAAGGACGCGACCTTGATGTGGATTACCATGACCAAAGTGCCTATCCCTTACCCTTCTAGCGTCTCTTCTTCCTCTAGCACTATCTTTGCTTAGCCCACCATGACAACAAAAGCACCATGTTTTCTACTCTCCAATGCCCAGATACCCTTTGGGAAGGTGAAGGCATTGGAGCCTCTGGAACATCTCATTTAATTTGTGCTCAATTTATTCTGTTAAATTTTACAGATCCAACATAGAGAGCATGCGAGGCAACAATATTGATCGATCTTACTGGATGATGCTTGAAAGCTCAAAGCGTTCCGCCACTTTCTATAATATCGATAGTTTATTCATAGGAGATACTAGTATGTGTACTAGAAGCAACCGCTGGCCCAGGCTCACCATTTGCACTCTTTAATTGGTTCTAGAAATTTTGGAACAAATAATGGTAATTCTATTAAGCATATTAATGCTGAAGCTCTTATATCTTTACTACTTGTTATCGAGTATTTGAGCGATGATCACTTCTACTAGAAACTTTCCAATTAGATGGTGTGGTTGGCTAAAAAAAAAATGCTTCTCTCCTTAAAGGTGGTCGTGTGTATAAATGGAGATCATGGAAATTAGATCCCTGGTAAAAGCGGCCTTAAATGAGGGGATCCTTTCTCTTCCCATATATCTTCATCCTGGCCATTGATGCCTTGAGCAAAATTTTTAATAGAGATGCCTTTGCGGTGTGTTCGAGGGATCTGGCCGGAAACCCTTGGGTATGCCGTGGCTCAAAAATTGTAATATATTGATGATGCTTTTTTATCTTTGTAAAAGCTAGGAAGGATTATATTACTATTTTCAAGTTCATTCTCTACTATTTCAAGTTGATTACAGGACCATCCATAAACATACTGAAACGTTCCATTGCTTCAATTGCCCCTTCGGTCTATAATTCTGACGACCTCTTGGTTAAATTGCAGTTTCTTAGCTCTATCTTTTACTCACCTAATGCTGCCACCAGGAAGGTAAACTGGCAGATGTAAATTTTGTTCTCTAGCAATGTTGACAATGTTATAATCAAAATTTATTTTTGCTGGAGATGATTGGAGTTGAAGTCGATCATATGATTTTATCTAATGCTGCAAGTCGCTACAATGCTTATGAAGCATAAAATAATGGCTGTAAATATGTTTACCAATTTGGAGCATGAATTATTGGTGGCATGATTAAGATAAGGCGGCAGCAGCTTTCAAAAATGAGGGTGGTAATACATTTTGACACGAGCACATAGAAATTGCAACTTAGATGTATACATATAAATACATCGATACATACATACATACATGCATGCATATCAATACGTTCCTCGTGGATGAATCATAGAAAAGCATATCATTGACCGTACCCCTTCATCCTCTCTTTGGTTCTGGTGATGTGGGTTACTTTCATTGTATTATGTATTTACTATCCCTTTTTCAAAGTGCTTACCACAGGATTCGTTCATGGTCGGTTCATGTGTTTAACCTCGGTTCACGTCATGATGCGACAATTGAGCATGCACCAAAGAGACAATCCAAATCAAGTGTCCTTGACTACCACCAGACACTATTACATGGCCAAATACCATACCACCTTTACTGGTGAAATCTTTTACATCAGGTATCCAGGATAACATTACCGATATCAAGCAGCATAGCAGTGAAACAGTTTTAAAAAAGTCGTACGTATATAGTTTACAAAGATCGAGCAAGTTCTAGGAAAAAATAATATCAGCTAAGCATAGCATCGAGACGTCCCTGTTAATCAATCTTGCTTCGCAATCAGGTCTCAGCATGACATTCCTTTTTAAACCGCCAGGACAATTGGGATAGTGTAGCAAGATGCTCTCTCCCTTAGCTTCGTGGTCACAGGTCAGGGCAACGCACCTTTACTCGAGAAGTAAAAATACTGGCTGCAGTCTGTCGATTGTCTTTATCTTGCTTACATAAATTGCATCACTAGTAATCCCGTATTATTTTGCGTGTGGACTAATTAGTCCTATGATTAAGAGGAAGTCTAGGGGGTTTAATTACTCTAATAAATTAACTCAGAAAGTTTGTGCCTGCCTGCATGAGAGTAGCACCTATAACAGGAGGGCTTTTAAACTTTGGAATGATCAGAATATCAATCAACATAAGATACCGTGAATTCTTGCTGCCATCTTGACAATCCAATGACAATTACTGCAGTTTCACTATTTAAATTCTGCAATACAATTTGCCCGAGACTAAACAAACCAGCTAATCTGGTTAATTTTTCGAATCTCGGTCAATATCCTTTTGTTTGCTTGCTTTCACATGGAGTTAAAGCTTCCAAGTTGGTGCCTACTCCTCAAGAGGTATGGTTAGAAAGTCCAGGGAGAATTCCAGGTGCCAATTGTCTCGCCTGCTAGAGCGATGAGCTAGTGGCTTCAATAGCAGCTCGAGCATGATCATTCAAAAGTATGCCTTTTACCGGTTGGAATATATACGGAAATCTGGACGGCAACTCTTGATTGATGAGATGATGCTTACGACCTTCCATGCCCCTTCACCACCTTCATCAAGCATAAAACTTGCGTTTTTACAACCATGTCACGATCCAAATTCGTTTATATATATATATATATATATATTCGTGCACTAAGTGGAAATTACAAGTCTAATGGATCCAAAGGGGCATGCCAAGCCAAGTGATAATCGATGACCCACCAAAAAAAAAAAAAAAAAAAAAAAAAAAAAAAAAAAATCCAGAAAAAAAAAAAAAATCTCGAATAGAAAGCGCCTAAGTATAGTCTAAATTATAAATTTGAATCCGTTTGATCAATCGCTTAGTGGCAAGCGAACAAGTACAACTTACGGTCAAATTATAGGGATAACCAAAACTCTTTGATTAATATCGTACAACTCACGGTCAAATTATACAATCTTCGCACTTCATGATGAGATGCTAAGATAATCAATTACCCGTTGGGCAATCGCCCTCGAAAGAACCCGCATGCGATGTCGATGAAAGACTCATTTCGGTAATGAACTTTTGCCCTAAACGTAGGGCCTGTGATCGATCCTTGTGTTAAATCAGAGAAGGAGTGCTGCTTGACAGTGCTCGGCATCAAGCCAGCGTACCGAGTGGTCCAAACCATTGGATATTTTCCGCCGACGTCATCCATGTGACAAATTAGGGCATCTTAATGGTCGGCAAGGATGAAATAGGCATCCAAAATTATCCATTCCTCTTTTTGGATTTGTGGTGCCCACGAATGATTAGCCCATTTTCTCGAGCCATAATTGATCACAAGAACATCGAAACGATCATTGGTTTCAACCATGTTTTTTTTTTTTTTTTTTTTTGTGTGGCTTTCGCTACCCCAGCAGGGCAATTAAAATAACACATGAATCTGCTCCCTACGGGAAGGAGCTGGAACCGGCCATTCCACGGCTCACAAGCAAACAAAACCCTCCTGCTTTAAGTACCCACCCACCTCTTGCTCGAGTTCTCCTCGTAAGCCCGAGTCCAGATCAGATACTCTCGAGTTCATATTTTTCCAAATATCGGGGTGTATTTAAGTTTTACGCTAGGCTAGAGGGAGGAAGAAGGAAGGCACCAGAAACCAAAGCCACTGGATGTACTTTTTTTTTTTTTTTTTCTCTCTCTCTAAAGAACAACAGCCTGCCATCTGCCGTCGCCATCATTCGTTTCCTCTCTTTCTTTTTATCCAAGCTAAAGATACACGAAAGGAATCATCCCCTAACCACCGTCCTCATGCCCGTATGCGCGTTCCTCCCTCCCTTCGATCACCAACACTGCATGAACTGGCCATGACTCGTGAGCCTGAGCACCGCCGGACCTTCAAAGTTAATTCGATCGGGGGGTCATTAGGTGCCATTCGCCATTGTTAAAAACCCATCCATCCTCGATGATCCTTAAATTTCCTGTCCAAAATATTCTCCTAGGGCCCCATTAATGGTACCCGATCAATTTTTTTCTGAACCGGACCAAAGATCCGACCGACCGATTTAAGGACCAACCGACCAATATAACAGGAATCCGACCGACCCACTCCATCAGAGATCCGAACGATCCATTTCAGCAGTGGTCCGACCGACCCACTAGAGATCATGCTGATCCACTTGAAGTCCTGCTGATCCATTCGAGATCCGACTGACCTACTTTAGCCAGACCTATACTAATCAGAAGGCTCCAGAAACTTTTTAGCTGGTACCATAATTATGTTATAACAGATCCCTCGACGTGGCCATGTCCTGGTGCCACCTGACCACCACCCTAATTCTCCTAGGGCAGATCAGACATTTCCAGCATAGCTCCTAACATATTCTAGTAACGTTCCGTGCTTAAAAAAGGTAAATGGGGGATCCGAGCGGTAAGAAAGCTTTTTCTTCGCCAAGTGCTCAACTCTTACATTATTTCCTCCATTTTGTTGCCCTGAGCCTTCCACTGACTTAGCCATCGGAATGTCCTCGCCGGAAAACCATCGGCTCGTGGGACTTCTTTGCAGGAACCGGGAGAGGAGCGCTCAAGCCAAGCTGAGAGAACCCGGTCCGGGAGATTTAATAACAACAGATTGGCGCTAGAGGAAGGGCTTGAACCTTCATTCTTGTTTCCCTTCTTTAAAAAGAGGAATCCACTGGTAAGTGAAGCAATGGCGAAAGGAAGAGTTCATAATACCTCCATCAGGAGAGGCCACTCGTCGTCAAGATTGGAGGATCCTCCAAGGGAGAACGACGCCGTCCAACCTACCATCACATTGGGACAACATCAGTTCCAAACCCTTCTGAACAGCATCGACACCCTTGTCGCCACGGTCCAGAACCTCCAAGATGCGGCCAATGACAGGCAGCAACCCCTTGCGGCATCCCAAACGAATCATTCACCTGTTGCCGAGGGAAGCCGACAGTAGGAAGCACCCCAATTATGCTCCCACCTAGCCCTGGAGCCCCGAAGGTCTCACGGAGCTCACGCTGATGGAAAGAGAGCGATGTCCACTTCACTCTCCTTCACCGACTCGGTTCCTGATGGTGATCAGCACCGCAGCGAGGACCGAGAGACTACACCAGCAAGCTCCAATGCATGGAGGAGTAGATTGCTGAGCTGGTCGATCGGCAAAAGGCCGATAGGGCACAGGCGTACGACTCTTGCCCGCCTTTCTCCGCTAGAATCATGGGGAAAGCTATCCCCCGCCACTTCAAAATTCCTCAAGTGGATGCCTACGATGGCACCACCGATCCATTGGATCATCTGAGCACTTACAAGGCCCATATGATGGTACAGAGTGCCTCCAACGCCTTCACTGCATTGCCTTCCCTGCGACACTTAAAAGGCAGCTCGGATGTGGTTCTCCGCCATCCGACCAGGTACGATTCACTCCTTTTTCCAGTTGAAAAAATTTTCTATCCCATTTAGGACTTGCAGCTGGGCTCCGAGGAACATGGACTGCCTTTTACTCATGCAGCAAAAGGAAGGAGAAACCCTCCGGGACTACATGGCCCGATTCAATTCAGCGGCCATGGAGGTCCCAGACTTCAATGAAGACGTAGCTATGTCGGCCTTCAAGAAGGGGCTACGATCGTCCAGACTCACTTTCTTCCTGGACAAAATTCCCGACAAGCTACTCTGAACTGTTGGCCCGAGGACATAAATATGTCCTGGCAGAAGAATAAGCGACAAGCCGATACCAGACTGAAGGGAGGTCGGCTCCCAAGAAGTGGAGCGACAAGGCTTCGAAGTTCGACCTCCTAGTGATGGCATTAACTTGACCCGATGCCGCAGCCCTAAGCCGAAGAACTTCTCAAGGAAATTCGAGACTTATGCACCTCTCTCCCTCCCGAGGGGAAAATCCTAATGGAGATAGAGAACGAGACCTTCTTGCAAAGGCCTCGCTCGATGAGGAGCCCTTCGCATCAAGGAACAGAGACAAGTACTGCCGATTCCATCGTGACCATGGGCACAGCACTGAAGACTGCCTCCAGCTGAAAGACGCGATCGAAGATCTGATCAAACGGGGGTATCTGTACAAGTACGTTCGACCCTAGAGGAATCGGGCTGAAACCTCTATGGCCAGGAACCCCTCGGAGGAAATAGAGCTATCCAACCAGCGCCCCACCGATGAAAATGTGGGTATGCTCCACCATCGGTTCGACTGGAGGAATGAAGAACACCAAGACATTATGAAGAGGCCCTAGAGTTCTAATGTAATTAGTTTCTTCGACGATCTCTTAGAGGCCCAGATCCATGGGAATGACCCTATGGTTGTATCGGCAGTGATTGACAACTATGATGTTAGAAGGATCCTTATAGATAATGGAAGTTCTACGGAGGTTTATTGTATGATGCTTTTGTTAGAATGAACCTGCCTAGAGTTAGACTGTAAGAATTCCCAATGCCGTTTGACAGGGTTCGAAGGGAACTCATAGGCATGAAAGGATAAATAACTCTGCCCGTTACAATTGGGTCAGTGCCTTTTTAAAAGACTCTCCCCATCAATTTCGTGGTCGTACGTACGACCTCAGCCTACAATGTTATCTTGGGACGACCAGCACTTAACAAATTTCAGGCCATCGTGTCTACCTATCACTTGTTGACAAAATTTTCTCCCAGGAATGGAGTCGAAGTAATGAGGGGGGATCGCAGAATGGCCAGGCAGTGTCTGACCATCCAGGATAGGCAATCCGAAGATCGTTCCACCTTGGAACAGCTTGATCCTAGGGTCGAAGCCGACTGCTGTGGACAACAGGTTGAGAAGATCCTGTTGTACCCCTTCAGGAGAATGATTCCACTAAAGTCCTGCAGATTGGAAGCACACTCAACGAAGAGGCCAAGTTAGAGTTGGTCAGCTTTTTACGGGATAATGCCGACGTCTTCACCTGGTCGGTGTCGGACATGACAGGCATCTCGTCGGAGGTCATAATCCACCAGCTCAAGATGGACCCAGCTTACAAGCCTGTCAGACAAAAGAAGATAAACTTCGCCCTTGAAAGACAAAGGGTAATTGATGAGGAGGTCAAGAAACTCTCCGATGCTGGCTTTATCAGAGAGGCCCATTATCCGACTGGTTGGCAAATATTGTAATGGTGAGGAAAGCCAATAAAAAATGGAGGATATATGTGGACTACACCGATCTCAACAAAGCTTGTTCGAAGGATAGCTTTTCCTTACCAAAGATTGATCAACTGGTGGATGCCACTGCCGGTCACCAACTTTTGAGCTTTATGGATGCCTTCTCCGGGTACAATCAAATCAGAATGCACCTGGAGGATGAGGAAAAGACATCCTTTATCACTGATAACGGGCTGTACTGCTATGAAATGATGCCCTTCAGTCTGAAAAATGCCAGAGCCACTTTTTAAAGACTGATCAATGGATTTGGAAGGGCAACTTAGAAAAAACATGAAGGCATATGTTGACGATATGATAGTCAAGAGCCTTCGAAGAGCCGACCACATCAAAGATCTACAAGAATCTTTCGATGCCTTGAGGCATCACCGATGAAGCTGAACCCAGCCAAGTACACCTTTGGGATGACCTCCAAAAATTTCTTGGCTTTCTGGTCACGTAGAGAGGAATCGAGGTCAACCCTGATAAAATCAGGGCAATCATCAACACGGGACATTCGACCAACAAGAAGCAAGTGCAGGAACTTACAGGCCAAATAACCTCTCTTAGCCATTTTATCTCTAGGTCGGCCGAGAAGTGTCTCCCTTTCTTCAAAATCTTGCGGCAGTCGGATCGCTTCCAGTGGACCGATGAGTGTCGATCAGCTTTTGAAGCATTGAAGGAGTACCTGAAGACCCTCCCTTGCTTGCTAAGCCTGTGGAGGGAGAGCCCTTATACTTTTATCTGTCGGTGTCGGACGAGACAATGAGCTCCATCCTCATCTGGATAGGGGAGAATAACCAGCAAATGCCTATCTACTACATTAGCAAAGTTCTCCATGATGTCGAAACGAGATACCCCAAGATACAAAAGCTTGCTTACTCCATGATTATAGCAGCCAAGCGGTTGCACCCTTACTTTCAAGCACATCCTATCGTCATCCTGACTGATCAACCTCTCAAGGCGATCCTCAGAGCCCCGACACCTCTGGTCGGCTTGCCAAGTGGGTCGTCAAGCTGGGTGAATTTGACATCTCCTTCTAACCTCGGTCGGCCATGAAGGCTCAGGTGATCACCGACTTCATAGCGGAGTGTACTTGGATACAGGAAGCACCTCCACAATCAGCCGACACACCTGAGGAAGACATTGTTGAAGATGCAGAGCCACCTAGACCCTCCATGTGGACAGGGCATATAACCTTACTGGATATGGAGTAGGCCTAATCCTGGCCGACTTCGACGGACAGAGCCTGGAGTATGCTTTGCATTTTGCATTTCAGGTTTCAAACAACTAGGCGGAATATGAAGCATTCCTTGTAGGACTTAGAATAACGACGAGCTGGGCATCAGTTGGATCAAGGCCTTCTCCAATTTCCAACTGGTGGTGAACCAAGTGAATGGTGAGTTCGAGGTGAGAGATCTGACCCTAGCCAAATACTTCGGCAAGGCACAAAGTCTTGTGACTCGACTTTAATTCTTCAAGATTTTTCATATACCTCGAATGCAGAACTCTCGGGCAGACGCCTTGTCACGACTGGCTATTGCCATCACCAACTCCTCCGAGCGAACCTTTGTAGAATACCTGCAATGCCCAAGCATTGCTGAAGAGATGGCTGGAATCTATCAAGTGGAGCGGGAAGCCTTTTGGATGGACCCCATCCTTACGTTCCTCATTGAAGGGACCATGTCGGAAGATAAGACCGAAGCCAAGCATGTACGCTGGACTGCCTCGAAGTACATCGTCCTCGACAGAACCCTCTATAAACGGTCGTTCACACAACCTTTGCTCAAATGCCTGGGGCCGTCGGACGTCGACTATGTGCTCAGAGAGGTGCACGAAGGCATCTACGGTGACCACCTGGGAGGAAGATCCTTGGCCTACAAAATTATTCGGTAGAGTTATTACTGGCCACCATCCAAAAGGACATGTCAGACTTCATCAGAAAATGCGACACATGCCAAAGATATTCCAACATTCAGAGACGACCGGCTAGTCAGCTAACCCCGCTTACCACCCCTTGGTCGTTTGCCCAATGAGGAATGGACATCCTTGGGCCATTCTCGCCAGCCTCCGGACAACGTAAGTTCTTGGTTGTAGCCATCGACTACTTCACCAAATGGGTGGAAGCTGAGCCACCGGCACAAATCATAGAAACCAAAATGGAAAACTTCGTCCGAAACTATATTATCTTCTGGTTCGGCATACCATAGTCAATCATCACCGACAATGGAAGATAGTTCGACAACCCAAAATTTTGGGAGTTCTGCCAGCAATACCATATTTCTCATCGGCTAACTTCAGTCGGACATCCCCAATCAACGGAGAAGCCAAAATTACGAATCGGACGATCCTGCATGGGTTGAAGACCCGACTAAACGATGTCAAGGAATTCTGAGCAGAAGAACTTCATTCGGGCTCTGGGCCTATCGGACTACCTCCCAGACGGCAACTGGAGAAACTCCATTCAATCTGACCTAGGGAGTGAGGCGATCATACCTGTGAAAATCTCCCTGCAATCCTTTCAGATCGATCATTTCGTCGAGCCAGCCAACCCTGAACAGAGAAGAATTGACTTCGACTTGCTCGAGGAAACCCAACTCCAAGCCAGTTGAAGATGGTGACATATCGCCAAAGGATGGCCAAATATTACAACACTCGAGTCAAGGCTCGAAGCTTCAGGGTCGAAGAATTGGCTCTGCGAAGGACTGAAATATCCAAGCTGATCGAACAAGGAAAACTCTTCTTAAACTAGGAGGGCCCTATAGGGTAATTAAAGTGATCTGAGCTGGAACCTACCGACTCGAGCACTTGGATGGGCGTCAAGTAGCGTGTCTTTGGAATGTAGACAACCTTCGCAAGTATTATTAATGAAGGCAACATTTCTTTCTATAAAAAAGTTCAACCCTGGTCGGCAGAGGCTCTAGGGTAGCAGCCATTGAAAGCCCGACCCCGATCAGTAGAGGATGTAAGGTAGTCCACATCGAAAGTCCGACCCCGGTCGGCAAAGGCTTTAAGGCAGCCCACATCGAAAGTCTGACCCCTATCAATAAAGGCTCTAGGACAGTCCACTGAAAGTCTGACCCCGGTCGGCAGAGGCTTAAGGCAGCCCACACTGAAAGTCCGACCCCGATCGGCAAAGGCTCTAGGGTAGCCCACCGAAAGTCCGACCCCAGTCAGCAAAGGCTCTAAGGCAGCCCACATCGAAAGTCCGACCCCAGTCGGTAGAGGCTCTAAGGCATCCCACACCGAAAGTCCGACCTCAGTCAGCAAAGGCTCTAGGGCAGTCCACCAAAAGTCCGATCCCAGTCGGCAGAGGCTCTAAGGCAGCCCATACCGAAAGTTTGATCCTGGTCAGCAAAGGCTAAAGGGCAGCCCATCGAAGGTCCGACCCTGGTCGGCACAGGCTCTAGGGCAGCCTATATCTTAAGTCTGACCCCAATCGCCAGAGGCTCTAAGGTAGCCTACACCGAAAGTCCGATCCTGGTCGGCAGAGGCTCTATGGCAGCCCACTCAAAATCCAACCTCGCTCGGAGAATTCTACTTGGAATCCTTAAGCATTTGAGGGATTACCCTGTAAACAACCAATATGAGAGATTCAGACTAAACCGACTCTTCAACACTTAGAAATGTTTCTAAGGACTTGGATTCGGATTGAGCCAACTGTTCAACAGTTAAAAATATTTTTCAAGAAAAATGAGTTCGGATCAAGCCGATCGTTCAACATTCAGAAAGATGAATATTAAAGACACATGTCAAAATAAGAAACATTTTATTTCTTGACAAAACATTTTTACAAAAACAAGGCAGACTTTTACAAATGATCTTAAATCTGGCCCTGTGAGTACATAGGAGGAACTTCGGCTTCAGCCTCCTGCACCGCACCTAAAGTCCCGACCGAGGCATCCATCGATCCCACGTCAGCAATAGCTTGGGCATTGGCTCCGATGTCTGACGGGCCCCCTACCCCTTCTATGTCAACAACAGCCTGGGCCCCAGCCCCGGTGTCGGTCAGGCCTGCTCCTTTACCCACTAGTGGTGGCAGCCATAGGGCAGACAAGTCAAGCTCCGTAAAGGCGTCAAACACCTTCCTCAGGCAATCTTCATAGCCGTAATCGAAGCTGACCACCCCGGCCTCTCCATCTCCTCGTCGAAGCTGGCGGAAGCCTTGTACTCCACCACAGCTTTGCCGACTGCCTCCGTCGCCTGCTCCTTGGCCTCCTTTAGCAGGCCCATGTACTTTGTCGCCATGGATTGGTGAGCTCGAGAGTTCTTCTCGGCTTCGGTGGACCGTCCCTCCTCCGCACTCAGCCGACGGACTAGAGAGCTCACCCTCTTCTTCTTTTTCTTTAGCCTGGCCTCTCGGTCAACCAGTTGGATCTGCAGGTCTTCTACCTGCTTCTTCAAAGATTCGGCTTCAGCCTGACTAGTCGATAGCCTCTCCTCAGCCATCCTTTTGGCCGCCTCCGACTCTTCGGCCTTCTTGGTTGCGGCTAGTGCTGCGTATAGTATCTCGCCGAGTCTGTCGTCCATCAGTGAGATCTTATGGACAAGCTACAAATGAAAATTAAGTTAATCATGCACAGAGAAGGAAGAATGGAAAGAAGAAGGTATGAGAACGATGACCTACCCTCATCATGTCACGGTAGGCTTCCTTTGCCACATCGTTCAACTTCCTCCGATGGACTCCTCCCAGTCGACCTCTGACATGGACCCCCTGAGTAGCTCTCTGGCATGCCCCGTGTTGTGGAGGGCGCGCTAGTGCCGATATGTCTCGAAGCAGACATTGTCGGCCTCCTTCCCTTCGGCTGCTCCCTTCCCTTTGTCCATGGGGGAGCCACTTCCGTTGGCCCTGTTGATGATGAGGCTAGAGCCATCGCCACACCAATCGGCTCTTACGACTCCTGTTCTGGTCGGGTGGCCAACTGCCCGATAGGGGATGAATGCCTCGATGCCCTCGCTGCTAGTCGCTTCGACAGAGGTATATCATCCTCGTCGGAGTCCACTGACACAACTGCTGCGGGCTGTTCTTCCACCCGCTGCTTCTTCGGCTTGTCCATGGTCGGCCCTGCGAACTGGGTGGCCCTCCTCTTTGCCGCTCGCTCTGCTACCTTGGCCCTATCGGGCTTCATCTTATCCATGTTGTAGGGATAAAACCAAAGTGAGTACAGAAGAAGATAAAATTTGTAAAGTGCAAAAGGGACCGACGACGGTGGCTTCTATCCTACCTAAGCTTCCGTGGCGACTGATTCCGGCTAGTTGGAAGCTATCCTCCCGAAGTAGCTTCGAAACCATAGGGGCCGACCCCCTCCATCTCATTGAAATCGGCCTGGTCGGCCATAAGCACTGCCCTTCCATCGATGGCTTTCGGCCTTGGTTCCCTCCATAATACTTCGAAATCCCAAGGTCGGAGGCTATTCACGTGGAGAACTGGGACTTCCACCCATGGATAGCCGATGGAAGACATCCTAGAATTCTTTACCCAGGATGGGGACTGAATACCACCATTCTTGGCTCTTGAAGTCCCTCTTCAGGAGGAAGAAATTGGCAAAAGGAGAAGTTCTAGGTTCGGTTCTGGCTCTACAGCACAGAACCATTAAGTAGCTGATCGCCCGAATGCTGTTCGAGGTCAGCTGCACAGGGATAATCCTACAAACTGAAGATCTCGACAAAGAAGTTGCAGAGTGAAAATTTAAGGCCAGCCTTAAAGTGATCTTCATGCACCGGGAGGGCTCCCTGCTCAGCGGTCGGTCACCCTCCCTTCTCGGTCTGGGACAGTAAGATGTAAGGTTGAAGGTATGTTGTATCTAACCCTAAGGGCTTCTACCCTCTTCCATGTCATCTTAGACCGAATCTCACTAGGGCCCACCTCCCTCTCTCTATGGCTGGAACTGCAACTGCCGGAGACCATTCTAATGAAGGTTAAAGAGGCGGGGGGAAGACTGACCTGAAAAATAGGTTTCTAGGAAGATGGAAGCAAAAAAAAGAAGACGCTCTTTCTCTCTCTTCGAGCATGGATGAGCAGGAAGCTCCCCCGGGCTCTCAACGCCTCCTTTTATAGCCCCGAGAAGGACCGTTTTCCACCATCCCTCGAGCGCCACGATCCAGCCATCAGGCGGTGTGACTCTCCATGCGATAGAAGCCGTTGCGATGCACAGAAACATACCCAAGCCGCGATCCGCGTGGTCGCCAGATCAATGGCAGAGAGCTCATCTCAAACGCGGTGCTAACCCCCGGATTTCAACACATCGCACTAGTCACATCCGAAGCCCGACGGCCAGGCGGACTAGGTTGACCTCTCATCATTACACCTCTGTCGCATTAACTGCCTCCTCCCGCCTCCAACGCGAGGCTGCCACATGTCCCGAGCACATGATTCTGGAATGGGACACGACCAAACGCAGTATGCCTGATCAAATCCACGATCATCCTAAGGACAGACGCACTAAATAAGAAATGATGCTCTCGTCCTTTAAAGCTGCAGGTCCTTTCAAAGGTCAAGAGCAAGGGGGGCAACTGTTATATCCAATTAGCTTTTCTCTGAACCGGACCAAAGATCCGACCGACCGGCTTAAGGGTCGACCGACCAAATCCTGTAGAGGTCCTACCGACCCACTCCATCAGAGGTCCGAACGATCCGCTTCAGAAGTGGTCCGACCGACCCACTAAGGTCATGCTGATCCACTTGAAGTCCTGCCGACTCATTCGAGGTCCGATAACATACTTCAGCCAGATCCATACTAATCAGAAGGCTCCAGAAGCCCCATTTTGCTGGTACCAGAATTCTGTTATAACAGATCATACGACGTGGCCACGTTAGTGCCACCTGGCCACCATCTTGATTCTCCTAGGGATATATCGGACATTTCCAGCCTAGCCTCTAACAGATTCTGGTAACGTTCCGTACCTATATAAGGTAAATGGGAGATTCCGAGCGATAAGAGAGCTTTTTTTTTGCCAAGTGCTCAACTTTTGTATTTTTTTCTCCATTCTGTTATCCTGAGTCTCTCACTGACTTAGCATCGGAGTGTCCTTCACCAGAAGATCACCAGCCCATGGGACTTCTTTTCAGAAACTGGAAGATGAGTGCTTTAGCCAAGCCGAGAGAATTCGATCCCGAAGATTTGATAGCAACATATGGTTTCCAACCAAGGCACCTCTTAAACTCCTAAAAGGAGGAAAATATACCTCGGATTCATCCATAAATTAATTAAATATGGCCAGGTGGGTGAATCTAACTCAGACTTAATAAGCTCACACGGTTGGCAGCAATAAATTAGGAAGGGCGGGCATTTGCAAGCATTGAATGGAGTAAAAATGGGGTCAAGGGAAGGGGAGATGCCAACTTCCATTTCACCCAACCCACCTGCACCTCCCACGGCTGGCAGTGGGGCAGGGAGGTTGAGATTATTAATTTCGTGTATTATTATAATTAAACCTAATCCGCAGCAACGCAACCATCACGTGATCCTGTCGCGACAAAATCCGGTCCCATACCTACGACACGGAGAAGCAACTGCCGTTTACCGACTCGTCCGTCTGGGCTTCTTATTCGAGATATTTTATACCATCTCATCTATCGCTATCATCTCGTGCAGGTCCAATTACTTGACCCCCATGACTCGGTGAACGTGGAATGGACCAGACAGTGAGACTTATAAAATCTTTGTAATCATCCAAACCACCATTTGCACCATTAGCTTCAGCTCATCGCGCCTGGCTCACGTTCCCTAAACGAAATTTGCATCCAAATTAACGACAAAAAAAAGGTGGTTTCTTTTTTTTTATTATAAATTATTATTTAACAAAAGGCAATCATTTAGATGATATTGAGTTCACTTCTTTCTTTCTTTCTTTTTTTTTTATTTCTAAATAAATAACGAGATTGTTATTGATGCTAAATCTCTACTGATCGGACGGAGCGACCTGTTTGTTAGTTCATCATTGAAGAAAGCCTACAAAAAAATTTTCTGATCGAATTTTCTTCGATGAAGACATTCCGATGCTAAAGTTAGTCAGATTTTAGGTAGCAGAATGGAAAACTTGAATGCAGAAAAATATAAGAAATGGAAATAGAGAAAATAAGTGGAGTACATGATATTGAGTACAGAAGCTTTTGAACTTTGGATTATCAAATTGCCTCTCATTATCGGTAATAATGGCGTAAGGAATCCCAAAACGGAAGATAATAAAGTTTCTTACAAAATTTTCAACTTTTGCCTCTGTGATTTGTGCTTGTGGTTCAGCTTTGACTCACTTAGTGAAGTAGTCAATTGCCATTATAAGAAATTTTCGTTGTTCGGAAGCTGGAGGAAAATGGCCAAGAAATATTCCTCATTAAGCAAAAGGCCAAGGAGCTGTCAACGGGATCAATTGATTTGCAGACCGTCTTTGTATATTAGAGTACATCTGACACAGATCATACCTTTGGACAAATTCTGTAGAATCTTTCTGAATGGTCGGCCAATAATAGCCTTGGTGAATTATTTTGTAAGCTAAGGATCTGCCCCCCGGGTGATCTCCACATATACCTTCATGCACTTTTCTGAGAGCATAATCAGTATCTGAAGGCCCTAAGCATTTCAACAAAGACCGTGTAAATGATCTTTTATATAAAGTCCCATCTAAGATCACATACTGGGAAGCAATCCAACGAATCCGTTTAGCTTCAAGTTTGATTTCAGGTAATGTGCCTTCATTCAAAAATTTAAGGATGGATCCATCCATGAGAGCTCATATTCAACCAGATATACTTCCGCTGTGGATTTGGATATGCTGGGATCTTCAAGATATTCCATATATGTCCGGTCAAGTGAGTTGGGGCAATGGTTGCAAGACATGAAATAGTATCAACCCGAGAATTTTTTGTTTGGGGCACATGAATAATCTCAAAGTATTCTAATTGAGGTATTAGGCTTTGCACCTTCTCCAGATATTGAATCATGATGGGATTCGGGCTTCGAATTCAGCTCTTACTTGATTCACAACCAACTGTAAATCCGAAAAGACTTTAATCTTTTAATCTCCAACTTTTGAGCAATTCTGAGTCCAACAATGAGTGCTTCATACTCTGCCTGATTATTTGAAGCTTGGAAAGAAAAATGAAGAGCATATTCTATGACTTGACCATTTGGACTAGCCAAAATAAGACCAGCTCCGCAGCCATTGGTGTTGGAGGTGCCATCCACATGAAGCATCCATATGAATTCCAGATCTTCTTCGGTGGTTCCTTCCTCTTCGGACCTCAATTGATTCTCATCGTTCCCAAGTGCATTCGGCTATAAAACTAGCCAAGACTTGTGCTTTCATTGCTGATCTAGGTTGGAAGTCAATGTCAAACTCTCCCAACTTAACAGCCTATTTAGCTATTCTTCCTGAAGTGTGGGGCAGTGCAGAATGGCTTTCAGGGGCTGATCTGTCAAAACCACAACGATGTGAGCTTGGAAATAGGGTCGCAAATGCTTCGCTGCAACCACCAAGAAGAAATGAGTTTTTGTACTCTAAGATATTGTACTTCATCTCATGCAGTACCGTTGGCATTTTCGAACAAGTACCGAACTAACCGCTTCGTTAGAGGCAGAAAGGTATAAATAAAGAGTTTCCCCTTCACAAGGTTTAGAAAGTAAATGAGGGTTTCCAAGTACTCTTTCAACTTATCAAAAGCAATCTGTAGTCTTCTAACCATTCGAAAATTTGAGTTTGATGGAGAACTTTGAAAAAAGGAAGACATCTTTCCACTGATCGAAAAATAAATCGACTCAAAGAAGTAATTCTTCATGTGCCGCCTGTACTTCTTTTTTGTAAGAGGGATGTCTCATGGTTCGAATGGCTTGAATCTTTTCTGGATTAACTTCAATCCCTCGCTTGGTGACTAAGAATCCCAAGAACTTCCCTGAGGTTATACCAAAAGTGCACTTATCGGATTCAGCTTCATCTGATGGCATCTCAGAGCGTCAAAGGATTCTCTTAAGTCTTCAATGTGGTCGGACCTATGAAGACTCTTCATAATCATATCATCAACATAAGCTTCCATATTTCTTCCTATCTGATTCTTGAATACTTTGTTGATCAGTCTTTGAAAAGTTGCTCCAGCATTTTAATCCAAATGGCATCACTTTATGCAGTAAAGTCCTTTTTCTATGATGAAAGCAGTTTTTTTCTTCATCTTCAGGATCCATTCGGATTTGGTTATATCCTAAGAAAGCATCCATAAAGCTCAACAGCTGATGACCAGCAGCGGCATCAACTAACTTATCTATCTTCGGCAAAGAGAAATTGTTTTTGGACAAGCCTTATTAAGATCTGTATAATCAATACAGATCCTCCACTTGCCATTAGACTTATTCACCATCACAACATTGGCCAACCAATTTGGATATCATACTTCCTTTATAAATTTGGTTTCAAGGAGTTTGCTGACTTCTTCGTCAATAACTCTCTGTCTTTCCAGAGCAAATTTTTCTTCTTCTACTGAACTGGCTTGTAGTTGGGGGCTACTTCCAACTGGTGTGTAATTACTTCAGATAGAATTCCAGGCATATCCAAAGCTGTCCAAGCAAAAATATCAGCATTACTTCGAAGAAAGCTAGTCAGCCTTGATTTTGTCTCTTCATCTAACATACTGCCAATTTGTACAAATTTCATGGATCGTCCTCAGACAAAGGTACAGAGAGGGTCTTTTCTACTGGTTCTCCATAGTCTTCAGCTTTGTCTCTTGGATCTAATTGATCAAGTGTTAAGGAGTTGGCTGATTGTTTATCTTGGATCATTAGGCATTGATGAGCAATCCTTTGATCCCCCTTCATTCTCCGATGCCATGTCTAGTGGGAAATCGTACCAAAGGTGGTAGGTCGATACTATGGCTTGGAATTTATTTAAAGTTAGATGTCCCAAAATTGCATTATAAGTTGATGGTGCTTGCACTACTATGAAGTTGATTGGAAGTGTCTTTTAGCATGGCTCAGTGCCAAGAGTTACGGGTGTAAACCATTTCTCCTTCAACTCCAACTTAATTTCCTTCGAACCCAGTCAAAGGAATAGGAGACCTTTGCAACTTACTTTCAGATAAGTCCATTCTAAGAAATGCATCATACAGTAAAATATCAACAGAACTTTCATTATCTATCAGAATTCTTCTTACATCATATTTTTCAATTACAACTGAAATTACAACAAGGTCATCATGTGGGAGTTGAACTCCTTGAAGATCTTCATCTGAAAAGCTAATGGAGTTCTTGCTTTAAGTCCCTTAGGGTTATCTTCTTCAGCTCCATTCCTCCAGTCGATTGACCGATGAAGCATGCCGACTCTCCCATCAGTCGGCCTTTGGTGAGGCAGTTCGGTTTCATCGGTAGCTCTTGAGAGTGGTTGCTTCAACTTGAGGCTCCGAACAGTTAACGTACTTTCCGAGGTATTCCCTTTTGATTAAGTCCTCAATAGCATCCCGAAACTGAAAACATTTCTCAGTATTATGGTCGTGGTCCCGATGGAATCGGCAATATTTATTCTTATCTCTCATTTTAGTGAAGATTTTTAAGGGACGTGGCCTTTACAAGTAGTTTTCTTTTTCTATCTTCAATAGAATCTTCTCTCTTTAGAGGTTGAGGGGAGTGTAGTAGTAAACCGATTGCTCTGCTGCTTGCAGTTGGGACTGCGTCTGGGAATTGGGACATTATTGGAAGATGATGGCACATTTGATCCCTTGATGTTCTTTTTCTTAGAAGGGTATTTCCTTCGATGAGTCTATGATTCGCGGCTTGCTCCTCAGTAGTAGCATACTTCTGAGCTCTTGCCAGCAGTTCGGCATAGCTCGTGGGAAAACCTTTTATCCAGGAAGAAAGTAAACCTGAACGATTTGAGACCCTTCTTCAGGGCTGACATGGCCACGTACTCATTGAGATCTAGGATCTCCAGAGTGGCCGAATTGAATCGAATAACAAATTCTTTAAGACTTTCTCCTTCATTCTGTTGAAAGAGGAACAAACTGTCTATGTTACACGACATCTTTCAATATGTTCTGAAATGTGAAATAAACAGCCACTCCAGATCAGCAAAATAATGGATTATGCGTGGCAGTAAGCTCAAATACCATATTCGAGGAGCTTCCTTAAGGTAGCAAGGAAAGCGAGGTAATATAATACATCAGATGCTTTGTACCATCATGTAAGCTTTGTAACTTTCCAAATGGTCAAGGGGATTGGCAATTCTGTCATAAGCCTCTAATTATGGAATCTTAAAATGCCGAGGGATGACTTCGATTATGAATCGATCGGAGAAAGGAGGTTAAGAATTGAAAGTCATAACTTCATCACCTCTCTTTTGATCAGTGAGCTTGGCTATCTATGACTCCAATAATTTGAACTTCTCTTCAAAATCGAAGCTCATTTCTCTTTGCTGACTCCTCTAGGTATAGAATCTCCAGAAGAAACAGAAAGGGAACATCTAGTTCTCTTCTTGCCATAGTAATCCTCCATATGCCTCTTGGCTGGGAGCTATAATGCTCACGAGAAGACCAGATTTATGAAGAACCTGGGATAAATTTCAACGTCGATCTTCCCTTCCCCTAGATTGATGACTGGGCTGAGAGGTGGCTAGAGGGCTGCCTTTGAACGGCAGTTTCGTGAAGAGTCTAAACCAGAGCTGTCAAGGCATCAACTTGATTTAAAAAAGTCTCGAAATGCTGTTGCCCCACCATCAACATAGGATGCGCATATCATTTTTTTACCGAAGGGTCGTTCGCCTGAGGAGTAGGGTTCTCCCTGCTCGTAGAAGCATTCTGGATCTTTCCTTTCACCATTCTTGCTTTGTCAAGGTTCTCCTTAACCAGAGGAAATTGATCTTCCTCTACTTGGCATGCCAATCTGTTGACACTAAATCTCTGCTGACTGGATGGAGCGACTTGCTTACTGGTTCACCATTGAAGGAAGCCTATAAAATAAATTCCCTAACCGGATTTTCTCTTGTGGGGACACTCCGATGCTAAAGTTAGACAGAATTTAGGTAGCAGAATGGAGAACTTGAAAGCAAAAAAATATGAAAAATGAAAATGGAAGAAGATGAGTGGAGTGGCATTAAAAGAGCTAGTTGCAGACTGACTCTAACTTGCCCAAGTTGGCTTACCTCGAGTGTCCCCTCTTACCGAAATTTATAGGCACAAGTGTAACTACTTACGGTTATGGAAATTAGTTAACATAACTTTCTCATAATAATAGGTAGTGGCAGTCGAAAATTAGTTATTCCATGGTTATCGAAGCCGGAGCTATCGACCATGTGAGTGGTTAGAACAACTAGAATACCTTTAACTGTTTCAAGTTGAAAGATTATTCACATGCTTTAGATACACTCTTTTTAGAGGAGATTTGAAGTGAGCCTAACTGCCTCTTCGGACTGTCTTCCTTGGAATGGTCCGAAGAGGTGTTAGCTATATGCTTCGGATTTAGCTCCTTTGGAGTGAACTAAAATAAAGAACTACTTACTGTGGGGCCGAAGGGATAAACAATATATTCATAAGTGTCATCTTCAGACCAGGTTGAAGACATGAAGCCGAATGAAATAATAATATATTCTAGAGATGTCTTCTTCGGATCATGCTGAAGACATAAAGCCAGATGAAATAATAACAGATTCTGGAGGCATCCTCTTCGGACCAGGTTGAAGACATAAAGCCGAATGAAATAATAATAGCTTCAGGAGGCATCCTCTTCGGACCAGGCTGAAGACATTAAGCCGAATGAAATAATAATAGATTCTAGAGGCATCCTCTTAGGATCAGGCTGAAAACAAAAGCCGAATGGAATGAAATAATAATATATAACAATGAAGTAATAATATATTCTTTCCATTGAGATGGACTGTAGCCTTTGTTAAATTAAGAAAATATCATCTTCAGGTGCACTGATATGTTAGACGAGCCAAAATAAAGTCGACCCAACTGATGAACCGGTAATTATTTTATATTAAACTGGATTACCACAACAGCTGCCCCCCTACCCCAATTTCGAAAAATTTTATTTTGAAAAATGGGAGTAATTAGAGTTTGTCGTTTATGAATGAAAAGAAAATAACCATGATGGCAAATCTCTTTTTGTCACTTATACTAACTGATTGATGGTTTAAAGATCGTGCTAAGGACAGGTGTTAGCCCCTTATTGATGCTTCAAAAAGATAGCGCAGACTTAAAAAAACCTGGCTGATCCTCTTTATTAAAAAGATTTTTATGGAACTTTCATTTGATTGAGAAAATATGCTTGGCATCATTTTGAGCCTTAGTTAATATGCTGAAAGTTCATCTCGACTGTCCATATCATTTCTTGCGGATCGTAATTGACAGTCCATTGATGGACGTCCCTTAGTAATTTGTACCCCACGATCGGCATCGCCGATACATGCTCGATCAAAAAGATTGTCTGTTTCTTGAGAAAAAACTCTATCATCCTGCATATATAAAAGGGAAAGTCTCCACAGAATGAACTTCCGTATTTTCTTTGAAATCTTCTTTTTCCCGTCCCACACCATTATTTTACCTTCAATAGGTTGCCTTGTCTTTACCTGGAGGTAGGGGTCTTCTTCTTCTTCTTCTTATTCTTTTTTTTATAATGTCAAGTCGCTAGGTAATCTAGCCATTAGCAAGGGTTCAACAAGAGATGAACCCTCTGGGAGTGGAGTCCCTTCTAGAAAGAGACGTTCCAAACTTTCTCTTGAAACCATCGTTAAAGTCTCCATAGTTCCATTCATACTAGAGTAGAGAGTCTTCGAAATCGCTACCACTTTTCTAGGACTTTTAAGTTATATCCCAATCTAGATGAGAGGATTATCCATCTTTCTCCCGGGTCAATGCCGTATGTGAGGACCACTTAAAGGCTGGTCTTAGATTTCCTCTTCATCCTTTTTTTGTAAAGATTTTTAACCTTAAACAAGTAGTCCCAGCTCAATCGACCCCAAATAGCTTTAGAAACATTTGCGGATTTTTAGTCCTTTGTAAACTTTGTAATGTAGAGCCCAAAACCTCTTTATTCACTTCCCTCTTCATGCTGAAAAGGGATTTTCATGGTGAAGGATGGTGGGTTATCGATCCTTGTCTAGGCCGAAGACTAATTAAGGGAACTTTCAGTGCCATACATGGATGGAAACCCTATTTTTTTCTTCATATTATCCATCCTGGGGTTTTAACATCGAATAGAAGAATCTGCGTTTAGATGCAAACGCTAGGAAGAAAGTCTTGAAGGCCGATCAAAAGGACTTCGAGACATTATCAAGTCTGGGAGTTCCTCTGGCTAAGGAACTGTTGAGGGAACATACCTTCATCTTGCTCATGTCAGCGAGCTTTCGGCATTAGGTATAGAAATAGTGGCTTTAATTTTTTTTTTTTTTTTTCATTGATTTGCGATGAAAATCCTTTTTCCTTTGATTGCAGCGTGAACCGATGAAGCTAATCTTGAAAGACTTCTAACAAGCTTCTAGAAAGAGACCAGTGCCGGTTCAGCAAAAGGAAACCGAAGTCCGGAAGAAGGCCAGGGTCGAAGGGACTTCCAATATAGCTTCGACAAGGGCCACATCTGATGAAGACGATGTGCCCTCAATGGAACCTCCTCCAAGGAGCTCACCCCCATCGCCTTCTCCGGAATAATTCATCCTAACTCTGACTGTCGAAGAGCCGCTCCTTGCTTCTCCAAAGGATAAAAGAAAAGCAAAAGGAAGGCTACTCAAACCGAAGAGGGTTCAGGGAGGAACGCTCCAACAGACAGGGAATATCATGTACACTTTTCAATATTTTCTAATGAACAGGGCTTGGCGAACCCCGAATTGGCTAGGAGATACTAAAACATGCTCTCCTCCCTCGGGATTGGGAAGTCAGCAAAGCTCGATGCATTGAGGATATATCTAATTCGACATTTTCATCTATGCTAAAGGTGAATATATTGTCTCTTTTTTTATATAATATTCAATTTTGCTAACTTCATATTCCATGTGATCAATGCAGTTGGTTCATGATGTTATCTTTATGGAAGAGAGCATTATCGAATTCAGAGACTACCATAAGGGGAAAAAAAAACTCCAAATGGCTAAGGCCGAAAGAAAAGTGGCCGAGGAGTTGAAAAAGGTTATGGAAGAAAAGCTTGTCTTAAGCGATGCTTCAGTTCAGAATCTAAAGGCCAAACTAGAAAAAGCTCAATTAAAGAATTCTGAACAAGAGGCAAAGCTTAGGAAGAATAAGAAGAAGATTCGGTCTTTAGAGAATTCAACCAAAGATGCCCAACAGAAGACTGAAGAAGTAGTCAAAAAGGCCGATGAATCGATCAAAAGAGCTAGATGGCGGCTGAAGAAATAAAGACCTTGAAAGATCAAATAAATAGGCGGTTGAAGACTATAAAAAGTCTTCGCTTTTGATGATGAAATAACTAACCTGGAACCTTCAGCTACCGAGAGGGTTTCAATGATGGGGCAAAAGAAGTGTAGAATCTTTACCCAAACCTCGATATTTTGAATGTCCAACTATTCAATCTTGAAGAAATAGAAGAGCCTGGATCGCTAAAAAGGTCCTTCTGAAGAGGTATATGTCACGATCGAAAAAATAACTGAAGAGGAAACAGCAACGATTGCTGACCTAGTCGACCCCATCCAAGCTAAAGACATTCAAGTTGAAGTCGATTCGTAGATTTTTTTTTATATATGAAAGACAATGTACATGTACCACTTTTCATGAATAGAACTTTTTCCTTTCCAAATGAACCATATTTCAATGGAACATTTACTAAGTATAGACTCATCAGAGGTAAGATGTTAAATGATGATCTTATGAAGAATTTGTGAATAAGCAACTCTTCGATGAGTATATTAACTTTCATATCAAAATTTGAATGAAAATTCATCTGAGGATAAAGTATTTAGATTTAGAAATAACAAGTCTTCGGACTCGAAATAATTCTAAGTCTTTGGACTCAAAATAATTCTGAGACTTTGAATTCAAAATAATACTAAGTCTTCTGATTCATGATAATACCAAATCTTCGGACTCGAAATAATATCAAGTCTTTGGATTCAAACAAATTAGTTTATCATATAAGTGATCTTCTCAATTTCATAATTTGGATTCTTCAGATCACATTAAACAGAATCAACTGGATAGAAAACCAAGCTTTGAGTAATTCTACTATTAATATTCCAAATAAGAGAACTTGATATGTGAAACCATTCCCTTTCTCCAAGAAGATTATTGCTGATGAAAGACATCATACATATTGAGTGGATATTGTTGGAAATTATATCCCAAAGCCAATCATCTAGGTTGTAGATGGTTGTGCTAATTCTGTAATTGTATATGAATTTTTAATGAATAAAAGTTATTCTTTTGGCTGTTCATCACATGTGCATTTTTAATGAATAATTGTATATGGTTGTGCTAATTCTGTAATTCTTTCGACATTCCAAGGTCGAGACAACAAAGTGCCTTCTAAAGTTTCAAGCCGGTAAGTTTCAGGATGGATGATTTCTTTGATCCGATAGAGACCTTTCCAAGTAGGAGAAAGTTTTCCTTGTTTGGCTGGCCTGGATACTTTAAATCTTTGCAAGACCAAGTCCTCAGGACGAAAAGCTCGTTCTTTCGTGTGAGAGTTGTAATATTTGGCAATCTTTTGATGATATGTGGCCATCCTCAGCTGAGCATAGAGCCAAGTGCCTTGTAATAAATCTAGATCACTCTTCGGTATTTTGAGTTTTCAAGTTCTTTGTAATGGTCAATCTGTAGAGATTGTAAAGAGACTTCTACAGGAAGGACTGCCTTAGTGCCAACCTCTCTTTCTAGTAGGGACTCCTCTTGGGGGGTTCATCTCTTATTGAACCCTTGCTAATGGCTGGATTACCTAGCGACTCAGACATTATAAAAAAGAGAAGAAGAAAGAAAGAAGACCCCTACCTCCAGGTAAAGACAAGGCAACCTATTGAAGTAAATAATGGTGTGGGAGAGAAGAAGATTTCAAAAAACATGAAAGTTCATTATGTGGAGACTTCCCCTTTTTATATATGCAGGACGACAGAGTTTTTTCTCAGGAAACTGACAATCTTTTTGATCGAGCAACATATCGGCGGTGCCGATCGTGGGTACGAATTACTAAGGGCATCATCAATGGATTGTCAGTTACGATCCGCAAAAAATGATATGGACGGTCGAGATGAACTTTTAGCATGTTAACTAAGGCTTAGGATGATGCCAAGCATATTTTCTCGATCAAATAAAAGTTCCATAAAACCTCTTTAATAAAGAGGATCAACCAGGTTTTTTAAGTCTGCGCTATCTTTTTGAAGCATTAATAATGGGCTGACACCTATCCTCAGCACGATCTCCAAATCATAAATCAGTTATTATAAGCGACAAATCAGAGATCTACCATCATTGGTTTTTTTTTTTCATTCATAAACGACAAACTCTAATTACTTCCATTTTTTGAAATAAAGTGTTACCGCCAAGATCGTCGTGGCCCGTAGTGCTGTCGACACCGAAGTGCGCTCCTCCTCTGTCGCCCGCCGTTCTCGGTTCCTGGACCTCCATGCTGGGTGCGACCGCCGCCTCGCCGCCCGACGATCTTTCGCTCCGCTGCGGGTGCGGTTGCCTCGTCGCCTGACGATCCTCTGCTCCTGAGCCTACGAACAGTGATTAGAGACCCGGGCCGGGGTTTCCGGCGGGGGCACTCCGACGATCAAGTCAGTGACGATCCAGGGGAACAGATCCTCCTCGTCGGGTCCCTTTCAATGGACTCCGTATTAGGAGGAGTAAAAGATGTGCGTGAAGGTGAAAACGTTGCAGGGGGAGAGTGATAGCAGGGACAGAGGGGTGCTCTGTTCCTCGGCTTCTCCTTGTGCCCCTCGTTTTCCTTCTACAGTAGTGGTAGTGGCGCTTCGCCCTCTTGGCCGGGCTTGTGCTTGTGGTGGTGGTGGTGCTATCCCCCCTTCGCTGGTGGGGGTTGCACTTCCTCTTCTTTTTTCCTAGCTTGTTTTTTTTTTGCCTGTGTCATGGAGTTGTTGTGTTACCTTCGGGTTTGTTGTGAACTTGGTTACCGTTTGGTGCTTGTCTCGGGATCCTCACCGGGCTGTCAGGCACATGCGGCGGTGTCCAGAGGAGTCTTTCCTGATTCATGATAGGGTGCGTTGTCAGGTGCTCCGACTCTTCTTGGTTGCCTCGTTACAGAAATTTGGGGGTGCCTCGAATGGCGGGCCACCGCCCGTGGGATTCGAATTTCCCAGTTGGCTTTCTCTTTTGAATGATCTGAGTGTTGGGAGGAATGTAGAATCTTGATTAGCATGCCGCTTGCCTTTCTGGTGCAACTGGCGGTTTCAGGTGGTCCGCACGGTCTGAGAGACGCTCCGGTACGGTCCTCGGGTGGCTCGCCGGTGTCCTCAGCTGGTGGGGACCTCGTCCGGGCTGGGGCCGAGCTGGGATGGCAAGGCTCGCTCCGTCCAAAGCTCTCTGAGCTTGCGGGGGGCTGCTTAGGTGGAGGAGGGTGAGGGTTGGGCTCGGTCCGGAGGGCCGCATTCGGAGAGGCTCCACATCGGCGGGTGAGCTCTCAGCTCGACCTCGACCGCAGGGCACTAACCTCCGAGGGTCTTACTCCGGAGGGTGGAAGGCGGACCCGGTCCAGAGGGCGCGCGCTCGAGAGGCTCCACATCGGCGGATGAGCTCTTAGCTCTCGCCTCGATCGCAGCGGGCAGTAACCTCCGAGGGACTCGCACTGGAGGGCGAAAGGCGTGACCCAGGGCGCGCGCTCAGAGAGGCTCACATCGGTGGGTGAGCTCTTAGCTTGGCCTCGACTGTGCACTAACCTCCGAGGGTCTCGCTCTAGAGGTGGAAGGCGACCTGGTCCAGAGGGCGCGCGCTCGGGGAGGCTCCACATCGTGGGTGAGCTCTATCCTCGACCTCAGACGCAGGGCACTAACCTCCGAGGGTCTCACCTCGGGGGTAAAAGGCAGGCCCGGTCCAGAGGGCGCGCGCTCGGAGAGGCTCCACATCGCGGGGGAGCTCTCTCGCTCGACCTCGACTACGGCACTCACTCACCTCCGAGGGTCTCGCTCTGAAGGGCTGAGGCGGACCCAGTCCAGAGTGCGCGCTCGGGAGGCGCTCCACATCGGCAGGTGAGCCCTTAGCCCGACCTCGACCGCAGGGCACTAACCTCGAGGGTCTCGCTCTGGAGGGCGGAAGACGGCTCCGACCTCGCGTCGACCCGTGAGCTCTGAGCTCGACCTGGGGGACTGAGCTCGGCTTGCTGTTCTGAGGGAGCTCAGCTCAGCTCGTAGTGGGATCCGGGCCGGAGAGAGTCGACGTGGCATCTCTTCTTGACGTGGCGCCTGCCGGTTCCTCCACGTCGCGAACTGTCCACATTATAAAGTTATTTTGAAATTGGGAGTAGAGGGAAGCTGTTGTGGTAATCCAGTTTAATATAAAAAATATCTGTTCATCAGTTGGATCAACTTTATTTGGCCCGTCTAACAGATCAGTGCACTTGAAGATGATATTTTCTTAATTTAACAAGGGCTACAGTCCATCTCAATGAAAAGATATATTATTACTTTATTATTTTATATTATTATTTCGTTCCATTCGGCTTTATGTCTTTAACCTGATCCGAAGGAGATCTTCGGAAATCTATTATTATTTCATTCTTTTTTATATTTTCAGCCTGGTCCGAAGAGGATGCCTCCTGAATCTATTATTATTTCATTCGACTTTATGTCTTTAGCCTGATCCGAAGAGGATGCCTCCGTAATCTATATTATTTTATCCGGCTTTATGTCTTCAGCATGATCCGAAAAAGATGCCTCTGGAATACATTATTATTTCATTCGGCTTTATGTCTTCAACTTAGTCTGAAGAGGACACTTCTGAGCATATTATTTATCCCTTCGGCCCCACAGTAAGTAGTTCTTTATCTTAGTTCACTCCGAATGAGATATATCCGAAGCATATAGCTAACACTTTTTCGGACCATTTCAAGGAAGACAGTCCGAGAGGTAGTTTGGCTCACTTCGAATCTTCTCTAAAGAGAGTATATTTGAAGCATGTGAACAACCTCTTTCAATAGTGAAAGTTGTTTTGGTTGTTCTAACCACTCATATGGTCGATAGCTCCGGCTTCGATAACCAAGGAATAACTAATTTCTGACCTTCCACTACCATATACTTACGTTATGAATTAATTTTCTATAACCGTAAGTTAGTTACACTCGGCCTATAAATTTCGGTAAGAGACACTCGAGGTAAGCCAACTTCAGGCAAGTTAGAGACAGTCTTCAACTAGCTCTTCAACACACTTCACTCATCTTCTCTCTTTTCATTTCCTATATTTTTTTGCTTTCAAGTTTTCCATTATGCTGCCTAAATTCTGGTTAATTTTGGCATGGAGTGTCCCCCATCGAAAAAAATCCGGCAGGAATTTGTTTTGCAGGCTTTCTTCAATGGTGAACCAGCTGGCACGTCGCTCCGTTCGGTCAGTAGGGATTTAACGTCAATAATTGATAATGAAATGCAGGACAAATTTATGTGTTGAAATTCATATCGGAGAAACATAATATGAGTATGCTGAGGGATGTGGGAAAAAAAAAAAAAAAAAGGTCATTGCATGGACAACACTTGGAGAGATGAACCAATAATGAAAGCTTGATGATTTAAATGCTTTACAGCATCTTTTACAGGTGTATACCATCTCTCCAAGGCAAACCCATCCAATCACTCTCATAATATCCATCACCTGCATGTCATCTGAGAGATTATCTAAATAGCGAGAATGCTAGTGCGACAAGTGATGGCCTCGAGGAGTGTGGGGCCAAATTGAGCTTAGGATTGTGAATGGTATCCAAGTATATCATGAAAAATAGACGCACCGTTCGAGTATGGGTCCTCTCTCGAAACTCGAATATGTATTTGTATTGCATATAGCTCTAATAATGCAGATATAGTTCAACTTTGAATCAATTTACTTATCCCAATAAATTTTTTTCAAAGATCTTGCCCTTAGCAAATAAAACTAAAACAATCCAACTTTAACCTAACATATCAATTAAGTGAGCTAAATGTCTTTATGCCCTAAAATCATGATAGATATGTTAGACCTGAAATGCTTTGCTAAGCATTCGCTCATGCTATTGTACCACCGACAGTCTGGTTATATCCATCCGTGGTCTTATCAACTTCAATGATTTTTATACATAAATTATTTCTCATCATGACTAACCCTGGGTACTTGCTTGGATGCATGGTATCGCTCCTTGCTACTTGGACAAGTGGATGAGTGCATCATGTGGGTTGGAGAAAAATAATGATAGATCCTGTTGACGCCTTTTCTCTTATCAAGATTGACGGAAGAAGGATGACGACTTCCATAGCTTGGTTGTATGTAGATACACCATTGCCATTGGATCAATGGGAAATACAATAATCAAAGAATATGACGATAGTAGCGTGGTTGACTTTCACGGACGTATGTTGCCATCACATTAATTTCGTTAAAAAAGAAAAAAAAAAGAAAAGGATATGGTATACCTAGGATGATGATCAAATTACTCTAACATTACTCCTATTAGTGAATTAAAATACTACTAGAAAACTAAAAGTGAAGAATCTGGAGATAAAGATCATAAGAGGAAGGGTAACTCAAAGATAAATTGGTCTCATTAATCCATGAAAAAAATATTGATTTAAGATTTTCTTATTTATACTAATAGATAAATGATGTGATAATTATCCACTCCTCATGATTTGACTTCATTTGTTTTGCTTTTTGCCAAACTACTTGATACTTTCTAGAGCTGAGATTTTGGTGTAGGGGGCATGAATTGCAAATTAATACCAGTATTTGGTTATGGGATGTTTTCTTGTTGTCTTGGTAAGTGGAGTGGATGGTTTGTGCCTTTGTGGATTTAACTTTGCAATGGCTAATGTTGATTTTTTGGCCTACAATGAGCTATAGCCGATGTTATAAAAAGCCTAAGAATTATTATTGTGTTTATATTAATTGTAAGACCACAAATAGTATTATAAATTAAACTTCAAGTGTTTGTTGGGCTTTATTGGCAAATTTACTTTGATAGGCCTTGAGGTGTTCTTTTTAGTGTCTTGTATATATGTTTCTATTTGGCATGGATGAGTAATAACCATTTCATTATTTTGTTGATAATATGCTTTTGTAACTTGTTAATGTTTTCCTACTTTTTTTCTTAATTGATAGGACGGTATGGCTAGAATAAGTAAAAACTGGATGCGGATTAGTAATAGATTATCTCTTGAGTATAGAAATGGAGTGAAAGATTTTCTTGACTTTGCATTCAAGCACACAGATCCTAGGGAATAAATTCGGTGTCCTTGTATCAAATATACAATACTCGATATAAATATCGAGATGATGTTGAGGCTGATGTTGTGATTCATGGAATAGTCCCATCATATACTCCGTGGTCATTACATGGTGAAGGTGTAGGTAACATTGAGAGTGATAATGTTGATGTCAAAAAAGAAACAGATATGGAAGATGAGGAGATTGATGATATGCAAGAGTTGATACATAATGTATGTGGAGTCCCTTATTTAGAGGGTGATGACTATACAAATTTAAATGCAAATGACTAAGATGAGCTCATGAGGGACCTTCAAAGTTTCATAGACTACTAAGTGAGATCGAGACATGTTTATATCCGAATTGCAAGAAGTTCTCAAAGCTATCTTTTGTTTTAAAGCTATGGCAACTAAAATGTCTTCATGGATTGAGTAACAAGGTTTTTTGGCTTTGCTTAAAGTATTTAGGAGGCACTTCTCGAGGGTGAGACATTACCAAATTCATTTTATGAAGTTAGAAAGATGATTCAAAATCTAGGCCTTTATTATGAGAACATTGGTGCATGCGTCAATGATTGTATGTTGTTTTGGAAAGAATATGCTAATGAGAATCACTGTGTTATGTGGGGCATCTCGATAGAAATCAAATAGAGGCAAAGCAAATTTTATTAAATCTTCATCTTTGAAAAGTCGCAAAAAAATTCCTATTAAGACTTTATGGCACTTTTCATTAATTCTGAGGCTTCAGAGGTTGTATATTTTGAAAACTGTTTCAGACATGAAATGGCATCATGACAAATATCTTAAGTATGGGGCTTTAAGGCATTCAACAGATTCTCAAGTATGGAAACATTTAGATGAGTTGTATCCATCATTTATTATAGAGCCTTGTAATGTGAGACTTGGATTAGCAAGTGATGGATTCAATCCATTTGGAAATATGAGTACTATACATAGTACATGGCCTGTGGTGCTTGTTCCTTATAATTTATCACCATGGCTATGTATGAAACAACCTTCCTTTATTTTGGCATTGCTCATTCCTGGTCCAAAAGCTCCAGGCAATGATATTGATGTAGATCTGCAACCATTAATTGAGGAGTTAAAGGAGTTATGGAAAAAAGGGGTCAATACTTATGATGCCTCAATGAAACAAAACTTTTGAATGCATGTAGTAGTCTTATGGACTATAAATGATTTTCCTGTATATGGCAATTTGTCATGATGGAGTACTAAAGGGAAGTTAGCATGTCCTTGCTGTAATAAAGATACATATTCATATTGGTTGAAGCATTGTGGTAAGTTCTGCTATATTGGTAGTCGTCGTTTCTTGACCCTTAACCACAAATGGCAAAATTCTAAAAAGAATTTAATCGTGAGAAAGAGCTAAGGCCACCTCCTAAGCAGTTGTCAGGATATGATGCGCTTGATCAATTGCATGGGCTCAAATATTTATATTGGTAAGATTGGTAAAAGGAGAAAACAGGAAGATTTCATACAAAGCTATAATTGGAAAAAAAAAGTATTTTCTTTGAATTACCCTATTAGAAGGACTTTCTCTTATGTCATAATTTAGATGTCATGCATATTGAAAAGAATATATGTGATAGTGTGGTTGGTACACTCTTAGACATTGAAGGAAAAATAAAGATAGTCTCAAAGCTCGTCGTGATCTTAAGGATATGGGTATAAGAGAAAAGCTTCATCCAACACTAAATGAAGGAAAATAATAATTTTCTGCTGCATGTTGTACACCATCTATGGAAGAGAAAACTGCTTCATGTGATTTTTTAAAGGGTATTAAGGTGCCTGATGGATATTCTTCAAATTTTCAAGATGCATTCATTCCAAAGAGCACAAGATATCTGGATTGAAAAGTTGTGACTGCCATGTCCTTTTATTAAATTTTTACTGCTTGCAATTTATGGAAGATTTTGTAAACCACTATCAGAAGCCTTAATTGAGCTTTCCACTTTCTTTAAAGAGTTGTTGTTTCCCAATAAGCAATCCAAGAGGGGGGATGAATTGGGTTTCTAAAAATTACTTGCAAGAATATGTGCCAATAAAATATTAAATTAAGTGCTAGTGCGAGATGAATAGTATGTTCTTGAAGAGTATGTAGTGAAAATATAAATACAACAAATATAAGAGCAAGTAAAGAAAGCTAGAGACAATCACAAACACAAGCCAAGTATAGTAGTTCGGTGCTTTTCAATGCACCTACATCCACTCTCCAAGGTCCACTTGGGAATTCACTATAATCTTCCATGATTATAGTCGATTAGTTTCCGGGCTCACTAATCAAAACCCCTTTTGGTTTTTACAAGGCTCACCAAAAGAAACCTCTTGGTTTTCAAAGGCTAACCAATAACCTCCTTAGTTTTCAACTAGGCTTGCCAAAAACCTCCTTGGTTTTCAACTAGGCAAACCAATAACCTCATTGGTTTTCAAATAGGGTAACCAATAACCTCCTTGATTTTGTTCTTAGGCTCACCAAAAACCTTTACAACAAAGATATGAGATAAAGTAAAGTAAACAAGAAAAGCTTTCTAATAAAAAGCTGATATCTCTTTGAATCTTGGAGAAGTTGCTTGTCTTGAACTTGATGAAGCTTCAATCAATGCTCAAAGGTGTTGGACTTGAATGCTTCTTGATAGCTTTAAATGCTTGGAGATTTCTTTTTGCTTGAAGGTAGTTGCTCTCAATGAATGGGTGAATGCACTTGCTTCTCTTTCTTTTTCTTATTCTCTTTTTATCCTCTTATGTTTTACTTTGATTTGAATCACTTAAATACCATCCCAGGGTCTCAAAGTTGGTTTATGACCGTTAGACACAAAAAATTAGCCATTGGGAGCTAAGAGAGCCGAGTTTTGCATTTGAAAAACTAGCCGTTACTGTTTTCAGAACTCCAAGTATTGACACTTCAAGCTATGAGTCGATACTTAGGGTCGACGCTTAAGTTCCATGAATCAGCACATAGTTCAAACTTCTTCATTGAAGCTCTCTAGAATTCGCAAGTGAGTCGACACTTCTTCAGGTGAGTCGACAATTGAGTCAATACTTGACATCTGTTGACCCCATAAGTGATTTTGATGATAACCAAACATTGGAGCATACATTTATCTTACTAACTACTTTTCAAGTGTTTTACAAGTTTTTATAGGATGATTTCATTGCTTAATTTCAACTCCCACATTCATAGTTTGAAATGAGTTGTGTTGTAAGTAATTCATGTAAAGAAGAACCCAAAGAAAAAGTTAAGTAAAATCATGAAAATGGATTACTTCTAGATGTATTTCAAGCTTAAAATTCCTTAGAAATATTGTTAGAAGAGTTTGAAGGCATCTTGAGACTTGGAAGACTTGCTAGATGATTTTTGGAGAAAACTGATAATTCACTGAAGATCTCATCCGAGTCGAGTTGAAGAGAAGAGAGCCGACTCTGGCATATGGCATGCATGAATTTCTGGCATGCAAATATCCGAGCCGACTCCAAGGGACCTGAGTAGACTCGTCCAGAGTACCACTTCCTGAATCAGACAGGCGAGCTAACCCAAAGGAAGTCAGACATCCGAGCCGACTCTTCAGAGATTCGAGTCGACTCCTCTAGAGTCCAGAAAAAGGATTATGAGAACTACAGCCAACCGAGCCGACTCTAAAGAAAAGAGCCGACTCTTCCAGACTATATTTTTGAAGGCCTGAGTGATGCGGGACGACTCTAAGATTGCTAAACATGCATGAAACTAGTAAACTAATTTTTTAATAATTTTTTATAATTTATGTTTGTAGGCTAAATTTTCAAACTAAAGTAAGAACTAGCAAATAGGATAGCAATGCATAAAATCATCATGATCGCAAAGAACTCATGCAAGATAATAAGTAGCTAGGACCCGAGAGTTGAGAAACTCCCGGTTTATGATAGCTTATCTTCATCAAATAAGATAATAAGAGAATGGAAGGTGTCTTTCCAGTCAGAGATTGAAACTTTGTAGTAGAAAGGATCACTCACACTCTGATTAGAGCCTGGATGAAGAAGCTTCAGTTCCTTGAATCAGATGGCTGATCTGGACCCGGTCTGAAGGCAAGAAAAGCCTCCTCTGGGAGGTGAAACTCTCAGGGATCGTACAAGCGTCAAGGTCAATCAAAACATCAATTAAACAAAGGAATACTAAACTAGGGTTTAGAATTGAAAGAACTAGATTTAGGTATGGATGTCCCGGGGAAGAAGCAGTTGCTTGATTGGGGCAGCAGCTAAGGCATTTCCTCTAGGCATGGTGGATCTCCAAAGATGCAGATGGAAGCTAGGGTAGCAAGGTTTCAATCCTGAAACACAAGGAGAGCACACAAGAACAAGAGAACCAACACTAGAATACTAAACACAAGGTAATATTACAAATTTCAGCAAGTTGTATTCATAAGAAAGAGATGATTACAAGACGGGGAGCGGTGGGGTATTTATAGAGTTCCCATGCCCTCTCTAACTAGGGTTACACATAGGTTAACAAGCATTTTCCTAGTTAGATTACATGTCCTTTCCTGGCGAGGTTAGGATTACAAAGCTTAAAAAACCAGAATCCTAACTAGGTTAGACTAGTCTTTTCCTTCTCACTTAAGGACACCTCCATTTGAGTTTAGACTTGGTCAACCCTCCAACGATGCCTAGGAGGGCATGTTGGGCTTTTAGGGGCAGCAAGGGGCCAGCCCAAAGGAGCTTGGGTGCATGGGCTTGGGCCTTTAGAAGCTGGGGTGGCCTGGTAGCCTGGTAGCAGGAATATTCCCTGGTATCTTGCTTCTTAAGGGCTTAGGCTTGGCACCTGGGCTTGATTTATTTGGACTAGGATACAGGTGGACCTCTGGAATCATGGATGCCCTGGTCTGGGAATATACTCTGGCATCTGAAAGGGAATCTAGGCATCTGGAGGGCATTTGGAAGGAATCAGGGTCACCATGGCCCATAGCTGAGGTCGAGGTCAGAATGCGCTCTTGCTGCTCAGGATCTTGCTCGGGTGCCCGACCTGCAAAACAGAGTTAGAGACCCGGGTTGGGAATTCTAGCGGGGGCACTTCGACGGTCAAGTCAATAACGATCCAGGGGAACAGATCCTCCTGGTCAAGTCCCGAGTGTGGACTCCATGCTAGGAGGAGAGTTAATGAGGAGAAAGAGTGCGAGCAGCCAAGCACAGAGTGTGGGAATGGCAGTAGAGGAGAGCTCGAACTAAGCTGCTGTGTCTGCCTAGACCCCTCCTGGGGGTTTCGCGGTAGCCTCGAGCGTTGTTTCCTGTACGCTGCTCCCTTCTTGCTCATTGGACCTCACTCGATTGATTCTTCAATCTTATTTTGAGTTTTCAGCTTGAGATTCTTCTTACCTTGTTTGAATATGGGAGACCCTTTTTGCTGGGGGCATTGCGTGCCGCTTATCTTAGGATCTTCCCCCTGCCTATGGACACGTGCGGCGATGTTTCGTGCCGTGGACGAGTTGTCTTTCCATTCTGGTGGTATGGAAGCTACCGTTCGCTCTGACATTCCTTCCGGTCGCTTCCTTTTGGAAAACTTAGCAAGACCTCGATCGACGGGCTATCGCCTCCTGGATCGGATCTACTAGTTGACTTCCTTTGTTGATCCTAGGATTGATTTTGATGATTGCAAAATATTGATGCATGATATGTTACAATTATGATTGTAAAGATTATTTTTGTAGATTATCATAGGTTTAGAAGATGTTTGAAGTGGTTTGGAAGAAGTTTGGAGAAGCTTGAAGAAGTTCAGCTCGAGCTGACTCATGGACCAAGAGCCGACTCTTTCAGAATGGCAAAACTATAATTATTTAATAAAGTTGACTAAATAATGGCAGAACTGTAATTATTCTGAAAGTTTGAGCCGACTCAACCCAGAAGAGCTGACTCGTCCAGAACTTTTATTTGGGTTATCTGAGACTTCGAGCCGACTCATGGACCTCGAGTCGACTCGAGTGACGGGTTCTGGCACTCCAATGACTAGTTGCAGAAATTATTTTTCTTCATTCTAACGATTCCAAATGATCATATTTCGATTCCCAAGATACTCCAATGGTCAAAACAATATGGGAACACTTCCAAAACATATATATGATGGATCAAATTCAAAAGAAAAGAAGAGAAGGCGGAATGAATTAGTTTTGGAGTTAAAGAAAAAAAATAAGCTTCAAAGGAATCTTTTAGGGAATCAAGTGAGCTTTATTTTTCACACTCAAGAGGGATTCAAAATCTCTACTACAACTCTTGAGGCATCTCTTGAAGAAGAGAAGAGCTTTGAAGAGCACATCTTGAAGCCTTAGAGCTACACCAATACGAGCTAAAGCGGCAACCATCTACTCTTTGGGAGTTTATATTTTATGTTGCATTGTTTGCTTGTTTTACTTTAATTTGGGTTTTAGGTTAGCCCATTGCAAACTAAGTTGGGTTCTTGGTGATCTTGGTATAAAACCAAGAGTGGGTTTTTGGTTAACCCATGTAAAACCAAGTTTGGGTTCTTGGAGATCTCGGTGTAAAACCAAGACGGGTTTCTTTGGTAAGCCCGGTGTAAAAACCAAAGGGAGTTGGGTTGGATTGTGATCCTGGTAAAACAACTCGACTGTATTCTAGGAAGAATATAGTAAAAATTTCAAGTGGTATCTTGGGTAGTGGACATAGGAGCGGGTTGCTCCGAACCACTCTAAATTTTTTTGTATTTGTGATTGTGCTTACTTTACTTTATTGCATTTATTTAATTTCTTCCGCTTTGCATATTGCACCACAATACCAAAAGGATTTATAAATTGCACATACTGGCTAAAGTTTTTATAATCCCATTTTAACCCCCCTTGGAAAGTGATGCGGGATGAAATATCAATGTAACCTGGTTATTTGGAAACAGGAAAACAACTAAACAAACTAGGACCGTGGGAGGGCTAAAAAGCCTCCTGGGACTAGGGCATACTGACACTAAAATCCTAAGACAGCTGATCTCTTTTGTTTTCAATTTTCTGGGTGGATGTGGCGAAGGAAGGATGAAGATGGGGGACCGGGAAGTGGAACTCATGGCCTTGAGACTCACTCTAGCGGGGAACGCACATAGAAAGTCAGGGGTCAAAGCCTAAAGCTACCCTCCCGAGGGATCACAGCACCAGCTACCCTGAGCATAAAGCTACCCTCTCGAAGGGATCACAGCACTAGCTACCCTGAGCTCCCATCGAACCCATAATGCACACAGCAGGGCTCTCACATAGATGCGCTAGGATGACTCTCGAAGGACACGAGGAGATAAAAAAGACGAGATAGGGGATAACTAGGGTGCTCATCGAATCCATAATGCACACAGCAGGGAACATCTCACACCCCTCATCGAACCCATAATGCACACAGCAGGGAACGAAGAAAAATGGGTCTCAGCCCAGAACAGAACCGGAACCAATCCAAAAATCTATATCAACTCTCTGATTATTACAGGGGGAGAGGAGGCCTTTATATAGAAAAACCAAACCCTCAGTTTCTTAGCCTCTAAGAAAACTAAAAAGGAAAATAAATTACCTCAAAATTCGTGTTGCATAAAAAATAGTGTTGATATGCTATGAAGAGCGTGTTGGCTTGATAATATGCTCCAGAAAGCGTGCTGCTCTGAAATATGGGTCGCTCTGAAATCTATGCAAATACAAACTCACGGTTGTGGAAGGGAAGAACGGTCTCCGGCGGAACACCAGCGGGTGGTGGACGGGCCGGCGGACGGCTGGCGACGGGCTGCGGGCGAGGCGGCGCAAGAATGGCACGGCACCCCCAGGGCGTGCCGTTTGGTCTTCCATGACCGTGGGAGACCTCAGGGCACCGGCTTGGCCAGTGGATGACGGGGACGGTCGGGGCCGGCGGGATGGTGGCCGGCGGACGTGCGGGCGGCGGTGGCGGTGCAGGGGCGCACGTGGGTGGATGGACGCCTCCCGCATCCGTTCGTCTTCCCACGGCGTGGACGGCGGCGGACCCCACCGGCGTTGGGCGAGGGCCGGCGGGCGGCAGGAACGGCGACGGGCAGCGGGCCGGCGGCGGTCGTGGGCCATGGCGAGCGGACGTCTCCGCATCCGTTCATCTTTCCACGGGCGTGGGGCAGCGGCGATGGCTTCTCCGGTGAGGGCGGGGCCGGTGAGCACCGGCGGGGCGGGGGCCGGTGAGCACCGGCGGCGGTTCTGGCGGGGGCGGCTGAAGGGCTGGCGGCCCGGATCTGGGGCCGGAGGGGCGGTGGGGCTAGGTTTCCGAACTTTTAAAGATTCACGGGAGAAAGGTTGCAGGAGGTAGAATAAAGTTGGGATAACTTGGGGATAAACCGAGAACAAAACCAGAATAGTGTGGATAGATGGAATAGCGGGATAGGAAAAATAAAAAAAATTCTGAAAAAATAAAAAAAAATAGAAAAATATCTGGACCTGCCCTGGATCCCCATCATCTCCTCGACCGTGAAGAACTTGACTCTGTCAAATTCGAAAAATGGAGCAAACCCTAATCCACAACTCGCTCTGATACCAAAATTGATGCGGGACGAAAAAATCGATGTAACCTGGTTATTTGGAAAACAGGGAAACAACTAAACAAACTAGGACCGTGGGAGGGCTAAGAAGCCTCCCGGGACTAGGGCATACTGACACTAAATTCTATGACAGCTGATCTCTTTTGTTTTCAATTTTCTGGGTGGATGTGGCGAAGGAAGGATGAAGATGGGGGACCGGAAGTGGAACTCATGGCCTTGAGACTCACTCTAGCGGGGAACGCACACAGAAAGTCAGGGGTCAAAGCCTAAAGCTACCCTCCCGAGGGATCACAGCAATAGCTACCCTCCTGAAGGGGTCACAGCACCAGACCCAGCCTCCCATCGAACCCATAATGCACACAGCAGGGCTCTCACATAGATGCGCTAGGATGACTCTCGAAGGACACGAGGAGATAAAGAAGACGAGATAGGGGATAACTAGGGTGCTCATCGAACCCATAATGCACACAGCAGGGAATGTCTCACACCCCTTATCGAACCCATAATGCACACAGCAGGGAACGATGAAAAATGGGCCTCAGCCCAGAACCAAACCGGAACCAATCCAAAAATCTATATTAACTCTCTGATTATTACAGGGAAAGAGGGGCCTTTATATAGAAAAACCAAAACTCTCAGTTCTTAGCCTCTAAGAAACTAAAAAAGAAAATAAATTACCTCAAAATTCGTGTTGCATCAAAAATAGTGCTGATATGCTATGAAGAGCGTGTTGGCTTGATAATCTGCTCCAGAAAGCATGCCGCTCTGAAATATGGGCTACTCTGAAATCCGTGCAAACACAAACGGTTATGGAAGGGAAGAACGGTTTCTGGCGGAACACCAGCGGGTGGCGGACGAGCCGGCGGACGGCTGGCGATGGGCTGCGTGCGAGGCAACGCAAGAATGGCACGGCACGCCCCAGGGTGTGCCGTTTGGTCTCCCACGGCCGTGGGAGACCTCAGGGCACCGGCGTGGCCGGTGGACGGCGGGGACGACCGGGGCCGGCGGGATGGTGGTCGGCAGACGTGCGGGCGGCGGCGGCAACGGCGGCGGCGGCGCAGGGGCGCACGTGGGCGGACGGACACCTCCCGCGTCCGTTCGTTTTTCCCTCGGGCGTGGACGGCGGCGGACCCCACCGGCGATCGGGCGAGGGGGGTGGGCGGGCGCGCAGGACGGCGGCGGGCAGCGGGCCGACGGCGGCAGCGATGACGTCGGCCGTGGCGAGCGGACGCCTCTGCGTCCGTTCGTCTTCCCACGGGCGCGGGGCGGCGGCTTCTTCGACGAGGGCGGGGGTCGGCGAGCACCGGCGGCGGTTCCGGCAGGGGCTGCCGGAGGGCGGGCGGCCCGGATCTGGGGCCGGAGGGGCGGTGGGGCTAGCGTTCGAACTTTTAAAAATTCACGGGAGAAAGGTTGCAGGAGGTAGAATAAAGCTGGGATAACTTGGGGATAAACCGAGAACAAAACCAGAATAGCAGGGATAGATGGAATAGCGGGATAGGAAAAATAAAAAAAATTCTAAAAAAATAAGAAAAAATAGAAAAATACTCGGACCTGCCCTGGATCCCCATCAGAAAGCCACCTGGGCAATAATTGGTATCAGAGCAGAGTCTTTGAAATTTACTTAGAGTAAAGATTAATGGCTATCCACATTAGCACATATCTTGCCGAAGGGCAATGTTCTACACGACCTCCACTTTTTATCAGCACAAACTATAGCTATTGGAAAGCACGCATAAAAATTTATATTCAAGCTATAGATTTTAAATTATAAAAAATTATTTTAAGAAAACCTCCCACTCCCATGATAAATGTTGATGGCATAAATATTCCAAAACTGGAGTTGGATTAGAATGTTTATGAAATGCAAATGGAGAGTTGAATGTAAGAGCAATGAACCTCTTGTATTGTACTTTAGATGCAAATGAGTTTAACTGGATTTCTACTTGCACCTTTGCAAAAAAAAATTTGGATAAACTTGAAATCACTCTGAAGGCACAACACAAGTTAAAACTCTAAGATCGATATGCTCATGCATTATCATGAAATGTTTAAAATGGAACATCATGAATCTATTTCTGAAATATTTTCGAGGTTACTAACATTACTACCATTTGAAAAATTTTGGTAGAATGTGCTCTAATGCAGATATGGTTTAAAAGATTCTTCGATCTTTGCCAAGAATTTGGGATCCTAAAGTAACAGCAATCCAAGAGGCAAAGGATTTAAGTAATCTCACATTAGAAGAGCTTCTCGGATCACTTATCATTCATGAACTCACCATGAAGTGCCGGAGTGAATATAGGAAAAGAAAAAGAAAATAATTGCAATCGAGGCGGCTACTGAAAAAAATAAAGAAGATTTACAAGTTCATCATCCAAGAGGAACAAGACCAAGATGAATTAGCCCTGGTTATGAAAAGTTTAAAAAAATTATGGGTAAGGGCAGATTCAGAAAAAAGAAAAAGTATATAGCTAAGAGGGAGCCATACAAAGAGAAAGAAAAGAAAAGAAGGCATTGGCAGCCACTTGGAGCGACAGCGAAGATTCAAGCTCAAGTGATAATATAAAGCAATCAAAAATTGCCAACACATGATTTACGATTCTATAAAATGAGGTAAATTATGTACCTAACTCGGATTTACATTTGATGACTTAAATGCTTTCTTATATTCTTAATTGATGAATTAAAAATTATTTAAACTAATTAAATTCATATCATCATCTTAAAACTATCATATGATATGCTTCAAAATGAAAAATGATGCTTTGAAAAAATATCATGTTTTGCAAATTGAATTAATTCTATTTCTGAAATTGAAAACTCTTCAAAAAGAAAGATTGAATATCTTGAAAAGAATGAAGTATTTCATGAAGAAAATCAAAGGTTGCAAAAGAAAATGAGAAACTCAAGCCTTTAATTGATAAATTGATTTTAAGTTCAGATAAGCTTGAGTTATTATTAAGCAATCAAAGATTTTAAGTAGTAGAGCTGAAATTGATTGTAATTCAAATTCTAATTTTGTTAAAAGAAAGATTTCAGCTCAAAACGAATCTCAAAAATCTAATGTTGTTTGTTTTTGTTGTAAAGAGTTGGGCATAAAGCTTATCTTTTTAATTTCAGAAAGAAAAGGAAAAATAATGTAAAGAAAGTATGGGTTCCAAAAGGAACCACATATACTAACTCCAATGGACCCAAAAGATTTTGGTACTAAAATATCCACTTAGCTATTTTGCAGGTTTATCTTGCAGCCCATCATCAGAAAAAAAGATTGCAATGATAAAGTGGCTGTGCAAGGCATGAAATAGGGTGGAAGAGCAAGTCTTCATCCTAAAGTTAGGGCAAGTGGACAATGGTTTGTAGATATAATGGCAAATTGAAGATTATTCATATTGGTATAATTTACTCAAACCTTCCTTACTTTTTAATATATGTAATGCTAGTCATTTACTTGAAGCAATTTGCTATGTTTATTATATTTGATGCTTCAAAATAATTTAAATGTTAACTATGCAAAAGTTACTAGTATTCTTGATTATGTGAAATTCATTGAACTTTGACTTGAAACTTTTGAATGTTTGAGGTATGATTGATATTCAAGTCTTGTGGCAATGAACCATGAAATCAAGAGTTCTAGCGTACTCTAGCATAGATAATTTGAGATGTGCTAGTATGCTTAATGTTTTAAATTGATCATGAGTATAGATTGATTTTTATGATTTTTATAAACTCATGACTTTAATTCTTCTATTGATATTTATTTATTTTTATTGATACCATGTTTTACATTACTCTCCTGCATGAATACTTAAATGAATGTGAAAGAGAGAGGAGTGTATATGTTAGATAAAATAAGAATTAAGAATCATGATATGCCCAACAATTAGTATTTGTAACAATTGATAGCATAAAGAAAGGGAAGAAAAAAAAAGAAATTATTGACAAGAATATGAAGGAAATAAAAAAAAAGAGGTGAAATTATCTCAAAATATCATAATATTCTTGTGATATTATTAAATCATTGATTAGTATCCCCTTAAAAGAATAATTAAGAATTTTTTTGTTGATGACAAAAAGGGGGAGAGATATAAGGTGTCATGAAAAAGAACATTTGAAAAGAGAGAAATTTTATTTTGAAATATATTGATAAATTAAGGGAGAGCTTATTGCTTATATGATACTTGTTATTATTTATTGAAATACAATCTTTTATAGAGTTAATTTTGTGCTAAGATTCTTTTTCATGCCCAATGTTTTGTCATCATCAAAAAGGGGGAGATTGTTGACCCTAGGATTAATTTGATGATTGCAAAATATTGATGCTTGATTATGTTATTAATTATTCTTGTAAAGATTGTTTTTGTAGAATATCATAGGTTTAGAAGATGTTTGAAGTGGTTTGGAATAAGTTTGGAGAGTTTGAAGAAGTTTGAAAGCATTTGAAGAAGTTCAGCTCGAGCCGACTCATGGACCAAGAGCCAACTATTTCAGAATGGCAGAACTATAATTATTTAGTAGAGCTGACTCCAGAATGGCATAACTGTAATTATTCCAAAAGTTCGAGCCGACTCAATCCAAAAGACCTGACTCGTCCAGAACATTTATTTGGGTTGTCTGAGGCTTCGGGCAGACTCATGGACCTCGAGTCGACTCGAGTGACGGGTTCTGGTACTCCAACGGCTAGTTGTAAAAATTATTTTCTTCATTCCATGGTTCCAAATGGCCATATTTCAATTTCCAAGGCACTCCAACGGTCAAAACAATATGGGAACACTTCCAAAACATATATATGATGGATCAAATTCAAAAGAAAAGAAGAGAAGGAGGAATGAATTAGTTTTGGAGTTAGAGAAGAAAAAGTAAGCTTCAAAAGAATATCTTTTAGTGAATCAAGTGAGCTTTATTTTCCACACTCAAGAAGGATTCAAGATCAATCTACTACAACTCTTGAGGCATCTCTTGAAGAGAGGAAGAGCTTTGAAGAGCACATCTTGAAGCCTTAGAGCTACACCAATATGAGCTAAAGCGGCAACCATCTACTCTTTGGGAGTTTGTATTTTATGTTGCATTGTTTGCTTGTTTTACTTTAGTTTGGATTTTAGGTTAGCCTGTTGCAAACCAAGTTGGGTTCTTGGTGATCCCGGTATAAAACAAACCAAGAGTGGGTTTTTGGTAAGCCCGTGTAAAACCAAGTTTGGGTTCTTGGTGATCCTGGTGTAAAACCAAGAGTGGGTTTCTTTGGTAAGCCTAGTGTAAAAATCAAAGGGAGTTGGGTTTGGATTGTGATCCCAGTAAAACAATCCGACTATATTCTAGGAAAAATATAGTGGAAATCCCAAGTAGTATCTTGGATAGTGGACGTAGGAGCGGGTTGTTCCGAACCACTCAAATTCCTTGTGTTTGTGTTTGTGCTTACTTTACTTTATTGCATTTATTTAATTGCTTTCGCATTGCATATTGCACCACAATACCAAAAGGATTTATAAATTGCACATACTTGCTAAAGTTTTCATAATCCCAATTCACCCCCCTCTTGGAAGCCACCTGGGCAACATCCTTTTTTGGAGGGTGCAGATGGTTGGTGGTGAATGTATAGCCTCGATCGGAGGATTCCTTTCATTTTGGTGTAAGTGGCAGCTGGGACCATCATCACGGCCTGGTAGGCATCTTTTTGTGGTCCTCGGACATCGAGTCACCATCCAGGGAGAGCAGCGACATCCTTCGGCTGTAGATCTCTTTGTCCGAGGTGGAGCCGATCTGGAGAGGTGGAGCTTGACTTTGGCCTCGGCATCTCGACCTGGAGGGAGCGCAGCCGGGCGAAGGAGAGACGGAGCTTGACTTCGGCCTCGGCTTCTCCACCCGGAGGGAGCGCGGCCGGACGAAGGAGAGGCGGAGCTCGACTTCGACCTCGACCTCTCCACCCGGAGGAAGCGCAATTGGGCGAAGGAAAGGTGGAGCTCGACTTCGGCCTCGACCTCTCCACCCGGAGAAACGTGACTGGGCAAAGGAGAGGCGGAGCTTGACTTTGGCCTCAGCCTCTCCACCCAGAGGGAGCGCGGTGGGCGAAGGAGAAGCGGAGCTCGACTTCGGCCTCGGCTTCTCCACCCGAAGGGAGCACGGCTGGGCGAAGGAGAGGTGGAGCTCGACTTCGACCTCGGCTTCTCCACCTAGAGGGAGCACAGCCGGACGAAGGAAAGGTGGAGCTCGACTTCGCCTCGGCCTCTCCACGGAGGAGCACGGCGGGGAGGGAGGGCTGGCCGCTCTCGGACCTGGAGAGGTGGAGCTCGACTGGCCTCGGCGAGGAGAGCGTGCCAGGCGAAGGAGTCTGGGCTGAGGTGTCCCACGTGGCAACTTCATTTGATGTAGCATCTAACAGGGTCCCACGTCAACGATCCCGCCATATCATTTTCCCCCCACTCCTGAGACCCGTTGGTACGCGGCGCTCGAGGTGAAGGGAATAAATGCGGTGTTGACATGGAAAGGCAGAAATCCGGTGCAATGATGACCATGATCACCGGCGCTTCGTGAGGCGGTTCTCTAAGCCAGTGCGGAGAAGCCACGTGGACGTGCCCGAGGAGCAGTTATTGCTAGCATGAAATTCAGAGTGGCTACGGTCAAAGCCAGGTGTCCCGTTCATCGATGGCCGACACGTGGTGCAGATCTATCGGTGGAGATGCTGTAACGGTATGGTTAGGCATCCGATCACTTTGAAATGAAAGGAAATTTTCTCCAAAACATTATCTCTTTCAAATCTTGAGTGCCCGCCATCGTACCAAACTTCTCTTCTCTCCCCCGACTATCCTAGACTCTCCCAGTTAGCCAGGTTCATCTCTTTCCTTCCCCATCTTCCAGTAGGGTAGGATTTCTCCTTAAGGTCAAGGTCTTCTCGGACGTAGTCCATCCTCATCTTCTTCTCTTCCATCCTTCATCTCCCCATCTTTAAGATGTCTCGTTTCGGCCCCAACTTTCGCCCCTCAACCAATCAGGCTGAGGCGGGGCCTTCTCGGTTGAGGCTGCTTCTTCTTTCTCCGATGAGGAGGAAGACATGCTTCGAGTTGAGCAGGAGGTGCCCTCCCACCGGGATCATCATTAAGGAGCCTAAGCTAGCCCCTCTTGTCCTCCTCCACCTGAACCTGCCCCCAAACTTCCTCGGTCAATAGGTCCTGGTGGGGTTGTTTCGATAATGTCTGCTGAGGACCTGGCGACCATCCAGGATGTCTATGGCATCCCGCACTCTGTCGACTCTCGGTCCCTCGACCGGGGAACGGATCACTTCCAGTGGCCCATGCCGGATAGCCCACTACGAGGAGATTCTCGCAGGGGGACTTCGGTTTCCTTCCATCCTTTCTTTCCTTTCTATGCTGAGCAATTTCCGTTTCGTCCCTACTCAACTCATCCCGAATGCTGTGAACACCATCTTCTGCTTCATAGTACTCTGTCACTTTCATGGGATTGTAGCCCTTTTTTTCTTGTTCAGGGCCTTTTTTACCTTGAAATGCCATCCTTCTGAAAAGGGGTGGTGGTCCATTTCTTCTCGCCCGAGGGGCATTAAATTCGAACTCCCTTCTTCCATCAAAGGATGGAAGAACAAGTACTTCTTTGCATCGATCAAGGGGGTTGACTGGGTTTGGACCGACCCAGATCAGTCCCCTAACCGAAACTCCATGATCAAAGCAGCTAACCGAGAGGTCTTCGAGCAGCTCCGCACCATCTAGATTTATTCCTCGAGGTTCTGCTATCAGAGCAGAACCTCTTCGAGGTCGGGGTCGACCCGATGAGAGAGTTGGGTGAGTTCGGCTCGAACTTTTCTTCTTGTGCTTTTTCTTTTGTTTTTCTGAGCTTGAGCGGGCACTCTTTCTTCTGTGTGCAAGTATGAAGTTTTCACTAGATGACTTGCTCTCGATTACCAAGAAGAGGGGTCCTCTAGCAGCGATCGGTGAGTCCCTCTCGAAGAGGGCTCGCGATGAAGGCGGCGCGGTGATTGCTTTCGCCGCACCGACTGAGCCGAGCAGAGGAGAAGCTGAGACCATCCCTGAGCAAGGAAGGAGGCGGTCAGGGTACAGCTCAAGTCGGTTTAGAGGGCTACTGAGCCCTCACTAGAGCAGCCGAGGCAGCGAGAGCCGGAGTCTGAGATGGTAGTCCGGGCCAGGGCCGCTGCCGTAGCTGCTACCGCGATGTCTCCTCCTCCCTCGGAGATCATTGTCATCGAGGAGGAGGAGGAGCAAGGAGGAACGGAGCCGACGCTGGGGGCACCATCCGAGGAGGTGCCATGCTCCCACCATGCCCCTGAAGCTTCTTCTACTGGTGGAGCGGGCGACTCCGTGTCCAGGGTGAGCAGGAGGGAGAGGGACTACCACCGAGTCCCCTTCAAACTAGCACCAAAAAATCTCCCTGGTCTAGGACCAGGTCTGGCGGAGCGCTTGATGGATTTTGCAATCCAATCATGCGACCGGCGGGAGAAGGCTGGAAAATTTTTGGGGGATGTAATCAGCAGCACATTCCCCCATCTCTTCTCGGTAAGCAACTTCATCCGCTTCGTTTCTTCCTTCTCCCTTCTGTATTGGTTGCTAATGCCTTCTTTGGTGCAGCTCGATGCAGAGCTCCTTCTGATCAGGGACTGTTGCAAGAACTGGTTGAAGAACGACAGGCAGTTGGCAGCGGTGCTCAAGTCCGTGAAGACCGAGCTGAGAAAGAAAATGACGACACCTGGGAGGCGAGTCAAAAGAACAAGGAGCTCCGAGGGGAGCTCGCAAGTGCCAAGAGGCACTTGAAGGAGCTTCAGGTGAGCCTTGACCAGGAACGGAGCCAGTCAAAGAGCAAGGCAGAGGAGCTTAAGGCCACCAAGTTGAGGCTGAGCGAGTCCAATGCCGAAGCTATCCGACATAAGGGGCGTGCCCAATCTCTCCAGGCTGAGTTGGAGGCAGCCAGGGAGAGGTTGATTTCTGCTGAGAGGAGGGTCATCGCTGTCGAGAAGGAGGCAGCTGTGATGGTCGAGTTGGCGGAGGTGGCAAAGAAGGAGACCACCGAGGTGGTCGGCCAGGTCGAGGCTGCCAAGAAGGGAGCCGCGGAGGCCATGACGAGGTACAGGGCTTCGAATGAGTTCGCCGTCGAGTTCCATGAGACGGCATCGGACTCCTTCTACAAGGGCTTTATGTATCTCCACTCCAGGGTGGAGGGCTTTGTCTCGTACAAGGGCCAAAGCTTTCTCGCATATCCTAGGGCTTCAGACGGGGGACCGACCCCAGACTTGGGCACTGTTGAGGAGCCGACCGCAGCCTTCGATCCTGCTCCACCGGTGGTGGGTGCCGAAGCTGAAGCCAGTAGCCTGGGGCCCCGGAAGATGAAGTCCCGCCAGCACATCATCCCAGGAAGGAGCCGATCGCGTAGAGTAGGGACCCTTGTTATTTTTCTTTTCTTTGTTTTCTTTCCTTTGGTCTGGGCTACCCGGCATGTCGGGGCCCAGAAACACTTGTTTTAAGCTGTTTGTTATCAATGAAGAAACTTTTTCAGTCATCTTCGGCTTGAAACTTCTTCTTTCTTTCTCTTCTCTCTTCTTCTCTTTCTTTTCTTCTTCTTTTAAGTTCCGAATATGCGATGAAGTTAGAGAGAAGTTCTTCAATTTGCCGAGTTGTTTCCACTTTGTGCGAGAAGTGGTCGAGTGCTTCTGAATGCTTTGTTTGAGGAGATCCTTTCGATCTCGCTGGGATCAGCTCTAGGTGTGCACTTGTTGGAAATGCCAGGTGACTGCAGGGCTTCGGTCTTCAGGAGTTTCCGGGCCTGAGGTGCCGGGTTGTTCGATCTTTGGTGCCGGGCTTCAGGAGTTTCCAGTCTTTGGTACGAAGAGCTGGACTCCGGCTTTGGTGCCGGGTTGACCGGTCTTTGCTGCCCGGGAGCTGGGCTCCGAGCTTTGGTGCTAGGTAGACCGGTCTTTGGTGCCCGGGAGCTGGACTCTGGGCTTTGGTGCCGGGCTGACTGGTCTTTGGTGCCGGAGAGCTGGACTCCGGGCTTTGGTGCCAAGCTGACCGATCTTTGGTGCCGGAGAGCTGGACTCCGGCTTTGGTGCCAAGCTGACCGGTCTTTGGTGCCGGAGAGCTGGACTCGGGTTTTGGTGCCGGGCTGACCAGTCTTTGGTGCCCGGAGTTGGGCTCCGGGCTTTGGTGCTGGGCTGACCAGTCTTTGGTGCCGGGAGCTGGCTCCGGGCTTTGGTGTCGAGCTGACCGGTCTTTGGTGCCGTAGAGCTGGACTCCGGGCTTTGGTGCCGTAGAGCTGGACTCCGGGCTTTGGTGCCGGGCTGACCGATCTTTGGTGCCCGACAGCTGGGCTCCGGGCTTGGTGCTGGAGAGCTGGACTTTGGGCTTTGGTGCTGGGCTGACCGGTCTTTGGTGCCGGAGAGCTGGACTCCGGACTTTGGTACCGAGCTGACCAGTCTTTGGTGCCCGGGAGCTGGGCCTCGGGCTTTGGTGCCAAGCTAACCGGTCTTTGGTGCCGAAGAGCTGGACTCCGGGCTTTGGTGCTAGAGAGCTGGACTCCGGGCTTGATTGCTGGAGGGTTGGACTCCGGGCTTCGATGCCGGAGAACTGGACCCCGTGCTTCGATGTTGGAGAGTTGGACTCCAGGCTTGATTGTGCCAGACCTTGGGTCAGGCAGCGATATCCCTACAAGGCAAAAGTAGTTTGCATAAAAGAGGATCTTTATTATTACTAGAAAAAGGCTTACACTACTGATAGTATATTCTCAGGTTGCAAGCATTCCACGTCCGCGGGAATCTGGCACTGTCCAGATCCGCAAGGTAGTAAGCTTCGTGTGGAAGAGCTTCGACCACCTGTAGGGGCCCTCCCAGTTCAGCGAGAGCTTGCCGCATGCCGGGGTTGAGATACTTCAACTTGGCGCAACACCAGGTCGCTAGGGCGGAAACCTTCGGGTTTACCCATGCATCGTAGTACCAGGCTACGTGCTAATGGTAAGCCACCATCTGGAGTCAAGCCTTGTCCCTGATTTCCTTGAGGAGGTCCAGGTTGAGAAGAAGGCGCAACGGATTCTCTACTTCATTATACTGTTGTATCCGCAGTATGGGCACTTTGAGTTCGACTGGAATAACGGCCTCTACGCCGAAAGTGAGGTTGAAAGGTGTCTTATCCGTGGCCGTCCGGGGCATTGTGTGGTAGGTCCAGAGAATGCTGGAGAGTTCTTCTGCCCACCTACCCTTGGCCCGGTCCAATCGATCTTGAGTCCTTGGAGGATGGTCCGATTGGTCACCTCAGCCTCCCTGTTGGTCTTGGAGTGAGCCACCAAGGTGAAACGATGTTGGATGCCGAGCTTAGCACAGAATTTTTCGAACTCCCGATTATCGAATTACCGCCCATTATCGATGATAATGCTATGGGGAAGCCCAAAGTGGCAGATGATCGACTTTCAAAAGAATTGGCGGACTTTGGCTTCCGTGATCCATGCTAGTGGCTCTGCTTCTACCAATTTGGTGAGGTAGTCAATGGCCACCATCAAAAGCTTCTGTTGCCATGATGTAGGGGGAAATGGACCTAGGATGTCTATTCCCCACTGGACGAACGGCCATGGGGCGGAGAGCTGGGAGAGCGGCGCTGCTGGTTGATGCTGTATGTGGGCATGGCGCTTGCATTGGTCACACCTCTTCACGAAGTCAGCGACATCCTCCCTCATGGTCTCCCAGTAGTATTCCTGTTGGAGAGCCTTGTATACAAGGGTCCTTCCCCCGACATAGTTTTCGCAAAGGCCTTCGTGTATTTCTTAGAGCATGAAGGTTGCCTCTACAGGTTTCATGCATTTCAGGAGCGGATAGGAGTAGGCTCGGTGGTAGAGATGTCCTTCCATGAGGACGAACCGCGAGGCCTTTTTCTTGATAAGGCCAGCCTCTGTACGGCCTTCCGCAGGGTGCCATCATTGATGTATCTGATATACCTATCCATCTAGCTCAACTCCGGGGTGACTGCTGCACCTCTGCGGGGGTTTCGTTGCTTGGATTTTTGAGGTACTCGATGTGTGCACGCCCTAGTGATGAGTCCGGCAAGGTTGCAAGTCTTGACAGTGTATTGGCACGAGCATTCTCACCTCGGGGGATGTGAGAGATGCTGAAGTGTCAGAAACCTGTCGTGCTTGAGCGGACCCGCTCTAAGTACTTCATCATCTGGGGATCTCTAGCTTCGTACTCTTTAGAGACTTGTCTGCCACCAGTTGGGAGTCGGTGAAGACCTTCAGGCTTCGTACACCTAGCTCACGGGAGACCCTAAGGCCCGCGAGGAGTGCCTTGTACTCCGCCTGGTTATTTGTTGCGACAAACATGAAGCGGAGTGTGCATTCAGCTACAACTCCATCACTGTCAGCGAGGATGAGACCTTCTCCACTTTCGCCTGCATTGGACGGGCCGTCAACATGGAGGATCCAGGACTCCTCGGCACTGGGCTCCACTTGGTGCTCCGAGATCGTCTGCTCTGCCTCTTTGGCAAGTCCCGCGCACTCGACTAGAAAGTCGCCAGCACCTGGGCCTTCTAGGATGACCTCGGTCTGTACGTGATGTCAAACTCGCTGAGCTTTAGTGCCCACTTGGCTTAACTTCCAGATGTGTTGGGATGACTAAACACAGCCCTCAGGGGCTGGTCCGTCAAGACCACGATTAGATACACTTGGAAGTACAGCCTGAGATTCTAAGCAGACATGATAAGAGCAAAATTAATTTTTCGAATCGGGTGTACCTGATCTCGGCATCCCAGAGGATCTTGCTGGCATAGTACACCAACTTCTGGGACCCGTCTTGATCTGTGCAGACGAGTACCGAACTGACGACTCTAGGGGTGACTGCCAAGTACAGTAGGAGCTCCTCTCCTATCTCCGACCTGGAGAGCAGTGGTGGTGACGCCAGGAAGTCTTTAAGCTCCTCGAAGGCCGTCTTGCACTCCTCTATCCAGGTGAAGTCGTTCATCTTATGCAGCACCTTGAAGAAAGGAGGGTAGTGGTCCGCCGACCTCGAGATGAACCAGCTCAATACGGAATTCAACCTGTCAGGCATTGCACCTGCTTCTTTGAGGTTGGATGCTTTATGTCGATGATCGCCTGGACCTTCTCCGGATTTGCCTCGATTCCTCTTTGGGTCTCCATGAAGCCAAGGTACTTCCCTGCTGCTACTCTGAAAGCGCATTTTGCTGGTTCAGCTTCATCTTATGATCTTGGAGGTTTTGGAATGCTTCCGCGAGGTCGGCGACGTGGTCCGACCTCGGCTTGCTCATGACGAGCATGTCGTCTACATAGACTTGCATGTTCTGCCGATCTGGTCCTTGAAGACCCAATTGACCAGGCACTGGTATGTGGCACCAGCATTCTTCAAGCCGAACGACATCATCCGGTAACAGTACATCCCTTGGTCGGTGATGAAGGCAGTGTGCTCCTCATCCTCCAAGTGCATCCAGATTTGGTTGTACCCAGAGAATGCATCCATGAAAGAGAGCAAGCGGTGCCCCGATGTGGCATCCACTAAAAGGTCAATTTTTGACAAAGGGAAGCTGTCCTTCAGACAAGCTCGGTTGAGGTCGGTGTAGTCCACACAGATCTTCCACTTTCCATTATTCTTCTTCACCATAACCATATTTGCCAGCCAGCTCGAATATTGCACTTCCCGAACAAAGCCTACTGCAAGGAGTTTGTCCACCTCCTCGTTGATCATCCTTTGTTTCTTCGATGCGAAACTCCTTTTCTTTTGCCGCACAGGATGATACTTCGGGTCGATGCTCAGCTTGTGGATTATGATCTCAAGTGGATCCCAGGCATGTCGGCCGTCGTCCAAGTGAACACGTCGGCCTTCACCCAGAGAAATTCCAGCAGGTGGGCTCGCTCATCATCTTGCAACTGCCCCCAATCTGCACCGTCTTTGCCGGGTCGGTTTCGAGAGGATACGATAGCAGGTGCTCGACCGGGCCACCTCTGGGGTCCTGCGCCCTTTGGTCGAGGTCGTCTGTGCTGGGGTCGTCCTAGGCAACCTTGGCCCCGAGGACGGTTTGGAGGCAATGTTGGATTGGCTGAGGTGCCCCCCTCATATTCCCGACATCGTAGGGAGTTGGAAACTACACCAACAGCCACTTTATAGAAATGACCGCATCGAGCAAGTTGAGCCCGGGTCGGCCCAGGATCACGTTGTAGATTGAGGAAAGCCTAACAACCGTGAAAGTCATCATGACGGTACTCTATTGAGGTGGCATCCTGGTAGTAACCGGAAGAGTGATCTCCCCTTTGACTCCTACAGAGTTACCTGTGAAACTAACAAGAGGTGTGTGCACAGGTCTGAGCTGAGCAAAGGATAAATTCATTTTAGAAAAAGCATCATAAAAAAGTACATCCGTGAAACTCCCACTATCAACTATGATGCGTTTTACAGGATGCTTTACGATCATCATCTCGATGACCACAGCATCATTGTTTACATTTTTATTTTCAAGCCCCCTCTCTCTCTCTCGCAAGGGAAGTACATTCTCAAAACCCTCTCCCCTCGGGGTCTTCTTGGGAGCGCGCTCGACTCCCCAGCATATCATTCCCACCATCTTCTTAGTAGAGCGGTTGTCGACTGCAGGGACTAGAGGGAGAGCGGTGAGCACCTAGGTTCTGCTGGGGGTCTGCCCCCCACAAACCTTTCAAGGTAGTCCCTCTTTATGAGTTCTTCAATTTCCTTCTTGAGATGTCGGCATTCCTCGGTGTCATGATTGTGGTCACGGTGGAGTTGGCAGTACTTTGACCTGTCGCGATTGGTAGACGGCTTCAGCGAAGGTGAGCGCTTCAGGTATTGTTCACCCTCGATATCCATGAGGATCTTCGTTCTTGGGGCGAGAAGAGGCGTGAAACTCTCTTCCAGGATGGGGTCTCTCCTCGGCTTCGGCCTCTAGCTAAAGTTCGGTGCGGATGGTCCGGGCTTCCGCACCCCAGGGGTCTCCCCGGAAGCTGGCTTCTTCAGAGGCCCTCCATCCAGCTCCCTCCTCGTGCGATCCGCCTCCTCAGCATGGATGTACTTCTGGACTTGGAGAAGGAGCCGGAGTAAGTTTTAGGAGGCTTTTTATCAAGAGAGTAGGTCAGGCAGGAAGTCCTAAGCCCTCTCTTCAGTGCCAGCATAGCACTGGCTCATCAAGGTTGTAGATCTCCAGCACGGCAACCTTGAAGCGGGCCACGTAGTCCCGTAGGAGCTCATAGTTCTGTTGCCTGATGGAGAAGAGGCTGTCCGCCTCTCGTGGCACCTTCTGGCATGCATCGAAGTGAGCCACGAACTTTCGCTCCAGCTAAGCGAAGCAACTGATGCTCTCCGGCTCGAGACGGTGAACCATTCCCGAGCTGCCTTCCAAAGAGTAGCAGGAAAGGCGATGCAGAGGAGGGCGTCGATCGTGCCCTGGACTCTCATGATGGCCTTTTAGCTCTCAAGATGATCCAGGGGTCGGTGGTCCTGTTGCAGGGATTCCACTGCAGCATGCGGAACCGGCTCAGAACCGGCTCCTCTTGGACTTCTCGGGAGAAAGAGGGATGGGCATTATAGCCCGCCGGCTCGCTGGTGGAGCCCTACAGGTTCACAAACTGGCGGGATAGCTCCACCAGCTTACGCTCCTGCTCCTCCAGACGCTTCTCTGCCATGAACCTGATAGCCTCATCGGTTGAACCCTTCGCGGAGGCTGACTGGAGCGGAGAAGGTGACATGTGAGGGGTGTCACGACGGGGAATCTTGCTTCTTCGACCTCGGCGGGGTTTAGCAGTGACCCGCTCCAAAGGCCAGGGACCGGCTCTTCCAATCGGTAGATTTGGCCCATTGCCTCTTCGTCGATGTTTGGTGGCTTCTCGGCTATCAGTGGTGGTCCGTGGCTGCGAAGGCCGTCCTTAGAAGGAGCGCAGGCTGTCGTGAGGTGCTGCGGCATGTACCACAGGAGTTCTTGGCTGCTGGTGGGTAGCCAAGGACCGGTGCTGGTGCTGGAGCTAGCACACTGTCTGTAGTGAGAATCTGCATCTACTGAACGAGTGCGGCTTGTTGAGTGTCCACCGGAGGTGGTTGAGCTGGAGCAGGGAGCTCCCTTTCTAGACTGTGCGGGTCCCCATGGGAGGGGGATCCCTCACACGACTGGTAGAGGCTTCTCTCGCTCGTGTCGTCACCATCCTTCCGATGGGCTGCTTGCGAGGGGACTGGGTTGGATCAAGATGTGTCCTGCCCCCCTTCCTGGCATGCAAAACTGTTGCTGCCAAGATCGCTGTGGCCCATAGCCGAGGTCGAGTTCGGAACACTCTCCTGTCGTTCGAGATCCTGCTCGGGCACCCGAACCTGCAAAACAGAGTTAGAGACCCGGCCGGGATTCCGGTGGGGGCACTCCGATGATCAAGCTAGTAATGATCCAAGGGAACATATCCTCCTGGTCGATCCTCGAGTGTGGACTCCATGCTAGGAGGAGAGTTAATGAGGTGAGAGAGTACAAGCGGGCCGAGCACAGAGTGTGGGAATGGCAGCAGAGGAGAGCTTGAATTGAGCTGCTGTGTCTGTTTAGACCCCTCCTGGGGGTTTCGCAGTAGCCTCGAGCATTGTCTTCTGTGCGCTGCTCCCTTCTTGCTCGTTGGACTCACTCGATTGATTCTTCAATCTTAGCTTGAGTTTTCAGCTTGAGATTCTTCTTACCTTATTTGAATATGGGAGACCCTTTTTGCTGGGGGTATTGTGCGCCGCTTATCTCGGGATCTTCCCTCTGCCTACGAGCATGTGCGGTGATGTTTCGTGCCGTGGACGGGTTGCCTTTCCATTCTGGTGGTATGGAAGCTACCATTCGCTTTGACATTCCTTCCGGTCGCTCCCTTTTGGGTAACTTAATAGGGCCTCGATCAATGGGCCATTGCCTCCTGGATCCGGATCTACTGGTTGACTTTTTTTTTGGAGGGTACAGATGGTTGGTAGAGAATGCAGAGCCTCGATCAGAGGATTCTTTTCATTTTGGTGTAAGTAGCAGCTGGGACCATCATCGCGGCCTGGTAGGCATCTTTTCGCGGTCCTCAGGCATCGAGTCACCATCCAGGGAGAGCGGCGACTTCCTTCGGCAGTAGATCTTTTTGTCCAAGATGGAGCCGATCTGGAGAGGCAGAGCTCGACTTCGGTCTCAGCGTCTTGACCCGGAGGGAGCGCAGCCGGGCGAATAAGAGGCGGAGCTCGACTTCGGCCTCGGCTTCTCCCTCGAAGAGAGAGCACGGCCGGCGAAGGAGAGGCGGAGCTCGACTTCGACCTCGGCCTCTCCACCAGGAGGGAGCGCGGTCGGGCGAAGGAGAGGCAGAGCTCGACTTCGACCTCGGCCTCTCCACCCGGAGGGAGTGCGGCTGGGCGAAGGAGACGTAGAGCTCAACTTCGACCTCGACTCCAATCGGAGGGAGCGTGGCTAGGCGAAGGAGAGGCGGAGCTCGACTTTGACCTTGGCTTCTCCACCCGGAGGGAGCGTGGCCGGGCGAAGGAGAGGCGGAGCTCGACTTCAGCCTCAGCCTCTCCACCCAGAGGGAGCACGGCCGGGCGAAGGAGAGGCAGAGCTTGACTTCGGCCTTGGCATCTTGACCCGGAGAGAGCATGGCCGGGCGAAGCACCCTCATGCTTCATCTCCTGCAACCTGACATCATATGCTATGTAGCGAGCAAGTACCCTTGGCCAAATATCTATCTCTAGTACCTCGACTTTCCCATACCTTCACCCTAAGAGCAAATCCATGAAATTCAATTTAAATTTGCCATTTATGTGTTTCCATACCATAGTCGTCCATATAAGAGATGGCTTTTCTAATGTACCATATCATTGTGCACCTGGATCCCTCGACTCTCCAAGTCTTCACCTCAACTTACACTTACAAAATTCAATATTGCATCCTCCTCTGCACTGCAAACATACTCTAATACCTTAGTCTATTTCCCTAGCTATGCCTCTATAAAAATTCTAGCCCTTAAGATGCTCTACCTTGCAACTTTACATATAGCCAATTACTTCAGCATTCACGAGCACTCTTTACCTTGAATTCCATCTTGTAGCCACAAACTAGTAGTCTTTCACATTCATGGGATCCCATCTATATGTGCCATTGATGTGCAACCTTGAGCATTCAGCACCGAGCACGTCATCTCTATGACATGCTCTCCCACTTTGAGTCGTTGACACCCATAACAGACTCAGATGTCCAGCTCCTCTGACACTGGACTTCCAGCTCTCTGAATCGACCATAGACTGAGCAACTTTTGCTCTGATACCAACTATCATGTGGTGAGTATTTTTTACCTCAAACACCTGTGTGGTGTCCCGGCATGTCACATACCAAGGCCAACCCTCCTAGGTCCTTTCCTTGGACAAGCATATAAATGTATAGCAGTCCAGCCACATAGCCACGCATGCACGTCCATGTCCTTACCCAGTAGCACTATCGAACTGAACATATATGACACTCTCAAGTGCTCATAAGTAACTCTCGACCCCTCGAGTCAACTGTACCACTCATGTGGACCTCCGTGCCATAACATTAGCTTTTTTCAAGAGTGCTCTACAGCTTGGCACCTCTAGGCCAACTTAATGGCTCTACTTCTCAAGCCAAGTACTGCCCACCCAGATTTCCTAAATCTTTGAGTACTTCCATGTTATGACATAACCACCATGCCACTGATCCATAAGATATCATGCTTTTCTTCAGGAATACATAGACCAAACCTACATGACATGACCATGCAACGCCTCCACTCTACATGGGGCTCAAGCAAACCATCTCCAGTGTTGCCTGATAGTTATTAATATTATGATAATTAACCCAACTTTATTTGGTTAAAATTAATATTTTTATATTGTGTAGAGCATAAATTATGGAATCCAACGGTGCAAACCGGATCCAAATCGAAGTTCATATGGGCCTAAATCAATTTTAGAAAAAATTAACACAGTTTTCGAAGCAACATGATTTCTGGAGCAGCCCTTAAAAGCTTACAGCCAGTTCACTGTGGACCAATTGATCGGTCCACAGAACTCTCGCCGGTCCACCGCTGCCATTATCAGTGGTCCATGGAGCAGGACCGTGGACCACAAAGCTCTGTTTGCTCCAGAATTCGTCGAGAGATGCCCCAACATCACCCAACCAACCCCCCGCGACCTCCATACCGGCCGAAGAGGTTCCGTTCGCAGGAAAATGGTCGGAAAGCTGCTGCCCTCCATCTCTTTCTCATCGTTCCATTACCCCGGGAAGCCGCCTAAGACGCCGTCAGCCGCCGCCCGAGACACCGTCGGCCTTCCTTCATCAAATCACCGTCTTCAAAGCCGCCGACCGAGTCTTCTTCACCACCGTCCCATCTCACACGACCCTCCTCCGTTTCCACCCCCTTCACCCGGAGAAGATGCCATGGACTTCTTGCACCGCCAAGAGCCTCCCTGGTCAGAAAACTTGCCGGAGAGCTGCTGTTCGCCAATTTCCTCCTCAAATGCTGCCGGCCCACTCTCCATCTTCAACGGCCGACGGTTCATCTTCTTCTCCCATCACCAACCTCCTCTTCCACGGTTTTTCTCATGTCTGAGGGAAAGGGTTTGTGGTTAGGAGAAGGGGTTCATTGTCGGACGACGCTGGGTGGACGCGCTGTTTGGATTTGGAAGGATGCGGAGGAGGATGCGAGGATAAGCATAGGAAGTCATTGAGTTGATCCAGCAGATAACATCGAAGAGCATATTGGCATCTATAAAACCCTCGGATCATTCTACGCTTCGAGAGAAGATTATTGAAGAGACTTTTATTCTGTGTTCCATTCCACTTCTAATTTCCGTATTTCTTTTCTGCGAAGTTGATGTCCATGATAGAAGGCTAGATCGTTTTCTCAGAATTTCACTGTACTTACTTTCTATGAAATAAAAGGAATTTTTTGTCAATACTTTTGTGAGTCATTCATTCTTATTAGGCATAGTTTATATTCTTGGGACAAGCTGCTGCATTTAGTAGGAATAGTTTATGCTCTTGGAATAAATTATCTCTAAGAAGGAATTTTTAAATTTGTATGTACTTGATTTTTGACTAATCTATATTTCAAGGAACGGGCCGTGATCAAACAGGTGCGGATCGTGATCGCCAAGAATAGGTTATATCTGGATCGAAGCATGCAGATGGCATATAAGTGGAGTGCCAGCCCACCTAGCAAGTAACCAGTTAGAATCTTGAGATTCTCATCTATTACATTTATTGTATTTTTATTATCTGTCTTAGTTAGTTGATTTATTTTTTTCTATTATTAGAAAATATTAGTATTGGTGATTGTTGACACTGAATCTCCGTCGACTGGATGGAGTAGTTCTTTCGCCGGATCGCTGTCGACCGAAACCTATAAAATAGATCCCCTGATCAGAAATCTTCCGGCGGGACACTCCGATGCAAAGTCAGAAGAAACTCAGACAGCAGCAGAATGGAGAAATTCAAAGCAGAGAGAGAAAGGAAAGAATTCAAATTTCTGGAAGGAGCTTAGCTTACCTCGAGTGTCCCTCTTACCAGTATTTATAGGCTCTAACATAACTGCTTACGGTTATGGGAGTTGGCAGATGCAACCTCCTTATAACTGTAAGTAGTGACGGTCGGAAAATCAGTTATTTCGGAGCTTATCTAATTTGAGGATTTCGAGCATGTGGGTGGTTGCAACAACCAAAACAGACTTTAACTGCTTTGGGTTTGAAAAAGCTCACATGTTTAAAATACTCCTCCTTTCTAGAGTAGGTACAAAGTGAGCTCAACATTCTCTTTAGTAGCGCTCTTAAAGAAATATTAGCTATACACTTCAGAAAAGTTTTTAAATAATAAAAAAAAAGTAAACATTTACAGTCCTGAAGATACATCTCCTCAGACTCTGCTGAAGGAATTAAGCTAAAGACATCCAATTGAAGGCATGGTCTTCGGACCAAGATAAAGGTACGAAACCGAAGACATAGAATTAATAAGCTTGGCTTCTGGACCAAGATAATGATACGAAGCTATAGATATTAGATATTAGCATGGTCTTCGGACCAAGATAAAGATACGAAGCCGAAGACAAATATCATTTTGTAGATCCGAATTTTCCATCAAGCCCAGGAGACATTTCCCTTTGTATACTGATTTGACCAATAAACAAAAAATTGAAATTGGTTTTCAGTCAAAGAATGACTCAATAATTAATTAAATAAAATTGGGATATCATAACAGCTGCCCCCCACTCCCAAGTTCGGAATGATTTGATTTCAAAAAATGGGAGTATTTAAAATCTATTGTTTAGTGGTAACTGACATATCATGATGGCGTTAACCCTGGCACGTCTTTTGCAATAACTGTTTTGTGGTGCGAGAGACGTGGAGAAGTCACGTGTCATCATCTTATTTGCCGTTTCGAAGGAAACGTTTCGAATCTGGAGAACTCCGAGAAATCTTTTTAGAAAAAAGTTTTTATTTTACCAAGGCAGAACACCTGGCAATCATCTGGAGATTGATCACAGTTGAGAAGTCATCGTAGCCATTCACATCATTTCATGCAGATCGCAGTCACCGCTTCATTAATGGGTGACTATTAGGAAATCGTACCCATGATCGAGGCTGTTGATACAACGTACGATTGAGGAGATTTCTGAAGTGCCTTGAAAACTCTGTAATCTCATCTATAAAAGGGGGAGAACTCCAGAAGAAGAACTTTCCTTGCATTCACGCTCCATAGTCCACCATTTTCTTCTACAGTCCACCATTTTCTTCTATGGTCCGCCATTTTATTTTTTCGGAGGTTAGAGGTCCTTCTTCCATTCCCTTCCTCTTCTTTTTTTTTTTTACAATGTCAGAGTCCGCTAGGAACCCTTCTTCTAGCAGAGGTCCACCGGGGGTGAAACCAATAGGAAAACACTGGAAAGGGAAATCGATAGGAGTTTGCCGGAAGATGGGACTGGTAGGGGCTTGCCGGGAGGCAAAACCAGTAGGGAAAAAGTTCCAGTAGGAAAAGGAGCTCGGAAAGATCACCTAATTTCGTTGCCAATTCTTTTTCACTTGCTAAGATAGAAGATGTTAGGCAACATTTTCACATTCCACAGACCTTCAAAATAATCCTTCCAAGACCCGAAGAAAGGGTAGATAAACCTCCTATGCATTCAATTGCTATATACGAAGACCACCTTAAGGTTGGTCTTCGGCTTCCACTTCATCCTTTTTTCATAAAAATCTTTAACCTTTACCAAATAGTTCCTGCTCAATTAACTCCTAATAGCTTTAGGAACATTTGTGGGTTCCTAGTCCTTTGCAAACTTAGGAATATAGAGCCAAAGATATCCCTATTTACTTCTCTGTTTATGCTGAAAAGGGATTTTCACGATAAAGGGTGGTGGGTCATAGTCCTCAGCCAGGCCGAAGACTAATAAAAGAACCCCCAGTGCAATACATGGTGGAAACCTTGCTTTTTTTTCATATACTATACCAATTGGGGGTTCAACGCTAACTGGAAGGCTCCGCGTTTGGATGCAAACGCTAGAAAAAAGTTCTGAAAGCTAATCTTAAGGACTTTGAAACTCTATCAGAGCCGGAAATTCCTTCATTTAAAGAATTGCTGAAGGAAGAAAACCTTCACCGAGCCCATATCAGTGAAGTCCCAGTATTGGGTATAGAGATAGTGGTCTTCAGACTTTCCTTCTCACTATCCTTTCTTTTTCTCTTTATATATATATATATATATGATGAAATCTTTTGATTGCAGGTGAACCAATAAAGCCTCAACTTGGGAAAGTTCGATAGGCTTTCAAGAAGAAGGCAGTGGCTATCCCAGCAACATCCGAAGTTCGAAAGAAAAGAAGGGCCGAAGAGGGTTCGAGCACTCCTCCGATGAGGCCCACATCGGACGAAGAAATACCCTCCACTTTACCAAGTCCACCTTAACCTTCCAGGAGTCCATCTCTGAGGAGGCCCCCTCAAGAGTCCTCATCCGATGCCCCCTCCGAATCAACGTGACTTGGCGTTTGATAGGGAATCCCTAATTGCACCTCCGAAGGAGAAAGGGAAAGAAAGATCAAAATATCGGTCCAAAATAATCCCAAGTGGAACGACTATTCAGAAGGAGGTTGCAACATGGACTTTACTATCTTTTTGAAGGACAAGGCCTAGAGAACCCTGAACTAGCTAGGGAGCTGTTGAAGCGCATGCTTCTATCCAAAGATTGGACAATACCAAGTCCTGATGCATTGAAGATGTCTCTGACTCAGTGTTCTCATCCACACTGAAGGTAAATATTGGATTGTGTTTTCAAAGCATAAATTTGTTATTGCTAACCTATCTATTTATTAATGCAGATGATCCATGATATCACTGTCATGGAGGAGAGCATCTTCGATTTCAGAGATAATTACAAAAGAATGAAGGAAAGGGTGAAAGCGGCTGAAATTGAGAAGGCGATAGCTGAGAAGCAAGGCAGGCTATGGAGGAGAAGCTTGCCCAAAGTGACGCTCTTATTCAAAGTTTGAGAACTGATGCAGAGAAGATCCAATTAAAGAACTCTAAGCAAGAGGCAAGACTTAAGAAGAGGAAGAATAAGATCTGGTCTTTAGAATCTCTACTCAAGGAAGCCCATCAAAAGTCCGAAGAGGCCACCAGAAATTCGAAGAGGCCGCTGAATAGATCCAATCTTTAAAAGATTAGTTAGGAAAGGTAGTAGAAGATTACAAAGCATCTTCAGCTCTTGAGAGCTAAATGATTGAAGTCGAGACCCACAGTTACAAGGGAGGTTTCAATAACGGGTGAAGGAGGTGCAAAACCTTTACCCAGATTTGGACATTTCGGGAATTCAACTATTCGATCCCGAAGGTCCGAATGAGCCCAAATCACAAGAGGGTCCTGAAGCACCATCGATAGCTAAAGAAGTGGCCAATCTAATTGATCTTACTCAAACCGATGATACTTTAACAATGGAGAACTTGTAACTTTTTTCTCTTTCCTTCTCTTTTTGAAAGAATGTAAAAGATATCAATGAAAATCTTTTCCAATGAGATTTCTCTAAGTCATCGGATTAGAATAATGTAACCTTTTAGAAAATAGAACTCCCAAAATCTGGTTCAAGGTTATATCATATTGAATAATAATATCAAAATAAGACCCTGAGATTTCAAGACTACAAATCTCTAAATAAGGTCAGGTCTTCGGACTTGAAGATACACCAAGTCTTCGGGCTTAGAATAATTTCATATAATTAAGATGAGAGAATATCAAGTCTTCAGACTGGAAAATATACTAAGTCTTTGGACTTAGGAATAATTTCATATAGTATAAATAATACCAAATCTCCAGACAAGAGCCAAGTCTTCGGACTTGAGAAAATCCCATATAATTAAGTCAAGAAAGAATCTCTTAGATGAGAATACCAAGTCTTCGGACTTGAAAATTCACCAAGTCTTCGGACTTAGGATAAAATAGACCATATAGGTCACCTGCATCTTTATCATGAATGGAAGGTTGATTAACCTTTGGGCAATTTTAGGGGATAGATCGTTTGGATCACCCTTATGCCCTTTATTCAAGGATTAGATAGGCTGATCAGGCCTACCTCGGTATTTGGTAGAGTAGATCACGGAGATCATTCTCATGCCTTTTTGAAATGGAATTAAGACAGGCTGATCATGCCCACCTCGGCACTTTGTGAGGTAGATCACGAGATCATCCTCATGCCTTTTTGATTAAGATGGATTGGTTAAGCCCAACTCGGTATTTTGTAGGGTAGATCATGGAGATCGTCCTTATGCCTTTAAGAAAGGAAAATTAAGATAGGCTGGTTAAGCTTACCTCGGCACTTCGTAGGGTAGATCATGGAGATCATCCTTATACCTTTTTAGAGAAAAGATGAAGATAGAATAGTTAAATCTGCATTTGATAACCTTGAAAAAAACCTTTATTGATAATACTTGCAGAGGTTTTGTACATTCCAAGGTCGAGGTAGTAGAAACCCTCTAAAGTTTTCAACAATAAGTTCCGGGTCGAATGACCTCTTTGACTCGGTATGGTCCTTCCCATATAGGAGAGAGTTTACCTTATTCGATAGGTTTGGATACTTCAGACTTTCACAGAACTAGATCCTCTGGATGAAAGGTCCATTCTTTAACACGAGAGTTGTAGTATCTTGCAACTTTCTGCTGATATGCAGCCATTTTAACTGTGCCTGAAGTCGTGTACCTTGTAGCAAGTCCAGGTCTACTCTTCGGCATTCAGAATTTTCGAGCTCTTTATACTGATCAATCCGCAAAGATTATAAAGAGACCTCTATAGGAAGAACTGCTTCAGTGCTATAAGATGTTGAAATGAAGATTTACCAGTAGCTATTCTATGAGTGGTTCGGTATGCCCAAAGAATTGAGTTCAATTCATCGGCCCACGATCCCTTAGCATCATTCAATATAGTTTTAAGACCATGAAGAATAGTCCTGTTCATCACTTCGGCTTCTCCGTTGCATTGAGGGTGTCCTACCGAAGTAAGCTCGTGAAGAATGTGATACTAGGTGCAGAAACTTTTGAATCTTGGATTATCAAATTGTCTTCCATTGTCAGTTATTATGGAATAAGGAATTCCAAAATGGAAGATGATAAAATTTCTCACAAAATTTTTAACTTTTGCTTCAGTGATCTACGCTAATGCTTCGGCTTCTACCCACTTTGTGAAATAGTCAATAGCCACTATGAAAAATTTTCGCTGCTCAAAGCTGAAGGAAACGGACCAAGAATGTCCATTCCCCAATGTGCAAAAGCCAGGGAGCTGTCAATGGAGTTAACTGATTTGCAGGCCGCCTTTGCACATTGGAATATCGTCGACACTGATCACATCTTCGGACAAACTCTGTAGAATCCTTTTGAATGGTTGGCCAATAATAACTTGATGGATTATTTTTTATGCCAAAGATCTGCCCCCCAGATGATCTCCACATATTCCTTCATGCACTTCTCTGAGTGTATAATCTGCATCGGATGGCCCTAAGTATTTCAGCAAAGGCTGCGTGAAAGATCTCTTATATAATGCTTCATTTAGGATCACATACTGAGAGGCCATCCACCGAAGCCATTTAGCCTCGAGCTTATCTTCAGGTAGGGTGCCCTCTCTTAGAAAACTTGAGAATAGGGTCCATCCATGAAGGTTCATGCTCAACTTGACATACTTCAATTATGGGTTTTGATATGCTAGGGTCTTCAAGATATTCCATATATGTCTTCCCAAGAGAATCGAGTGTAGTGGTTGCAAGTCTTGAAAGAGCATCTGCCCAAGAATTTTCTGTCCTTGGACATGAACAATCTCAAAATACTCCAACCCAGATGTCAAGCTTCGGACTTTTTCTAAGTACTGGATCATGTTTGGATTCCGGCTTCGAAATCATCTTTTACTTGATTCACCACCAGTTGTGAATCAAAAAAACTTTGACCCTTTTGATCTTCAATTTTTGGGAGATTCTAAGCCCAGCAATTAATGCTTCATACTCTGCCTGATTATTTGAAGCTTGAAAAGAAAACCGAAGAGCATATTCAATAACTTGTCTATTTGGACTAGCCAAATTAGACCTGCACCGTAACCATTGGCGTTCGAAGCACCATCGACATGTAGCATCCATATAAACTCTGGACCATCTCCGGCACTTTCCTCTTCGGCTATTGGCTGGTCCTCTTCGGATCTCCATGTACACTCTGCTATGAAATCAGCTAAAATCTGTGCTTTCATTGCTGACCTAAGCTGGTATTCAATATCAAATTCTTCCAATTTAACAGCCCATTTAGCTATCCTTCCTGAGCTGTCAGGACAATGAAGAATGGCTTTTAAGGGTTGATCCATCAGGACTACAATGGAATGGGCTTGGAAATAAGGTCGAAGATGCTTTGCTGTCACCACTAGAGAAAAAATAATCTTCTGCACTCTGGGGTATCGGACTTCTGCTTCATGCAACACTTTACTAGTGTAATAGATTGGCTTCTATGAATGATTGGCATCTCTTCGTACCAACACCGAACTAACTACTTCATATGTACCTGACAAGTATAAGTAAAGTGTCTCTCCTTCGTAGGGCTTGGAGAGCAATGGAAGATTTTCCAAGTATTCTTTCAACTTGTTAAAAGCAATTTTACAATCCTCTGTCCACTCAAAATTTTGAGTCTGGTGAAGAACCTTGAAAAGGGTAAACATCTTTCTGCAGAGAGAGAGAGATAAATCAGCTTAGAAAAGCAACTCTTCCTGTTAATCTCTGAACCTCCTTCTTGCAAGTAGGATGCCTCATTGCCCGAAGTGCCTGGATCTTTTTTGGGTTGACTTCAATTCCTCGTTTGGTGACTAAATATCCCAGGAATTTCCTAGAAGTTACATCGAAGACACATTTGGTTGGATTTAACCTCATTCGATGATGTCTGAGAGCATCAAAAGACTTCTTTAGATCTGCAATGTGATCAGACTTATGAAGATTTTTCATAATCATATCATCAACATAAGCTTCTATATTTCTTCCAATCTAATTTTTGAAAACTTTGTTGATGAGCCTTTGAAAAGTTGCCCCAGCATTCTTCAAACCAAATGGCATCACTTTATAACAGTAAAGCCCTTTCTCTGTTACGAAAGTAGTCTTCTCATCATCTTCAGGATCCATTCGGATCTAGTTATAGCTTGAGAATGCATCCATAAAACTTAATAATTGATGACCAGCCATAGCGTCAACTAATTGATCAATTTTTGGCAAAGAAAAACTGTCCTTTGGACATGCCTTGTTGAGATCTGTATAATCTATGCAAATTCTCCATTTGCCATTTGATTTCTTCACCATGACTATATTTGCAACTAATTCAGATATTGGACTTCTCTTATGAATTTAGCCTCAAGTAGCTTATTAACTTTTTTATCAATACCTTTTGCCTTTCAGGAGCAAAATTTCTCTTCTTCTGCCAAACAGGCTTATAGGTGGGAGAGACTTCTAGGCGATGCATGATCACATCAGGTAGGATTCCAGGCATGTCCGAAGCTATCCAGGCAAAAATATCAGCATTATCTCGAAGAAACGAAATTAATTTACCTTGGACTCCTCATTAAGCAAGCTGCCAATTTGTAAAAGCTTGGTTGGGTCGTCTTTGGATAATGATACAAAAAGTATTTTCTCCACTAATTCTCCAGAGTCTTCGGATTTGTCTCTTGGATCCAATTGGTCAAGTATTAAAGACTTGGCTGCTTATTTATTTTGAATCATCAAACACTAGTGAGCGATCCTTTGATCTCTCCTTACTTCTCCAACGCTTGTCCTGGTAGGAAACCGAACCAACAGGTGGTATCTTGAGACTATGGCTCTAAACTTATTCAATGCTGGACGCCTAAGATTGCATTATAAGCTGAAGATGTTCTAGCCACAATAAAATGATAGGAAGAGTTCTTTGGAATGGTTCGGATCCAAAAGTTATGGGCAAGACTGTTTCACCCTCAACCTCAACTTGATTTCCACCAAAACCAGTTTATAGGAATGAGAGATCTTCGCAATTCATGTCCAGATAATCCCATCCAAAGAAAAGCATCATACAACAACACATCAACTGAACTTCCATTATCAATTAAGATTCTTTTACATCAATTTGGCAATAACAGCTGAGATCACAATAGGGTCATCATGTGGAAGTTGTATTCCTTGAATATCCTCATCGAAAAAAGTGATAGAATTTTTTTCTTTGAATCTTTTTGGGAGATTCTCCTCAGCTTCAACATCCCAAGCAGATGACCGATGAAGCATACCAACATTTCCATCAGTTGGTTTTTGGTGTGGCAGATCAGCTTCATCGGATATTCTTGGAAGGGCAGTTGCTTCGGCTTGAGATTCTGGGCGATTTATGTACTTTTTCAGATATCCTATTTTTATCAGGTCTTCAATGGCGTCTCGAAGCTGGAAACATTCCTCTGTGTTATGGCCATGATCCTAGTGGAATCGACAGTATTTGCTTTTATCCCTTGCTTTTGCAGATGTCTTCAGGGGACGAGGCCTTTGAAAGTATTTTTCCTTCTCAATCTCTGGCAGAATTTTTCTTGGTAAGTTGAGAGGGATATAGGCATCAAACTGGTTATTCTGCTGTTTGGCTCTGGGACTATGCCTAGGAACTAAGACATTGTTGGAGGATGTGGGCATGTTTGGTCCCTTGGCGCTTTTCTTCTTGGAAGGGTATCTCCCTTCTATAAGTCTTCGGCTGTCGCTTGCTCCTCAGCGGCTGCATATTTCTGATCTCTTGCCAACAGTTCAGCATAGCTCACTTGAAATCTTTCGTCCAGGGAAAAAGTAAACCTGGATGACTTCAAGCCTTTCTTCAAGGCAGACATGGCCACATGCTCATTCAATTCGATATTTCCAATGTGGCCAAATTGAAGCAGTGGACAAATTCCTTCAAACTTTCTCCTTCATGCTGCTGGAGGAGAAACAAGCTGTCTGTGTTACGCGACTCTTCTAGCATGTTCTAAAATATGAAATGAACTGCCACTCCAGTTCAGTAAAAGAGTGGATCGTCTTTGATGGCAGGCTACAATACCACATTCGAGCCGATCTCTTCAATGTAGTAGGAAAGGCAAGGCAGTAAAGAGTATCAGTTGCTCCTTGCACCATCATATGAGCTTTATAGCTCCCCAGATGTCGAGAGGATCCGAAGTCCCATCATAGGCTTCTAACGTGGGATCTTGAAGTGTCTAGGGATAACTTCATTTATAATATGATCAGAAAAAGGGGGCTGGGAGTTGAAAGTGATAACCTCCTCATTTCTTCTCAGATATGAAATCCTGGCTATTTCTTCCTGTATAGATCTGAATTTCTCCTGGAACTCATAATTGATCTCCCTTTGCCTAGCTTCTTCAGGTGCAAAGCTTTTAGAAGAAATAGAAGGAGAGCATCTGAGTCTTTTCTTTCCACCATGATCCCCTGTTTGACGATTTGGTGGAGAGGCATAGCGGTCACGGGATGATCGGATCTGTGAGAAACTGGGGGTGACTTCTTGATATCGACCTTCTTCCTTTTCAGGTTGATGGCTGGACTGTGGAACTGGTGGTGGATGCTACCTTTGGGCAGCAACTTCTTGCAGATTCTGGACCAATGCTGTCAAAGCTTCCACCCTGTTTAATAGGGTTTCGAATTGCTACTGCCCCACCATTATCATGGGAGGCTGCACTCCTTGATTCGCTAGAAGATCATTTGCTGGAGGACCGTTTGATGGAGGAGCATGTTGCTCCTGGCTTGTAGAAGCATTTCGAACTTTTCCTCTCACCATTTTTGCTTACCAAAACTCTCCTTTAGAATAGAGGAAATAGACTTCTTCCCTTACCTAGCGTGCCAATCTGTTGACGCTGAATCTCCGTCGACCAGATGGAGTGGTTCTTCCATCGGATTGCTATCGACCAGAACCTGCAAAACAGATCCCCTGACCGGAAATCTTCCGACGGGGACACTCCGATACTAAAGTCAGAAGAAACTCAGGCAGCAGCAGAATGGAGAGCTTCAAAGCAGAGAGGGAAAGGAAAGAATTCAAATTTCTAGAATGAGCTTAGCTTACCTCGAGTGTCCCCTCTTACCAGTATTTATAGGCTCCAACGTATTGCTTACGGTTATAGGAGTTGGCAAATGTAACCTCCTCATAACTGTAAGTAGTGACGGTCGGAAAATCAGTTATTTCGAAACTTATCCAATTTGAGGATTTCGAGCATGTGGGTGGTTGCAACAACCAAAATAAACTTCAACTACTTCAGGTTTGGAAAAGCCCACATGTTTAAAATACTCCTCCTTTCTAGAGTAGGTCCGAAGTAGCTCAACATTCTCTTTAGTAGCGCTCCTAAAGGGAATGTTAGCTATACACTTTAGATGAGTTTTTAAATAATAAGGAAAAAATAAGTAAACACTTACAGTCTTGAAGATAACATGCTCCTCAGACTATGCTGAAGGAATTAAGCCGAAGACATCCAATTGAAAGGCATGGTCTTCGGACCAAGATATAGGTATGAAGCCGAAGACATAAAGTTAATAAGCTGGGCTTCTGGACAAGGCCACAGATATTAGACATGGTCTTCGGACCAAGATAAAGATACGAAGCCGAAGATATAGAATTAATAAGCTTGGCTTCTGGACCAAGATAATGATACGAAGCCATAGATATTAAGATATTAGGCATGGTCTTCAGACCAAGATAAAGATACGAACCAAAGATAAAATATCGTTTTGTAGATTAGAATTTTCATCAAGCCCAGGAGACATTTTTCTTTGTATACTGATTTGACCAATAAACCAAAATTGAAATTGGTTCAAAGAATGGCTCAATAATTAATTAAAATAAAATCGGGATATCATAACAGTGTTGATTTTTCAGAATAATCCAAAGTCCCTGTGGGTTCGGCCCTTACTCCCACTATTCAACCTTTAAGAGTAGTGGATTTAAGGTTTCAAATCGGTGCGTAGCGATGTGCACCATTGCCTAGCTAACCCGCTAAGCCAACACATTCCATAATCCCATAAGGCTATGGTTGATTGGGCATGTCCAAATCCCTCCCTAGTTCTGCCATATAATCTCCCCTACAAGCTCTTATGCTGCGATCTTAGTCTTGCATCCTCAACATGCTTTCTCATCAATGGCCATACTGATTGATAATGTTCATGGCCTACTCACACATCACTATGCACTACCACGATCTTGAAGGTCCATGGCCATACCACCCAACACCTACGTCAAGGCTTGCTCGTTCCTTGTGCACTACCACAATATCAGCATTCAAGTCTGCCTATCAAGTAAATATCTTTGATCGACTGATCCTTGCATTCTACCATCCTTTTCTCAATATGAAGCCTATCAAGTAAATATCTTTGATCGACTGATCCTTGCATTCTCTGTCCTTTCCTCGATGTGACCCTTTTGGTCTTCTTGATCCTTGGCCCAGCTTCAAGATATATGCCTTGATCAAAATCCCATAAGCCATACTTGAACTCCGTGACCGACCGACTCCCATGGATCCCTACTAGATATTACCCTGCAATGCTTACAAGACTTGCCTATTTAGATAGGCCAAACCTTTGCCCAACTGGTCTTGTATCGCCTCTTTGCTCCACTATAGAGATCAAGAATGCATAGAGTAGCCTGGACAATTTTTCAAGGATCAACCTCTTAGAAATTCTCACTCCCATACAATATAGCTAGCTAATCCGATCAGTATTGCCATAAATGCCTCCACACGAGACCATCTAGGCATGGCACCACCTTCTCCTGCAACCATGCCATGATGGATCCGTACCCTATGGATATGGGGGCGGGAATATGGCCAAAGCCCCTCATCCCTTCTCAAAACCAAGAGGATTCCTCGAGTCTCTATACATATCTTGGTGAATCACTGCCATGTCAAATATCAAGCCTCTCAAGCCCCCCGATACCATGCCTTGACTATGCCACTCCATGGCTAACCATTATTTCTCTCACTATCCCAACGAGGCATCTAGCTAAACTCTATCCTAGGGGTTCCAAGGTATCGAGGAGTATCATAAATTCTTAGCCATACCAACCCTCTGTAGCACCATTCCATGTCCATACCAACCCCTACAATAAGCCAATGACTAAGTCCGTGACAATGCGACCCTATCATTGCATCCCGCTATGGCTCGCCATCTCGATGGCCTCATTATCAAGCCCCTGCCATCGCTGTCATCCTCGAGGCCCAGCCATCCTTAACTATGGCCCCATCATTCCTATGGCCCCATCACCACCGTCCTATTCCTGTACCGTCGTTCGCTCTCGTACCTCAGTCCTATGCTTTAGATCTACCATTCATGGGGACCAGTCCATGTGTGTTGGATTTGCTAATTGGATTTACTAGTTAGATCTACTATCCATAAGGCCCACTGATTTTTTTCATGAATTAGCGACAGTGATGGTAATAGCAATAGATCCATTACTAAAAATTTTTATTTATTAAATATATTAACTAAATGATTTAGCTTATTAATATAATTAGATATTATTAATTAATTATCAGTTAGTTAGTTAATTATTTATTTTTAATAAAAATTAGTTATTTATTTAATTAACTCATTTTTTTATTTAATTTATTTATTAGTTATTATATATAATTTATTATTAATTTTAACTATTTATTAATTATTTTTATTATTTTTTTTTAGTTATCTATTAATTTAGTATATTTATTAATTAGTTATTTATTAATTAGTTAGTTATTATTATTTTTAGTTATTTATTGAATAATTACTTATTTATTTATTTAATTAGTTAGTTATTTATTAATTAGTTATTTATATAATTGATTAGCTATTATTTAATTGATTAGTTATTTCTTAATTAATTAATTAGGTGTGCATGGATGCATGTCCTGCATGTATATGATTCAGGCCTCGATATATAGAGTAAAAGCTAGGATCCTAAGCTGCTTTGGTGCTAATGCATGATGATGGACACCCACGTTAAATGAAAGGTATTGAAAGAATGATGCTCCAGCTACATTGTTGCTACCCTCGCTGGTCGAAGGATAGAGTTAGAGAGGATGCCTCATCATCCTACTTCTCCAACAGATTCGATTTTTTGTGAGGCTCGAGCTATTGCTGCGATAGTTGGTGGTGCCACCTCCACATCTCAAGATGTCCACGAAGCCTTCCTGAGTATACGAAGGATTCTATCATTGCTGATTGGGCATAGAGTTTTAGAATTATTTTCTGATCTCTCAGAAAAATTATTTATCAGTCATCATCCTCCTGTATTTGACTGTCATCATCATTTTGTATTATCATGTTTTAATGTATATGAATGGTTGTTTTTGATGAATTCATATTTTGTAATATTATTAAATGTTAATATATATGAACTATTATTATTGATGAATTCATATTTTATAATTATATGTTAATTTAACTAATTAATTAGGTATTTATTTTATAAAATTTACATTGCATAGAACCATAAACCTATCTTTTTATTAATGTATACATTCTATGGCATCCATATATTTATATATTTTTATACGGATAAGAATTATGTATATTGGTCAGTTTGGATATTTGGAAATTGAAATTAGTCTATAAGTAATTATAGTAATCGAATGGTATGTTGAGGATTTGATAAAAATTTTGGACTGTATTTTTTTTAGTTTTCCTCACACATCTTTAGCCATATGGGAAGAACTAAGAAAAAATACTATCAACTTTTTTTTGACCCCTGTTATACATCATTTGACTACTATAATTGACTTATAAAATTAATACAATCTCTGAATAAGATAGGACATAATTTTATCTATTAGTTGATAATATGATGTAATAAATATACTAGAAGGTCATGGTGATTTTGAGTTCATATCCCATCACTAAAAATAAAACTCGGGAGAATGAGAGCATTCGAAGGTGACATTCTTGATGTGAGACATAAGAGCTTGGATACCTAGGTGGAGGCCATTGCTGAGAGGTGCTCAGACTTGGAAGTGAATCCAAGAAAGAAGATGTGGGGTTTTAAAGAAAAGTACTTGAGCAAAAGCTAAAGCTTTGCGATAGAGAGGTACAGGAGTGCTTCATTGGGGGTGAAGCATACGGAGTCAGAGGTCTAGAAGGGGAGGAAGAGGAGGAAGTGATTATATATTTTTATACAGGTAGGAGAATTATGTATATTGGTCAATTGATTATTCAGTTTAGATAGTTTGAAAATTATAATTAATTCATAGGTAATTATAGCAATCAAATGTATATTGAGAGTTCAATAAAAATTCGGATAGTATTTTTCTTTAGTTCTCCTCACACATCTTTAGCCATGTGGGGAGAACTAAGAAAAATGCTACAAAAATATCTTTCAACCCTTATTACATATTGTTTAATTACTATAATTGATCTATAGATTTAATACAATTCCTGAATAGGATATGACCTAACTTTACCTATTAGTTGGTGATAGGATACATTAAATGATACCAAAAGGTCATGACTATTTTTAGTTCATATTCCATCACTAAAGATAAAACTCGGAAGAATGAGTATCTGGAGGTGACATTTTGGATACAATATAAAAACTTGGATGCCTAGGTAGAGGTCGTTGCTAAGAGATACTCGAACTTGGAAGTGAAATCCAAGAAATGAGAGATTGGGTTTCGAAGAAGAGTACTTGAGCAAGAGCAAAAGCTTTATGATTTAGAGGTACAGAAGTGCTTCACTAGAGGTGAAGCATAGGGAGTCAAAGATCCAGAAGGGGAGGAAGAGGAGGAAGAGGGGAGAGAGGATGAAGAACCCAAAGGATACCAAACATCTGAAAAGGCTAATAAGTAGTACTCCTTGTGATGAACTTCTAGATCTCTGACTCCCTGTGCTTCACCTCTAGTGAAGCACTTCTATACCTCTTTGTCGTAAAGATTCTGCTCTTGCTCAAGTACTCTTCTTCGAAGCCCTGCCTCTCCTTTCTTAGATTTAACTTCCAAGTGTGACTACCTCTCAGTGTTGTTCTCTATCCAGGTATCTAAGCTCTTATACCTTTCATCCAGAATGTTACCTTCGATCGCTGTCATTCTCTCAAGTTTTGCTTTTAATAATGGGATGCGAATTGAGAATTTCCACGAGTTTCTGGTATCATTTTATTTCTTGCATTCCTTGAATCATTTTAAATATTTGTCTTATCATATTAAACTATCAAATAATTAGTAAGTATTTTGCCTTGTACTTGTATAAGCAAAATCTTTAGATAGTGTACCATGGATTGTAGTTGAATAGACATCAAGTAGTTGACGAGATAGTTTTTGATAAATATAAGGAGAGTGCTAAGTACTTCTATAATTATACTTTTGGAAATGCGGCACTCTTAGTTGAAGGACGGGCTCATTATTCTTGTAATAGATGTATCAATAGAGAAATGCTTGATATGGATATAATAACTGTCCATTTATTTAGGAGTGGATTTATGCCAAACTACAAGCATTGGTACTTGCATGGGGAGACATAGGAGATAATTATAAGAGCTAGAAGTTGGTAGGACAGGGACACATATAGAATGATATACATGGTTATGGATGCGGTGGTCTTAATTTTAACTAGGATATGGAGGATGATCTAGAAGCTGATAGTACAGATTTCTATCATTTGCTAAAAGATACTGATGAACCACATACTATACTATCAGCTATATCAAAGTTATTGAACTTAAAGGCCAAGTTTAATATGACGGTCAATTATTATAATAGGATTGTAGCAATAATAAAGATATGCTATCGAAGGATGAGAAGCTTGTTGGGAGCTTCTATATTTCAAAAAAAATAATGAAAGGATTAGGCATGGGATACGAGAATATAGATGCATGCTACAATGATTACATACTTTTCTACAAGAAGGACCAACTAAAGATCTCATGTGACGTATGTGGTGAAAGTTGATTTAAGTAGAGACAAGAGGGTAGAAATCAGAATTACTGCTGCAATGATTGCATACTTTTCTTCGATACCTCCCCCTCACTCTTAGACTTCAAAAGCTTTACTTGTCCAAGAGTACTGCTGAGTAGATGAGATGACATAAAGAAGGGATTCACAAGCATAGTGATATGATATGTCATCCATTGGACAGTAAGGCATGGAAGAAACTTGATGCTTGTGTTGGCCCAAGGAATGATTTTAGTGAATAACAAAATATTTGTATATAATATTACTAATATACTATACAAGTTATATTTTAGAAAAAGGTAAGGATAATATCAATAAATCTAAAATATAAGTTTTTGAGGATCAAATGTTTAAGAAAAATTAATGGATTTTATTAAAAAATAGGTGTGTTGAAGTTTGAAGTCTCAAAAGCTATAGAAAATCAAATTTCAGCACTATATCAAAAGATTTCAGCTTGATACTATGGCATGTATCTGAGTCGACTCGGACAAAATTCGAGTCGACTTGACAAGGTGTGCCCAAAAAAATAGAAAGCTGATTTTTTTGGCTATCTTTTGACCCTACTCAAATGAACCTTGAGTTGACTCGAATGGACCTTGAGTTGACTCGAATGGATTTTGAGCCAACTCAATAGAATGAGTCACTCAATAGTGGATAATAGAGCTATGTTTTAGAGAAAAAGATTGAGCCAACTCAGAAGTGATTCGAGCTGACTCCATAGGAATCTGAGCTGACTTGAAGGCTACTGATAGGCATAACAATTAGTTTTTTAGAAAGGATAGAATAATATTATTTTATTCTAATAGCTATTTTTCCTTCTTTAATGGTTAGAAACAGCTAGTTTGACCTTGGAAGGCTTTTTAAAAGCTATCAAATTCATTGAAGATATCCAAGAACCATCAAATCAAAAGAATATTCCAAGTATCATCAAGAAAAGAGAGAAAATTCAAAAAGTCTTGATTTGATAGCATATTATTCCAATAACCTGAAGTAAATTCATTAATCATTGGCTTTTCAGCAAGAAGACAATCATTAAAGCTATTAAGAATTCCTTGCATCTTCTTCTACTGTGCATAAGTTCTTTTCTTATTCTTTTAAGGAGTGTTTCTGTACTTAAACTGCTCCTTTTTGTTTCTTTGTTACCTACTTCAATTAGAACTGAAGTTAGATATTTCTTGAGCCAGGGATTAGCTTGTTAGGTTTTGATTATGAACCTGAGAAAATAATCAATGTTGGATTTTGATTATGAGCTTGAAAAAATAATCAGTATAGGGTTTGGTTTGTGAGTCTAGAAAAACAAACTGGTTATAATCTTTCGAAAAAATTATAATAAAAATTTTCAAGGAGAGACTTGAAAAGTGAATATAGGTGCTGGGGGCACTGAATTACTATAAATTTTTTCTTATATTTGTGATTGCTTGTCTATATCTTTTACCTTCCGTACTAATATTTTTTGTACTTACATTTTTGCTCACATATGCTTCATACTGTAGTATATTATTAAAGTTCAATTTAAAAAAATCTAATTCACCCCTCTTAAATTGTCTAGCGGGATCACAAGTGGTATCAAAGATTGATACTCAGTTATATTTGATCAAATGATCATGAGTAAGATCAAATGGCATCCCACCCAACCATATCTCATACCGAAGGGCAATGTTCAAATAGGCCTTCACTATTCACTAGCATATACTATTCCTATTGAAAAACACAAATGCATATATGTTCAAGTTATAGACTATCAACTTTGAAAAGTAATGATCAAGGATCACATCCACCCACTACTATTATAGATGGAGTTGAAGTCCCCAAACCTGAAGATGATTGGGATGAAAATGATATAAAGATGGTCGAATTTAATTCTAAGACATAAATATTTTTATTGTGCTTTAGATGTTATTGAATTTAATAGAATTTCTACTTGTAACTCGTTCAAGGAAATTTAGGATAGACTTGGGGTTATCCATGAGAGTACCAATCAAGTAAAACAAACTAAGGTTAATATGTTAGTGCACAAGTATGAAATGTTTAAATGGAACCAAATGAAACCATTACAAGTACACTTGTATGTTTCATTGATATTTCTAACAGTTTGAAAAGCTTGGGCAGGATTTTTTCTACTAGTAGCTTCGTGCAAAAGATTTTAAGATCTCTTCCATCATCATGGAACTCAATAGTAACACTATTCAAGAAGCTAAGGATCTTGACAAGCTGCCACTCGAGTAATTATTAGATCTCTTATGACCTATGAACTAACCATGAGACAAAAATAAGATGAAGAGTTTAAGAGAAAGAAGACCATCACCTTAAAGTCTACAATGAATAAAGATAAAGAAAAAAAGAGTGATGAATCAGAAGAAGAAGATGATGATGATGATGAGTTAGTTATGATAGCAAGAAGTTATATACGACTCATAAGAAAGAAGAAACCTAACTTCAAGATGAAGAATTATAAGGGTGAAGCTAATAAAGATTAAAAAAGAAGAAAGAAAGGGAGCAACCCATATTTTTGAATGTAAGAAAGCTGATCATTTCAAAATGGATTGTCCCCTACTCAAAAAGATCAAAAATATAAGAAGAAATCTATGATGGCTACTTGGAGTGATAGTGAAGGTTCAATCTTCTATAAAAAAGTAACTATAGAAATTACAAATCTTTACTTGATGGCATAAGAAATTGAGGTATGCTTTGAACATTCCTTAGATTATGATGAATTGTAAACTACATTTAGTGATCTACTTGCTAATTTTGAGAAATTGAGAAAAATTAATAAAGAATTAAGAAAATAAAATGTTGAATTAGTTAAAGAAAATGAAAGTATACTAAAAGATGAAGAAATTAGTTTGTAAAAATTTTAAATTTTAAAAGAGAATGAGACTGAGTTACAAAGAGTTTCAAAAGAAAAAGAAAGCATTTTGAAAGAAAAAAAAAAGATTTTCATAAAAAAATCAAACTCTGAAAAATGAGGTAAAGAAATTAAAGGTTTTTGTAGATAAATTTATTTTAAGTTCTAAAAATTATTAATAATTTTGAATGATTAAAGAGTAGTTTATAATAAAACTGGTTTAGATTATAACATTCAAAGAAAATAGAAATATCTAAAGAATTTCTTTGAAAAAGCACCTCTTAGCTCTACATCGAGCATTACTTATTTTTTCTATAAAAAATGGAAAAAAAAGCTTATGTATATAATTTTAGAAAAGTTAATGGAAGAATGATTAAAAAAGTGTGGATTCCAAAAGAAACCAATAAAACTAACTTCAAAGGATCCAAGATAACTTGGACACCTAAGGCAAAAACTTGATTTTCTTTGTAGACGTATCTTGTGATCCAAGAAAAAAGAAGATGATATCCTGATAGTGAGTGCTCAAGATACATGATGGATGATAAGACTCAGTTTGCCACTTTGGATGTTAAAGAGGAAGAAATGATAACTTTTGGAGATAATGAAAAAGGGCACATCCGAGAAATTGATAAAATCTGCATTGCTCCCTCTATATTATTAAAAGTCTTATATGTAGATGGTTTAAAGCATAACTTGATTAGTATAAGTCAACAATGTGATGGAGGATATAGAGTAGTTTTTGAATTATCTAAATGTATTCATTAGAAATAGGCTTAGCAACATCTATATAGTAGACTTGGATGATTTTTCTCTAAAAAATGACCAATACTTAGTTGCAATAAATACTAAAGCAGATTAAACTAGTTGGTTATGGCATAGAAATTAGGTCATGCAAGCATGGATTTATCTCAAAATTTGTTTAAAAAAATCTTATAAAAGGTTTACCAAAACTCAAGTTTGAAAAAACCAAATTTGTAATGCATGCTAATTTGGAAAATAATTTAAGAGTTCTTTTAAACCAAAAGGTATGGTTTCAACTAATAGACTATTAGAACTCATTCATATGAATTTATTTGGACCAACTAGAACTACTAGTCTAGGTGGCATGTGTTATAGACTTGTTATCATAGGTGATTTTCTAAGGTTCACTTGGATTTTTTCCTTTCTCAAAGAATGAAGATTTTTCTGCATTCACAAAGTTTTATAGAAAAGTTTCAAATGAAAAAGATTTTTTAATCATTGCAATACGGTATGATCATGGAACCAAATTTAAGAATCAATATTTTAAAAAAATTATAATGAAAAAGGTATTAAGCATGACTTTTCAGTACCTATGATATCTCAATAAAAGAATAGTAGAAGAAAAAATTGAACTTTATATGAAATGGCATATACTATATTGTGTGAAGATGACCTTACTAGATATTTTTAGATGGAAGTCGTAAATACAGTATGCTATATTTTGAACCATGTTTTAATCTGATCAATTTAAAGAAAACTCCATATGAGCTTTGAAAAAATAAGAAACCGAACATTAGTTATTTTTATGTATTTGGATGCAAATTTTTATATTAAATAATAGAAAAGAAAACTTAGAAAAGTTTGATGCTAAGTCAGTTGAAAGAATTTTTCTAGATTATTCTTTATCTAGCAAGGCATATAGAGTCTTCAACAAAAGGACACTTATTATTAAAGAGTTGATACATATTATTTTTGATGAAACTAATATAAATCCTTCAGAAAGAAAGATTTTTTGGATGATGATGCAGGCATACTTAAAAAAAAATAAAGAATCTCGTATTAAAGGATTCAACTTCTAAAGATAAAGATGAAGAACTAAAGGAAGAGGATAATAAAGTTGAGCCAACTTAAAAAAAAGTGAGTCGACAAAAGATTAATTATTAGTGATCTATCTCAAGAAGCAAGAACTTGTTCATCTCTAAGAGATCCTTGCAATTACTTAGCCTTTGTTTCACAAATAGAATCTAAGACTATTGAAAAAGTTGAAAAAGATAGTAAACAGATTAAGGCTATGCTAGAAGAGCTTAACCATTTAAAGGAACAAGATTTGAATACTTGTAGAAAAATCTTTAGATTATCCTATAATTAGAATAAAATAAATTTTCAAAAATAAACTAGATGAAAATGATAAAGTTATAAGAAATAATGCTTGATTAGTTGCAAAAGATTATAGTCAAGAAAAAAAAATTGATTTTGATGAGACTTTTGTACTTGCAACTAGATTAGAAGTAATTAGACTACTATTAGCTTTTGCAAGCTATATGGATTTTAAACTTTACCAAATGGATGTTAAAAATATATTTTTTAATGGTTTCATTTTTGAAGAGGTTTATGCAGAACAACTCTCAATTTTAAAAATCATGAGTTTCCAAATCATGTCTATAATTATATAAAGCTCTTTATAGTTTGAAACAAGCCCCTCGTATATGGTATGAACATTTAAGCAAGTTTTTACTTCAAAATGATTTTACAAGAGAAAATGTAGATACTATATTATTTTTGAAAAGGAAGAATGATGACCTATTAGTAGTCTAAATATATGTATATGACATTATATTCGATGCTACTAATGGGACTCTTTGTCAAGATTTTACCAAGCTAATACAGAGAGAGTTCGAGATGAGCATGATGGAAGAACTCAACTTCTTTCTCGAATTTTACTCTCTCTGCTCTATCACATTGCTAGTAGACTTGATGTGATATTCAGTATATGCATGTATACTAGATACCATTATAATCCTAAAGAGTCACACTTGCTAGGTGTTAAAGTTTTTTTTAGATTTTTATCTAGTACTACTGATGCTAGACTATAGTACTCTAAGTAATCCTCAATTAAATTAATTAGATATTCAGATTCTGACTTTATTGAATATAAATTAGATAGAAAAAGTACTAGTAAAACTTGTCCATTTCTAGGAGTAAGTTTAATATCTTAGTTTAGCAAGAAACAAATTCGGTGGCACTGTCTATGATCGAGGCCAAATATATTGTAGCTAGAAATTGCTGTGCTCAAATATTATGGATTAAGCAACAACTAAAAGATTTTGGCATAAAATTAATAATATCCCAATAAGATGTAATAATACTAGTGCCATAAATCTTACAAAAAATTATGTTCAATATTCAAGAACTAAATACATTAAAATAAGACATCATTTCTTAAGAAACCATGTATAAAATGGTGATGTTGTATTTGATTTTATTAGCATTGATAGGTAATCTAATATTTTCATAAAATCCTTAGGTAAAGATAGATTTAGTATGATTAGAAGAGAACTAGATATTTATGATCCCTTTGATTAAACTCCTTTATCTCCTTTTAAGAAAATCTTTATCTAGAGGTATTCTCTTACTTTTGGTAATTTTGAAATTCTCAAAATTAGTTTTGAAATTCTTCTAGAATGATGTGAATCAAAATTTCTAACTTTTCTTCTGACCTGGACCTGAGTCGACTTAAATCTGAGTCGATTTAAATCTGAGTCGACTTAAGTCCGAGTTGACTCAACAGCAAGTTTGAATCGACTCAAGGTTGGGCCCAAAGTTTTTAAAATAGGGACCCACATGCTCCATTTTTAGTCATTAACTTATCTCCCATCTTAGGAATAGTAGGAATTCTCATCCAAACCCTCCACCTTTTAAGAAACTTCCAAATCTACCCTTCTTTTTGCATTTTCCCTAGATTCCAACCGTCTCCTAATAATCATGTGCCTAGGTAGATGTTGGCTCATCGTATGAAGCCCCCATTGATCAAAACAGAGAGAATTCATGCAACTAGAAGTTTAGAAAGATAGAGGAGAGCTGAAGCAACAAGGGAGGATGCTTCTCCACCTACCATTAAGCCTCACATGCTGTTAGGATTGAAAGTGGGCCGGGTCGAGCTGGGCCATAACCCTATCCAAGCTCGACCCAAAAAAAAACTATTCTAGTCGGGCTTAGACCTAATTTATTTTTTAAAAAAAACTACTACTCGAGCTCTATTAGGTTGGTCCGAATTAAAATCCAATTGGGCCTACCAAACTAAAGATGAAATGATAAAATAAAGTTCTTTTAACTATCAATACATTTCGAAAAAAGTTTAAATGGTTAAAGTCCTAAAACCTATTGGGCTAATGAGCTGGGTTCGGACCGGGCCATGCCAAGGATGCTCAAGCCCAGTCCAAAAATTAAATGGATTTTATTTTAGGACCAAGCTCGGCCTGATCTACTTTGAGCTAGCTCGAAGCCCATCGGGCCAGTTTGAGCCTACTTCCAGCACTACATGTCGCCCACTACTCAAATGCCACATTTTCCACATCCATTAGCTGAAAGGATGGTAGATAAGGTTGTTATGACTGGCAGATGGATTAATTTTTACTTCTTTGAAGAGAATGATTTTACATCTTGTGATTGGATTAGAAGACAGGGGTGGGAGGACTTTTGTAAGATTAATATATTAACCTAGCCTAGGCTTGTTAGAGAATTTTATAAATGTCTAAGTAGAATTTTTGGTGATAGTTTTTCTATGATAAAAGGAGTAGAGATTACCTTGATTGATGCTTCTCTAGGATAGCTATTTATAATTCCCACTGAGGATACTATAGCAGATAGATTAGCTGATAGGAAAGTTGGGCAGAGATGCTTACTGGATAGGATGGATATTGAGGGTATTGGTGAGTTCAGATCTAATACCTTGTCTATTGATCTAAGGATTCTACACCATCTTATTGGGAGGATCTTCATTTCCAAGATTAGCATATTTGATTTTGTATCTAAGAGGGAGCTGGTGATGATGTATCACCTTATGCAGTCTAGATCAATTAATCTCTTTGAGATTATGTTGATTCAGATGAGAGAAGCAACAGAGAGAGTAAAAGCCTACCTACCATATAGCATGTTATTGACTTGCATTTTTGAAAGCTTTGGAGTATCCTTTGAAGGGAGTCCTTAAAGAAGCTCCAGAGTTATGACGAGTATTGTGATCGCACTCTTCATCAGATGGGATACCGGAGAGTGAGAGATGTCAGGTATCCTCAGAAAGCCTTGCTGCTCCCTCATATGGCTTGGGTGGTGAAGATGACTCAGCTCTGTGGACTAGAGATTATGGTCCCTCTTGTGCCTGTAGACCAGAAACTAGTCTCATCCAATGATCTCCAAGGATAACTGACACCTCTTATACATAGACTACAGTGGATGACAATATGGTGCAGAGGATAGCCGAGTTTGTCAAACAAACTATTAAAAGAGAGCTCCAGTCTGTGAGAGCCGAGATGTAGATGCTTACTAGCAGAGTCGATGGACTTCAAATTGAGATTACCGACATTCATCGACTCATTGAGCACCTTCCCACAGACTCTATATTAGGTATTGCTAATAGATTGACTAGGAGATTGGATGATGGATTTGTTGATGTTTGGATTACTATTAATAGACCTAGGATGTCGATGACTGCGAATATTGGCTTAGTGCATAATATGACCATGAGAATTTTTGAGATTATATCTGATTAGGCAGTGGCAGTAGCTCTACCTTTTCCTCATGTTTCTTTTTCAGCGATGCAGATGATGAGTCACCCTCCTCAGGCTTCACATCCTAAGACTACCCAGCCTAACCCTACATAGTCCAGACCATCTGCTAGGATCATTACCAAGACTTATAGGAGATAGTAGCAGTCCCATCAATCTTTCAAGAGACCTACACACCTACTAGACCATCTAGGATGACCCAAAGTCAGATTACTGATTCCATAGCTTAGGAGTCATTTAGATATAGACCTCTCTATATATATTAGGTCTTATGCTTTGAAGTTATATATATCAAACATTTTACTAGATCTTATGCTTTATGCTTGATAATATGTATATTTTGTTACTTAAATTAGGATGTACCTTTTTGTAGGATGTATCAACAAACTAATGATGATCTATATATATATCCTTTATACCTTATTTGTTTAATGGTGTTATATCTTTTATGCTTTGCATATATCGATGACATCCCTTCATATTCAATTACTTGGGTTGCTTCTTTTAGGGGGAGTAATACCTCTCTCCTATTTTTTTAATGATGTTGACAAAAAGGGGGAGTAAAATTGAATAATATTGAGCAATATAAAGAAAAGGAAATAATATTGAAAAGGGAGTAATATTGCATAAAACAATAAGGGAGAATAATATTGAAGAATATTGAAAATAATGAACAATAGTATATAAATATGTTCAAAATAAATAATATGTAAATATGTTCTCTAATTCTTGACTCATATACCTTGGCCTATATTTCAATATCTCACAAAAATGTATTCTGATACCTTTTCTACTTGTTAATTTGCTTTTCATGCTTTAGTATGCTCTATTATTTCTTTAAAATATGTTATGTTTAATTCTCTAATATACTCAAAGGTTTATCATCATCATCAAAAAAGGAAAAAGTGTTGGCTCCAAGGATTGATTTTGATGAATAACAAAATATTTGAGTATATAATGTTACTAATGTACTACACAAGTTAATGTTTCAAGAAAAGATAAGGATAATATCAATAAATCCAAATCATAAGTTTTTGAAGATCAAATGTTGGAAAAATGTTAATAGATTTTATTAGAAAATAGGTGCGTTGAAGTTTAAAATTTCAAAAGCTATATAAAATCAAGTTTTAGTCTCATATTGGAAGGTTTTAGTTTGATACTGCAGAGTTCCAGCCATCATGCATCTAAGCTGACTTGGATAAAATTCAAGTCGACCTGACAGGATGTGCCCAAAATAATAGAAAGCTAATTTTTGTGACCATTTCTTAAGCTGACTCAAATGAACCTTAAATCTTCTTGAATGGACTTTGAGCTGACTTAACAAAACCAAGTTAACTCAACATTGGACAACAGAGAGATATGTTTTAAAGAAAAAGACTGAGCCAACTCAACAAAAGACTAAGTTAACTTGGAAGTAATTTGAGTCTGCTCGATAGGAATCTAAGCTGACTCAAATGCTACTGATAGGCACAATGGCTAGTTTTTCAGAAAGAATAGAATGGTCTTATTTTATTCTAACGGCTATTTTTAATTTTCTAATAGCTAGATATAGCTAGTTTGATCTTGGAAGGCTTCTTAAAGATTACCAAACTCATTGAAAATATCCAAGAAATATCAAATCAAAAGAATATTCCAAGTATCATGAAGAAAAGAGAAAAAAGCCAAAAAGTTTTGATTTGAGAGCTCATTCTTCCAACCATCTAAAGTAAATTCACCAATCATTGACTACTTAGTAAGGAGACAAACATTAAAGCTTCCAAAGATTCCTTGTGTCTTCTTCTACCGTGCATAAGTTCTTTTCTTGCTCATTTTAAGAAATTTTATTTGTACTTAAACTGCTCATTCTTGTTCTTTGTTGCCTACTTTAGTTAGGACTAAAGTTAGATATTTCATGAGCCAGGGATTGGCTTGTTGGGCTTAGATTATGAGCCCAAAAGAATAATCAATATTAGATTTTGATTATAAGCCCAAGAAATAATTAGTGTAGGATTTGATTTATGAGTCCAAAAAAATAATCTGGATGTAATCTTTGTAGAAGATTATAGTTAAAATTTTTAAGGAGAGACTTAGAGACTGGACGTAGGTACTGAGAGCACTGAACCACTATAATTTTTTTTTGTATTTGTGATTGCTTGTCTATCTCCTTTACCTTTTGTACTAATATTTTCATACTTATATTTATATTCACATATACTTCACACTGCAGCACATTATTAAGATTTAATTTTTTAAAAATTCAATTTACCATCCTCTTGGATTATCTAGCTGGGCCATAGGTTGCCATCCTTTATTTGCTCAAGAATCTTGCAATGTTTAACTGGATCTATCTACGAATGGGTTTATATTGTTCAATCATGTAATAGTCCTTTATTCATATTGGCTAGTCTTTATTACTCCATATAATTTGCTGCCTAGGATGTGCACAAAAGAACATAACATCTTTCTTACATTAGTCATTCGTGGACCATGACATCCTGGTAGAAATATTGATGTATATCTAAGGCTTCTTGTTGATGAGCTGAAACTTATGATCCAATGGTATATGTACTTTTGATGCATAAAAGAAGTATACTTTTATAATAAAGGCTGCACTAATGTAGACTATTAATGAGAATGCTGTCAGGATGGAGTACTTTTGATGCATCAAAGAAGTATAATTTTGAAATAATCTTGCTTATGGAATGTTGTCAGGATGGAGTACTCATGGAAAGCTAGCATGTTCATATTGTATAGAGAATACAAAATTATTTCAGCTTGAGCATGATTATAAGCCCTCCTGGTTCAATTGTCATTGTCAATTTCTTCCGGAGGATCATCTATTTTCAAAGCAGCGAGACAATTTTAGGAGAAATAAATAAAAAAGGACTGTGCACCCGCTTGCCTCAGTGGTATGGAAGTGTTTCAAAGGGTATCCTAAGTTGATGAAGTCCATTTGGTATACTATTTGACAAGCAAAAATCTTGGAGGTTCGGTAGAACTCATAACTGAATGATGTGCAGTATCTTCTAGGAGTTGTCATACTAGTCCATCAATTTAATCTGTCATAACCTTGATATCATGTGCATTGAGAAGAATGTATTCGATAATATTTTTTATGCTATTATGGATATAAAGAGTAAGACGAAGAATAACCTTAAGGCGAAATAAATATGAAGAACATATGTAGACGTCCTTTATTAGAGCTGGTTAAGGTATCACTTGAAAAAATTTTTAAGTCAAAAGCATCTTACACCTTAATGAGAAAGTAGTAGAAGGATGTATGTGAATAGTATAAAAATCTTAAATTCTCATATGGTTATATAAGCAATCTAGCTTAGTGCATTAATATCAAAGATTGTAGGTTCTATGAGCTAAAGAACTATGACTGCCATATCTTCATGCAATGATTACTATTATTGACTTGTCATGATCCCCTTCCCAACTTCATATGGAATTTTTTGATCGAGCTTAATCTTTTCTTCAGAGATATTTGTACAACTGAACTATCTACTGATCATATCTCCCGTCTTGAGACTAGCAGTGTAGGACCATATACAAGTTGGAGAAGATATTCTCTCTTAGCTTCTTTGACTTTATGGAGCATCTCATCATTCATCTGGCATATGAAGCTAGGGTGAGGGGACTAGTACAACATAGGTGGATGTATCTATTTGAAAGATAAATGCATTGTCTTAAGAAAAAAGTGAAAAATAAGGCCAAAGTTGAAGATCCTATTGTGGAAGTTTATATAGTAGAAACAATTTTAAATTTTAGTTGATACTACTTTAATCTTAGTATATAAATAAAGCTAATTTAAATTGATCAAAATGATGATAATAGTAATGAGAGATCAGAGCGAGAGATCTCAATATTTATCTATCCGGCTCATGAATTTGGCTATGAGGTTCACCAGGTTTTAATTGATGCTAAATATCGATAGGCAAAGACATGTATTCTGTTAAACAATGAGGAGGCCGACCTATATATTAACTAAATGTCCATCATAATCTCAACTCTTCAATCACTTATTACGGTATACTAATCTTATACATGTTTAGGCCATATGATGAGATGTTGAGATGGAACAATCCAAGAATAAGTGAGCAAAAAATTTGTGCATGGCACTCACAAAACTTTGCAGATTGGTTCTATCAACTAGTAAGTGTCTATTACCATTTCATATATTTTAATTTTTCTTAATTTATTCTTTATATATATATAGGTTATGCAAAGGATAAAAGAATAGTGTCCTGAAAATCAATCATATCTATTATGTAATAGGGGCATTTCTATAAAGTTGTTCCAACTCATGTATGATATTACATTAATAAAAGATATTTGATTCATCATATATTGTATCTTTTTTTTTTTATTTTAAGATTATGATGAACCCCATAGATTAGGATAATGAATTTAGGATTATGATGAAGTTTATAACAATGAATCCTAAGTTCTTATAAATCCTAATCTAGAATATTCTTAGTCAAAGGATTATCAAGTCAGAGATCGATGTTTCCAGAAAGACTGGCATATTCTATGTATGCTCGATGGAGAGGGTGGTTGGTCTCACGACCACTTATGTAGGGATACTAATACAAAGATGTGGGTGCTGATCAAACTATGAGTTTACTGAATTGATCCGTCATAAGAACATCTTATGGAAGTCTTACTTAATTATCAAAAGATAATTCTCTTAATGGAGTTGTACAAGTGATCTTTAGACCTGGGATCACCATGGAATCTTATACACATGAATCCATATTTTAGTTCATACTTATTCATGACTTAGTCATGTATAGGGTGTTCATGAATATGGTGAATTATGTATGAAGGTTATGAGTATGTCAATAAGGAAATCACTCCTAGTAAGAGGAGTATTTATCCCATGTAATCTCATTAAATGATGACTTGGAAAGTCTTTGATCAAAGCAGCATGAAATTAGAAAAAGGTTTTTAATCATTCATTGGTTGTGTCTTCATTAGTGATTTAAGATTTGAATGAATAAAGTACTAAGGTTGACAATTTTCCATATCCATTGGTTATTCCAGATAAAAGAGATTGAAGGATTGAATTGCACGGTAACTTATCACTAAAGGATATTTTGATAAATTTCACTAAATTCTTCATCTTTTAAGTAGGAATGACATGTTGTTAAATGTCAATCATGTCTCATAGGTTTTCATGAATTAAATTGATTAACTTCATGAGTCAATTTGAAAGATAGTTCAAATTGGCAATTAAGGTTAGCTCGATTTAACCTGATTCGATTAATTAAATTTAATTAAACTAAATTGACATGAACTTAGACCTACTGCTGGCTAGATGTAGAGCCCAAAAGGTCACACATGCTAAGGAATTGATCAAGAAAGTCATTTTTATTTTTATTAGGGTGATAGGATTCTAATTGACTAGCTAATTAATATACTAGCATATGTTGGCTAGCGTAACTCCTGAGCTAATTAGATTGTATTTAAATGCTTATGATTTAAACAAATAATTTGAGTAGAACTTAAATTGGGTTGAGCCTTAAGTGGGATAGCTAAATTAGAATTTATTTAATTTTATAGTCCTTATCTATGCCTTGAACAAGAGTCCCAAAGGCTTGGGACTCTTGGCGCCAATATTAGTGACACACAATATAAGGGGTGCAGAAGGACCAAAAGTCCTTCTACAATTAAATCATCTTTTTGCTGATAAAGCTTATTCCCCATCCTCTCTTATCCATACCCATTTAGATTGGATTTGATCAGTCAAGTGGATAAATTTTGAGCATGAATTCATGTGGGGCATATGAAAGATTGCGATGCTTCGAATATATGGTGCATAGAATGGACAAGAGTCTTTCTGCTTATCAATCACCTTTTTCAGATAAGATTATTTATTCTATATGCCTTTTAGGATGGTTAACCAAGTCTTTAGTTGATTAATTAAAGGCTTAATTATCAGATTATTTTGAAAGGTTGGTGTTGACTCTAGTCTTGATTGATGATTGACAAAATGTTTAAGTATATATGAGTACTAATTATGTTTTAAGTGTATTTCTTAGATCTTAGTACTCAACCATGTTGAATGAAGAAATGTTATTTCAGTTAAAAAGTCCTTAATTAATAGAAAATCAAATATATGGACTTTGGAATTAATATGAAAGGATTTGAAGATGGTTCAACAAAGCCGGCATGGCAAATTTCAGTGGCACGCTTCAGAGGTCGACCCAGAGGTCGACACCTGTCCAGAGGTCGACACCTGAGGTCAACACCTGTCCAGAGGTCGACACCTGAGGTCGACTCATAGCCTGAGAATTCAAATTGGACAGAACTATGGTTTTCTGGATTTTTGCCTAAGATAAACTGGAGGTCGACTCATGAGGTCGACACTTGATCCAGAGGTCGACTCATGAGGTCGACTCATGGCATAACGGCTAGTTTTTTTGAACTTCTGATTTGATTTCTAATGGCCATAAACGGCCATATTTTTTATTCTAACGGTCTTGTGGAGTTGTTTCAGCATGAATGAGGTATTTAACCTCCACCAAACTTCAAAAAAGATATGGAGACAAGGTGAAAAGGATTAGAGTGAAAGTAAAAAGCCTTCAAGCAATTCCAAGCCAAAAAGAGTGAGAAATCCAAGAGATTCCTTAGCCAAAAGCTTTCCATCTTTGAGGAATCCAACTTTCAAGAGTTTGGCATTTAGTGAGGTCAAAGATTCCAGGGAAAAGGCTTGAAGAGTCTCCATCAAAAGCTTCAACGAATTTCTTATTGCTCAAAAAGGAGTTTGTATTATTTTATTCATTGTATAAAATTCTATTTGTGGTAGGCTAGTTTCAAGAAAATTTGAAACTAGTGTGAGGTTTGTTGGTGAGCCAATTGATAAAACCAACTAGGGTTGCTTGTTAGCCCGAAGCCAAAACAAGTGAGTGAGGTTTGTTGGTGAGCCAATTGATAAAACCAACTAGGGTTGCTTGTAAGCCCGAAGCCAAAACAATGAGTGAGGTTTTGTTGGTGAGCCAATTGATAAAACCAACTAGGGTTGCTTGTAAGCCCGAAGCCAAAACAAGTGTGTAAGGTTTTGACTTGTGAGCCTGGTAAAACAAGTCGGCTGTAATCTAAAGATTATAGTGGAAATTCCCAAGTGGAGCTTGGGGAGTGGATGTAGGTGCTAGGTGCACCGAACCACTATACTTCTTGTGTGTTTGCATTGCTCTTTTTTGCTCTTTAATTGTTGATTTATTTCATTGCTTCCATTGCACAATTATTTGAGCACTATCACTCTTCACCTTAAAACTTGATAGCACATATATTGCTTTAATTTTTTTTTTAAATACCCAATTCACCCCCCCTCTTGGGCACCATATCTGGGCAACAAGTGGTATCAGAGCTCGGTGCTCTGATTGAAAATCTAACGATTTTGAGCTAAAGATTATGGTAACCCTTGTAGGTATTAGTGTTAGACCACCATTTTTCAATGGCATAAATTACTTATTTTGGAAAACTCGCATGCGCATCCATATTCAATCTATTAGTTATCATCTTTGGAAAACTTATTAATGGTCCTCATATTCCTTCCATTTTGGTTAATGGCATTTCCATTCCAAAGCTTGAAGAGGATTGGAATGAATATGACATTAAACAATTTGAACTCAATGCTAAAGCAATGAACTTGTTTTATTGTGCATTGGACTTAAATAAATTTAATAGAGTTTCTACATGCACATCAGCGAAGGAAATGGGACACACTTGAAGTTACTCATGAGGGTACTCTTCAAGTGAAGAACAATAAAATTAATTTGCTTATACATTCTTTTGAAACTTTTGAAATGATGCATTATGAATCTATATCTGATATGTTTCAAGATTTATGACTATTATTAATGAATTAAAAAGTCTTGGCAAAATCTATACTAATGCTGATTTGGTGAACAAAATTCTTAGATCCTTGCCAAAATCATGGGATCCAAAGGTGACGGCGATCCAAGAAGCTAAAGATGTAGAAACCTTACCTTTGGAAGAGCTTATCGGTTCACTCATGACCTATGAGTTGAACTTATGGCAAAGGATAGTGGAAGCTGATACAGAAAATAAAATAATAGCTCTCAAGGCCAAAAGGAAATTCAAGGTAATGATGGCAACTTGGAGCGATAGCGAAGATTCAAGTACGGATTATGAAGTTGCCCATCTTTGTTTCATGGCAAATGAGAAAAAGGTATGTGCTAAAATAATTATGATTTTACCTTTAAAGAATCACATGATGCATCTAATGATCTTGTGCATGAATACAGATTGCTAAAAATTGAGGACAAGAAATTAAATAGGCATGTAGATTCATTTTCTCTTGACAACACCAATCTTGCAAATAAAAATGATGATTTAAATGCCAAGATTGATATTTTGAAAAATGGAAAGAATAATTTTTCTAAAGAAAAAGAATTTTAGAAAAAGAAAATGTTATTTCAAAAGATTTATGTGAAAAAGTTTTTAATGAGAAAAATATTTTGATTGAGGAAAAGAAGCAAAACTCTTGAAGAACTTCAATATTCCTGCTTCTTTCAATTCTTCTTACAAATGTGGTTTCAATGCTTATCCTTCTAGATTAAGAAAAGTTTGGGTTCCAAAAGGAACCATAATTACTAATCATAAAGGACCCAAGAAAGTTTGGGTACCAAAATGTCCACTTAATTTGTTTTGCAGGAATGTCTTGCAACCCAACATGAAGAAAGGAAGTTCTTGAAAAGAGGTTGTACAAGACAATTTAAGAAGTGGACAAGCTATATTTTGGACTAAATGGTAAAAAAGGATTATGTATATTGGTAAATTCTAAACATCTCCTTCCATAATTAAAATTGCAGATTAATTTTTATTGCATCAATTACTTTGAAAATTATTTTAAATAGTTAATTAGAATCAAGTTTGGACTTATCATCATTGGCTATGATCATGAACTTTTTGGTGCTGATGAATTTCATGCTATCATGATTAAATCTATGATTGTAAGACCTTCACTTGATTTTGATTAATGTATTTCATGAAAAATACTTTTAAAGATGCATATTGATTTGAAAAATGTTTTAATTGATTGATTAGAATCAAGCTTAGACTAATAATCATTTGTTGTGATCATGACCATTTTGATGTTGATGGATTTCAAGCTCTCATGGTCAAACTTGTGATTATTAGATCTTCACTTGATTTTGATTAATATAATTTCTAAATTATTTCAAGTGAAATGCTATGATTTATATGTTTTTATTTTTGGCATCTATGCATAATCTAGAAATGATTTGGATCAAGTATAGAACTAGTAGTTAAGGGTTATTTTTAAGAAAAATGTATGCTTATTGACAAACCCTTGCTCTAATAGCTAGACTTGATATCATATTACTTCTAGCATTTGTATGGATATCAAATCATCTTAAAATAAATTTGAAATAATGCTAAACGTTTTTATGCGATATAAATGCTTGTATTTTGAAAATCATGAATATCTTGAAAAATCTCAAATCTTGATGCATAAGCTTTCATGTTTTATTCCTGAAATAAATGCATATTTTTAAAGGAGGAATAACATTCAGGGGGAGCATCCAAAGATTTGTTATCATATTTGATGCTTTGAATATCTTGTTGATATCATGCTTTGCTTATATTGCTCCGATACTCCTTCTTGTTTTCAAATCTAATTCTTTGGAGGAGTTACATTCAAATGGTATCATATTCTATTGGCATCAAAAAAATTTTAAGATTCCTAGTAACCGCTTCGGATTGGGTTAGTCACCATGGCCGTCCGGTCATAGGAGATAAGTAGGGCTTAAAGACCCTCTCTTCCCATTCAACGGGCTCTCTTATGACGTGTAGGGGTGCCGCTGTGACCTTATCCCATGAACAAGTAAGGCGAATGGATAATATACATCAAATCATTTCTTGCATGTGCTTACATCTCTTTGGTATCTTGTTCAATTTATATCATATTCAATTGATATCATAAATATTTGATTTCATGCATTGATTTTGATGACCTACTTGCTATTCTTTCCAACTTCATTTCCACTTTGTATTGCCTTTCACCCTTTTTCATGATGTCAAAAAGGGGGAGAAAATTGTTAAGTATGAAAGGGGAAGATTGGATAAACATGAAAAATCTTTTGAGAAATGAAAGAAAGTGCAAAAGGGGGAGAAGAATGTAAATATTTTTATCTAAAGGGAAGAATTAGTAAGAAGAAAAATTTTTGAAAATTTTAAATTTTCTTTTGCATATTTTAAAAAAATATTTTGAAGATTTTTTGGATCATATTTTGAGGGGGAGCTTGGTGCTTTTTTTTTGAGCTTACATGTTTATCTTATTGTTAATCTTTTTAAGCTTATCCTATTCATATACTTAAAGGTTTTGTCATCATCAAAAAGGGAGAGATTGTTGACTCTAGTCTTGATTTGATGATTGACAAAATGTTTAAGTATATGAGTACTAATTATGTTTTAAGTGTATTTCTTAGATCTTAGTACTCAACCATGTTGAATGAAGAAATGCTTGTATTTCAGTTGAAAAAGTCCTTAAATTAATGGAAAATCAAATATATGGACTTTGGAATTAATATGAAAGGATTTGAAGATGGTTCAATAAAGCCGGCACGGCAAAATTTCAGTGGCACGCTTCAGAGGTCGACACCAGAGGTCGACACCTGTCCAGAGGTCGACACCTGAGGTCAACACCTGTCCAGAGGTCGACACCAGAGGTCGACTCATAGCCTGAGAATTCAAATTGGACAGAACTATGGTTTTCTGGATTTTTGCCTAAGATAAACTGGAGGTCGACTCATGAGGTCGACACTTGATCCAGAGGTCGACTCATGAGGTCGACTCATGGCATAACGGCTAGTTTTTTCTGAACTTCTGATTTGATTTCTAACGGCCATAAACGGTCATATTTTATTCTAACGGTCTTGTGGAGTTGTTTCAGCATGAATGAGGTATTTAACCTCCACCAAACTTCAAAAAAGATATGGAGACAAGGTGAAAAGGATTAGAGTGAAAGTAAAAAGCCTTCAAGCAATTCCAAGCCAAAAAAGAGGGAGAATCCAAGAGATTCCTTAGCCAAAAGCTTTCCATCTTTGAGGAATCCAACTTTCAAGAGTTTGGCATTTAGTGAGGTCAAAGATTCCAAGGGAAAAGGCTTGAAGAGTCTCCATCAAAGCTTCAACGAATTTCTTTATTGCTCAAAAAGGAGTTTGTATTATTTTTATTCATTGTATTAAATTCTATTTGTGGTAGGCTAGTTTCAAGGGAATTTGAAACTAGTGTGAGGTTTGTTGGTGAGCCAATTGATAAACCAACTAGGGTTGCTTGTTAGCCCGAAGCCAAAACAAGTGAGTGAGGTTTGTTGGTGAGCCAATTGATAAAACCAACTAGGGTTGCTTGTAAGCCCGAAGCCAAAACAATTGTGTAAGGTTTTGACTTGTGAGCATGGTAAAACAAGTCGGCTGTAATCTAAAGATTATAGTGGAAATTCCCAAGTGGAGCTTGGGGAGTGGATGTAGGTGCTAGGTGCACCGAACCACTATACTTCTTGTGTGTTGCATTGCTCTTCTTTTGCTCTTTATTGTTGATTTATTTCATTGCTTCCGTTGCACAATTATTTGAGCACTATCACTCTTCACCTAAAACTTGATAGCACATATATTGCTTTATTTTTTTTTAAATACCCAATTCACCCCCCCTCTTGGGCACCATATCTGGGCAACAGTTGGGATAAGCAACTCTTGGTGCAAAGTATTTATGAAATGTTGTATATACGATATTTCATCGTACCTTTTCTACCATAAGACTCCTTCTACTTAAAAGTTTTATTTGATATATTAAATATCAGATTAAGAATTGATGAAAGGTGCTTTAAGTGCCTCCTCTCTAACTATTTAAAGATTTCGATAATTGAAGTCAGATCATCCAAAATTTGTTCTACAACTCTCTTCCTTCCTTGTTAGGACAAGTCTTTTATTTTAGACAATGGCTTAGAAAAAGAATTAGAAAGAACAATAGTTTAGTAAGAAAGGTTTTGGAGAGGTTTTGGAGTGCTCTTCGGAAGAAAAAGATCCTAAAAGAGAGGAAAGGTTATCAAGGAAGAAAGATTGCCAGGAGGAGTTTCTAATTAAGCAAGCAAGAAATATGAGTGCTTTCTTAATCCAGTTCCTTTATGGATCCCCTTTAAAGGATATACACTTGTATGCCTAGTAGAATAAAGGATATTAGCATTATAGGTATTCTTCTATATCCTAATATATTACCTTATTAATTGTCATAATCAAAGGGTTCTGGATCTAGGATTTTTGCTAACCAAGGTTTCAAGGTTTAAAGTTTTTGAAATTCAGTCTTTCACTGTATAACCATACCCCAGCGAGGACTCTATTTAAAAAGCTAAGATCATTAGGTTACAGGCCAAAAAGTGTGTGATATGTTATAATTACTGTAACATAATAGTTTTAAATTCCACATCCATGAATACGGATATCATAAGAATACAATGAATAATAGTGTGTATATAAAGGGCAACTGTTAAGAAAAGGCAGAGAGTGACTACTATAAAATCCTTGAAGAAGTCATCAAGTTGATCTATTGGTGGTAATAGTGTCATTCTATTTAAGTGCGAATGGTTTATAATAACAATGGTATGAAGGTCGATCCATAACACGAGCTTATTGAAATCATATATAGATCAAAAGCATATCTCAACAGCATATCTCAATGAGCCATTTGTACTAGCTCACCAAACTATTCAAGTATATTATATTTCTTTTCCATCAAGAAAGAAAAGAAAGAAAGATAATGGGCTGTATGCGAAATTAAGTCTAGAGCCGTTCATTATGCACTCGAAGAAGAAGAAGAGCCCAATTTACTAGAATGCTTTCAGGTGTGAAACATTAAGAGTTTATTAGTCCTACATAGATGTAGAGTTGGATGATCCAAAAATTCTCCTATGTGATGGTAGTATGAAGAGATAGATTATATTGAATTTATTTTAGGAGGTAATCCTATCTAAGAAAGGAAAGAAAAGAAGAAGATAAAGAAAAGGAAGAGCAAGAAGATAAAGAAATGAAAGAAGAGGATGATTCGGAAGAAGAATCCGACGGCTAGGATATCAAATTGTATAATTTTGTTTTTTTATTTTTTTCTATTTTATGTTATGTATTTAATTTTGATGCAATTAATTTTAATAATTTATATATATTATATATTTAATATAATATAATTATCTTTTTAATTTATAATTATTTATTTATGATTGTGTTATTTGTGATATTTTATTTTTATTTACTATAATTACTTATTATTATAATTTTAAAAATATATTTTAAAAATATAATTACTATTTTTAAAAATTAGAAAAATTATTATCGACAATATTAAAGATGGCTATTATCGTCAATATATTTTAGTCATGATGAAATTTATTAGTGATGATAATATTTTATCACAAAAATCTGTTTATTTTTTAAAAAAGATTATACAAATTTATTATTGATGGTATTAGATATGGCTAATATCATCGTAATAAGGTATTAGCAATACTGGTTATTATTCTATTGCTATTTATTTTTTTATTTTTTTTGAAAAAATGGAAAATCTTATTAGTGATGGCATTATAGTCCCCTAGCCATCGCTAATATCCATTATTAGTGACAATATTTTTTTTCAATCACTAATAATGGATAATAATGATAGGTTATTTTTGACATACAATTAGCAACGGGGTTCCGTCGCTAATAGTATTAGCAACAACATTTTTGCTATTAGCAACAACATTTTTGCTATTAGCAACACATTTTTGCTATTAGCAACAACATTTTTGCTATTAGCAACAACATTTTTGCTATTAGCAATGATAAATAGCTATTGTTAATAATCAAATTTCTTGTAACAAATCTTTTACTTGCAGAGATATTTTTTACTATTTCTATCATATCTTGATCATATTTAAGAGTCTAAATATATAATCATCCAAAATACTTTCTAAAACTTTTTAGTGATAATTCATATTTAAAAATTCAATATATCCTAATTTCTCTAACATCTTGTCAACTTCAAGTATAGACATTTATCTACATCATAATAGTCAAAATAATGAAATATGACTTGGCTCTTCAACAAAATAACTATTATGATGTAAAACCATTATAAAATGGTTAGGATTGTCTACCAATATGAAATACAAAAATAATACAATATTAGTCTTCAAGATTAACAATGTTTATGATTATAATTAGACCAATTTATAAAAGATAAAATAATATAAGTAATCAAGTAGATATTGAAAATTATCGTTTCTTATTTTGACTTATTGAAATAAATCTAGTAGACATTAAAAAATGCTTTACCACCATTCCTTCTATTATTTAAAGTTAGAGTTATTTTATGAACCCATAATTCATATTTCATTTTATATTATTTTTTGTATTATTCAAGTCTGGATCTAATTCCTGTCTTCCCCTACCCCTAATTATCCAATTCTCTGTTAACCACTTTATTCTTTTCTAGTTATTGTTTAGGGATATAATTACTTTTGATTGCTATTTAAGATGGAGAATAAATATGTATTTAATACACTATTAACCTTGCTTCTATGAGACCAAACATCATGTTGGTGCACCAAGTCCCTATCCTATGCTGTTTGACCAAAAAGCACATGGTGATAATCATGACAAATGAGCCACTAAAGCAAAACTATAATAAAATAAAGATTTTACTTGTCTGCCATATTTAAAACAAACATGTCAATAATTCTTGTATATGATCCCACACATAATCTTCTTTTCATAAACAAACATATCTTGATGCACAAACTTCTATGTGATCTTATTTTCATAAGCAACCATAAATAAAATATAGGGATTACAACCAATACACAACCTAAACCTTAGGGACCAAATAAGAAAGATAATTGAAACATTGGGATCATAGAAACATTACCAACGGAAGGACCCAAAAAAGTAAATCATCCATAAATGCATTCAAAATAGGAAACAAATGGGTATTACTCTTACCATAACAAGGGATCTCTATTTTCTGAATATTGATCTCCTTGGACTTCATTGAACAATGTACCATATCCTTCTTTGTATGTTGATTAATAGGACGAAGGCATCACCAACATGGAGATCTTCTTTAGGATCCAAGTGAGATTTTAATTCAATGTCTCTTCTTCTTCTGCATTTTTTCATTTAAAAATCCTAAGAACCCCAAATTGTTTAGCATTCCTGAAAGGATATTGTGGTACATTGAAAATACCAATAAGTCTTTGCAATCCATTGGTGGCATCTAACTTGTCACGTCACCAAAAAAAAATTACCAGTTATGTAGTTCCATTTGATTACAATAAAAAATTAGTAATTAAGCCGATGTTGTGGTACATTGAAAATGCCAAAAAGTCTTTGTGATCCATAGGTAGCATCCAACTTGCCACGTCAATAAAAAAATTACCAGCTATACAATTCCATTTGATTGCCAATAAAATTGAAGATAATGATTAGATTGGCATCATTGGATAATTTTAAGGATTATATTGATATAATTTAAAACTCGGGGACTAAAATAGTTTTGAATCTAAACTTTGGGACTAATTTAGTAATTAAGTCATTTAAATTTATTTAATAACTTATCTAATGATAAAGAGAGTGAGTGTCACACCCCGACCTGAGGCCCGAGCTAGATGTGCGATAGATAGTTATGTATCTATAGAATTTTATCCTATAAACATGAGAGGCCTATCTTTTTACTCTTATACATCACATCAAATTTTCAAGCAGTGATAATAAAAGCAAGTTCTCTAAAATATTTATTAGTGAAAGACAGTTTACCAAGACTATTAAGGACAACTAACAAAATGTCCAAATCAATTTTTGTAAAGCAGCAAAAACTAAGCAAAAGGCTTCTAAAGTCCTAAGCTCCTCACTACTCAGTCCCAAGCTCCAAGATTTTTCTGATTTCTAGATTTGAAAAAAAGAGAGAGGGGGGATGAACATTACAGGCTCAGTATGTAACCAAAATCTCTAAGGAATCAAGCATAAATAATTTTTCAAATTTAGCTACATAATAATAATATATAACAATCATTTCCTTTCAAACATGCCATGCATAATTATAAAAATAAAAACATACACTCTCTTGGTCTTTGATGACTATGGCCACCATTAGCCATGTGACAAGATCCAAAAGAGACTAGCCTTAAAAATAAATATGTGATGTATTAGTGTGTACTAGTAATATCCCTGATTGGCTAGGCTCGAAAGTTACTAGTTATAATTCTAATTCACACAGCCATGATTAGCCTAGCCCATGACAGGATAAAAAACTAGTTCTAAAACATATACATGCATATACATGCAATAATCAATGTATGCTAATGATCAATCCTGACTGGCTAGATCCAAAAGAACTAGCTCTCTCAGTGATCAACCCAAGTGCTAGACTCAAAGAACATGTTTTTAATATATGGCCATCGATTGGTTCTGATAGCTAGACTTGAATCATAGTTTAACTAGAGATTTTTTTCTTGTAAGTTTACAAAACAATTGTGTAACATAAATATACTAATTTTCATGACAATATCAAATCCAACTTCACATCTCATTTCCATAATTAATTTTTTTTTCAAAAACTTGTGCAGCGATAAATATACATAATTGCTCTTTCAAAAATCATGCAATATAAACAAGAAAATCAACATATAATTCACAATCAATGACCATACTAGAATAACATCTTATGCTTGATTCATAATTTAACTTGTTATAAAAGCATAAACAAGTTATATATTTTTCCAACTTCCTAATTTCTAAATATTTAATATTTTTTGTATAAAATCTAATTTTAGAAATACAATAATATATCAAGAAAAATTTTAGAATAGAAAGGAACTTACAGTCTATCGTCCAATAATTATAGTTTTCAATGCATGGCTCGATTCTAGATTTGATGCTCCTCTAGCATTGAAGCTCTAATAAAATAATTTACATGATTATTATTCTTTTAATCAAGAAATAGTCATAATGAAGAGAAAGAATTTCAATCTATTTGTGATTTAGATCAGGTCTGGGCCCAAGTTTATGAGGCTCTAACAGATCTAGATCTATTCGTATTAGTATTGGATTCATCATGGAAGGATTCATAAAAGATCGATTCTCTCTCTTTTCTTTTTCTCTCTATCTTTCTCTCTCTTCTCTTTGCTTTTCTCTCTTTCTCTCGCTCTGCTTCTCTCTCTATGTTTTTCTCCCTTTTTTTTTTTCTTTTCTTTTCTTTTCCCTCTCCCTCTCTCTTTCTTTCTTCTTCTTCCCCCAGCCGACCACCAAGGGGTTGACTTCCAGGGAGGCAAGGGGATGGGGGACGAGGTGGCTTCTGGTGGCAACATTGGTGGGAGAGGGTAGTACGGCCAGAGTGGCCACAACCAATGGTGGCTCGGCCCAGCTGGAACGAAGGAGAGGAGAGGAAAAAAAGGAAGAATGCCCCATTGCCTATTAGTAGCTCCCATGACCAAAAGAAAACGAGGGAGGGAGGGAGACTTATCGAAGAAGGTGGCGTGGCCGGCGGTGCCGATTTTTGGTGGCCACAATGAATCCAAAACTATCGGTGAACAAAAGAAAAAATGAAAGAAAATGGTGATGATTTTCAAAAGAGACAAATCAGAGGATCAGGGAGTTTAAATATGGATGAAGGCTAGGATTTCTAAACTTCGGAAAGTTTGAATCGGAAGAGTCCTCCTCTTCCATTGTACCGAAACAGGAGAGGTTTCCTCTATTTTTCCAAATTGGCGAGGGGCAAGGGTAGTAGAAATAGGCCTCCAGGCCATTCAACTGGGTTCTGGGCCTCATAGCGCGCAATAAGAGAATAGGTACAAGTTGTGTCTTTCGTATAAAAGGATGATTGATTTTTTTTTTTTATAATATAAATTATTTGATCGAGCATTAAATAACTTTCAAAGTATGACATTTGCTTATTAATAATTGCAGATGACAAGAAAAAAAAGTTAAAATATTTTGAAAGATGTGTAATGTACGAATCAATAATTTATATTATAAAAAGAATTATTTTTTTACGTGAAAGATACAACCTAGATCCTGGAAGAATAATTTAAATTTAATATTTTTTTCTAATAAGATATCCGTACGACTTTCTTTATACCATATGGCCCATCTCAAACTTTACAAGAGACTTCGAGTCAGATTCTTATTGCAGAGGACTATGCCGTTCTCAGTAACTACCGTATCATCCAATCATGAAATTTAAAAACTTAAGGATGTTTCGCAGCCATCATCATATAGCCATGATCGAGAGTGCGGGGCTCTTCGAGGCACCGTATTGCAGAGAATCTAAACTCAGGGATAGATGCTAGATTTTTTTTCTTTTTATGAAACTATTAAAAAATGGCACTCAACGTTGCTTCTCGACGTAACCGTTACGACGGTTCGGAGAAAAGCGAAAAAGAGTTGCTTTTGGGAACTTTTTTTTAAAAATAATATATAAAAAAAATTTAATTATAAAAATAGGTAATCCATAAAATATTTATGGATCTAGGTGGCACGTGACAAAAATTTCAGAAAAAAAAAAAAAAAATGACACGTGGCACTATGGTGACTGGCGTGGCCGAATTCGTCTTTGAAAAAGACGAATTCTAAAATGAATTCATCTTTTCTAAAGACGAATTCACCCGGACCGAATTATTTGCTTCTAAATTTGGCTTTTTTTGAAAAGACGAATTTGAATTCGTCTTTTCAAAAGCCGATTTTAAGCCTGCTTTCAAAAGCCGATTTTAAATCGATTTTAAGCCTGCCCCTGCTTTGACACGTGTCGATCGGGTGGCTTACCGATCGACACGTGGCTTCGAAAGCCTGCGGTGGAAAGAATTCGTCTTTCCAAACGACGAATTCGCCTGAGAATTCGTCGTTTGAAAAGATGAATTCTCACAGTGCCTATATACCGGCTTTCCTTTTTTTTTTTTTCCGCTGTTCTTCCTCCATTTTTTTTTTTTTTTCCTTTCCGGTGGTCCCTCCCCTCTCCGATCCGATCTGCTTTTTTTTTGTTTTATCTTCTTGTGGGGTCCTTACATTGAAGATCACTCTTGCTCATCCATTCCGGTAAGTTTTTTTTATTTATTTATTTATTTTTTTAGTATTTAAATTTTATTATGATTAATATTTATTATTTTTGTGTAGATCTGAATATTGGCTTTTTGTTGGATGATCTAGATCTTGTTCTTCCATATTTCATTATCCGGATTCAAGGTAAATTTTTTTTTTAAATTTATAAATATTTGATTGTTTAAATTAAATTTTGTATATATTAATTTAAATTTGAATTAAATTTGTTATTACATATTTGAGTAATTAAATGTTATGTTTTGAATTTTTATGATAATTTTTTTTCGACTTTATTATTTAATAATTTATATTATTATTTTTATATTATTATTTTTATGATAAAATATAATTTTTGTTTTAGAGAGAGTAGTATCTTTGTTGTATTGTAATTTAATTTTTTTGCCAAGTTAAATTTATATTTTATAATTGTTATTAGGATTTTTAAATTACAAGTTACAATTATGTCTCATAATTGCTTATACTAGATTATATCATGTTTAATTTTCAACATGTAATTCACTACAAATAAATAATAATTTGATTTTAATTGGTAGTTTAGTTAATTTACATTTTAATTTCTAGACATAACTTGTTAGGATTATTTACAAGGCCATTATAAAGGGTTTATCACCTATTCTTGTGTATTCTCAATTCAAATTAAAAAGGCTATAAGGTGATGATCGAGATCTGTTACGCTCGTTCGGCTTGTCCCGGGTCGGACCGGCTTCGGGCGCCCGATCGGCCGACTCCCGTGTAGAGTCCCACCCCATGGTGGCTGACCTGGGGGCTTCGCCGACTGGCGGGTGCCTCACCGTCCGCGCATTGCCCCTCTTCACGGCCCCGGTTGGCTCCTGGAATTCTGTCGATGGCTCCGGTTGGCTCCTGGGCTCCTTTCGATGGCGAGTCTAAAAAATTTATTAAAATTAAAAAAAAAATTTATTATTTCATGAATTAAAAAAATGATATATATTTATAATGATTAATTAAATAATATGTGTTGCCGCTCTCGTCGCCGCGCCCGTGCCACGGATCCGCTGATCCTTCCTAACCGCCTGGCGAGGGAGCCTCCCTGGCTGCGGAGAACCTGCAAGAAGGGGTTAGAAGACCCTAGCCGGTGAGAGAGGCGCTCTGGAGAGTAGAACTCCAGACGGATCCCCCCAAGAGGGTTCCAGACTTAGAGAGTTTGCTGGTGAGAGAGGCGCTCTGGAGAGTAGAACTCCGGCCGGGCCTCCCTGCCGAGCTCATGCCAACTGATCCCCTCTCGGGCCGGTCAGACCTCGGGCCCAGTGAGAGCGCTCTCTTTCCCAAGCGGAGGTCGCTTGGCTTTGGCCGAGGTGGCAGGAGGTCGCCTCGGCCTAGGTGGACCCCTCCTGGGTGGACACCTGGCGAGGTGGCAGGAGGTCGCTTGGGTTTGGCCGACCTTGGCCCATCTCCGGGGGGGGGCACCTGGCGAAGGGGCGAAGGGTCGGCCAACCTCGGCTTAGGCGGACCCCTCCGGGTTTGGGCGCCAACGAGGCGGTAGAGGAACTCCGAGCCGAGCTCGACCTCGGCGAGGGCAGTTTGCCTTAGAAAGTCGTCGGGTGGAGTAGTCTTGCCGAGCCCGGTCCTGAAGACATGGCGCTGACTCGGCCGGAGAAATCTCCACGTGGCTCGATCACATTCGGCGGTATCTGAGCCTGGCCACGTCACTGTCACGGCCGCTGTCACGACCGTAACAATATGTAGTTCCATTTATTAAAATTTAAAAATTTAGTATTATATTTCAAAAATTAATTAATGGTTTAATTAATGTAAAAAAATAATGATATACTAAAAAAAATTTATTAAAAATTTGAATAAAATTTTTATTTAGTAATACTTAGTTATGAATAAAATTTGAAGTTTATGTATTTGTAGTTTTTTTTTATTAAATAAAAGTGTAGCATGAATTTTTATAGCATATATTGTGTACATATTGATATCAGTGATGTAATTATTATGTAATTGTAATTGTATTTAAATGATTAATTATGATGAATTTTTATATATATTTTTATAAAATTTGTATTTCATTGAACCGTAGACCCGTCAATTGCTTGATATGCATATTCTGTAGTATCCGTACATGTTTTTATACTTGTACAGATATGAGAATTATGCATGTTGATCAATTGATTGTCCAATTTGGACAGTTTGGGAATTGCAAATAATTTTACAGGTCAATTTATAGTAATCAAACGATATGCAATGAAGGTCGAATAAAATTTCGATCATCATTTTCCTTTTGTTCTTCGCATACATAAATATTTGTATGTGGAGAACTAAGGGAAAATGCTGCCGAAATTTCATTTGGTCTTCATTGCATACCGTTTGATTACTATAAGTTGACCTGTAAAATTAATGTAATTCCTGAATGGGATAGGGCATTTACCTAGTAGTTGATGATATGATGCATTCATCATGATAGACAAATAATTATGTTTTGAATTTTATTGTCATATTAATTATGTAATTTAATTAGTTTGTTAATGATATCAATATATGAGAAAGTTATTTCTAAATATATTTTGTTAATTAAACATGTAGGATATATAATGGGAGAAAGAATCACAGCATTATGTTATATAGGTGGTTCTATGATTAATGGATCAAATATAATTGAGTACAATCAGGGACCAAAAAAGGCAATTAGAATCAGTTCTGATATGACATTTCAAGAGTTGGAGAACAAAATATGTAGAGTTCTCCGTATTGATAGAACTGGAAAAAAAGTTTTGATTATCTATAGATATCCACAAGTTGTCCAGCCGACATTTGTAAAGTACGAACCTGTTCCATTAACGGATGATGAAGACATGGAGATGATGTTTTCAACTATCGGTTCACATTCATGTATATCGGGTGCAGAGTTATATATAGATATCCAAACCATTGAAGCTCCTGAACCTGATTGCGAACAGGATGATTACGAAGAAGCTGTTCGAAATATAGCAACAACTCCGAATATTGCAGATAATGAAGTAGAAAATATTGGCTCAGTTTTTACTGTATATCCGTTATGTACGGTGGACAGTACTGTACCGGAAAGTAATATTAGAGAAGCATCAATATATACAGCTGCTGATGACAGGGTGCATGTCGATAATCAACTTTTTAGTGAGAATGATGATGAAAGTGAACATGACTTGGCTGACAAAGGTGACGAGGCCGGTACTTCACATCCAGTACGAAGTCCGGATGATACCACTGTTCCAAATTATTCTACATTTGAAGCTCCATCTAGAACATTTACCCAGATTGATTGGAATGCTGCAAATATGTCAATGTATTATTCAATGCAGGAACAACATTTTATATGGCAAAGGAATGAGGAGTTACGTAAAGGACTCCGCTTTATAGATAAGGCAGAATTGCAGACTGCAGTAAAACAATATTCTGTTGAAAGACATCATGAATTCAAAGTTATTGAATCAAATCCAAATCTATGGCATGTCAAATGTAAGAGCAAAGATTCTGGTTGTCAGTGGATGCTCAGAGGTATTAAACGGCATAATTTTTTTTAAATCTCACGATATACCGGTCCTCATACATGCCTATCTGCAATGATGTCTCAAGATCATTCTGGTTTGGACTCCACTTTAATTGCTAATGAAATTCGGGACCTGGTTAAAGAAATTCCTACCATTGCTATTGCTGGACTTGGTGCAGTCATAAAGAACAAATACAACTATACACCAAGTTATAGAAAATTATGGGATGCCAAACAGAAGGCGATAGCGATGCTGTTCGGAGATTGGGATATGTCATATCAATTGCTTCCGAAATGGTTGCATGCTGTACAAACATTTAATCCGGGTACCTGGGTTAAATTTATCGGCACTCCAACTGGTATACCAAATTGTGCCCAGTTTGATCGTGTATTTTGGGCCTTTGCACCCTCGATTGAAGGGTTTAAGCACTGTCGTCCGGTCATAAGTATCGATGCTACTTTCATGTATGGAAAGTATAAGGAGAAATTGTTGATTGCAACTGCTATTGATGGAAATAATCAGATCTTTCCACTTGCATTTGGTATTGTTGATGAAGAGTCAGCGGACACCTGGGGTTGGTTTTTAGCTTGTATCAGAAATTTTGTTACAACACGTCAGGAAATTTGTCTAATTTTTGATCGACATGCTGGTATACTTGCTGCAGTACAGAATGAGTATCTGGGTTGGCAGCCACCGCATGCCTATCATGTATATTGCCTGCGTCACGTGGCAAGTAACTTCAATTCAAGATTCCGTGATCCCAAACTAAGAGATGTGGTGAAAAGAGCTGGAATGCAAACGCAGCCTAGAAAATTTCATAAATACATGAGAAATATTGAGAAATTTAACCCAGAAGCTGTTCAGTGGTTGAATGAAATTCCTTTAGCAAAATGGACACGTTCACATGATGACGGACGACGGTATGGGATGATGACAACTAATATATCCGAGTGTTTCAATGGAGTTCTGAAAAATGCTCGATTTCTTCCCATAACAGCATTGGTACAGTTGACTTTCTTTCGCCTTGTGTCATATTTTGAAGGCCGACGTGTCCAAGCAATAGAGGCAATGGACAGAAATGAAAGGTTTACTCCTTTTGTTACGGGACATGTCATCTCCAACCAAGCCAAAGCGACATCGCATACCATTACCCGATTTGATAGAGCAACTGGCTTGTTCCAAGTCCAAACTGCTAGACGTGGACCGAACATGAACAAGGGTGATAATACACAGGTATTTACGATCTTTATGTATCATTGAAAATATGTTATTACGTTGTGTATATGCTGAATTATGATTTTTGATGCTGTAGGTTGTTCATCTTTCCCAGCAGACATGTACATGTCAGAAGTGGCAATGTTTTCATTTACCTTGTTCTCACGTCATGGTTTCTTGTGCACATGTTGCCATTGATTTTAAAATATACATTGATCGGTACTATACATTACACGATTATCATCGAACTTATATGCCACAATTTCAACCAATTCCTCATGAAGAATATTGGCCCCAGCAAAATGAACACGGTATCATTATACCTGATGCAAATAGGCTACGACAGAAAGGTAGGCCACGATCCACGAGGATCAGAAATGATATGGATATAAGAGAAGCCGGCAACAAACGCAAGTGTACAATCTGTAAAGAAGAAGGACATGATAGGCGGTCATGTCCAAGGCTTCTACAAGCAGATTAGTTAAATTATATCAGTCATATTTTACAAATGTTTTAATATATGGATTGTAATGTATTAGGCTAATCTTGTGATTGCTTTGTATTTTATTTGATGGATTGTAATATATGGCTATGCTTTATTGTCTGATGTTTATAGCTTGTATATGGATTGATGTCCTTACTATGCATTAAATAGGCTTTGTGATTGATTTTCTTTGAGTTATCGCAGTTATGGATCCTGGTCCTTCTGATAGTAGTGTACTACACGGTCAGCCTTCACATAGATCATCTTTGGTCTGGGAGGGACAGGATGTTGTTTTGCACTGTCGACGTCGAGAGATGGTTATGCGCAGATCGATACCGCTCGATCGTCGTATTTTGCCATTGCTGATGCAGTCCAGATTCTACGGTCTAGCACGTGTTGGATTTATTAGATTGGACTGGCATTTGATCACTGCTCTCGTCGAGCGGTGGCGTCCGGAGACACATACTTTTCATTTTCCGCATGGAGAGGCGACCATCACCCTACAGGATGTTACTGTTCAGCTAGGTTTGCCAGTAGATGGTCTACCAGTGACGGGTAGTACACGGGTAGACTGGAGGCAGCTTTGTCTTGAGTTATTAGGGGTCGTCCCACCGGATGATAGATTGCATGGATCTCGACTGAGCTTGGTCTGGCTTACCGAGCACTTCCAGGATTTAGCATTCGATGCGGATGAGGCAGCCATTCAGTGCTATGCTCGAGCATATATTTTACAGTTGATGGGTGGGTGCCTTTTTATGGATAAATCTGGGAACAACATGCATCCATTATTTCTACCTTTATTAGCAGATTTCGAGACGGCCGGACAGTATAGTTGGGGTAGCGCTGGACTCGCTTGGTTGTATAGAGAGATGTGCAGGGCGAGCCACAGAGATGTTACTGATATTGCTGGTCCGTTGTTGCTACTACAGTTATGGGCATGGGATAGAATTTCGATTATTGCACCCCACAGATTACTTCGACAGGCTCCAGATCCGATGATCGATTTTGATGATGATGGAGCCGGTTTACCACAGGGACCATTAGGGATGAGGTGAGTTTAGAATTTACATAATATTTTTATGCCATGTATGATATATATTATTTTAATTAATTAATTTAATGAATTTATTTTGTAGATGGAGAGATCTTTTTTCTGTCACACAGGTACCTATGCATGTGGTCTCTTCGTATCGTTATTTACTTGATCGACTGCGACCCGATGAGGTAATAAATATTAAATTTTTGATAATGATTATCTTGTTTAATTTGTTCTTGTTTAATAAATTATACTTTAAATTATTTATAAACAGGTTATATGGCAGCCATATACTGCCGCAATGATTGCACAGTTACCAGACTACTGTCTACAGGGTCAGGAGATCTGGTGTAGTAGAGTGCCACTAGTATATTTTTATATAGTAGAGTGGCATTTACCCGATAGAGTGATGCACCAGTTCGGGATGCGACAGGTCGTGCCAGATCAGTTTGATACGTTGTCTGCACTACATCGTATTGATATGAGAGGACGATCTGATCAGGATTGGTCCACCGTTCATCGGGATTATATACAGTTATGGATGAGTCGTCATGACTATATTATACATGGCGATCCATTCGATGGTACCATGGATTATCACGATCCTTATATGCAGTGGTATCGTAGGATCACTCGTCGATTCATCAGTCGCAATGGTGTAGTATATGATTACATGGTAAGTAATTTAAATTTTATTATTTAAATTATAATATACGTTTAAATTTTGCCAAACTAATTAATTTTTTTATTTACAGGGTAGTAGTTTTGCGACGATACTTGAGCGTGCGACCTCCCCGGATATACAGGATATATGTCACTCTGCCCTCCATACTCTTGGCGAGCATGCACGGATTCCACTCCATGAGTTTTATCAGGAGGGAGACAGGGAGGACGAGACTCCTTCACCTTATTATCCATTTGCATCTTCATCCGGAGCACCTCCGTCAGCTCATCACAGACGAGGTACGAGACGACATAGCACCTCTCCACATCCGATGCACGAGTTCACATCTACTTTGGATGTAGCATCACATTTTGATTATACTACTGCACCGGATTTCATGGGCTGGCAACATGATTATTCCGGACATGGAGCATCGTCGTCACATCATACATCTGCACAGCAGGCATCACATGATGTAGAGCATGCTGCATATCAGGCATCACACGATATAGAGCATGAGACAGAGCAGCATCAGCCACTTCCGATCCGTCGTCGTATACAGCCTGCACGCACTAGGAGATGGCCACCATGTGGGACCGAATAGTCATTTATTTTAGAATTTATTGTAATTCATGTTTTCTTGTTAATTTATATAAGAATTATTTATATAAGTGTTTATTTACATATGTGTTTATATGTGTTCTGGCCTAAAATAGACAAGCATTATTTATTTGTGTTGCCGATCTCGCCACCGCGCATGTGGCTTCAGAGCCACTGATTTGATTAGACTGTCTCGTAATGAGGTCTCTTGGCTCTCAGTCCTGTAAGACAAGGTTAGAGGCCCTGGCCGGGGGTCCCGGCGAGGGAGCTCCGACGGTCAAGTTAGAGAACGACGAGAGTGACCGTCTCAGGGGGCCACCTGGCGAGGGAGCAAGGGGCCACCGGCTTCGGCTGAGTCCGGTCACCATCCTGATTGCCAGTCCGGCTACCACCAGGATCTGATCATCGGTCCTGTCACCATCTCGATTGCCAGTCCTGCTACCAGTGACCATCGGTCCACCTATCAGTCAGACCATCGATCCACATATCGGTCCTGTAATTTTTTTATTAATTTTTTATTTTTTATAATAAAATTTTGATACATTTTATATAAATTTTCATGGGTGTTTTTAAAATTTTTTTTAAAAACAAATTCATTTTAATAACAAAATTTTTAATATCAATATTTTTAAAACAAAATTCACGGGATTTTTTTTTTAATGAATTTCTACATGAATTCGTCCTTTGAAAGGATGAATTCAGTTGAATTGAATTCGTCCTTTGAAAGGACGAATTCAGTTGAATTAAATTCATCCTTCCAAAGGACGAATTCATCCACGTCAGCCCGACCACCTAAATCGGTAAATAAGTTTTACATAACCTATTTTTGTAATTATTTTTTTTAAAAGTATTATTTTAAAAAAAAACTCTGCTTTTGGTATCATAACCGATTGGAAAATATTATAAAGTATTATGATACGACAAGTTATTTGGCACGGGAGCCAGTTTTTTCTGGATTTTTAAAAATAATATAAATTTAATAAATATTTATTAAATTAAATATTTGATAAAATATTTATCAAACTAGTTATTTTAGATCAAATTTCATAGTCAATGTTGGAGTATGCCGGCTCAACTAAGACTAACCCCCGGTTCAGAGGTCCAGTCGGGTCTCTCTTGAACGAAGCATCCATGCCAGAAAAATCGGAGATGACCCAATCACATTAGGGCATCCTTCCAAGATCAATCTTCGGCCTATACTGCCACCGAAGCTCATTTTTTAGTTGCTCACCTCCATGACCGGTTGATCCGAAGAAGACCGGTCCGAAGAAGGTGAATTCGAAGAAGGTCATCTGAAGAAGACGATCACTTTATTTCTCCAATTGTTCCAAAAAAGTCAAGTACGAAGCGAGCAACCTAGCCTACTCCGAAGAAAGAAGCTCCGATGTAAGTGGTCGAGATGTCTTCGGCCTACCTCACAGAGATTCCGAAGAAGGTAGCTCCGATGCGAGTGATTGAGGTATCTTCGGCCTACTACGAAAAGGTTAGGTACGGGATAATCAACCAGCTCGACTTCGGCCATCGCTAAAAGAATGCCTCTAAACAAAATCCCCAGCTGGCCACGAATCTCCAGACGTGGGCGTAGTAGTTATAACCAACAACGTGGCCACGAACTCCGGCTCCAGCGGAATCAAACATGGCCACTACTATTAATGATGGTAGGATGGGATACTCACGGTAAGAGAGCTCACCCCTGAGCTACTTCTCATTCTTTTCTTCAAGAGAACTCTCTATTTTGTTACCAAGAGCCCTCACTGATTTAGGCATCGGAGTGTCCCCCATCGGAGAAATTTCGATCAGGGACCTATTTTGCAAGGTTCGAAGAAGGTGCACCGAAGGTCCTGCCGCTCCATCCGGTCCATGGGGATTCGACGTCAACAGTCAATGACCTGAAATCATCTTTGGCAAAGGCGATTTCATTGAGAAATCATCTTTGGCAAAGGCGATTTCATTGCCAAAGATGATTTCACTTAGAAATCGTCTTTGCCCAGTGAAATCATCTTTGCCCTGAAATCATGTTTGCCAAAGACGATTTCAAATTCAGTTGAAAATGCTATTGACAAAGATGACTTTAGCCCAATTTTTTTACTCCTATTTATAATTAAATATATATTATTTTTAATTAATAAATAAAAATTAACATAATTTGAAATTATATATTACATTAAAATTTCTAGTATATGAAATTTAATACGTTAATTTTTTAGTTTATTAATTAATTATATTAATTAAAAATAATTTAATATCTATTATTATATTAATAGTGTTATGATATATTGTTTCGAGTCCGGGTGCATCCCATGTCTCCACGTACCATGCCCATCACCCGTGGTATGCTCCCATTCCCTCGTGAGCCCCGCATCATGCTGTGGCATGATAAGTGACCGATCGTTCTATCCCATGCCAACGCGTGACCAGCGCCCTTCGATACACCGTGCCTTGTCCCGTGCCCGCAAGCCCGTTACCTCGAGTTCGAAAATGCCTGCCTCGCTACCACTCATGGCTCGTGCCCGGTTGTGCTCGTGGCTCGTGCCCGGTCACTATAGCATGATCGGCATTGGCTGACATTATATATTTCGATATATTAATATTTCAAGCTTATTATATATTTCAATATATTAATATTTTATATATAAATAATTAATAATTATTAAAGTTAAAGAGATGGGCAGGGATTGAAGAAGTTCTTTAGATTAATTATTTATTATAATTTTTATATAATAAATTATTTAGATTTTAACTGATATTTTATTATAAATCTAATAATAATATATTATATATTGTTTACAAATAATGTCATTTAATAATTAATTTATCAAATTCATAATGTAGACTAAATATTACTTAATTATTACTTTATTATTCCTATCATTATAATACATAATATATTTAAATACATTAATTTTGATTTTTTAATTTTTATAATATATATTTTATATTAACCATATAATATATATTTACAAAACTTGTAATCACACTTTGTAAAAAAAACTTTAAATATGTATATTGAGTTTTTGATAATAATTTAATAATTATCAAATAATATATTTTAATATAGTAAAGAATGTTAGGGCCACCGATGCACGTATCTGGTATCGAAGCATACCATGGCGGTCGAGATATGCATTCCGTGCATGCGGGCACCATCGGCCACAGCACAACCGGGGGCAGGCCACGAGCGGCAGCGAGGCAAGATATTTTCGAACGCGAGTTGACAGGCATGTGGGTATGAGACAAGGCACGGTCTACCACAGGGCACCTGTTGCATGTTGGCACGGGATAGGACGACCGGTCGCTTATCGTGCCACAGCATGACGCGGGGCTCACGAGGGCGCGGGGGCATATCACGGGTGATGGGCATGGTACATGGAGACACGTGGCGCATTCGGACTCGGAATGATATATCATAACATTATTGATATAACAATATATATTAAATTATTTTTAATTAACATAATTAATTAATAAACTCAAAAATTAATATATTAAATTTTATATACTAGTAATTTTAATGTAATATATAATTACAAATTATGTTAATTCTTATTTATTATTTATTTAATCATAATTAAGTGAATAAAAAAAATTGCTGGGATGAAATCATTTTTGACAAAGATGATTTCAGCTGAATTTGAAATCGTCTCTGGCGAAGACGATTTCAGCTGAATTTGAAATGGTCTTTGTCAAAGACGATTTCATGTTGACGTAGCTGCCACGTTTGATTGAAACACCTAGTTTGGTAAATATATTATCAAATATTTAATTTGATAAATATTTATAAAATTTATATTATTTTTTAGAAAATCTGGTTTAAATTATTTGGAAACTTTGCACCATAAATCTTGATAGGATAGGATGGTGTCGACGGTAGTTCACACTATTTAAGACCCTACACCGCGGCTATCAATCTCTTGATCTATGACCTAGCAAGCTGACACGGATGATATAGACAAACATTTTTTTAATTAATACTAATAATTGTATCTTGATAATTTAAATAATTTTTTATTTACATGAGTAAAAGATGAACTTTATTTTTTTATTATATATATATATATATATATAAGACAATGCACGCCCACTCTCATAAAGAGGATATATATTTTAGCTTATCGCCTCTAAAATGTGACAAGAGGTGTAGAGAAATATACCACCTCAAGGGGCATGATAATATATATCTTGCATTTTATGGTATTTATAATTTATTTTCTCGTACAAGATATATAAACATCTAGCCAATATTCAACATATTGCATGATATCTAGTTGCGAGAAACTTGCCCTACAAATAGCATAATTTCTTACTATTATATCAAAGACAGATGGCCATAAAGAATGTGATTAAGTATGGCAAAGATGGTAGCATCCATTATTGCTTGTTGTATTATAGACGGAATTGTTCTTATAAAAATTATGGTAATCGAACATGTCTCTTAAAATTCTGGACTCTTTTAATGAATTATTAGGTTACACATGAATAATTGGGGGTGAACTTCATTGCTCACAGCTTGTTCTCATAAGTGCAATGTGTAGGACTAGAGTTTTAGGAAAAGAATATCTTAAATATTTTTCTTTATATAACCTATAAAAATAAGCTTGAGTATGGAATACGAGGAATATATGAACATGCCACTTTAGTATTAGTTATTTTAGTAGTGTCATCTTCTTGATTATATCTAAAGAAATTAAAAGACGAAGTAAAGAATCAGAGTTTTGAACTCTACATCTAGCCAAGAAACTAGATTGAAAAAGTCCTTTTCATTTGAGCTTAGATTGTGGATATTAGATATAACTGCTTTTAAGATTAGATATAGATCTTAGCAAATCGAAATATGATAACTCTAGGATCTAGCTTAAAATCTAAAATATGATGAGAGTTTATTGACTCCAAGTTCGGAAAAGTAATAATTATTTTGATCAGCAATTGTATCACCAAATTAAAAGTGACCTTAATTTGGACATTCTTGCCTCCCTAGTTCTTATATATGGACGAAAATACTATTTGATAAATATCATGTGGGCTGTAAAGCTTATTTAAAACCATATACATACATCATCGGCTTTTGCAAAACAAGATCTTTTTAAGTCAAACAACATCAACTCTTATACTAAGAATTTCTATCATAATTACTGTCTAGATGATTAACCAACTTATTCATGAAATGCTGTTGATTTAATGGGAAGATACAGAAGGAATAAAGTTGAGGGAACGTTATAGTTGACAATTCAATGGACTCAATATTTTTAGGATACTAGAAATCACTATTTTAGATGCTTTTAAGAATTTCAAAAAAGTTAGGATCTTGCAAAATAGTGACTAATTTGTTTTTTTTTTTTTTGGGTATTCACAAAAGAGTGATTTTGTACTCAAACAAATCTCCATAATATGTACAATGAGCTTCCATATGCTAGCAAGACTTAGTTGAATCAATGCTTAAAAGAAGTATTTTATCAAAAGTGATGTAGGTTATAGAACTTTCTATCACATGAATTAAAAGGTGTGGAATGTGAATTGGTGAATTATACATGTTGCTCATTATTTTAAGCATTTTTTTTATACTTGTGATAGGTATGATGGGATTGAGCCAATACAACCACTTAAATGAGGTCTAGCCTAGCATATCTTTATACATACTATGAAGCCCAGCTCATTTTGGGTTGCCCTGGACTGAAGTTGGCAGAGCCTACCGACTTTAATTCAAAAATCAGAAAAAAAATTAGAAGAACAAAGGATTTCGTTCCCCTCTTATCCCAGTGAAAAACTCGGTGGATTTCCTCGACCGGATGATCATGGTAGGGAGGGAGAGTCCGGTGGCATGAGGGTTTTGGACGGTGAAGGGGCTTGATCAAGTTTCTTTCCCGAACGACAAGAAATCCTTCCGTTTTTCTATAAATTTCTCCCCTCTCACCGCCTCCAAGCAAGCACACACCAAGCTCCTTATAGCCATCTTCCTTCTCTCCAGTGAGCGGTCGGAAGCCTCGACAACGCCGGTGAGTTCTTCTTCCTCAAATTTTTCCTAGAAAGAAAATTAAAAAAAAGAAGAAAGAGGAAAGGAACTGGATGGATGCCAGTAACTGCCGCCCGATTTCCCTCCGTCCGGCAATGTCCAGTGAGCCCCCTTCCCCATTCACCACCTCCATGACTTCCGGGAATCATGGGAGGCCTGTTCAGCCAAGCCAAGGAGGGAGTCGAGGAAGAAAAAAGAAAGAAGGAAAAAGAAGAAAAGAAAGAAAAAAAGAGAGAAAGAAAAATAGGAGAGAGAAAGAAGAGAGAGAGGAGAGAGAAAGAGGAGAGAAAAAAAGAAAAAGGAATAAGAGAAAAAATAAAATATCAAAAATAATAATAATATTTGAACCGACTCTTTTAGTATTTTAGGCCGAGATCTAGATTGAACTAAGATTCATTTTTCATATACTAATTTATTTTAGATAGAAAATTAATTACATGATTAATCTTGCTAGGATTTTTATCTTTCTTGTCGAGAGAGCAGATCGGAGTTGAGACTCGAACATGCCATTTATTGATAGAGTTCTTTTAGGTAAATTATTTTGATATCTAGTGTTACATACTAAATATTCTTATGGTATGTTATAAATGTTATGAAATGTTAAATAATTTAGCATAAATTGAGTTATATTGAATTGCATAAATTATGATATTTTTGGTATTAACGCTTGTTAGTCTGACTATGATCACATGATAATCTAGTCTCCTTCCGAGCCTCCAGTGGGATGATCATTGGTATATGATCGATGGATGGTATGTGTAGTCAGAAGCTAGTTTTCTTTTAGATTTTGTAATGGTACATGCTGAGTATGTATGATTTATCGTGTGATATCAGAGCTAGTTTTCTTCTAGACCTTCAATGGAGCGATTACTAACACATGACTGGTGGATGGTATGTGTAGTCAAGATCTAGTTTCTTTCAGGTTTAGCCACGAACCAATCATAGCCATAGTCAGAAGGACTAGGAGAGTAAAGTAGAAATGGTTGACCATTTATAGCTGTATTATTTGGTAACTAAATGTATATATTAACATGATATCGTATTTTATTTTATCATGAGCTAGTTATTCTATTATATATGTCTAGCCACCAAGATCGCCGTGGCTTGTAGCTTGGTCACGTCGAGGCATTCCTCCTCCCTCGCCGTCGTGCATCCTCCCTTCCTTCTTGCAAAACAGGGGGGACCCAGGGTCGGGGATTTTGGCGATAACACTCCAAAGATCAAGTTAGTGGGACGATCGAGGGGAATAGAAAAGACCTTCGCGGTGTAGGGCTCGGGGGACCCATCCACCGGGAGGGTGCATGCTAGATAGAAATACAAAGGAAATGGAAAGAGTAGGGATCGAGAGCGGGGAACGGGGACTTACCACTCCCTTGCCTTCCCCCACATTCTTACCTTTCTCCTCTCCGAAGGCGAGGTCGAGGATCTCTCCGAGAAGCGATCCCAGGGAGCCCAGAGAAGCCCCCTGTATGCGAGCCCCTGTGAACCTCCCAAGGCTCCGGAAGTTCTCCCTTCCTTTGAAAGAAAGTCCGGAAGAAAAAACCTCCCTCCTTCTTTCTTCTCTTATGCTTCTTATAAGAGGGGCGCTTCTATTTTAGGAGAGACCGCCCAAGTGTTGCAGGTCTTGGGGCCTTGGCTAGATTCCTCTCTTGGAGAAGCTTCGAGTATTGTGCCACGGTGGTGGGCGGCCCTTGGTGGTACGGCTATGGGCATGGCAGCATGCCACAGGGCCTGGGGGTGCCCGTATCGTACCTCTGGTAGGGCTGGCACCGCCTGCAGAAGGCTACGGGTGGCCAGGCTTTTGCTGTGGCATGATTTGAATATCTGCTTTCTGGCGGGAACTCCATGCCTGGGACTCCGTCTTGGAACACGGGTATGGCCTGGCCGGGAGCTAACCTCGGACAGGGTTGCGCCTCGTGAGCCTGGCTTCGGCTGGAAACTTGACCTCAGATGGGGGGGCTCGTCCAATGGACCAGGCCTTGACTGGGAGCTTAACCTCAGACGGGGGGCTCGTCCAATGAGCCCAGCCTTGGCTAGGAGCTTGATCTTAGATGGGGGGCTCGCCCAATGAGCCCAGCCTCGATTGGGAGCTGGACCTCAGATGGGGGGGCTCGTCCAATGAGCCAAGCCTCGGCTAGGAGCTTAATCTCAGATTGGGGGCTCGCCTAATGAGCCCAGCTTTGATTGGAAGCTTGACCTTAGATGGGTGCTTCGCCTAATGAGCTCGACTTCGGCTGGAAGCTTAACCTCGGATGGGGGGGCCCACCTTGGGTCCTCATCAGACCGCCTCATCCAAGTGGTGGGTCTCTTGTCGTCGTGGTCGTTCACAGGCTCCACGTCAGCGGATGTTGCCACATCAGATGCCCCCCCACTCTCGAGCCTAGAAGGCGAGACGATGCTCGGGGCGAAGGGGATAATAACCTTGCTGACATGGAGGGACACGCCATCTATGTCATTAATGCCTCGGGCGCCTGTGGTTCGAAATTCGTGCTCTCGCACGAACGAAGCGATGCTCCGCTTGGTTTTCTAATAAAGGATCATGAATGCTCCATTTGGATCGAAGAGACTGTCGTAGGTTTGACATACCTGAGGCATCCGGCTAGGCCACATGGCGGTCTCTGGTTGGCCAAAGAACTGAGAGGGCGTGTGCCTTGCATCGGGATGAGGCGACGGTGGATGGCAACCTTTACTACAAAGGGTCTGTATCCTCCCCCTTTTAAGGAGTCCTTAAGCACTGGCCATCATTCTTTTGCAGTGCGCTCCTTTCTCCTCTGGTTCTTCCGCTTGAGTGTTGAGAGTTTTTGATAGGCTAGTATTGGGAATTGTGTTCCAAAGCCAATTGTCTAGAAAGTAGACGGTTGTGCTATTTTATAATTGTATATGAATTTCTTAATGAATAAAAGTTATTCTTTTGGCTATTCATCACATATGCATTTTCTTGAAAAGAACTCTTGTATGATGGAGTCCTTAGAACTATATTATATTTGATATAGAGAAGATATATCGAGTAGTTCTTAAACTGGTTCACAATCAAAGGATACATTATTACAGGATGGCGATGTATCGAGTGTAGGTTATTATATATCATATTTATTGGTTGTCCTCTTAACCAAGGAGTATAGAGACACTGATGTGACATATAGGTAAAATGTATGACATCTCACTGAACGTGACCAACTGCAGAGCTCCCTTCTATTAAAGGGTTGCTCGTGAAGGGATATGGGTATATGTGTCCCTCAGACATGAGATCATCACGGTAGCTTGCAAGCAACTCACTATACTTTGGTACCGGACTACCTTGATTTCTAATCTAGTAATGAAAGGCTTCTAGATACAGTCAAGTACTTATGGAGCGGTGGTGGATCAAGATAGGATTGACCCCTCCAAATAGTTTGGAGTGAATGACTCACTATGTCTCAATTTAGCAAAACCTTGGCCAGGATAGTTCTTGTGAGGAGTCACAGAACTTGTAAGGTTGAGACACGATCTGGATGTACCATGTTAGGGTTGGCAGTCAAACCCTAGGTCATCCTGAGCATTTTGAGATCAAAGGGATGAATTATACGATAACTATATGCCAAAGATTCTAGAAAGTTGCTCTGCAATTTTTGACCTATCCAGACGTCGGGTATCATTGCTAGATGATGACTTTGACCGATATTAGAAGTGTTCCAGTGCTACCGGCTTAGTATTCGAACCTATGGGGTCATACATCATAGGGGTTTCTATCTGATTTAAAGGCTGATCGACGATTGAGAATCGTTTGCCATCACTAGAGGTCAATATGATTGACCATGTTCTAAGTGTCGACACTTCCAAGTGTCGACAATTGGAAAGTCGACACTTCCAAGTGTCGGCACTTGGAAAGTCGACACTAGAAAGTGTCGGCACTTGGAAAGTTGACACTAGGAAGTGTCGGCACTTGGCTGTGACGAGCAAAAATTCCGAAAAGAATTTTTGAAAAGTTTTGACCTCAATTCAAATTTTGAATTCTCGTTGGTTTTGGCTCCAAGCCTTCATGGAATGATGGTCATTCTTTGGAAGGTTTTGACCTCAATTCGAATTTCAAATTTTGGCTGGTTTTGGTCCAAGCTTTCATGGAATGATGGCCATTCTTGCCTTATGAGCTTAGAGCCAATTTAGTGTGGCCCTTGATCTTCTCCCCCAATCACTCCTCCTTCCTCTTTCTCCCTCTCATGGCTACCTCTATTAATAAGGGTTGTTTTAGGAGCTGTTGGTTGGAGAGAAGAAAAAAAGAGTTTTCTTATTGAATGAGATTGTTGAAATTCGGAGAGGAAAAAAAAAATGGACTTAGGAGGACTAGGATTTTGGTTGTGTGACTACCTAGCACTCAAGCTAGGTCTTGGAAAGAGAGCTAGTTAGGAAGGGTTCCACCTCTCCTCCTTGTCTTCCAAGAAGAAGTAGATCGGCCTTAAGGATCCCAAGAAGCTAGCACTCTGAGGAAGTTGATCAGAATTGAGCCCTGGTGTGAACTACCTATAAGGCTAGACACGTGTGTGGCTCGAGGGCTTTTCACAACCTCTTCCTTAAGTTACAACGATAAGGTATCCTTATGCCTTTTAGTTTTTTTTCTGCTTATGATATCTTTTGCATGCTACATTATCATACTTGTTCCTATTGCAGGTAGATTAGTATATCATTTTGATCGATCTACCAACCCTTCCGCTGTGCTTATTTTAAAATATATTTTTTCTGCCTTGCATGTTTATTTTGCTTTCCCTTTAGCTAGATCCTTCCCCCATGCTTTCTTCCTTCACTCCCTCTCCTTCGGGCCGCATCGAAGGAGGGTTCTTGGTGGACTTCAAGCTCTCTGCTAAGGAATCGGAGAGTTGAGCGAAGACCCTTCGGGAGGGATCGGCCGATCATCAAGGTGATGGCGTCTGGCTTGGAGAAGAAATATGTCGATCTTGAAAACTTCCTCTAAGGAGGACAAGGGGGAGAGTCTCCGATCGCACAGCTGGGAAAGAATAGAAGAGGGGAAAAGAGGCCGCTCGCACCTACCCTCAGTTTACAAGATCGGAGGTCTTCGACGAGGAGGTGGCGACCGGGGTGTGGTCATTGTGCGACAGATCATGACCCCTCTGATGCCATCAGAGGTGGCATAACGAGGGGCTGCTGCAGCTGCCCTTGGAATCACGGAATCGATGATATCTAAGGAGGCGATGGAGCCGATGCCAGACTCTAGAGATCTGGCAGACACCTGAGGAAGGGCCCTTATGGGCTTGGCCTGTCCTGCTAGTGCCTTCTGCACTGATCATGTGTAAGGAACTGTTCCTAGAGGCGATGCATGCATTTTAAAACTTTTCTAAGAGCATGCATCAGCGAAATGCGATAAAACTATTTTATCAAGATGTTAATCTAATTAACATAATCCCTAAATCAGGATTTAGATGCATCTAGAGTAATATAAATATGAAATCATGCAACTAAAGTATAAAATATGGAACTATTCACATAACTATACAATGATGCGGTATGGATAATTATGTCATACATAAAATAAGTACATACCTTGGTGATGTTCACCGGGAAGAACTGGAAGTCTGACTCTTACTCGCGATCCCAGGGACGGCACAAACCTGTAGAAAAAATGCAAATCTGCCAGCAACACTTGGGTACCGCCTCTACGGGTGGTTCACACCATGTAGCACGATTTCTTCTTCTTCCTTTGAGGTGCTAGCCTCAACGGAAGCTTTGTTGGTTGAACTCCTTCTTCTTCAACTCCTTGAAGACGAGTGGGACACCTTCAACTCCTTGAAGTGCAAGTTGCTGCAGTAGTGCTGGAACAAAGAATCCTAAGAACCTTTTCCAACACTCTATCCCAAACCTTCAATAGAAGGTATGCACTCAGAGATCCCAACCAAACTCAATAATTCCTGAGATCAAATCTCTCAATCTCTCAATGATCAAGGAAGAACTCTAACCCAGAATTTTGGTAGAGTAAAAACTTGATCAAGATATTTGGATATGGGATATGAGAAGTGAACCACTCACTTTCAGCAGCCCAGCCATTAAATAATAGCAGCAGCCCTCAAATAATTAAGAGGGATTAATGAGAGATTATTGGGGAGTTATGGGATCTCTAGAAATTCCAGGGAGGTTAGAAGTCCCTTGGAATTCAGCAACAGCAATAATTAAAACTCAAAACTCCAGCATTAAATTCCATAACAATTACAACATTTAATGAAGGGTTTTTCGAATTTCAGCAATCCGTCATTTGAGTCGACTCAACCATTCGAGTCGGCTCGGCTCGAGTCGACTCATCGAAGGAGAGTCGGCTCAAACAAAAGTTTGACAACACCTTGTCAAATAAGTCCGGAATGATTTCCAATCGTTCGCATACCAACAAAGCAAGAAGAAACCCTTGGTGTGTGACCCCGTAGGTTCAAACACTAAACGGTAGCACGGGAACATTTCCAGTACTAGCCAAAGTCACCATCTAGCAATGACATCCGGTGTCCAGATAGGTTAAAGATTGCAGAGCAACAAAAACCTGTCGAACATGGAATAGCATTGAACTTATTCCCTGCACCTCCTAATGCTTCGGATAGCATAGGGTTAAACTACCAACCCTAAGCAGTCCATCTGAATACGTCTCAAAGAATCCCTGCAACCCTTTACAAGGAATGCTCTGGCCAAGGTCTTTCTCAATTAAGGCATATAAAGCATTCAATCCAAATTATTTGGAGAGGTCAATCCTATCTTGATCCTACTACCGCTATACAAGTACTTGACTGTACCCAGCAACCTTCCATCACCGGATTAGAAATCCGGATAGTCCGGCACCAAAGCACAGTGAGTTGCTTGCAAGCTACCGTAGTGATCTCAAGTCAAAGAAATAATTCATGTCCACATTCTAATACAAGATTCCTCTTCGGTAGCAAGAGAATCTTACATGAGAGTTACATTCAGTGAAGTGTCAAACACAACACCCGATGTCATACCAGCATCTCTATGCTACTTGGTTAAGAGGACAACCAATAAATATGACATCAACGACCTACTCTTGATACACCATCATCCCAAAACAGCATATCCTTTGGTCGCGAACTAATTTATGAACTACGTGATGTATCCTCTCTACATCATATACAATGTAGCTCAAAGGACATCATCACAAAAGAGTTTAAATTAAGGAAAATGAACCTGTAATGAACAGCCACAAGATAATTTTTATTTATATCAAAATTTATATACAAATAGCACAACCATCTACAAACGATTAGCTTTGGGACACAATTCCCAACAACACCCACTTGAACTAAAGCCAATCAGAACAGAATCGCATTCCCATTTTCTAATTACAATCTTTAAACTCTTGAATTCCGACTGCTTTAGTGAAGGGGTTGGCCAGATTTTTTTTTTCATCGATCTTCTGAAGGTCTTCTGAAGGTCGATGTCCCCCCGTGCCATAATCTCTTACACAAGGTGGAAGAGGCGCAGAATATGCTTGGTGTGCTGATGGGACTTTGGCTCTTTGGCTTGAGCAATGGCTCTAGTGCTGTTACAAAATACTGGAACAGGGCCATCCAAGGAGGGTGCCACTCCTAGCTCGCCTAGGAACTTCCGTAGCCACATAGCTTCCTTCGCTGTATCAGATGCTGCAATGTATTCTGCTTCGCAAATCAAGTCCGCCATAGTATGTTGCTTGGAACTTTTCCAGCAAATGGCTCCTCCATTGAGGGTAAATACAAAGCCCGACATATTTTTGCTATCATCTCTATCTGACTGAAAACTTGAATCGGTATAACCGACAAGCTTTAGGTTAAGATCTCCATAGATAAGCCATTGGTCTTTAGTATTTCTTAAATACTTCAGGATGATTTTTACCACCTTCCAATGCGCTTCACTTGGGTCAGATTGGTATTTTCTCACAACTCCTAGTGAGTATGCCATGTCTGATCTAGTACATGTCATTGCATATATAATAGATCCCACTACCGAAGCATACGCTCTCTCTCCTCATATGCTCTCTCTCCTCAGGAGTTGAAGCATAATCCTTTTTGGAGAGAGTAATTCCATGGCCTATCGAAAGATAGCCTTCTTAGAATTTTCTATGCTAAACCGTTTCAGCATGGTATCAAACTGGAACAATCCCAGAAGTCTCTTAGATCTATCTCTATAGATCTTCATACCCAATATGAATGAGGCTTCACCCAAGTCTTTCATAGAGAATTGAGATGAAAGCCAGACCTTTATTCCTTGTAATGCTGGAATATCATTCCCGATTAGGAGAATGTCATTTACATATAATACAAGGAATACAACCACAGAACTATTAGCCCACTTGTAAATACAAGGTTCTTCTACAACGAAGCCATACGACTTGATACACTTATCAAATCGTATGTTCCAACTCTGAGATGCCTGCTTTCATCCATAAATGAACCTCTAAAGCTTGCAAACCTTTGACTCATCTGTGGATATGAACCCTTCAGGTTGTATTATATACATCTCCTCTTCCAGCTCACCATTTAGGAAGGCTGTTCGGACATCCATTTACCAGATTTCATAGTTGAAGTATGCAGCTAAAGCAAGCATAATCCGAATAGATTTGAGCATTGCATTGCCACAGGGGAGAACGTCTCGTAATAGTCAATACCATAACGCTGACGATATCCCTTGGCAACCAGATGGGCTTTGTAGGTCTCTACCTTTCGTCTGTGCCCCGTTTCCTTTTGGAAATCCATCTACACCCAATGGATTTTATCCCTTCAGGTGGATCAACTAATGTCCACACATTATTGATCTCCATGGATTCCATTTCAGATTTCATGGCTTCTAGCCACTTATCAGAGTCGGACCTTTGTAGAGCATCCATATAAGTGATCGGATCCTCATTATTTCATCAAGTTCAATGGGATCCCTATCCTGGACCAAGAAACCGTAGTATCTATCTGGTTGACATGGTACTCTACTAGATCTCCTTAATGGGTGCTCAATGGGCTCCAGTTTGAATTAGTCAAATCCAGTTATGAGGTGTCCCCTAAATTTGTCGGTTCTTTTACTTGTTGAACTTTACTAAGTTCAATCTTAGTGGCTACTGTTCCTTCACTAAGGAACTCCTTTTCCAAAAAGATAGCTCTAAGACCAACAAACACTCTTTGTTCATCAGGTAGGTAAAATAAATACCCCTTAGATTCTTTCGGATACCCAATGAATAGACAACGGTCAGACCTAGGTCCTAGTTTATCAGTCTGCAAATGCTTAACATATGCTGGACACCCTCAGACCCTAAGGTGTGAGAGTACCGGTTTCTGTTTAGACCATATCTCATATGGAGTCCTATCCACAAACTTACTAGGAGACCTATTAATAAGATAACAAGCAGACTCTAGGGCATAACCCCAGAAAGAGATAGGCAGAGTAGCAAACCACATCATGGACTGGACCATGTCCAACAAAGTCCTATTCCTCCTTTCGGACACACCATTCAGTTAGGGTGTCCCCGAAGGTGTCCATTGAGAGAGAATCTCATTCTCTTGAAGATAAGCCAGAAATTCACTAGAAAGATATTCCCCATCTCGATCAGATCGAAGAGTCTTTATACTCTTTCCAGATTGCTTTTCAATTCATTACAATATTGTTTGAACAATTCAAACGACTCAGACTTATATCTCATAAGATAGACATAACCGAACCTTGATAGCTCATCTATAAAAGTAATGAAATAATTATATCCACCTCCAGCACTGACATTCATAGGTCCATATACATCTGTATGTACTAGACTTAGAATTTCTTTGGCTCTTTCACCTTTTCCAGAAAAAGATGATTTGGTCATTTTTCCAAGTAAATAAGATTCACAGGTAGGTAATGATTCAAAATCATTTACCTCTAAGAGACCTTCTTGTCTTAACCTGTTTATCCTGTTTTTGTTTATATGATATAGCCTATAGTGCCAGATATAAGCATCGCTGACATTATCCATTCTAGGGCATTTGCTAGCTGTGTACATTACACTCACAGGCTGTGATAGTATATAAATGCCATTTACTAGATTTTCACTCATTACAACTGAACTATTCAAAATAATGTTGCAAACATTTCTCTTTATTGAAAGTTCAAACATTCATTGGCTAACAAGCTTACAGAGATAATGTTTACGAGAAATATAGGACAATAATGACAGTCATATAAAATGACTTTACAAGATTCAAAAAAGAGAAAAAACTCCTAATGCCAGAACTGGAACTCGACTTCCATCTCCAACGTTTAAAAATCTTTCTCCATCCTCGAACCTCCTACTAATTCGAAGTCCCTGTAATTTATTGCAAATATGGTAAGGACTCCTATTATCAAGTACCCAATTAGTAGTATCACAAAAAGAATAGGTACAAGGATTTATCATATAAATACCTTGAACAGCAACATCTTACTGTCTCCTCTTCTTCGGCTTGTTTGGATCAAGGGATGCAATATATAGAGGATAATTCCTCTTCCAGTGACCCTGCTTCTTACAGTAGAAGCATTCTGCCCGACTCTGGTGCACCTTTTTCTTCTAGCCTGACTGGGCCACCAACACTCTACACCTTTTTGATCTTTTTCCTTTTATTTTTCTTCCCCTTCCCAAGGAGACGACGCAGTGCCCTGTTTCCTCCCGCCAAGTACACCAACCCCTTATTGAGGTTGTGGTCCTTCTCATAGTTCTGTAGTAACCCCAACAAACTATGGTAGTTCACTACAGGCCTATGCATCCTGAAGTGATCAAGGAAACCGAGGTAAGAAGGGGCAGAGATTCAGTATAGCATCCTTCTCCAGCTGTTCATGCAGGGGACATCCGAGTTTGGCTGGGCGTTCAAATAACTCGGTCATGTACAATACATGATTAGTTACTAATGCCCCATCTCGCATTTGGACGTTATAGATGGCACAGGAAGTCCTGTACCACTCTACATCATCATGCATGCCAAAGGATTCCCATAACTTTTGCAAGATTTCCTCGGTTGGGCCTTCTCGAATTTGTGACTGAACTCGTCATTCATAGCCGCCAACATAATGCAACGTACAGTAGTTCTATCAGAAATCCACTTCTGATAAGTATCCCTGACAGATGTAAGAGCATTAGCTGCGGGGACCTCAGGTGCCGGATCTGATACAACATACAGGATCCTTTCATGCTCTAAGACAATCTTGAGCCTTCGATACCAATTATCAAAGTTTGGGCCAGAAAGTTTGTCATTATCAAGCAATGAGCGGAGGGAGAAGTTGGCAGACATTTTTCTGAAAAGAAAACCAAAAGATCAATTAATATATGAATTTCAATTTTAATCCTAAAGACATGGACTTTAGTCTAAAGATTTTCCCACATATTTTATTCAGATTAGTAGCCTCTACCTCTAATCTGAGGAATTACACTTAATTCCTTAGTGGGTACTAGAATCCTAAAGGTGCCACATGAGCCCGACTTTGGCCGGCTCACCCACGCGAACCTAAAGGTAGGTTCAATAAACCAATTGCTTCTTCCAAGCAATTTCTAGTATTTAAAATTTTGCCCCAGGAACACTTCAATCGGCCTTTGGGCTTCTTGCTAAAGAAGGTCCTGGTTAGGTCCAACCATTAACATGACTGAATTCAGTGCTTCTAGCTAATGAATGATTAAGCCCGACTTTAGCCGGCTCACCTGACCACTATTAAGAGAGTTGCACTAAGCCATCATATTATGAATGGCAATTCCAATAGCCTGATGACCACCCGTACTATGGCACTGCCGATGATCACCTAACTAAAGGACACATTACCATCCAACTTAATGGGAGGCTAAGACTCAGTTATCCCTATAACTTCATCTTTTTAAGGACAACTTCATCTTTTTAAGGACCTAATAATTTTAGAGAATTTAAAATATGACATATGAAGAATACATAGACCATGATTAAGATCCTCCTACTAACTTGTAGAAGGTCCATGAACATCTTGGTCCATGGGCACCTAAAATCAACAAATCTGATTAACCTTATGTGACATGGTTAATCCAATTCAATAAGCTTCTTATGAGTCAATTCTAGTTAGTCGTATCGGCCAGGTAAGTGCGGTCAAGGAATGAGTTGCGGCATTAACCATCTTTTCTTAGGCACTAGCTACAAAGGAGCTAGCCAGGAAAGAGGTACCCTCAAAACCATAGACCATAAGGCAGCTTGCCTAGACACCAATTCGGTTCCCCTTCCTCAACCATATCAGACTCAAAGAACCAGATCAAACACAGAGCCACAATAGATCCTTTTAGATGTTTGGATCATACTTTTTAACTATTAGAAACTATAGAGAAATGAAACCAATTCAACTTTTGATTAGTTTCTTATCTCTAATTAATCCAATTGCATCTAAACATAGGTCTAACCCAAACAAGGATCTATTCCTAGACCATCCCATTTAATCCATGATTTATGAATCATGAAATAAGATTAGAATCATATCCTAAATCTTAAAACTATACATATTATTCTCAATTAAGTGCATCATACTATTTGAAACATTTTCAACGTGAAATGAAACAATTTCATAAAAGTTTGAAGCTTAAAATCACTATTTCTTAATTTTCTGGTCGAGCTAGCTCTTGTAGATCGAGTCAGCTCTTCTAGAACACACTTTTTTGGTCTGGTCGACTCTTCTGTCAGTTCTGCTGCTCGAGTCGACTCTTCAGCTGCTCGAGCCAACTCTTCCAGAACATAGATTTCTGGTCGAGTCAGCTCTGCTACTGACCGAGCCAGCTCTTCCAATCAGTTGTTCTGAATGAGCCAGCTCTTCCAGCTAGCTCTTCTGAACAAGCCAGCTCTTCCAGTCAGCTCTTCTAAATGAGCCAGCTCTTCCAGTCAGCTCTAATGAAAGAGTCAGCTCTTCCAAATATAGTTTTTCCAAACTTCAAACATTTCCACAAACTTTTCAAGATTTTAGATCAAATTTCTTTTAGATCTTATCTAAACATAATTATAATATATAAATCAAAGATTAAAAAATTTTAATCCATAAAATTTCTTACTTTCTTCTTCATGAGATCATGACGCATCGGCACCCCTACACACCATAGGAGAATCCCTTGGAATGGGAAGAGATGGTCTTTAAACCATACTTCTCTCCTATGACCGGATGGCCATGGCGAATCTATCTTAATTCGAGTACTATGTAAAGAAATCAAATTGATTTCATTTGAAACATTAAACTAGATGCATACAGAAAACCTGGCTCTGATACCAATGTAAGGAACTGTTCCTAGGGACGATGCATGCATTTTAAAACTTTTCTAAGAGCATGCATCAGCGAAATGCGATAAAACTATTTTATCAAGATGTTAATCTAATTAACATAACCCCTAAATCAGGATTTAGATGCATCTAGACTAATATAAATATGAAATCATGCAACTAAAGTATAAAATATGAACTATTCACATAACTATACAATGATGCGGACTTCTGGAGTCTTTCGGCTAGCATCTCCAGACTATGAGCAAGGCGGTTGAGGCTGAGAGGCTAGATCAGAATGCCGGGCTTCAGGAGTTTCTGGGCTTAGAGCGCCGGTCTTCGTAAATTTTTGGGCTTAGAGTGCTGGGCTTCGTAAGTTTCCAAGCGTAGAGTATCTTGAAGTTGGTCAGACAAGTGCCTGCACAGGTGAAATGCAAGGTTGCGCTAAAAATGAACTCCGACAACTGAGGGGGATCTTACATCCTCGAAGAGGCGGTAGGCTCCTCCGAGCTCGGGGCTTCGGCATGGTCCCGTTAGAGGGGCTCAGCTCATTGGCTTGCCATGCTGGGAGAGGAGCGATGGGTGGCGAGACCTCCTACATCTCCATAGGTATCTCTGGACTGCAAGTGCAGCGGGTGCCGAAATGTGAATCAAGTGGTGGATGGCGGGACCTCTAGGGTTCCTGTGGACATCTCTGGACTGTGAGCACAATGCATGCCAAACTGTGAGTTTCACGGTAGATGGTGGAACTTTTTGAAGTCTTCACGGACATCTCCGAATTATGAGCAAGGCATGAGCTGAACTGTGTGTCAAGCGGTAGATGGCGGGGCCCTTGGAGTTTTTTCTGGGCATCTCCGGACTGTGAGTGCAGCAAATGTCAAACTGTGAGTCGAGCGGTGGATGGTGGGACCTCTAGGGTTCCTATGGATATCTCCGGACTGCAAGCATAGAGCATGCTAAACTATGAGTTTCACGATAGATGGTGAGACTTCTTGGAGTCTGCACGGATATTTTTGGACCATGAGAAAGGCATAAGCTAAACTATGAGTCACGTGGTAGATGGCAGGGCCCTTGGGGTTCCCGAGCATCTCTGGACTGTAAGTTCGATAGATGCTGAACTGCGAGTCTAGCGATAGATGGCAGGACTTCATCGAGTCTTTGCGAACATCTCTTGGATTATGAGTTCAGTGATGGGTGCAGAATTGTGATGCTTGCCCTTGGTGGCGATACAGAAGCCTTTCCTATGAACCTGTCACATAGCTCTTCATATTATGAGGGTAATAGGGGAAGAGAGCTACCTGTTGAGCTCTGGTCACATGGATAGGGGTGTCTTACTCCCTCGAGGGTGGTCCCTAGTCTACCCCCCAGGGGTGAAGGCTGTTGCTGTTGCTGTCAGTCGAGGAGCCTTGATCCCTAGTGCTCGATCGGATTGCTTCAACTCTTTAATCTTCTTCCCCCTACCTGGAGCGCCAATCTATTGGTCACTAGGATCTTAAAAACTTCTCCCTGCCTGGCACACCAATCTATTGGTTGCCAGGATCTTAAAAACTTACCCCTACCTGGCATGCCAATCTCTTGGTCGCTAGGATCTTAAAAACTCATCCCTTCCTGGTTTGCCAAGCTATTGGTCGCCAGGATCTTGAAACCTTACCTTTACCTGGAGTGCCAATCTGTTGGTCGCAAGGATCTTGAAAACTTATCCCTTCCTGGCACACCAATCTGTTGGTCGCCAGGATCTTGAAAACTTATCCCTTCTTGGCGTGCCAATTTGTTGCCGCCAAGATCACCGTGGCCTACAGTTCGGTCGCATCGGGGCGTTCCATTCCCCCGCCGCCGTGCGTCTTCCCTTCATGTAAAACAAGGGAGACCCGAGGTCGGGGATTTTGGCGAGGACACTCCGACGATCAATTCAGTGGGATGATTGAAGGAAATAGAAAAAGACTTCCACGACGTAGGGCTCGGGGGACCCGTCCGCCGGGAGGGTGCATGCTAGATAGAAATGTAAAGGAAATGGAAAGAGTAGGGATCGAGAGCAGGGAACGGAGACTTACTACTCCCTCGCCTTCCCTCGCGTTCTTACATTCCTTTCCTTCTTCCTTCTCTCCAAAGGCGACGCCGAGGCTCTCTCCGAGAAGGGGTCCCAGGGAGCCCAGAGAAGCCCCCTGGATGCGAGCCCCTGCGAACCTCCCGAGGCTTCGAAATCTCTCCCTTCCTTTTGGAAGAAAGTCCGGAAGAAAAAACATCCTTCCTTCTTTCTTCTCCCATTCTCCTTATAGGAGGGGCGCTTCTATTTCAGGAGGGACCGTCCAAGCGTTGCAAGTCCTAGGGCCTTGGCTGGATTCCTCTCTTGGGGAAGCTCCGGTATCGTGCCGCGGTAGTGGGCGGCCATTGGTGGTATGGCTGTGGCGTGGTAGCATGCCACCGGGCCTAGGACCTGGGGGTGCCTGTATCGTACCTCTGGTAGGGTTGGCGCCGCCTGCAGAAGGCTGCAGGTGGCCAGGCTTTTGCTATGGCGTGATTTGAATATCTGCTTTCGGGCGGGAACTCCATGCCTGGGACTCCGCCTTGGGACACGAGTGTGGCCCTGGCCGAGAGCTGACCTCAGACAGGGGCTCGTCCAATGGACCCGGCCTCGACTGGAAGCTTGACCTCAGACGGGGGGCTCGTCCAATGGGCCCGGCCTTGGCTGGGAGCTTGACCTCAGACGGGGGGCTCGCCCATTAAGCCCGGCCTCAGCTGGGAGCTTGACCTCAGACGAGGGGCTTGCCCTATGAGCCCGGCCTCGGCTGGGAGCTTGACCTCAGACGGGGGACTCGCCCAGTGAACCCAGCTTCGGCTAGAAGTTTGACCTTAGACAGGAGGCTTGTCCAATGAGCCCGGCTTCGGCTGGAAGCTTCACCTTGGACGGGGTGGGCCCGCCTTAGGTCCTCATCAGACCGCCTCATCCAAGTGGCAGGTCTCTTGTCATCATGGCCATTCGCGGGCTCCACGTCAGCGGATGTTTCCACATCAATATGATTTATTTATGTTTGCAAATTATTGTTGACATATTTATGCATATATTAGAGGTGATAATAACTTACTGAGTTTATAAAGCTTACTCCCTATGTAGGATCGAGGCCCTAACCACCCTTACAAAAGGAAGCTCCCTAGTATAAGAGGCTGGATCAACTATCTTAAGCGGCACAACGAACGGGGCCCACAGGCTGAGCGCTACGCTCATTTAGTCGACCTAGATAGGAGGGCTCCGAAACAAGCCGATCCGAGGACGTTGGCCTGACCCAAATCACCTAGACCGTGACCGCATTGCACGGAGTGGGACCCAAAGACGTAAACTGGCACCAAGTCAACAATCCCCCAAGTGAAATCGCCTGAAGGGTCCTGCCTCCGGAGTCGAACCTGCGACCTTGGCTCTGATACGATCAAGGCCCCAACCACCCTTACAAAAGGAAGCTCCCTAGTATAAGAGGTGGGATCAACTATCTTAAGCGGCACAACGGACGGGGCTCATAGGCTGAGCGCTGTGCTCATTTAGTCGACCCGGATAGGAGGGCTCCAGAACGAGCCGACCCAAGGATGTTGGCATGACCCCAGTTACCTAGCCCGTGACCGCATTGCACGAAGTGGAACCCGAAGGCATGAGCTGGTACCAGGTCAACACCCTATTTCTTATATTTTTATTATAGAGAGGAATTAGGGTTTAGGTATTAGTTTCTTAGTTCATGTTTTATTTTAAATTTAGTTAAACTATGCTTATATTATATCTTGAATTTTTAATGAGATTCCATTCATTTGTTGTTTGGATTGAAATGCTTTAGAAATAAATAAAGATTTAGTGAATTTGTTTTCTATCATTGTCTAATTATTGATTAGTAAGATAAGCCTTGTATTTTTGTTAGGATTGAAGTCTGAGAAGATGCGGCCATCTATCATATGCACAGCTCGGGCATCGAGCCGGGATATAATACATATCTAGAAAGTCGTTACAATGAATTAGCTTAAACCCTTAAAGAGAAAAGAAAGGAGCTTTCCTTAAGTATTTAAAAAGATAGGTCCAGTCCGTCTCATTCATGTGGTTATAAAGGTCAAAATCTATAATTCCTATAAAATTTAGATTTAATTATCCAATCAAGTCCTTAATCTTGTCTACTCTGCTCCACCTCCCCCCCCCCCCACCCCCCCCCCCCCCGACCATCCTATCATCACCATGTCCTCACCCTAGGGATCTCTAGTCATCAAAGTGATTGTGATTTTGCTCGGCATCATCAATAATCCAACAAAAGTGGAAGATTACACTGATCAAATAGTAGTGATGGTGATAGATGCCGTGACTACTTGCACTGCACTCCATAATCTGACTTGGTTTTTTTTCCCTCCTCTCGATGTAACCACCACGTGGTTCAACTTTTTTCCCCGAAACATGATACTTGTACAAGGTCGGGTCTTTTAAGATTTATCCGGAACTTATTTCAATCTTAGTTCGAGGTTTGGTGCACATAGGTTATCGCAAGGTATTCTTATACAATCGAGTGGTACAAATATCAATGACATGTCTCCCGAGTTAAACTTTTAAGCACCTTACTTGTAAAACCGCCCGCTAACCTTTGACTAATAAATATAAAAAGGCCACCTTTTCTTACTCTTAATCAAGGACTGGTTATTTCTATATTAATTAAAGTACAAATGAGTCAGGTTGGTCGGACTCCATCCGATTCGATCTATTTAGATTTTAATTTAATTTATTTTTAAGAATCATAGATCCGAACGAATCCTAAAAATTGATCCATTTTATTTTCAGGATAGGGATATGGATTTATTAAATTTTGGATCCCGACTGATCTATCCCGACTTGAATATATTAATATTATTAGGATCATATCTATTCGGACTTTTAAATTATAATTAAAAACTTGTATTGAACTTATTTTTAACATAAAGATAGAGTTACAATTATTTTTTTATATCTTAATTATTTTTAAAATAATATTATTTATTATCTATTTTATGGTTAATAATAATTGGCTATGTAATAATTAAAATATAGTTGTCTATATTTATCTAGATCATATCTAGTTTAATTTTTTAAAATTAAAATCGGGGGTATTTATGAACTCGATCCAACCCGAATAACTCGTTGGGCCGAAAATTCTGATAGTGGATCCGAACCAACCTGATCCAATTTTCTAGTGGATTGGATGGATCTAATATTAGGACCCGATTAAATAATCGAGTAGGATTGGAGTCATTCATGATTTGGTCCGACCTAATCCATTTGCATCCATATTTGTAATAAAAATTTCTTTCACTGAAATATCTCTTTGGAAAGTTAAATCCAAAAATATGATACCCGGAAAAAGTGAGGTTTGTATGCTGGATTAACTCTCAAAAAAAGGGTACATCTAAGAATGTATATTTACTTGAGCATATATCTTTCTACAATGGATATATAAAACATTATATATATTATTAATAAAAAGTATTTTTTACATTTTTTCATGATTTTTAAGAATTTTTTAAAAGAATCTCAATTCTTGGCTCTGGAAAAGACAAAAACTCTTATTTCATGCAATTTTTTATAAAATATAAAATATTGTTTTATAAAAAATATATTTTTTAATTCTTAAAATCTTGATTATTTTTTTTTAAAATTATTATTTTTAATAAGAAAAAAGAGTGAGGAGTAGGCGACCAACATAGTTATCATTTCTGGACATGAGCACAAGGAGTGAAGTAATAAAGATCGCTCAACTATTCTGACCATATCTAAAGTAGCATGGATGAATACATCATCCCAGTCCAATCAAAGCATTAATCGATCCAATAGTTAATTCTACATATTTTATAATCGAGTATTTTAAATAATTTTTTATTTATATTAATTTATTTTTTTTGATTGAATTTTAGATGCGAGGATGATAAAATCATATATATTTAATAAATATATAAAAAATAAAAAAACTATATTTTTATGAATAATATAGTTTGATTTAAGGATAGTTTGAAAATTTGATTTATATCATAGAACATTATCTGCATGCATCAAAAATAATAATCCATATTACATACATTACATTACCGGCAATTCCAATATCTTTTAAGATTGCTGGCAATGCATTAAACACGATCTCTGAGACAAATCAGAGTCCAATAAGAAAGGGCTGGGTTTACATTGCTTTTTTCGCTTCCTCCTTGTTGCTCCTTCTCACTTCTTTTTTTGAATCTATGGCAATCCAAAGTCCAATAAAAAAGGGTAGGTTCAAGTTTAGAATATAGCCACGATGTAAGATGTAAAAGAGCAGACCGTGTAAAATTGTTTAGTCATGGTTATTTGTTGGTAGCTTAAAAATCTTTTTTATCATCGTCAAGGTGGCAATAATCTTATCATCTCCATGTCTAAGATTCGAGTCAAAATAAAGTCAATGAAAAAATTTATTCCGAATATCTGGATGTGAAATATATGAAATTAGTTAGCCATCCCGCTAACATTTTTCAATAAATTATAATCGATACAACTAAGCTATCATCTTGGTGGTTCCTCCTCGCTCTTCTCGCGAGCTATAGGAGTCCAGAACGAGAACCGTGAAGCGGGAAAGCTTTGCAACTTATAAGATTCCAACTAGCAGACAAAAACACGTGCGGCGAAGGGGCTTGTCTTGATGGGTGAAAGATATCATTTCCTTTTCCTTTGGAGTCCGGGCCGGTTGTTTTGGTGTGCTGACCGGTTAGCGAGATGAATAAATCTTCCCTTGATTCCAACTACCGTATAGTTGATACGGGATAGGATAATGGTGTGCCGAACACTGTACTCATTATTGCCGAGTTTACCATCCGACATGGCATGAGGGAATTGATGCTGAGTCATGAGATTCAGCCATTCATTAGGTGCCATATCATCATTTTATGGAGAGAAATGGAGCGCAAAAATCAAGCATCATTGCTTACATTTTCTTTCTTTTTCATGATAACATGATACCCCCCCCCCCCAACTTTCAGACTTGGAGATACTTCCAAGCAGGATATTGACGTTGCTGTCTATAATATTTCAACAGGATTCACTGGAGACGGGCCTCTTGCCTGGCATTCGTAGGACAAGATCTAAACTCAATGAATTTAGTTATCAAAATCGACCAATAAATTTAGGACTACAAGTGGACATATACTTTCAACTTATATCTTGATTTGACACATCTATTATATTCTAAAAGCTCCAAGGTGAGCCATTATATAGACATGTGAATTCTGAATATGGATTCTTAGGCAAAGCATATCAAAATTCATTTACATCGCTAAACATGGTGGTGAAGTTGCAACTCCAACCATATTACTAACACCCAATCTAAAGTAGCTTTACCAAGCAAACTAATAAGTACCCCTTATTACATTTGACCATGTTACTAACACCCAATCTAAAGTAGCTTTACCAAGCAAACTAATAAGTACCCCTGACCGAATTACTTAATGGTTGTGGATAAAGTTTGGCCAAGTTCATTTTGAATCAATTAGAGTTTAGTAATGTAGATCAATGACCGCCTAGGTGGTAGCTCAGGTCAGGTGAAACGGGCTGTCCGATACTACACGCATCCCATGTTCGATGCATGATATCGTGGTTGACCGTAAATAAATTCAAGTTAATTCTAGAATTTAGACGTGGGTGTTGAGATTGGTTAGTGGCTTGTTGGATCCAAATGATCTCCATATACTTAGATGGGATTGGAACGATGTACTCGTTACTTAGTAAAAAATGGTTGAGCTATCTTATTGTCATCCTATATCAAATATTTTTAATAAAGTGGAGGCCCTTATGGTCACCTCAGAGGGGGTAGCTATGCTGGTCTCCCCCTCACTCCTTTTATTTATCAAAAAAAATTGTAAACCCAAGCCTAACCATATATAAGAAGTTAAAAGTGAATGTTGTATTAATCCATTATTTTTTCTTTATAAAGAGAAGGATGAGATCCATCTATCCTATAATTACTAAAGTGTAGATTTTCAGGGATGAACATTGGAAAATAAATCCAAATCTCTAGTTTCTAAATAAAGGGAAGCGGTCATTGGGACAAGTCTTGGTTCACTACAATTTTAGCTATTTAAAAGAAGAGAATTGAGCATCCTAGAATTAAATGTAATTTCAATTTAGATGCAATGATTAGTGCTAAGAAAGAGTACTTATGATCATAGTTACTATCATGCCCTGAACCCAGTATCCAGATCGGCCGTGACACGGCTACACGAATCCTTGAACATACTCTAGAGATCATATAAAGCTATAGTATATGCAAATATTTTATAAAAAAAATGATTTTTCAAAAATAATCAATAATCAAATATCTACTAAACAGATTTATCATCAAGTGCTTAATTACAATTATTTAATATTTGATGGTATCAGAAGTTTCACTAACTAATGAACCAACTTCAATACTGGAATTGCTTGCCAAACCTATCCGAACAAAGCATCATGTATCTCTGAACAAAATATAATAGCATATAAGCTTTACAGTCCAAAAAGAATTTTCAGATACCCATACCATCAAATAAAAATAATTAAGAAAGTAACATGTAATGTTACAAATACTATGCTCATACATAACAAACATGCTATGCGATATAAAATGTCATATCATATAACCATCGTGATCATCATAAATCATATCTAATCATCTTAGAGTGCTCGACTTTGAACTACCATAACCACATTTCAGGACCATGGTGGGGCATCAATAGCTTTACATTTTGGCCTATGATAGGGCATCAATAACATAGCTAGTCTTGAGGACTACCATAACATGTTCTAGCTCATAGTGGGACATTAATAGTTTCACATTTTCAGCTTAGTGGGGCATCAACATTCTACATTTTTAGCTATTGGCGGAAGATCAATAGTTCCACATTTTCAGTCTATGATGGGCATCAATGATACTACATTTCTGGCATGTAGTGGAGTCTGTAGCAGGGCATCAATACATGGCTAGTCCAGTGAACCAATCCATCATGTAATCTTAAAATCAATTCATATTTATAACAAATTTATATCAAAATATACTCTTTTAAAAATTGAATGCACATGAATACCATAATTTATCTAACCAAGATCAACAATATATGAAATATAATTCAATAAAATCACATATACTTAAAAATAAGTATATAATGAACATTATCAAATATCACATGCAACTATCAAACCACATAGAGCAAAATCATCAATACACAAAATAGTTTTATATAAATAGATGATCATGTCCAAGAATTCTTACCTTAACTAATGATAAATTTAATACATCAAATACCAATCCATACCTGGATCCTTGACCTAGGTGCTAAGAAAACTCGCTTGACACCCTCCTGCCAAAAAATTTTTTTTTTACATAATTAATCTTAAAATTAATAAATTTCATGATATAACCAATATCAGTCTAGAACCTTTACCAAGGTTCATCAAGGATCCACCCACCAATCTCTTGATTCCACCTTCACAATCTCCCTAATCCTAAAGAGAGAAATTTTTAGAGAGAGTAGGGAGAGAAAGTGGAGATAAAAATAGAGAGGGGAAGAGAGAGCAAAAGAAAAAGAGAGAATTTATTTTTTTTCTTTTTTCTTCCTTTTCCTTTTCTTTTTGTTTTCTTCTTCTTTTTTTTCTTCTTTTTTTTATTTTTCTTTTTTCTTCTTCTCTCTTTCTTCTTCCCTGGACTGAAGGTTTTCTCTTCCCTCTCTCCCTCCTTTCCTCTTTTCTCCCAACCACAAGGGTGAAGACCCTTGGGCTAGCCATGGGAATGACTCCTGATGGCGGCGAGGCCACCCGATAGCTGATCCCATCACCAGTAGTTAGTGAATCAAGAAAAAGAAAAAAAATAGGGGAGACCTTGTGTTGCCACGGACCAGTGCCCTGCCGGTCCCAATCTCAACAACGACTCATCCGGAAGAAGGGAAGAAGAGGGAGTAGCTTATCTTGATTTCGATGAGGTCCCCATAGCTGGATGTTAAAAAATTCCAAGATCTCCTCGTTGAAATCAAAGGTAATAGATTGCTAGTGGTGGATGGGGGTTTGGGCATGGTGAGTAGAGTGGAGGCGGGTCCTTTTGTGGAGCTCGAGACTTCCCTTTCTCGATGGAGTTAGAGGGAAAAAACTTCTCCTCAATGGAGTTTGAAAAGAGGGAGGAAGACTCCAATCGGGAGTCTTCCTTTCTTTTATTTTTTATTTGGATGGACCAGATATTACATTCTTCCCTCTTAAAATAATTTCATCCTCAAAATTAACATACCTGAAGTTCACAATACTATCATCTATTTTTTCTTTCATTGGTGGTAACCAGAATAAAGATTGATTTTGAAAAATACCTGTGCTCCTTGCAATTGATCTTTCAATTCTTTTAGTCTACTAAGCCATTCAGCATGGAGCTTGGAAATTATACTAGTGCCAGGAATCAAGCCTATGAAAAAACTCAATCTCTCTATCAGAGGATAAACATTGTGATTCGTCTAGAAAAATATCTAGAAATTTTTTACAATATGAATATCTTCTAACTTGAGCTCATCATATTGGGTATCTATCACAGTGGCTAGGAAACCTTTACATCCTTTCCTAGAAGTCACTTGGTGTGAAAAGCTGAGGTCAGTTTCTAGTGAGAAGATGATTGGTTATCCTTAAAATTAAATTCTGATTGGCTAGGGATTTGTAACTTTATTATCTTCTTAAAGCAATCAACAGTGGCATGATAGGTTGCTAACCAGCCCATTCCAAAGATCAAAGTCTTTTATTTTCAAAACTAGCAAATCTAATTTCATTTTTCTATCCTTAATATCTAAAATACAATCCTTGTAAACTAGGGTAACTAAAATAACATCTTCACTTGGTGTACAGACACAAATATCAGTTTCTAAGAGTACGAAGAATATCTTATTATTCTGCTTAACAAAATAAGCTAATATAAAAGAGCGGATAGCGCCAGGATCAAATAATAATAAATACCTTTGGATAAAAACTAAATCATACCTATCACCATCGAGTTAGAAGCATTAGCATCCTACTGCATGAGTGCGTAAACTCATCCTTAGATTTTAGACTTTATTGCCCTTTTCTTTGTTATGATCCTGCTTGAAATGTTTGTTACTCTTGTAGCTCCTTTCTCTTAGGGCAATACTTCACTTAGTGACCTTGCTATCCACATGTATAACAGTTTTCATGAAATCATTTGCATGATTATATATTAAGGCCCTTTATATTTGTAACATTTGATGAAGTTTTATCATTCGAAGTATCATTATTAAACTTCTTATATTTTGTATTAGTTGTCATATTGACATTGATATACTCTCGATCTAGACCTCTTCTTTGAAACTTTTTCTTTCTACTTAAGCAATGTCTAAACTCTTTCTATTACTAATGCTTGTTAACAACCTCCTTATAAGTGAGAAGCTCAAATGCAGTCACCTATTATTGGATCTGACCTCTAAGTCCATTCTCAATTTTTTAATCTGGATCCCTTTGTTTGCTATCAATTTCAGAGCATATCTTAACAATTCTTTTAACTTTGCTATATATTGGGCAGCCGTCATACTACCCTGTTCCATTCAATCAAACTCTTAAATTTTGAAATTGGACTCTAAGAAAAGCATCTCTCATAAAAAGACTCTCCTAAAACCTTCCTAAATAAAAGGTATATCATTTAGTCCCACTTTCTGAGCTTCATATCTCACCAATCAGCTACCTTATCTTATTACATAAAAATGGTAAAATTGACTTTTTCCTTCATGGGACATCTCTGGGCCTGGAATATTTTCTCTATTGCTTTCAACCAATCTTTAGCCTCCATAAGATCAAAAGTTTCTTAAATACTGGTGGAGCATACTTCTTGAAATCTATTAAGATAATTTGATGCTCTTGCTTGTCGATCCTCTGCTGCCATGAGAAATCATTGTTGTAGTAGTTACGCATAAACTATTATTGCTAATATATAAGTTGTTGTTGCTGCTATTGCACCTCTACTATCCTTTCATATCAATTAGTAGCTTATTGTTGCACCAGTAATTACATAAGCTAGGAGATGCCAACTTGTTCCCCAAGCTGAATTCTAGGTTCACCCGAGGTTTCCATTTCTATAGTCACGGTCTCTGGAGTATTGTCTACAAGATTATTCAATTGTCCTTCCTGACAAATACCAACTGGTGAGGGTCCAGTATCTTCTTGCTGATTTAGGGCTCTCAGGCATTCAAGCCATCCACAAATTATGTAGACCTCCTAGCACGTCCACTTCCACGTCCACTTCCATGTGCTATAAATCCTTTTGATCATCATTAGCATTTACATATCTCTTCAGTCCATATATCTTATATGTATGTGATAAATCTGTTGTATTATTCTATCCCAACCTAATGATCGACCTACACTCTCTTGAACTTATGTCCTAGGATCTTACAACCTAGACTTCGATACCACTCTGTCATGCCTCGAATCCAGCACCTGGTTGGCCATATGACATGGCCACATGAATCCTTAAGTACTGTTCTAGAGATCATGTAAGGCCTACAGTATATATAAATATTATAATAAAAATATGATTTATTTAAAAATAATCAATAATCAAATATCCACTAAATGGATTCATCATCAACTTGCTCAATTATAATTATTTAAATATTTGGCAGTATCAGAAGTTTAACTAACTAATGAGTCAACTCAATACTGGCGCTCGCTCAACCCATCCGTACTAAGCATCCTGTATCTTTAAAAAAAAATATAATAGCATATAAACTTTATAACCTAGTAGATTTTTTACATATGCACGCCATCATAATAAAATAATAAGAAGAAAGTACATATAATGCCATAAAATTCTATAGTCATACAAACAATACATGCTATACGATGCAAAATGTCATATCATATAACTCTCGCGATCATCATCAATCAGATTAATTACCTTAGGTTACTCGGCTCTAGACTATCATAATCGTGTTTCCAGTTTGTGATAGGGCATCAACAATTCCATATTTTGGCCTATGACAGGGCATTAATAACATAGCTAGTCTCGAGGACTCATAAACTACGTTTCTGGCTCGTGGTGGGGCATCAATAGTTTTACATTTCTGGCCTATAGTAGGACATCAAAAGTTTTATATTTTGACCTATAACGGGGCATTAATAGTTTCACATTTTCAATCTATGGTGTGGCATCAATGATACTACATTTCGGGCCTGTAATGGGATATCAATACATGGCTAGTCCAGTGCACCACCATCCATCGTATAATTTTAAATCAATTCATTCTTGTTAACAAATTTTATACCAAAATATATTCTTTTACAAAATTGAATGTACATGAATACCATAATTTATCTAACCAAGATCAACAATATATGAAATATAATTCATATAAAATTATATATACTTAACAGATAAATTAAAATGAATGACTATCAAACACCATATGTAACTATCAAATACATAGAGCAAAATCATCAATACACAAAATTATATTTATATAAATAAGTGATCCATACCCAGGTGATGTGGCAACATCCACTGACATAGAGCCCATGTGGACACTGGCTTGCAGCCACATGGGTGGAGAGTGCCACCTGGATGCAGTGCCTAAGTGCTGCCAAGGTGAGCCCCTCATATGAGGCCAGCTCCCGGTCGGGGTTGTACTCATGCTTCCAGGGGCGGGGCACCCGAAGCGGGCCCCTTCCTTGCCTTGCGGGGGACAGAACTCCCGCCAGCAGCAAAGGAGGGAAGGATCGATAGAAATTCAAACCGCGGCGAGGGGAGTCCTCGTCCACCTGCAGCCTCCAGGAAGTGGCGCACGCATTTGAGCCCTGCAACATGCCACCCGCATACTCTATGCAAGGCATGCCCTCCAGGCCCCCAGGTCCTGTAGCATACCGCCATGTCAACGATCGTGCAACCGGGGGTCTCAACCCTTGTGACACGAAACCTGAGCCTCCTCCAAGAGGAGTACTCCATTAAGGCCATAGGCCTTGCAACACTCCGACGGTCCCTCCAGGAATAGAAACATCACATCGTGGCTCAAGGCTTAGCGGCACAGCGCTCACCCCTCCCACAACGAACTACGCCACCCAGGAGACACTAGGAAAAAGGACATCACAGGGAATCCCCAATCGGGTCTGGGCCATCATTCTCATATAAAACAGAAAGAGGAATCCCTGAGAGGGGAGGGAGGCAATCGGTAAGAGATGGAGAGCTAACAGGCAGGGGACCCCTAGAGATCCTTCTAAGCTCTTGATCATACTTCTACTTGGCCTTTACATTTCATTTCCATTACACACCCTCTACACAGGGAGACCCCAAGCTCTCTACATAGAGGATCTGTTCTCCTGGATCGTCTCACTGACTTGACCATCAGAGTATCCCCACCAAAATTCCTGGCCCGGGTCTCCTCTATTTTTCAGGACAGTCAACCGAGGGTACACCATAGCAAAGGACCGAGTGCCTTATGGGAGCCCGATGCATCCACGACATATCAGAGCTGCAGGCCATGGTGATCTTGGCGGCAACAGATTAGCATGCCAGGTAGGGGGGAATGGAGCATTAGAACTCCAAACAACTATGGGAAGTCCAACCGTGAGTCCCCCACTACCAGCAGAGCACCTGTAGAAGCCCCAGAGCCCATGGTGACAACCAGAGCACGCGAGGCCTTCGCCAGCAAGGCGGGAGCCCCCCATCATGGTGATCAAAAAGCCAGAAAGGGGGCTCCCCGCTCTACCACCATCGCCACCGGCGGACCCCCAGATCATCGCACTAGCCTAGTAGGTCCATGCCCTAGTTACAGCGGTGCACCAACTCCATCGGAGACTCCAGTCCCTAGTAATATAGCAGTAGCCAGGGATGCTGGTAGCTTACGCTGCTGATCGCCATACCAGCCTTCGATCCTTTCAGGAGGGGCCATTACATGCGGTCTCCCAACCAAGAAGAGACCCCAGGCAATAAGAAAGAAGCAACATGATGGTCTGACCAGCCGGGAGAGCCGCTCCCCGATCTCAGACCACGATGAAAACACCTACCAGTAGCGTTGACATGGCCAAAAACTCAAGCAGGAGTTCCCCCACTCCGCGCCTCCTTCACCCCGACAGTCTCTATCAAGGGGTCCACTGACGTGGCCATCCACCGCCAGGCAAAAAAGTGCCTCGAAGAGTAGGAGCACAAGCTTGCTGACCTGTTTCACCAGTTTGCGAAGATCCAGGGCTCCCCAGCAAGCCTACGAGTTACGACACCCGCTCTCCTTTCTCTCATAGAATCCAAGAGGAACCAATCCCCAGCCAGCTCTGAATGCCCTAGGCTGATTCCTATGACGGGACAACTGACCCCCTGGACTACTTGAAAAGCTACAAGGCCCTTATGAGGGTCCAGGGGCTATTGATGCACTCCTCTCATCGCCTTCCCGGCTACCCTATGGAAGGCTGCTCGAGCCTGGTTCTCCAGACTCGAATCGAAAAGCATTGACTCCTCCCACTTGGAGAAGAGATTCGTGGTGCACTTTGATGCATGCAGAAAGGTACCACGTGAGGCCGATAGCCTCTTCTCAATCCGTCAGCAGGACCGAGAGTCTCTCCGGGACTACATATCCTGTTTCAAGGCCATCACCCTGGAAATCTACTACCTGGATGAGCCAGTTGCTATGCTGGCCCTCAAGATGGGGTTGCGGACCTTCTGCTTCACCTACTCTCTCGATAAGAAGCCTCCGAAGACTTGCTCGAAGCTCCTCCTTCAGGATCATAAGTACATTCGTGCAGAGGAGGCAGACCACACCAGGAGGGAGCTCGATGGGAGGCCCCTTAAAAGACAGGCTATTGGGGAAATATCCATTCCCAAGTCTAGAAGTGGCATCAGCCCCATGGCCGGGGTCGAGACCCAGAGTCGACCCCGCCAAAGAAGAGAAGTTCACTCCTCTCCTTGCCCCGAGAGCAAAGATTCTTATGGAGATTGAGGGTGAGTGCTTCTTGCACCGTCCTCCTCCTCTGAGGTCGTTCGCTGAACGCGACCGGTCCCGTTACTACCGCTTTCATCGGGACCATGGCCACAACACTAAGCAATGCCACCACTTGAAGAGGGAGATAGAAGACCTAATCAAGCGCGGCTACCTTGGAAAGTACGTGGAGGGAGGAGTTCCTCCGACAGCCCAGGATGAAGAGCCCTGTCCACTGGCCATCGACAACTGGACCATTGAGAAGCCGGTAGGAATGACTTCCTGGGTGGCAGGCCGAACCTCGAAGAGGGCTAGGGGGAGAGAGGAGAGTGATGATGTACTCCCCTATGGGGGAGAGGGGTCGCACGCTACTACAACTCCCGTGTGAGGCCTAAGGCATTCTATCCAAGCGACCTCATCCTCAAGTGGGCGGAAGCATCCCATCGAGGGAATATGGCAAACTCTCCTCAAATTGGAAAGGTCTCTACAAGGTGGTCGAGGCTCTACCAGGTGGGGCCACTACCTTACCGGACTGATGGTGCCCAGTTCACGCGAACGTGGAATGCGAGCAATTTGAGAATATACTACCAGTGATGTAAGGCTCCTTCTCACTCATTAATTTTTTTTAGGTGCAAACTGTCTTCTACCTGTGCAGGAACATCTCCGTCCGACTCTAGTCTGGCAGAACAAGCTAGTAAACTTACGAAGCCCTGCACTTTAAGTCGAAAAACTTACAAAGCCCCGCCTCAAGCCGGAAAACTTACGAAGCCCAGCACTTCAAGCCAAGAAACTTACGAAGCCCTGCACCTCAAGCCAGGGAAAACTTACAAAGCCCCCCACCTCAAGCCAAAAAATTACGAAGCCCACACCTCAAGCTGGAAAACTTACAAAGCCCCGCATCTATCGCATTGTCAGTCCAGAGAAGTTTGCGGGGGAAAATCTTGAAGTCTCGCATCTGCTGCTTGACTCACAACATGGCCAGCCAAATCAAGAAGTTCCAGGATTCTGGCATCCAGCAGCCTCACTCACAGTTCGGGGATGTCGGTTAGGAAACTCTTGAAATCTTGCCATCTGTCGCTTGACTCACAGCATGGCCAGCCAAATCAAGAAGTTCCAGGAGTCCGACATCCAGCAGCCTTGCTCATAGTCTAGGGATGTCCTGGATGTTAGTTAAAAATTCTTGAAATCCTACCATCTATCGCTTGACTCACAGCTTGGCAAATCAAGGAGCACCAGATGCCTTGCACTCAGGTCCGCATAGCTACGAGGCTGTAAAAACAAGGATGAAGTGTTCCCAGAAACCTTCATACTAATTCTAAGGTCACAGAATCAATCTGCAGCAACGGGTCTTGGGAGAAATGCATGCCTATGGCGGCCATGAAGACAGTTCCCTTACCATGCAAACAGGTAAAGGAATTGAAGAGAAAAAGAACAAAAGACAAAACAGAGAAAACACAAGGCAATTCAATTGAAGGGAAAATAAAGATTGCATTCATTGAAGTATCCTGACATCAGAAAGAGGCTCCCAATAGCCTGGGAAGCCATACAAAAGATTCAAAAAAAAAAGAAGAAAAAAGAAGGAAAGAAAGGAAAGAAGAAAGATGCGTAGTGATCAAGGAAAGGAAGAGCCTTCATTGATCAAAAATCTCTTACACCGTGATGACCCCCGATAGGTCGGAAAGTCTTTCAAAAACTTAGTTACAAAATGAGAAGGAAAAAGGAAGTAGGCTTAGGCCTCCCTCGCCGCTCCTTGCTCGACAAATAGGCAGTCCTCTCAGTGCTGGCATGGCACTTAGGGCTCCGGCTCTAGACTCTACCCCCGGGACCAGATGGAGGCATTCCAATCCCTTCTACTTGAGAAGGTGGGTGCCCATCTTTCTGGACCCCTGATGACAAGGGTCCAGCACCGCATCCACCACCTCATTCTTGAAGGTCACGATCTTGTGAACCTTGGGGTGGCTTCAGCAGCTTCATGTTAGGCTACCTCCATCAGTGCCACGATGGCCGTGGCCTTCTCCATAGCGACCACGACCTGTGGCCGCCCCCTCATCCGATTGCACCGAGAAGGCCTATGGTGGGCCACCTCCATCGCTGAGGCGGCAACTTTTTTGCCTTCCGGGGCTCTCCCCTTCTCATCCTTTGGGGCAGCTTCGAGCTCGGCGAATTGCTTCCCCAGGTTGGACGCCCTCATCCTAGCACCAGCCGAATGCTCCTGAAGAGCCTTTACCTGGGCCTTCAATTATTGGGCTGAGGACTTGAAGTCTACTAGAAGCCCCCACTCAACACTGGTCGAGGGAGAGGGGTTGAAGGAGAAGAGCATGAGAGGAAGAGCCTAGCCTACTAAGAACTCCAAACCTTGGAACAGGAGGGGGACTAGAGAAGAAGGAAAGGACTCTGCGAAAGCTTGGTCGCTTGTGTTCGGAGATCCTTTAAAAAGGCAAGGGGGTAGTCCTTTGCAATAAAGCCCGCCGCCCACTATCGCCTCATGCTAATTGAAGGCATGCATCTCTTCAACTCCCTGGCTAACCAGGAGCCACCATGTACCCGCATCAGACGGTCCCGATGCTTCGGATCAAGGGAGGTCACTTCGATCCAAATGAAGCATTTATGATCCCTTCATTAGAAGATCAGGCGCAACGTCGCTCCGTTAATGTGAGAGCATGATCTTCGAGGCACGAGCACTCGAGGCATTGATGGTGCAAGGGGTGCGCCTCTCCACACCAGCATGATCATTACTCTCCTCATCCTGAGCACCGCATCGTTCTCTGGGCTTGAGAGTGGGGGGCATCTAATGTGGCAGCATCCGTTGATGTGGAGCCCTGTGGACACTGGCTGGCAGCCACGCAGGTGGAGAGTACCACTTAGACGCGATGCGCAAGTGCTACCAAGGTGAGCCCCCCGTCTGAGGCCAGCTCCCAGTCGGGGTTGTGCTTATGCTGCCAAGGCGAGCCCTCCTATCGAGGTCAGCTCCCAGCTGGGGTCATGCTCATAGGACGAGCTCTCGTCTGATGCCAGCTCTCAGCTAGGGTCGCGCTCATGCTGCCAAGGCGAGAGCCTCTTGGCGAGGTCAGCTCCCAGCCGGGGTCGTGCTCATAGGACGAGCCCCAATTGAGGCAAGCTCCGATCGGGATCGTGCTCATACTACCAAGACAAGCCCTCCTGCCGAGGTCAGCTCCTAGCTGGGGTCGTGCTGTCTAAGGCTAGCTCCCGGCTAGGATCATGCTCATGCTGCCAAGGCAAGCCCTCATACCGAGGTCAGCTTCTACTGGGGTCGTGCTTATATGATGAGAGCCCCCCGTCTGAGGCCAACTTCTAGTCGGGGTCGTGCTCATGCTACCAAGGCGAGCCTTTCTGCTGAGGTCAGTCCCAGTTGAGGTCGTGCTCATAGGCGAGCCCCCCGTCTGAGGCCAGCTCCGGTCGGGGTTGTGCTCATGCTTCCAAGGGTGGGGCACCCAAAGCGAAGCCCCCTTCCTGCCTACGAGGGATAGAACTGATGCGTGTCGTAATGCACCGATTTAGAACCTTAATTCCACTACTCTAAAGGGTAGAATAGCGGGAGTAAGGGTCGATCCCACAGAGACTTGGGGTTATCTTGAAAAAGTATTTTCTTTTGACTTAAAATAAACTAAAATTAACTAGACTAATGCAAGAATTAAATACAAATAATAAATCTGTGAAAATAATTTAGATATGACCTATCTCAAGAGTACGGCCCGTATCCGTGGATCACGGCTCGTCCCTTAGGTATAGGTCAGTCAAAACTAATTCACTACAACTTACCTTAAACGCTAATCCAACATGACTCCAGCATGACTAAAATAAAAATAAGCAGACATGGATTAATATAAAATAAATAAATTTTATTGCATAAAAATTGGAGTACAGAGAAAATAAAAGTAAGGGAACAAGGGTCCCTTTCTCCCTTTTTATACGACTCTGACTCTCTGTCACAGCAACAGGTGGAACTACGGACAGACAGCAAGTGGAACCTCCCAAAAATTCCTCCCTCGCAGAGAGAATCACCGAGGTATTTATAGCTGAAAAATACCATGTCGGGTCCGTGTGGAAAGCGCGGTGATTTCTTCATCTCAATCCGATCTCCTTATCTGATTTTTTACGATCATCCCCATCTCAAAAATTAAATTCAAAATTTTATCGCACAATCCCGCGTCCATTCAGCGTCGTCCGACATCCCATCTCGTTCCGATACTTCTTGTTTTCAGATATCCCGGTCTGAACGATGGTGCAGCTGGGCAGACGGCGCTACGGACGCGGCTGCAGGTTGCCGCGAAACGGCGACGAAGAGGAGGCGGGCCGGCAGCGTGGCGGCACGGGCAGCATGGCCGTGGCGTGGCGCGGGGCGGCTCGCGGACAAGCAGGGCGGCGATGGCTGCAGCTGGGCGGGCAGAGGGCGGACGGCTGGGCGGCGTGCACGGAGCGTGGCAACAGCGCAGCGACTTCGGCTGGGCATGGGCGGAGGGCTGGGGCGGCTGGGCGGCGTCGCGGCTGGTTGCGGCGGCTTGCGGCGCAGGGGCGGACGGGCGGAGGCGTGCGGCGGGACGGCTGTGTGACTTGGCGCAGCAGGCTTGGCGGCGCCAGCTTGGCGGAGACGTCTTCGGCGGCGTGCGGCGAGGACGGCGGGTCGACGGCGTGGCTCGCGTGGGGGAGGCGAGGGCGGACGGCCGGTGGTGGGTGGCTTGCGTGGCGAGAACGGGCAGCGGATTCCGGCCATTTCTCCGGCCGAACGGGAGCTCTCCGGCCGGCGGGAAGGTACCGGCGGCTTCAGCGACGCCGGGGGAAGCTCTCCGGCGAGTTTCGGCACGATCGGAGCACGGTGGTCCACGGCTCCGCCGTGGACCGGCAGCAATGGCTGCCGTGGACCAGCAGCCCATACGGTGGACCACTGAGCCGGTCCACCGTGAGCCAAAAGTTTTTAAGGGCACTCCAAAATTCGTGTGGCTCTGAAATCCGTGCTAAAACTTTCTAAAATCCATTTCGGGCCCGTTTGAAGTCCGAATTACATTCCGTTTGCGTCATTGGACTCCTAAAATCAAGATCTACACGTTTATGGAGTCAATTCCTGCAAAGTATCACAAAAAGTATTAATTTTAATCAAATAAAGTTGGGTTAATTTTCATTATTCTAATGTCTAACACACCCCCCAACTAAACTTTGCTCGTCCTCGAGTAAAGGAAATGGATGAGTCTTGTGTACTAAGATGGTCCATGAAATGAAAATATCGTACTAACCCTAAAATCAAAGGATACATGGTTAGATTATAAAAAGGTACTTCATTGGATTACCAATTCCACCCATTTAGTAGTAGAATAAAGTCCATAGAAGTTTTAAGAGTTGTTTCGTTCCCAACTTTCTATCTCACTATCTAAATCTTCCAACTTAGTTTGGTTTTGGTGCAATATTTATTTAGTCCCCACTTTTTTTTTTTTTTTTTTTTTTTTTTTTTAATGTAAAGTCAGTGCAATGTCCTGACACCTTGCTTTCTAATTAACCCTTGTAGCGAGCTTTAAGCCAATGACTCCCAAACCAGTTGGCTTTAGGGCATTAGGTGTAAAACACCCCTCGGGCTTATGACTCGAGTTAAAAAGGCTAAGTCAAGACTAACTCTACGAAAGATTTCGTTACATCCCCACTTTTGACGCGAACAACAACGCTTACTTAGGCGAAGGGGCCCGGTTACTCAGTGAGAGATGTTAAAAATCTTTATTAACATCAGGAATTTTTAACTGGGAACTTTTTATAATGCCTATACCAAAATAAGTAAGATTCATTATTAAGATCAATAGGCCGAAGGGTCGGAATTTCTCTTCTAAAATTTTCTGGACTACACTCTACCACTTATAGGGTTTTCTTGATAAATTATCCCTCAGTATCTCTAAAATTTCTAAACCATTAATCACTCATCATTTAGTGAGCTTGATTATTTCAATTCGAGACAAATTTTTGTACACAAAACTGATTAAATTTTACTCAAGGATTTGATTTAATTAATTACCTCACCCCCCAACTTAATTTCCATTGTCCCTAATGGAAAAGAATATTAATAACTAAATGGCATGGAAGGATACAACCTGGTAGGGTAGTATGGAATTAGACGTCCTTCTATCACCATGTTCCTGCAATCTTCTTTTATTACTCCATTTATTCTAAAAACAAAGAACTAGAAGTTAAAATATGAACTAAGGAAAGAGCTGGGTTGCCTCCCAGGAGCGCTAAGTTTAACGTCTTCAGCCAGACTAAGTTCATCATCACAGTAACACTGGTTGTTCAAGATCAGAGTTTCAACAACTTTTCCATCACTGATTCCTTCAATATACGGTTTCAACCGCTGGCCATTTACCTTAAAAACATTCCCTTGCTTAGGATCCTTAAGTTCAACAGCTCCATGGGAAAATACTTGAGTTACTACAAAAGGTCCATCCCATCGTGAGCGGAGTTTTCCGGGAAAAAGACGTAACCTAGAGTTGTAGAGCCATACTTTTTGATTAGGCTCAAATGATTTTCTATTAATAAATTTGTCATGATAAGCCTTCGTTCGAGCCTTGTAAATTTTCGAACTCTCATACGCTTCATTTCGTAACTCTTCCAACTCACTTAACTGAAGTTTTCTATGGAAACTTGCATTCTTCATGTCAAAATTAAATCGCTTGATAGCCCAAAATGCACGGTGTTCCAATTCAACAGGTAGGTGACAAGCCTTTCAAACACTAACCGGTACGGAGACATTCCTAGAGGGGTCTTGAAAGCAGTTCGGTAAGCCCATAAAGCGTCATCAAACGTTCGGACCAATCTTTCCTATCGGGTCTTACCGTTTTCTCAAGAATGTGCTTGATCTCTCTATTCGAAACTTCTACCTGACCACTAGTCTGAGGATGGTAAGGTGTGGCTACTTTATGGGTAATTCCATACTTTTTCATCAGTGCGTCAAAGTGTCTATTTGTGAAATGCGCACCTCCATCACTAATAATGGCCCTTGGGCACCCAACCGACTAAAGATGTTATGTTGAATGAACTTGATCACAACTTTGTGATCATTAGTTCGAGTTGCCACAGCTTCAATCCATTTCGAAACATAATCGACTGCTACCAAAATGTACTCGTATCCAAAGGAAAGAGGAAATGGTCCCATAAAGTCAATACCCCAAACATCAAAATTTCAACAACTAAAATGGGGTTTAGGGGCATCATATCTTTTCGTGAAATATTTCCCCTTTGTTGACACTTGAGACAATTACGGCCAAATTCATGTGCATCTTTAAAGAGAGTTGGCCAATAAAATCCACTTTGCAGCACATTTGCTGCAGTTTTTCTCCCACTAAAGTGTCCCCCACATGCAAGAGAATGACAAAAATTGAGTATACTCTTGAATTCACTCTCAGGGACACATCGCCTTATCACTTGATCTGAACAGTGTTTAAACAATTCAGGTTCCTCCCAAAATAATATTTGATTTGCGAAAAGAACCTATCTTTTTCTTGTTGTGACCAGTATGGAGGAACTTGCCCTGTTACCAGATAATTCACAATATGGGCAAACCAGGGGAGTTTACTGGTAGAAGAAATTGAGAATAGTTGCTCATCAGGAAACCTATCTCAATAATTTCCTTGTTGTATTCTACTAAGATCCTAAAAATGTGATCTGCTACCATATTTCGGAACCTTTCTTATCCAAAATTTCTAAGTCAAATTCTTGTAACAAAAGGATCCATCGAATCAGTCTAGGCTTGGTATCCTTTTTGGATAACAGATGTCTTAATGCAGCATGATCAGAGTAAACTAGGACCTTAGACCCTAATAAATATGATCGAAATTTTCTAGGGCGAATACAACTGCTAGTAATTCTTTTTCAGTAGTGGTATAGTTCATTTGTGCATCTGAAAGAGTTTTACTAGCATAGTAAATTACATGGGGTTCCCTATTGAGCTTCTGTCCTAAAACAGCTCCTACAGCATAATCAGAAGCATCACACATGATTTCAAATGGCAGAGTCCAATCTGGGGGCTTGATGATAGGTGCAGTGGTCAAAGCAGTTCGAAGAATGTCAAAAGCGGCTCAAACATTCTTTACTAAAATCAAAGGACTTGTCTTTGGAAGTAAATCACCACAATGGTCGAGAGATTTTGATGAAATCTTGCTGAATGTCTAAAAAACCAGCATGGCCAAGGAAGGATCGTACTTGTCTAACACGAGGTCGGGGGGGAGGTATTTCGAGATTAATTCAACCTTAGCCTTGTCAACCTCAACCCTCGCTCAGAAACAATGTGTCCGAGTACAATTCCCTCACGAACCATAAAATGGCTCTTCTCCCAACTTAAGACTAAGTTGGTTTCTATACAGCGTTTCAATACCTTAGCCAAATTATGGAGGCAGTCCTCGAATGAAGATCCAAAAACAGAAAAACATCCATAAACACTTCAAGGAAATGACCAACCATATCGGAGAATAAGGTCAACATACATCGTTGAAAGGTGGCTGGTGCATTACAGAGACCAAAAGGCATACGCCTGAATGCAAACGTTCCAAAAGGGCAAGTAAAGGTGGTCTTTTCTTGGTCACAGGAAATACTGGAACCTGGTTGTATCCTGAATATCCATCCAGGAAACAAAAGAAACTCTGCCCAGCTAGTCGTTCTAGAATTTGATCAATAAAAGGCAGAGGGAAATGATCTTTCCTAGTAACAGCATTCAGTTTCCGGTAATCTATACACACTCTCCAACTAGTGTTGCTCGGGTAGAAATTGACTCACCCTTTCATTCTGAATGACAGTAATACCTGACTTTTAGGTACTACCTGAGTTGGGCGGACCCATTGGCTATCCGAAATTGGATAAATAATACCGGCATCCAACCATTTAACCACTTCTTTTTTAACAATTTCTCGCATGTTTGGATTTAGCCTCGTTGCATGTCCCTATGTGGTTTAGCTTCTGCTTCACAGTGAATGTGGTGCATGCAAACAGAAGGGTCAATTCCTTAAGATCAGCTATTGTCCATCCTATTGCCTCTTTATGTTCCCTAAGTACATTCATCAATTTTTTGTCCTGATCAGAGGTCAAAGTAGATGCAATGATTACCGGAAGGGTATCATTGGATCCAAGAAAAGAATACTTTAACTTGTCAGGAAGAGGCTTCAATTCCAGATAGGGTGGTGCTTCTAAGGATGGCACTAAGGGGCTTGATTGAGTCGGTAATGATTCAAATTTCACAGTCCAAGAAGGAATGGTACTAAACTTGGGTGGCTCTAACAAAGCATTCACTTCATTTGCACATTCATCAATATCAAAATCGTCAGTTCCTAAATGTGTCAAACATGCTTGCAAAGGATCCGAATTAAGCAACACAGGAAGATTCCTATTTACTACTTCTTCTATCAGTTTACTTCGTGATGATCATAAGATGGTGGTCCTTGGCATGCATTGAAATATTCAACCGCATTTTCTTATTCCCAAAAGAGACGTCCATAACCCTGTTCTGCAATTTATGCAAGCATTAGCGGTAGCTAGGAAAGGTCTTCCAAGAATGATGGGTATCTGACTAGGGCTACCGCTAGACTCCATGTCCAAAACAAGAAAATCAACCGGGAAGTAGAACTCATCGACTTACCAACACATCCTCGAGCATTCCACGGGGTGCCTTGACGGATCGATCAGCTAACTGTAAGGTCACCGTCGTGGGTTTAATTCTCCGAATTTAAACAGATCATACATTGATCCTGGAAGAAGGTTTACACTCGCACCTAAATCTAACAAGGCTTTCTTGATTGTAAGGTCCCCTATGACACAAGAGATAATTGGGGGTACCTGGGTCTTTGAGTTTAGGTGGAGCTATTTGCTGAAAAACTGAGCTGGCTTGCTCAGTTAAGAGGATTTTCTTAGGGATATGTGCCTTAGATTTCGTTTTGAGTGCACAAATCCTTAAAAATTGGCATAAGCCGGTACTTGCTTGATGGCATCGAGGAGAGGTAAATTGATTTGGACTTGCTTGAATAATTCAAGCATCTCATTCATTTTTAAATTTTCTTATCCAATGGTAAAGGTGACTCCAAAGCTTTAGGGAATGGAGCCTTAGGTACAGGTACTTGACCAATGGATTCCTTCTCCTCTTCATTCTTTTTCTCTGGCCTAGCCAGCTCTACTTCTTGGGTCGGGTCAGGTTGATCTAATATTTTTCCACTTCTTAAGGTGATAACAGATTTAGCGTGTTCAGGAAAATTTTCAGGTCCAGTGGAACTCTCAGCCATGTATTGACCTTGGGGTTGATAATGGGCTGGCTAGGCAACTTACCCTCTTCTCTTCGATTGAAAGCTGTAGCTAGCTGACCTATCTGAGTCTCTAGCTTGGCAATGGATTGGGTATGGGAGTGAAGGATTTGGGTATTCATGTTCAGCCCCTCCTTCAAAGTTTGAAGGATCTTTTCTTGAAAGGAAGGATCAAGATTGTTCGGCGGAGGTTGTGGAGGCTGTGGGGCATTTTGATATTGAGGAAATTGCATGTTTTGAAATTTGGTCTCCTGATTATTTGGCCTAACAGAAAAATTGATTCCGGATTGGGGTTTCCAAGAAAAATTCGGGTGATTGCGCCAGCCAGGATTGTATGTTCGAATAAGGATCGTTTCCTGGTCTAGGAGCCATTCGGGTTGGGCTTGATGAGCTTGCTCCTGAGAAGCTCAGGAAATTGATAAGCTGATGGACAATCACTAAGGTGTGGGTGGAACTCGAGCAGATAATACAAACTTCATGAGTAGGATGAGATGAGGAGGAATTATTTTCAGCTTGCAAAAGTTGGTCGAGCTTCTGAGATAGCTCATCAACCTTGCTGTAGATGTCTACAGCACGACCAACTTCATACATACCTCCTCTTTAGGTTCTACAGGACCTGTGGGAGGATCTCTACGGGCAGCTGACATATGATGTAGAGAATTTTCACTTAACGTTTCAAACAACTGCCATGCCTCATGTTCATTTTTGAGCATGAACGTTCCTCCACATGAGGCATCCACCATTTGCCGGGCCTTTCTAACAAACCGTCATAAAAGCACTGGACTAATTGCCATTTGGGTATGGCATGGTGAGGACATTTTCTAATTAGCTCTTTCAATCTCTCCCAGGTTTCATGAAACATTTCTCCATCTAATTGGGAAAAACTAGTAATGGCTTTTCTAATTTGATTCGTCTTTCCTATGGAAAAATATTTCTTAAGGAACTCCCTCTGAAGTTGATCCCAAGTTGAAATTGTCACGGTGTCTAGGGAATTCAACCAATATTTGGCTTTATCTTTCAGAGAAAAAGGGAATAACCTAAGCCTTAAAGCATCGTCGAAGAAATTTGGATCTTAACAGTGGAACAGATTTCTAGAAATTCATCTAGATGTTTGTATGGGTCTTCAGTCGCAAGTCCGTAAAAGAGGGTAACATCTGAATCACACTGGACTTGATTTCGTACTGAATGGCATCTACAGGGGGTACTTGGATACAAGGTGAATAAGTGTATTTTGAAGGAGTGAAGTACTCCTTCAGCGGAGGGTCAATTCCTTGATTAGGATCCATAGTACCTGGGCTGGTTGCTCTACTGGAGCCTTCGATTTCGGATCTAGGGATATATGTTTAGGTTCTCGAAGTCGGCGCCTAGAATATACTAACATACACCCTCCCTCCTAAAGGAAACAGCAATCAAAGATTTTTAATTTTTTTAATTGGAAAGCGGAAGAATGAGAAGAGGTCTAAAGGAGAAGTTCCTAAGAGAGTCCTAAACTGAGAGAAGAAAGTTAATTAATTAATTAATTTTTTTTTTTTTTTTTTAATCAAACAAGTAAAACAAATCAAAATCACTATCCTAGGGTTAACCTGGATCTAGACAGCTCCTAACTGATCCAAGGTTACCTTCGAGCACTCCAAGCCCAAGATCAATTAACTGACTTGGCCAGGTAAGTGTAAGGTGGGTGAAGGTCCCTTATCGCTTGCCTTAGACACCAATTATAAATTGGCCAGGTAAGCGGAACCAACTCACGTCCCTTCGGGCTCTAGCTCCCTGAACCCACTTCCTTAGACCACCAAGGACTTTAATGATCTGAACCCGGTCCAACTCTAGGGTTTCCTTGTCCTATTGAGCTCGAAATCCTGAGGGGTGACGTCTAATTATTTTAAAATTAACGGCTTGGGTTAAATGCAGATGTGGATTGATGATTTGTGGCTAAGGAAGGGTAATGATTCCCACCTTATTGATTAAGGGTTGTGCCCTTAAGATCTATTATGAAATTATGAAATGCAACAGCTAAGGTGTCCAAAAAGTTATAAACAAACAAAATTAAACTTAATTTTTTTTTTAATTTGATGATTAAGTATCTGATCCTAATAAATTATGAAATGTCTGTGTAATTTTTTTTTTTGGTTTTGCAAAAAAATAAATTTACCTAAGTGAATCTAAAATTTCTTTTTTTGTGTGTTTAAAAAAAAATTTTTTTTTTTTTGAGTTCAACCTTTTGTACCCTAGGACAACCATTCAACATAACCTCCCAGTTATACCAGGGCAACCTTATGTCAGGGCACTCAAGATCGAAAATTGAAAATTGGAATGTAAAATTTTGAAAATTGAATATTTTTTTTTTTTTTCAGAATAACACCAAAAGTCCCCGGCAACGGTGCCAAAAATCTGATGCGTGTCGTAATGCACCGATTTAGAACCTTAATTCCACTACTCTAAAGGGTAGAATAGCGGGAGTAAGGGTCGATCCCACAGAGACTTTGGGGTTATCTTGAAAAAGTATTTTCTTTTGACTTAAATAAACTAAAATAACTAGACTAATGCAAGAATTAAATACAAATAATAAATCTGTGAAAATAATTAGATATGACCTATCTCAAGAGTACGGCCGTATCCGTGGATCACGGCTCGTCCCTTAGGTATAGGTCAGTCAAAACTAATTCACTACAACTTACCTTAAACGCTAATCCAACATGACTCCAGCATGACTAAAATAAAAATAAGCAGACATGGATTATATAAAATAAATAAATTTTATTGCATAAAAATTGGAGTACAGAGAAATAAAAGTAAGGGAACAAGGGTCCCTTTCTCCCTTTTTATACGACTCTGACTCTCTGTCACAGCAACAGGTGGAACTACGGACAGACAGCAAGTGGAACCTCCCAAAAATTCCTCCTCGCAGAAGAGAATCACCGAGGTATCTTATAGCGAAAAATACCGTGTCGGGTCCGTGTGGAAAGCGCGGTGATTTCTCATCTCAATCCGATCTCCTTATCTGATTTTTTACGATCATCCCCATCTCAAAAATTAAATTCAAAAATTTAATCGCACAATCCCGCGTCCATTTAGCGTCGTCCGACATCCCATCTCGTTCCGATACTTCTTGTTTTCGGATATCCCGGTCTGAACGATGTGCAGCTGGCAGACGGCGCTACGGACGCGGCTGCAGGTTGCTCGCGAACGGCGACGAAGAGGAGGCAGGGCCGGCAGTGTGGCGGACGGGCAGCATGGCCGTGCGTGGCGCAGGGGCGCTCGCGGACAACGCAGGGGCGGCGATGGCTGCAGCTGGGCGGGCAGAGGGCGGACGGCTGGGCGGCGTGCACGGAGCGTGGCAACAGGCAGCGACTTCGGCTGGCGTGGGCGGAGGGCTTGGGCTGCTGGGCGGCGTCGCGGCTGGTTGCGCGCGGCTTGCGGCGCAGGGGCGGACCGGGCGGAGGCTGCGGCGAGGACGGCTCATGTGGACTTGGCGCAGCAAGGCTTGGCGGCGCCAGCTTGGCGGAGACGTCTTCCGGCGGCGTGCGGCGAGGACGGCTGGGTCGACGGCGTGGCTCGCGTGGGCGTAGGCAGAGGGCGGACGGCCGCGGTGGCGTGGGCTTGCGTGGGCGAACGGCAGCGGATTCCGGCCATTTTTCGCCGAACGGGAGCTCTCCGGCCGGCGGAAGGGTACCGGCGGCTTCGGCGGCGCCGGGGGTAGCTCTCCGGCGAGTTTCGGCACGATCGGAGCACGGGGGTCCACGGCTCCGCCGTGGACCGGCAGCAATGGCTGACGTGGACCAGCAGCCCATACGGTGGACCACTGAGCCAGTCCACGTGAGCCAAAAGTTTTAAGGGCACTCCAAAATTCGTGCAGCTCTGAAATCCGTGCTAAAACTTTCTAAAATCTATTTCGGGCCCGTTTGAAGTCGAATTACATTCCGTTTGCGTCATTGGACTCCTAAAATCAAGATCTACATGTTATGGAGACAATTCCTGCAAAGTATCACAAAAAGTATTAATTTTAATCAAATACAGTTGGGTTAATTTTCATTATTTTATGTCTAACAAGAACTCCTGCCAGCGACAAAGGAGAGAAGGATCGACAGAAATTCAAACCGCGATGGGGGGGGTTCCCGTCCACCTACAGCCTCCGGGAAGTGGCGCACACATTCGAGCCCTGCAACGTGCCACCTGCATACTCTATGCAAGGCATGCTCCTCCAGGCACCCGGGTCCTGTAGCATACCGCCATGTCAACGATCGTAAAACCAGGGGTCTCAACCCTCGTGACACGAAACCTGAGCCTCCCCCAAGAGTACTCCATTAAGGTTACAGGCCCTGCGACGCTCCGACGGTCCCTCCAGGAATAGAAACGTCACACCGTGGCTTGGGGCTCAGCAGCATGGCGCCCGCCCCTTCCACGGAGAACTACGCCACCCAGGAGACACCGGAAAAAAGGACATCATAGGGAAGCCCCAGATCAGGTCTGGGCCATCATTCTCATATAAAACAGAAGGGAATACCCAGAGGGGAGGGAGGCAACGGTAAGAGACGAAGAGCTAATAGGCAGGGGACCCCCAGCGGATCCTTCCAAGCTCTCTGATCACACTTCTACTTGGCCTTTACATTTCATTTCCATTACACACCCTCTACGTGAGGAGACCCCCAAGCTCTCCGTCATAGAGGATCTATTCCCCTAGATCATCTCACTGACTTGACTGTCGGAGTGTCCTCGCCGGAATCCCTGGCCCGAGTCTCCTCTATTTTACAGGGCAGCCGACTGAGGAGCACACTGGAGTGGAGGACCAAGTACTTTACGGGAGCCCGATGCGTCCGCAATACTCAAAGCTATAGGCCACGGCAATCTTGGTGGCACTAGAAATTCTTATGTTTACTGATGACAAATTTAATACATTAAATACTAATCCATACCTGGATCTTTGGCCTAGATATTAAGAAACTCGCTTGATATCTTTCTGGTAGGAAATTATTTTTATACATAATTAATCTTAATATAATAAATTTCATGCTATAATAAATATCAATCTAGAACCCTCTACCAAGGTTCATCAAGGATCCACCTACCAATCCTTTGATTCCACCTTCACAACCTCCCTAATCCCTGGAGAGAAAAAAATTTAGAGAGAGTAGAGAGAGAAAGTGAAGATAGAAACTAGAGGGGAAAAGAGAGGAAAGAGGAAAAGAGAGAATATTTTTCTTTCCTTTTTTTTTTTTCTTTTCTTTTCTTCTTCTTTTTCTCTAGATTGAAGGCTTTATTTTTTCCCTCCCCCCTCCTTTCCTCTTTTCTTCTAACCACTGGGATGAGGCCTTGGCCTAGCCACCGGCAACGACTTTCGATGGTGGCGAGGCCACCTCGGTAGCTACTCCCATCACCAGTGGTTGGTGGATCAAGAAAAAGAAAACGAAAATAGGGGAGACCTTGTGTTGCCATTGATCTGGCACCCCATTGATCCTAATCCCAACAATAACTCGTCTAGAAGAAATGAAGAAGAGGGAGCAGGCTTACCTCAATTTCGATAAAATCTCAACGGTCGGATCATCAAAAATTTCAATCTTCCCGTTGAAATCAAAGGTGATAAATCACTGGTGGTGGATGGGGGTTTGAGCATGGTGAACAGAGGGGAGGAGGGTCTTTTTATGGAGCTTGAAACTTTCCTTTCCTCGATGGAGTCGGAGGGGAGGAACTTCTCAATGAAGTCAAAAAGAGAAGGAACGTTCCAATCAAGAGTCTTTCTTTCCTTTCTTTTTCTTTTATTATTTGAATGGGCCACGTATCACAGTTACATCGCGCATTACTTTAGTTTGGTATATTGGTATAAAGTCTTGAATATAATATGCGTCCAGTTAGATAATAATAGTTCCCAAGCGTTCATGATTTAAAAGGTCAAATGGATTCAACCTTTTAAGTGAAACACGGTAGTGTGCATTGTTTAAATAACAATGAATTTTTTGGTCAAAATGATTATTAGTAATCATGTAAAGATGGTTATGCAACTCAATGCATTAGCAATTTACCTCATCACTTGGTAGGACACATATCAAATAATGTACTCATAAAATAGTATGCAACTGCATTTATTCTTAATGCATGCCATATTGCGAGATGTAACGAATAGCGCAGCATTTATTAATATCTCCAAGTTTTAGGCTATGAGCTATCTTACGAATCTTATTAATAATGCATGAATTTTGGTGCATTATTCTATCAATATATCTTCAAAGTAAATAAGTGAGGTGAATGTTTTATTAAACAAATAACTTATTTGTGTTGTAAATAAGAGGGAGGAACCTCTAAAAAGAGATAAATAGTTTTGGCTCTTGTATCAAGGAAAAACTCTTTAATGCATATAAACATAAGAAATGTCGCGTACAATACCACATTTATCACAAAACTTCCAATGGACAACTCTTAAGAAATTAAAAGAGAGGTGACCATAATAAATTTGTTATGATATCCTAATTTTATTTTTAATTAATTATCGAGTCATTCTTTAAATTAATTTTAATTTTTTTAATTTATTAGTCAAATCAATATACAAGAAAAAATATCTCTTGGACTTGACGAGGATTCTGATTTACAAAAGGATGTTTCATATCTTCGGCTTCGTAACTTTATTTTAGTATGAAAAGTATACCTAACATCTTTATATCTTCAGCTTCGTATCTTTATTTTAGTTCGAAGAGTATGCCTGACATCTTTATATCTTCGGCTTTATATCTTTATTTTAGTCCAAAGTATGCCTAACATCTTTATATCTCCGGCTTCGTATCTTTATCTTAGTCCGAAGAGTATGTCTAACATCTTTATGTCTTCGGCCTCGTATTGTTGTCTTGGTCCGAAGACCAAGCCTTTAAATTAAACATCTCCGGCTTCGATCCTTTAGCATAATCTGAGAAACATGTTATCTTCAGGACTGTAAGTATTTAGTTACTTTTTGTTTGTTATTTAAAAACTCTTCTGAAGTGTATGGTTAACATTCCCTTTAGGAGTGCTACTAAAGAGAATGTTGAGCTCATTTTAGACATACTCTATAAAAAGAAGTATTTTAAACATGTAGGCTTTTCCACCCCGAAACAGTTGAAGTCTGTTTTGGTTGTTGCAACCACCCACATGGTTGAGATTCACAGATTGGATAAACTCCGAAATAACTAATTTTCCGACCGCCACTACTTACAGTTATGAGGAGGTTGCATCTGCTAACTTCCATAACCATAAGCAATTATGTTGGAGTCTATAAATACTGGTAAGAGGGGATACTCGAGATAAGCTAAGCTCCTTTTAGAAATTCGAATTCTTTCCTTTCCGTCTCTGTTTTGAAGCTCTCCATTCTGCTGCCTGATTTCTTGTTGCCTTTGGCATCGGAGTGTCCCCCGCCAGAAGAATTTCGGTCAGGGGATCTGTTTTGCAGGTTCCAAGTGACGATGAACCAGCGGGCGAGCCACTCCATCCGGCCGGCAGGAATCAGCGTCAACAGATTGCGCGCCAGGAAGGGGAAAGATCTATTTTCTCTGTTTGAAGGAGAGTTTTGCTAAGCAAAAATGTGAAAGGGAAAGCTCATGATGCGTTTACAAGCAAGGAGCAGCAGGTCCTTCCAACCGGAGATCTTCCAACGGATCAGGGACTATAGCCTCCTATGATAATGGTGGGGCAGTAGCAGTTTGAAACCCTTCTAAACAGGATAAAGCCTTGACAGCACTGGTCCAAAACTTGCAAGAAGCTGCTGCTCAAAGGCAGTGTCCGCCACCTTTCCACAGCCCAACCATCAGCCTGAAAGAGAAGAAGATCGATATCAAGAACTCACTCCAAGTTACTCACAGACCCCGTTATCTCATGACCGCTATGCTTCCCCACTAGATCGGCAACAAGGGATCATGGTGGAAAGAAGAGGGTCAGGCGCTCTCCCTCTATTTCTTCTAGAAGTTTTGCACCTGAAGAAGCTAGGCAAAGAGAGATTAATTACGAGTTTGAAGAGAAATTAGAGATCCATGCAAGCGGAAGTAGCTAGATTTCGGATCTAAGGAGGAATGATGAGGTCATTGCTTTCAACTCTCAGCCCCCTTTTTCTGATTGCATTATGGATGAAGTTATCCCTAGGCACTTCAAGATCCCACAGCTAGAGGCTTATGATGAGACTTCAGATCCTCTTGACCATCTAGGGATTTATAAGGCTTATATGATGGTGCAAGGAGCAACTAATGCTCTTTACTGTCTTGCTTTTCCTGCTACATTGAAGAGATCTACTCGAATGTGGTATTCGAGCCTGCCACCAAAGACAATCCACTCTTTTGCTGAACTGGAGCGGCAGTTTGTTTCGCACTTCCGAACGTACTAGAAGATGCCGTGCAATACAGACAGTTAGTTTCTTCTCTAGCAGCAGGAAGGAGAAAGCTTGAAGGAATTTATTCATCGCTTTAATTCGGCCACTTTGGAAATACCGAATAAGAATGAGCATGTGGCCATGTCTGCCTTGAAGAAAGGCTTGAAGTCGTCCAGGTTCACTTTTTTCCTGGATAAAAGATTTCCAGTGAGCTATGCTGAACTGTTGGCAAGGGCTCAGAAGTATGCTGCCACTGAGGAGCAAGCAGCAAGTCGAAGACTTGCAGAAGGGAGATACCCTTCTAAAAAAAAGAATGCCAAGGGAACAAACATGCCTACATCCTCTAACAATGCTTTGGTTCTCAGATGTAGTCCTAGATCCAAGCAGCCAAACAACCTGTTTGATGTCTACACACCCCTCAACTTGCCAAGGAAAGAAATTCTATTAGAGATTGAGAAGAAAAACTATTTTCAAAGGCCACGTCCCCTGAAGACATCTGCAAAAGCCAGGGACAAAAGCAAACAACTGATTCTACCGAGATCATGGCCACAACACAGAGGAATGTTTTCAGCTTCGGGATGCCATTGAAGACTTGATAAAAATGAGGTATCTTGGAAGATACATCAATCGCCCAGAACCTTAAGCCAAAGCAATGATTCTCCCAAGAATATCTGATGAAGTCGATTTGCCGCACCAAAAACCAACTGATGGGAATGTGGTATGCTTCATCGGTTATCTGCATGGGATATTAAGCTGAAGAAAATATCCTTAAAAGGTTTAAAGGGAAGAACTCTATTACTTTTTCGATGAGGATATCCAAGGAGTTCAACTTTCACATGATAACCCTGTAGTGGTTTCGGCTGTTATTACCAAATTTGATATAAAAAGAATCTTGATTGATAATGGAAGCTCTGTTAATGTCTTGCTGTATGATGCCTTTCTTTGGATGGGATTGTCTGGATGTGAATTACAAATATCTCTTTATTCCTATAACTGGTTTCGATGGAAATCAAGTTGGGTTGAAGGTGAAACAGTTTTTCCCGTGACCTTTAGGTCTGAACCATTTCAAAGAACCCTTCCCATCAATTTTATTGTAGCTAGAACATCTTCGGCTTATAATGCAATATTAAGACGTCCAACATTAAATAAATTCAGGGCCATAGTATCCACATATCACCTTTTGGTTTGGTTTCCTACCAGAACAGGCATTGAAGAAATGAGGGAGATCAAAAGATCGCTCACCAGTGTCTAATGATCCAAAACAAGCAAACAACTAAACCAACACTTGATCATTGGATCCAAGAGATGATCCGAAAACTGTGAGAACTGGTGGAGAAACACTATTTATGACATTGTCCAAAGACGACCCAAGAAAGCTTGTACAGATTGGCAGCTTACTAGATGAAGAGTCAAAGATAAATTAATTACTTTTCTTTAAGATAATGCTGATATTTTTGCTTGGACAACTTCGGACATGTCCAGAACTCCACCTGAAGTAACTACGCATCGCCTAGAAGTATCTCCCTGTTACAGCCATGACAGTGACGTGGCCCGGCTCAGGTATCGCCGAATGCGAGCGAGCCACGTGTGAGTTTTCCTGCCAGAATCAGCGCCACGTCCTCAAGGCTGGGGTCGGCAAGACTGCACCGCCCGATACTGTCTGAAGCAAACAGCTCCCGCCGAGGTCGAGTTCGGCGCGAAGTTCCCCCCCGACTCATCTGCGCCCGGGCTCGGAAGAGTCCGCCCCGGTGAGGTCGGCCGAGGTCGGCTGACCCTCCGCCTTGCGCCAGGTGGCCACCCGAGACGGGTCCACCTCGGCCGAAGCCAGGCGATCTTCTGCTACCCTCGCCAGGTGTCCACCCAGGAGGGGTCCACCTAGGCCGAGGTCGGCTGACCCTCCGCCTTGCGCCAGGTGGCCACCCGGAGACGGGTCCACCTCGGCCGAAGCCAGGCGATCTCTGCTACCCCGCCGCCAGGTGTCCACCCAGGAGGGTCCACCTAGGCCGAGGTCGGCTGACCCCCCGCCTTGCACCAGTGGCCACCCGGGACGGGTCCACCTCAGCCGAGGTCGGCCGATCTCTCGCCTCTCGCCAGTCGGCCCCCGAGACAGGTCCAACTCAGCCGAAGTCAGACCGCTCGTACGGAGAGGCCCCCGGGAAAAGCGACGGGTCCCGAGGCCATCCCTCGGGCCGTACCGACCCCAGACGGCATCCCGTACGGAGGGCGGCGGCACCGCGAACGTGACTTACACTGGCCCGACAGGTCCCGCAGTCGAGAGATCCGATCCTGACGAACAGGCCCCGTAAACGGATGGCGCCCACGCTCGGGAAAAGAGCACTCTCACGAAGCCCGAGGCCTGACGACTGGCCGCTCTGCCAGCGCCGCCCTCCCTCCTTTTCTCTTCTGTCCTTGCCTTCTCCCTGCTGGGCCCGGCGGACGAGGTCGGAAAGCCGCCTGGCCTCCTTCACCCAAAAGGAAAAGAAAGGAAGACAGGGGGAGGAGTTTTTGAGGAAAAAGGACAAGCACACGACGGAGGGAATAAAGAGGGAAGAATCCGGAGACTGCAAGGTAAGCCAACTAGCCTGGGGACAAGGAGGAAGCACCGGCACAAGGCCTCGCTCCGAGAAAGAACCAGAGATCCCGAGAGGGGAATACTGGACGCGAGCTCGGCAGGCGGGCCAGCCGAGATTCCGGTCCCCGCGCTTTCTTTCCCTTCACTAGTTAACTCTCCAAATCTGGGACCCTTTAGAGGGCCTGGGAGGGAGAGTCTGTTCCTCCTCGTCGTCTACTGACTTGACCGTCGGAGCCCCCTCGCCGGAATCCCCGGCCAGGGTCCTCTAACCCCTTTGTTGCAGGTTTCTCGCAGGAAGGGGGCTCCCTTGCCAGGCGGTCAGGGAGGATCGGCTGATCCTCGCACGGGCGCGGCGACAAGACGGCAACAGATTGGCGCGCCAGGTAGGGGGGCAGGACACTAACCCCCAGAGGGAACTAGCTTTTTGCAGGTGTCACCCTCTCCAGCAATGGTGGTCACTCGTGGTCGCGAGGCGTCCACCAGCCGTGGGGGAAGCCCACTCCCCTCCGGGGGGCCACACCCCCGAACGGGAGCTTCCGGCCCCCCTCCTCTTCTGCAGCAGCCTACCCCGGCGGACGGATCCCTTGCGGCCATCGTCCAGCAGCTGCAAACCTTGACCTCAGCGGTCCGACAGCTTCAGCATCAGCAACGGTCCCTGGCCACTCAGCCGCAGCCAGGGACCCCCGCGGCCCGAGTCGCGGGACAGCACGGGAGCCTGCGCTCAATCCAGGGCAGGCCGTCCCATCCGCAAGCCATCTCCAACCCCCGAGGGAGCCGCCAAGCTCCCCCGAAGAGAAACTATTCCGGCTCGGAGGATCACGAGAGTCGATCCCCGGCCGATGGGGCCGAAACGGTGCATCGCAGCAAGCGACGCCGGGGCCAGACCTCGCGCCGAGACCGATCGGCGCCCCCCTCACCTGCGGTCTCTCGGTGGAAGACTCCACCGACGAAGCCATCAGGCGCCAGGCCGAGAGGCGCCTAGAAGAGCACGAGCGCAAGTTGGCGGAGTTCGCCCGACGGTTCGCCGACCTGCAGAACTCGTCAGCTGACCCGGCGGGCTACGACTCCCGCCCCCCTTTCTCCGAAGAAATCCAGGCGGAACCGATCCCGAAACGGTTCCGCATGCCGCAGGTGGACCCTTACGACGGGACCACCGACCCCCTGGACCATTTGGAGAGTTATAAAGCTCTCATGAGGGTCCAGGGCGCCACCGACGCCCTTCTGTGCATCGCCTTCCCTGCAACCCTTCGGAAGGCCGCTCGAGTCTGGTTCGCCCGTCTCGAGCCCGGATCCATTTGCTCCTTCCAGCAATTGGAAGGAAAGTTTGTGGCGCATTTCGACGCTTGTCGAAAGGTGCCAAGGGAGGTGGACAGTCTCTTCTCCATCCGCCAGCAGGACCAGGAGCTGCTCCGAGACTACATCGCCCGGTTTAAGACCGCAGCCCTGGAGATCTACAGCTTGGACGAGCCCGTCGCTATGCTGGCTTTAAAGCGCGGGCTCAAGACGTCCCGCCTGACCTATTCCCTGGACAAGAAGCCGCCCAGGACGTATTCCGAGCTCCTCCTCCGCGCCCACAAGTACATCCGGCGGAGGAGGCTGACCGCACCCGTCGAGAGCTGGACGGGAAGATTCTGAAGAAGTCAACCCCGAGGGACGCCCCGGGAGCTTGGAGGCCCGGCCATCAGCCGACCCTCGCCCGAACCCAAGGCCGAGGGCCGAGTCTGCCCCCGAGCGAAGGTACACCCCTCTCCTCGCACCTCGAGCCAAAATCCTCATGGAAATCGAGGGCGAGCGCTACCTCCGCCGACCTCCACCTCAGAACCCGAGGGCCGCCCGAGACAAATCAAAGTACTGCCAATTCCACCGCGAGCACGGACATGACACGGAGGAGTGCCGCCATTTGAAGCGGGAGATCGAGGAGCTGATCGGGAGGGGATACCTCAGGAAGTTCGTCAAGAACGAGGCCCCCTCCGAGAAGCAGCCGCTCGCGGCCCTACCACCTGTCCCTGCGATCGACAACCGGCCAACAGAGAAGCCCGTGGGCATGATCTCGCGCGGGTCCGGCCGAGCAGAGAAGAGAGCCGGGAAGTCCGGAGAATGTAATCCCTCCCAAGGAGGGGAGTCTAATGACAATGTAAACAATGATGCCGTGGTGGTCGAGATGACCATCGCAAAGCATCCTGTACATCGAATCATGGTGGATAGTGGAAGCTCGGCCGACGTACTCTTTTACGATGCTTTCTCTCGGATGAATTTGTCTCCCGACCAGCTAAAGCCAGTGCACATCCCACTGGTAGGTTTTACAGGGACTCCGTGGGGTCGAAGGGGAAATCACTCTCCCAGTTACCGCCGGATCCCCACCTCGGCAGGCGACCATCATGGTAACTTTCACGGTCGTCAAGCTCCCTTCGCCTTACAACGCCATTCTTGGGCGTCCCGGGCTCAACCAACTAGACGCCACCGTCTCCACAAGGAGACTGCTGGTGCAGTTCCCCACGCCTTTCGGGTTCGGGAAATGAAGGGGACGATTCAGCCAGTCCCGCTCTGCCTACAGACAATCCCAGGCACCAGGGCGCAGAGCTCGCCCACGACGTCGAGGACCTCGACCTGAGGGAAAAGGAACCCAGGGGAGGGCCCGTAGAGCGCCTGCTCTCCTTTCCCCTTGGTTCGGACCCCCTGAAGACGGTGCAAGTCGGGGCCCAGCTCCCCGAAGAGGAGCGAACCCGCCTGCTGGAGTTCCTCCGTGCCAACGCCGATGTGTTCGCCTGGTCGGCGGCCGACATGCCGGGTATTCCGCCCGAGATTATCATGCACAGCCTGAACGTGGACCCAGGCAGCCGCCCGGTCCGCCAGAAGAAGAGAAGCTTTGCCATGGAGAGGCAAAGGCGATCGACGAGAAGAGGGTAGAAAAACTTCTCGCCGCCGGTTCGTCCGAGAAGTCCAATACCCCAGCTGGTTAGCAAACGTGGTCGGTAAAGAAGAGCAGCGGTAAGTGGAGGATCTGCGTGGACTACCACCGACCTCAATCGAGCTTGCCCGAAGGATAGCTTCCCTCTACCGAAGATCGACCAGCTGGTCGACACCTACCTCGGGGCACCGTCTCCTGTCATTCATGGATGCTTTTTCCGGATACAACCAGATCCGGATGAATCTAGAGGACGAAGAGCGCACTGCCTTCATAACTGACCGCGGGACTTTCTGTTACAGGATGATGCCCTTCGGCCTCAAGAACGCGGGGGCGACGTACCAACGTCTGGTCAATAAAGTCTTCAAAGACCAGATAGGCCGCAACATGCAGGTGTCGTGGACACTGCTGGTAATGAGCAAACTTGACTCGGACCACGTAGCCGACCTGGCGGAGACGTTCGGCAACCTCCGGCGCCACCAGATGAAGCTGAATCCGGCGAAGTGCACCTTCGGGATCTCCGCCGGAAAGTTCCTAGGGTTCATGGTGACCCAGAGAGGAATCGAGGCCAACCCGGAGAAGGTCCAGCCATCCTGGACATGGAGCAGCCGGCCTCCAAGAAACAAGTGCAGCAGCTGACCGGCCGGGTTGCGGCCCTTAGCCGTTTTATTTCCAGGTCGGTGGACCGCTGCCGTCCCTTCTTCAAGGTGCTGAGGAAGATGAATGGTTTCGCCTGGACCGAGGAATGCCAGCAGGCCTTCGAGGAGTTGAAGAAGACGCTCGCATCACCACCTCTGCTGTCCAGGCCCGAGGAAGGGGAGGAGCTTACCCTCTACTTGGCCGTTACCCCGGAGGCCGTCAGCTCTGTCCTGGTCCGAACCGACGACCACGGGATCCAGCGACCGGTGTACTATACCAGCAAACTCCTCCGGGATGCGGAGCTCAGGTATTCCCGGCCCGAGAAACTCGTTTTTGCGCTAATAGTATCTGCCCAGCGTCTCAGGCCCTTTTCCAAGCGCACCATCGCCGTCCTTGACGGATCAACCGCTGAAAGCGGTGCTCAGCCGACCCGACACCTCGGGGCGATTGGCCAAATGGGCACTGAAACTCAGCGAGTTCGTTCGATTACATACCGACCGAGGTCGGCAATGAAGGCACAGGTGCTGGCCGACTTCTTGGTCGAATGCGCAGGTTTTGGGCAAGGAGCCCGAGGAGGACTCCTCGGCCCAGCCGATGGAGGTCGGCACCAACGAGCCGGAGAGGACGCCTGGATCCTCCATGTAGACGGAGCCTCAAACTCCGGCGGGAGCGGAGCTGGGCTCATCCTTGCCAACGGCGACGGAGTCGTCGCCGAGTGCGCGCTCCGTTTCCAGTTCCCCGCGACAAAATAACCAAGCAGAGTACGAGGCACTTCTCGCCGGACTGAGGGTCTCCCGCGAGCTGGGCGTGACCAACCTCAGAGCTTTCACTGACTCCCAGCCTGGGGGGGCAGGTGTCCGGGAGTACGTCGCTCACGACCCCCAGATGGCAAGGTATTTGGAGCTCGTCAAGCGGGCGCGTCCAAGTTCCAGCGCTTCAACATCTTTTATATCCCCCGCAGGGAGAACGCCCGCGCAGATGCCCTCTCTCGGCTGGCGACCCTGCCGGACGCGATGCTGGGACGCGCTCATGTGGAGCGACTCGAAGTCCCAAGCCTCGAAGTACGGCGGAGGTCCATCAGGTCAGCCAGGAGCCCGGCTGGATGGACAAGTACGCTGCGTACATCACCAGCGGCATTCTGCCGGAAGACCGAGACGCGGCTCGCCTCATCAGGAAGAAGGCCGTACGGTTTGTCCTGATGGACGGGCAGCTGTATCGAAGGTCCTACTCTTATCCCCTCCTCAAGTGCATTGGACCCACAGAAGCCCAGCTTGTGCTCCAGGAGATTCACGAAGGCATCTGTGGGAACCACGTGGGGGCAGGGCATTGGCATACAAGGCCCTTCGTCAAGGCTACTTCTGGGAGACGATGAAGGAGGACGTCGCCGACTTCGTGAAGAAGTGCGACCGATGCCAGCGTCACGCCACGGTACAACGGCAACCCTCCAACCCGATCTCTCAGCTCTCAGCCCCTGGCCATTCGCCCAGTGGGGGATGGACCTCCTGGGCCCATTCCCGCGGCATCCGGCCAGCGGAAGTTCCTGATAGTGGCTATCGACTACTTCACAAAGTGGGTCGAAGCCGAACCCTTGGCAAGAATCACCGAAGCAAACGTCGCCAAGTTCTTCTGGAAGTCCATCGTCTGCCGCTTCGGCCTCCCCCACACCGTGGTCACCGACAACGGACGCCAGTTCAACTGTCGAGAGTTCGAAGATTTCTGCAACGACCTCGGCATCAAGCATCGCTTCACTTCGGTGGCGCACCCCCAGACCAACGGGGAGGCTGAGGTCACGAACAGGACCATTCTTCAGGGCCTCCGCACGCGGCTGGACCAAGCCAAGGGCAGGTGGGCCGACGAGCTTCCCAGCGTTCTTTGGGCATACCACACCACCCCAAGGATGGCTACTGACGAAACCCCATTCAACCTCGTCTTCGGGGCCGAGGCAGTCATCCCGATCGAGCTCAGCATACCCACGCTGCGCTGTGGAACAATACGACGAGACAGAAAACCGGCCAGGATGATGCTCAACCTAGACCTCCTCAGGAAGAAACAAGGGACAAGGCCGAATTCGAATGGCGGCATACCAGCAACGTGTAGCCAGATATTATAACTCCCGAGTACGGCCGAAGGTTTTTTCGTCGCGGGGACTTGGTCCTCCGGTTGCAGAAGCCTCCCAGCCACGAGAGGCGGCAAGCTTTCACCCAACTGGGAAGGCCCTTATCGGGTAGCAGAAGCCCTCCCTCACGGAGCATGTTACTTGGAAGAATTGGGAGGTGCCAGGTTCCCCCGGACATGGAACCCCTCGAACCTGAGAATGTACTACCAGTAATGTAAGGCTCCCAGTTTCTCTAACAAAGCTTCTTCACTTCAAACATTCTTCTCTAACTTGAACAAGAAGGCCTGCGGCATCGAGCTCAGTCCGGAAGATCCTGGGCTTCGGCCTGGAAGGTGGCGTCGAACCAGTTCGTCCATGCAAGCCCGGAGCACAGCTCAGCAAGCCGCGCAAGGTTTGAGAAAGCCTGCGGCATCGAGCTCAGTCCGGAAGATCCTGGGCTTCGGCTAGAGGTGGCATCGAACCCAGTTCGCCCACGCAAGCCCGGAGCACAGCTCAGCAAGCCGTGCAAGGTTTGAGAAAGCCTGCAGCATCGAGCTCAGTCCGAAGATCCTGGGCTTCGGCCTAGAAGGTGGCGTCGAACCCAGTTCGCCCACGCGAGCCCGGAGCACAGCTCAGCAAGCCGCGCAAGGTTTGAGAAAGCCTGCGGCATCGAGCTCAGTCCGGAAGATCCTGGGCTTCGGCCTGGAAGGTGGTGTCGAACCCAGTTCGCCCACGCAAGCCCGGAGCACAGCTCAGCAAGCCGCGCAAGGTTTGAGAAAGCCTGCGGCATCGAGCTCAGTCCGGAAGATCCTGGACTTCGGCCTGGAAGGTGGCGTCGAATCCAGTTCGCCCACGCAAGCCCGGAGCACAGCTCAGCGAGCCGCGCAAGGTTTGAGAAAGCCTGCGGCATCGAGCTCAGTCCGGAAGATCCTGGGCTTCGGCCTGAAAGGTGGCGCAAATCCGCTTCGCCGCGCAAGCCCGGAGCTTAGCTCAGTGAGCCGCGCAGGTTTGAGAAAGCCTGCGGCATCGAGCTCAGTCCAGAAGATCCCGAGTTTCGGCCCGGAAGATGGTGCAGGAACTGTGGTGTCCGCGCAGGCACGGAGGCAGCCCAAAGTCGGACCTGCTCAAGATTCTTACCTTGCCGCGACACGGCTCTGCAAACCCCGTCCTTCGGTTTAGTATGGAAGGACCAGGCCCGCAGTTGTCTCAGGTATCCCAGACCGACATCTCAGAAACAAACAAAGAAGAAGAAAAGAAGAACCAAAGGTGATAGACAAGTTGTTGTAGAAAGTAGTCTTCATTAAAACAGGTACTCAGTACAAACTGGGAGCCCCGACAGGCCGGGACTCCCTAAAAAGAAGGACAAAGAAAGCAAAAGTACAAGGTGACGGTCACTGGAGCGCAGGATCGGCGCCGTCCGCCGGAGGTGCGGGCGCACCTCTTCAACCTCCATGACAATCGGCTCCTGGGGCTGTGTCTGGGCCGCGGCGTCATCGGTCGGGGTGCTGCAGGTGTCGCCTGAGATGCCGCCTGGGTCGTGCCGGAGACCCTGCCCTCGCTCCCCGGCTTCTTGCCGCCGACAACGACCCCACTCAGGTCCAGCTGGGGGAAGAAGGCCCCCACCTTTTCCCGGCACATCCGGAACCCCTTCAGGAAGGAGTCCACGGCGGCCTCCCGGACTTCCGACGTGAACTCGTCGGAGGCCCGGAACTTGGGGACAGCCTCCAGTGCTTCTCGCTTCGCCGCCTCCAGGAGCCCGTTGATGTAAGAGCTCCGGTCCTTCGCCACGGGCCGCCTCTCGCCGGGCCTCGTCCAGCTGACGCTCCAAGAACAGAGAGTGGGCCTGCAGGCGGGCCTTCTCCGCCGCGTCCCCCTCAGTACGGCGCTGGTTGGAGGTCCGCTCCTCCGCCAAGGAGGCCTCCAGCTCTTTGTTCCGCTCCTCGGAACGCGCCAGGTCGGACTGGAGGGCCTGCTTCTCAGCTCGCAGCTCGGTCCCTTGTCCATCAAGTCCTTCACGTCGGCCGCGAGCTTTCCAAGCTTCTGCTCCCGATCGGAGTCCCGCTTGGCGTCCCTACGAGGTAGTTCCTCAGTAGGAGGACGTCGTTCCCGATCTGCAAGGGCAAAAATAACACATGTCAGTACCGAGGCAGAAGGCCTCGGATTGGAAGAGAAAAGAAGAGTCAAAGTTCAGACTTACCGCGAAGAGTTGGGGCAGGATGCCGAGCAGCGCATCCGCATAATCTCGGCCGCCCCGAGCTCGGCGGTCCCGGGCGGTGAAGTGTACTCCATCACCCTCTCCGCCAGTCCTCGGTCAAGGATGACCGAGTCCCGGTGCGAGATCACCGGCGCTGGGCCCTTCGGGCCGATCCCCGTGACAGCCGCCCCCTCTGCTGGAGCTGCAGCCGACGGACCGGCGGTCGCCACTGGCGGTGCCGTTGGGCTGCTGACAGGGAGGGGCCCGGCGGTGGGCAGAGCGGTGGGCGCCGGAGCTCTCTCGGCAGCGCCGCTAGGCCGTGGGGCCGAGATGCCAGGGGCGCCGCCCTGAGGAGGTCTGGGGGAGAAACAGCAGCAGCTAGGCCAGGCACGGTCGCCGCTGCGACCTCCTGGCTCGTCTCTGTGCGAGCCTCTTCGCCACGGGCTCGTCCACGTCGACGACCTCCCTCGGGCCGCCGCCCTCCAGAAGGTTCTCCAAGGAAAACTTCATCCCTGCAAAGTGAAGAAATCAAAAGGTTAGACGGTTCAATCTTAAAAAGAGAGGGGGGGGCAGAAGTTAGTGCGGGGCCAAATCTCACCGGTCTCCCGGATGGGACTGATGCCGGCTTCAAAAAGATTCTGCTCAGAGAGCAGAACCTCGAGCGCCGGGACCACGTCACTCAGGAGTTGGGTGTAAGACTCCTGGTCCGCAGGCTCAACTCGAGAATTCTGGTTCGGCGACCGGTCCGGTTCGCTCCAGGCCCAGTCGACGTCGTCGACCGGGCAAGAAAAACGGCTCTTCCATCCCTTGACCGAAGAAGGGAGGTCGAACCGGAGACACCTAGGCCGGGGCGAAATGTACCACCAGCCATCATCGGTGGAGCACTTCTTCAGGGTGAACAGGGCCCTGAAGAGAGAAAAACGGGCAACAAACCCATGGAAATGGCAGAAGACGATGAAAGAGAAGATGACCCGGATGGCGTTAGGGCCAGCTGGGCGGGACGAGCCGAAAATGGCTGAGGAAGGAAAGGAAGAAAGGATGCATAGGAAAACGAAGACCCCCGAGGAGGAAATCTTCGTAGAAGGCAATGCGGCGGGGCCACTCATGGTGACACGCTCCCCGGACCGCGGAGCAAACAGACGGACAGATCCCGGGATGCCATAGGCATCCCGGAGCAGAGAAAGATCACCTTCGGTCATGGTAGAGGCATGACCGGAGGGACCGGCGGGAGGAAGGGTGGAGCCGGAAGAGAAGCCAAGGCGGGGAGTGAACGGAGGGGCACGGCAGGCGCAACCGGAGGGGACCGGACCCCCCTGGGGATGCCAATAGTGATACCCCCGGGTTGCAAGCGCCGGCGGACCTCCTCCAGAATTACCTCCTCATCCGAGGAGGAAGAAGATGGAGTCCTCGGCCGGGATGGACCGGCCTCGTCCGAGTTAGAAGAAACATGGCGACGGCGCGCCATGGAGAAGGAAAGAGAAGGGGGCTGAATAAGAAACGAGAGAGAAGGAGAAGAAGACACTTACCCAAAAATGCACAGACGGGCGCGAGCAGCAGAAGTTGTTAGCCTGCAGCGAACCGCCCACGAAGCAACGGAAAAGGCCTCGTTCTGGAAAGTCCCCTCCCTTTCAAACTCAGCCGACAGCAGCCGTACCCATCTTTCCGCCTCAGGCCACTGGATGGTCGCCACGTGGGCACATGCCCGACACCGACGCCTCGTTAGCAGAGTAACGGCCTCTGCCCCGAAGCGACGCATTGATTGCGGGCAAGTGGACGACCGGTGGCGACTCCCCATAGGTCTTCAGCCGCATCGAGCCACGACGAATGGAGATCATGCCAATTATGATGCAAGATCTTCGCCTCTCCACGTCATGTCAGCAATTAATCCCGACGTTCCGTTCTACGAGCCCCGACGGAACGGCGGGCTGGGGGGCAACTGTTACAGCCGTGACAGTGACGTGGCCCGGCTCAGGTATCGCCGAATGCGAGCGAGCCACGTGTGAGTTTTTCCTGCCAGAATCAGTACCACGTCCTCAAGGCTGGGGTCGGCAAGACTGCACCGCCCGATACTGTCTGAAGCAAACAGCTCCCGCCGAGGTCGAGTTCGGCGCGAAGTTCCCCCAACTCATCTGCGCCCGGGCTCGGAAGAGTCCGCCCCGGGTGAGGTCGGCCGAGGTCGGCTGACCCTCCGCCTTGCGCCAGGTGGCCACCCGGAGACGGGTCCACCTCGGTCGAAGCCAGGCGATCTTCTGCTACCTCGCCAGGTGTCCACCCAGGAGGGGTCCACCTAGGCCGAGGTCGGCTGACCCTCCGCCTTGCGCCAGGTGGCCACCCGGAGAGGGTCCACCTCGGCCGAAGCCAGGCGATCTTCTGCTACCTCGCCAGGTGTCCACCCAGGAGAGGGTCCACCTAGGCCGAGGTCGGCTGACCCCCCGCCTTGCGCCAGGTGGCCACCCGGAGATGGGTCCACCTCAGCCGAGGTCGGTCGATCTCTCGCCTCTCGCCAGTCGGCCCCCGGAGACAGGTCCAACTCAGCCGAAGTCAGACCGCTCGTACGGAGAGGCCCCCGGGAAAAGCGACGGGTCCCGAGGCCATCCCTCGGGCCGTACCGACCCCAGACGGCATCCCGTACGGAGGGCGGTGGCACGCGGAACGTGACTTACACTGGCCCGACAGGTCCCGCGCAGTCGAGAGATCCGATCCTGACGGAACAGGCCCCGTAAACGGATGGCGCCCACGCTCGGGGAAAAGAGCACTCTCACGAAGCCCGAGGCCTGACGACTGGCCGCTCTGCTAGCGCCGCCCTCCCTCCTTTTCTCTTCTGTCCTTGCCTTCTCCCTGCTGGGCCCGGCGGACAAGGTCGGAAAGCCGCCTGGCCTCCTTCACCAAAAAGGGAAAAGAAAGGAAGACAGTGGGGAGGAGTTTTCGAGGAGGAAAAGGACAAGCACACGACGGAGGGAAATAAAGAGGGAGAATCCGGAGACTGCAAGGTAAGCCAACTAGCCTGGGACAAGGAGGAAGCACCGGCACAAGGCCTCGCTCCGAGAAAGAACCAGAGATCCCGAGAGGGGAATACTGGACGCGAGCTCGACGGCGGGCCCAGCCGAGATTCCGGTCCCCGGCGCTTTCCCTTCACTAGTTAACTCTCCAAATCTGGGACCCTTTAGAGGGCCTGGGAGGGAGAGTCTGTTCCTCCTCGTCGTCTACTGACTGACTTGACCGTCGGAGCCCCCTCGCCGGAATCCCCGGCAGGGTCCTCTAACCCCTTTGTTGCAGGTTTCTCGCAGGAAGGGGGGCTCCCTTGCCAGGCGGTCAGGGAGGATCGGCTGATCCTCGGCACGGGCGCGGCGACAAGGACGGCAACACTCCCCATTATAAGCATGTTCGGCAAAAGAAGAGAAATTTTGCTCCAGAAAGGTAGAAGGTTATTGATGAAGAAGTTAATAAGCTGCTCGAAGCCAACTTTATAAGAAAAGTGTAATATCCGAATTGGTTGGCGAACGTGGTTATGGTGAAAAATTCAAACGGCAAATGAAGGATTTGCATAGATTATACATATCTCAACAAAGCATGTCCGAAAGATAGTTTTTCTTTGCCAAAAATTGACCAGTTAGTGGACGCCACAGCTGGTCATCAATTGTTGAGTTTTATGGATGCCTTTTCAGGTTACAACCAGATCCAAATGGATCCGGAGGAGAAGAGAAAACTACTTTATTACAGAAAAAGGACTTTACTGTTATAAGGTAATGCCCTTTGGATTAAAAAATGCTGGGGCAACTTTTCAAAGGCTCATCAACAAAGTCTTCAAGAATCAATTTGAAGAAATATGGAAGCATATGTTGACGATATGATTGTGAAAAGTCTTCAAGTCTGATAACATTACAAATTTAAAGAAGTCTTTTGATGCTCTCAGATACCATCGGATGAGATTAAATCTAACTAAATGTATTTTTGGTGTGACTTTTGGAAAATTCCTGGGATACTTGGTCACCAAGCGAGAAATAGAAGTTAACCCAGAAAAGATTCAAGCACTTCGAACAATGAGGTATCCTACTTATAAAAAGGAAGTACAGAGGTTAACAGGAAGAGTTGCTTCTTTGAGCTGATTTATCTCTTGATCTGTAGAAAGGTGTTTACCCTTTTTCAAGGTTCTTCACCAAACTCAAAATTTGAATGGATAGAGGACTGCAAAATTGCTTTCGACAAGTTGAAGGAATACTTGGAGAATTCGCCTTTGCTCTCTAAGCCCTGTGAAGGAGAGACGCTTTACTTATACTTATAGCTACAGATGAAGCAGTTAGTTCGGTGTTGGTACAAAGAGATGCCAATCATTTGCAGAAGCCGATCTACTACACTAGTAAAGTATTGCATGAAGCAGAAGTCCGATATCCCAGAGTGCAAAAGATTATCTTTTCTCTAGTGGTGGTAGTGAAGCATCTTCGATCCTATTTCCAAGCCTATTCCATTGTGGTTCTGACAGATCAGCCCTTAAAAATCATTCTTCGTTGTCCTGACACCTCAGGAAGGATAGCTAAATGGGCTATTAAATTGGAGGAGTTTGATATTGAGTTTCAGCCTAAGTCAGCAATGAAAGCATAGATTTTGACTGATTATAGTAGTAGAGTGTACGTGGAGATTTGAAAAGAACCAACTAAGAGCCGAAGAAGAAAGTACCGAAGATGGTCCAGAATTTATCTGGATGCTTCACATGGATGGTGCTTCAAACGCCAATAGTTGCGGGACAGGATTAATTTTGGCTAGTCCGAATGGACAAGTTACTGAGTATGCACTTCGATTTTCTTTCCAAGCATCAAATAATCAAGAAGAGTACGAAGCACTACTGCTGGGCTTAGAATCTCCCAAAAACTGGAAATTAAGAAGATCAAGGTTTTTTCTGATTTACAGTTGGTGGTAAACCAAGTAAAAGTGATTTTAAAGCCCAAAATCCAAATATGATTCAATACTTAGAAAAAGTTTGAAGCATAACATCCGGGTTGGAGCATTTTGAAATTGTTCATGTGCCAAGGATGGAAAATTTTTGGGCCAATGCTCTTTCGCGACTTGCAACCACCACCAGATTCTCTTGGGAAGACATATGTAAAATATCTTGAAGATCTCAGCATATCAGAGTCTACAGCTGAAGTGTGCAAGTTGAACATGAACCTTCATGGATGGACCATATTCTTAAATTTTTGAAAGAAGGCCCCTACCCGAAGACAAGCTATAAGCTAAACGGTTTCGGTGGATGGCCTCTCAGTATGTGATCTTGAATAAAATATTGTATAAGAGGTCTTTCAAGCAGCCCTTGCTAAAATGTTTGGGGCCGTCCGATGTTGATTACGCACTCAGGGAAGTGCATGAAGGGATATGTGGGATCATTTGGGGGGCAGATCTTTGGCATACAAGATAATTCATCAAGGTTATTATTGCCCAACCATCCAAAAGGATTCTGCAAAATTTGTCCAAAGATGTGATCACTGTCAAAGATACTTCAATGTACAAAGATGGCCTGCAAATCAGTTAGCTCTATAACAGCCCTGGCCTTTTTGCACAATGGGGAATGGATATTCTTGGTCCATTTCCTCCAGCTTCTGGGCAGCAAAAGTTTCTCATAGTGGCTATTGATTATTTCTTAAAATGGGTCGAAGCCGAAGCATTGGCACAGATTACTAAAGCAAAGGTTGAAAATTTTATGAGAAACTTCATCATCTTCCATTTTGAAATTCCTTATTCTATAATAAATGACAACTGAAGACAGTTTGATAATACGAAGTTCAAGGGCTTCTGCACCCAATATCACATTCTTCACAAGCTTACTTCAGTGGGACATCCTCAGTATAATGGAGAAGCAGAAGTAACGAAACATAACCATTCTTCATGGTCTAAAACCAGATTAAATGATGCTAAGGGATCATGGGTCGATGAATTGAACTCGGTTCTTTGGGCGTACGAACCACTTCCAGAATATCTACTAGTGAATCTCTATTTTATCTATCTTATAGCATTGAAGCAGTCTTCCTATAGAGGTCACTTTACAATTTCTGTGGATTGATCAGTATAAAGAGCCTGAAAATTCTGAACGCCGAAGAGTTGACCTGGATTTGCTGCAAGGCACACGACTTCAGGCATAATTAAAAATGACTGCCTATCAGCAAAAAATTGCAAAGTACTACAACTCTCATGTAAAGGAATGGGTCTTTCGTCCTAAGGATCTGGTTTTGCAAAAGTCTGAAGTATCCAAACCTATGAACAAGATAAACTCTCTCCCACATGGGAAGGTCCATACCGAATTAAAGAAGTTATTCGACCCGGGACTTATCGGTTGGAGACCTTAGAAGGTGTTCTACTGTCTCGACCTTGGAATGTGTAAAACATCCGCAAGTATTATCAATAAAGGTTTTTATTCAAGGTCATCAAAATAGATTTAACTATTCTATCGTCATCTATTTCTAAAAGGCATAAGGATGATCCCCGTGATCTACCTTAGAAAGGCCGAGGTAGGCTTAACCACCTATCTTAATTTTCTTTTCTTTAAGGTATAAGGATGATCCTCGCGATCTACCTTACAAAATGTCAAGTTGGGCTTAACCAGTCCATCTTAATCAAAAAGGCATGAGGATGATCTCCGTGATCTACCTCACAAAGTACCGAGATGGGCATGATCAATATATTTTAATTTTATTTTCAAAAGGTATGAGAATGATCTTCGTGATCTAGTCTACCAAATACTGAGATAGGCCCATTCAGCCTATCTTAATCCTTGATCAAAAGGTATAAGGGTGATCCAAGCGATCTATCCCGTAAAAATGCCAAAGCTTAATCAACCTTTCATTCATAATGAAGATGCAGGTGACCCACACGATCTATTTTATTCTAAGTCTGAAGACTTAGTGAATTTTAAGTCCGAAGACTTGATTCTTATTTGGAGATTTAGTACTCTTCTCAATTATATGGAATTATTCTAAGTCTGAAGACTTAGTGAATTTTCAAGTTCGAAGATTTGGCTTTCTTATCTAGAAACTTGGTATCCTTGTCTCAATTATCTGGAATTCTCCTAAGTCTGAAGACTTAATAAATTTTTAAGTCCGAAGACTTGACTCTTATCTGGAAATTTACTCTTCTCAATTATATAGAATTATTCTAAGTCTGAAGACTTAGTGAATTTTCAAGTCCGAAAATTTAGCTTTCTTATCTGAAACTTGGTATTCCTTATCTCAATTATCTGGAATTCTCCTAAGTCTGAAGACTTAGTGAATTTTCAAGTCCAAAGACTTGACTCTTATCTGGAAATTACTCTTCTCAATTATATGAAATTATTCTAAGTCTGAAGACTTAGTGAATTTTCAAGTCCGAAGATTTGGCTTTCTTATCTGGAAACTTGGTATTTCTTATCTCAATTATCTGGAATTCTCCTATGTCTGAAGACTTAGTAAATTTTCAAGTCGAAGACTTGACTCTTATCTGGAAATTTACTCTTCTCAATTATATGAAATTATTTTAAGTCTGAAGACTTAGTGAATTTTTAAGTCCGAAGACTTGGCTTTTATATCTGGAGACTTATTATATTTTTCGGATCCAGAAACTTGTTATTTGGAGACTCTTGAAATCTCAGGATTATTTTTATTCTGATATTATCATTCAATATGATATAACCTTGAACCAGATTTTGGAGTCTATTCTTGAAAGGTTATGTTGTTCTGAGTCTGAGGACTTAGCATAATTTATACTTTGGAGGTTCCAATCATATTCTAATCCGAAAACTTTGTACTTGGAACAATTTCCATTCACTCATGTACATTCATAGGGAAATATCTCATTGGAATAGATTTTCATTGATGATATGTTTTACATTCAAAAAAGAAGAGAAAAGAAAAAAGTCACAAGTTATCCACTATTGAAGTATCTTCGGCTTGGGTGAGGTCGATTGGAGTAGCCATTTCTTCGGCTGTTGCTAGTGCTTCGGAGGGACCTTCTTGTGATTCGAGCTCACTTGAATCTTCAAGAACAAACAGTTGAATTCTCAAAATATCCAGATTTGGATAGAGGTTTTGCACCTCTTTCACTCCATCATTAAAGCCTCATTTGTAACTATGGATCCCTGCTTCAATCATTTCTCCTTCAAAAGCCGAAGATGCCTTGTAATCTTCTATCGCCCTTCTCAGTTGATCTCTTAATGATCGAATCTCTTCAGCTGAAGATTCGACCCTTTCCATGGCCTCTTCGGCCTTCTTAACAGCCACTTCGGTCTTCTCATGGGCTTCCTTGAGTGAAGACTCCAAAGACCGGATTTTCTTCTTCTTCTTTTAAGTTTTGCTTCTTGTTCAGAGTTTTTTGATTGAATTTTCTCCACATCGATTTTTAGGCTTTGAATAAGAGTATCACTCTGAGCAAGCTTTTCCTCCATAGCCTGCCTTTGTTCCTCGGCTACTGCCTTCTCGATCTCAGCTGATTTCATCTTTTCATTTTCTTATAATTTTCTCTAAAATCAAAAATACCTTCTTCCATGATAGTGATATCATGGATCATCTGCATTGACAAGTAAAAGTTAGTAGCAGCAGATTTATATCTTGAAAATATAAAAGTCTGATGCTTACCTGTAGTGCAGACGAATATATCGAATCGAAGACGTCTTCAATGCATCGGGACTTAGTGTTGTCCTAGTCCTGGGAAGAAGCATGCGCTTCATCAGCTCCCTAGCTAACTTGGGGTTCTCCAAGCCTCGCCCCCAAAAAAAATGGTAAAGTATATTTCAACCCTCGTCCGAAGGAGTACTCCTGGGGTCATCTTCGGAGCGATATTTAGCCCTTCCTTTTTTTTCCTTTGGAGGTGCGAGGAGAGCCTCCCTATCGAAGGCCGAATCGTGTTATTCTTGAGGGGGCATCGGACGGGGACTCATCAGTGAAAGCCTCCTTGGAGGACTCCTGGAAGGTTCAGGTGGACTTGGAAAGGAAGTGTGAGGTATTTCTTCGTCCAATATGGGCCTCATCGTGCTCGAGCCTTCTTCAGCCCTTGCTTTCTTTCGAGCTTCGGGCTCAGCTGGAACTGGCACCGCCCTCTTCCTGGAAGCCTGTCGAACTTTATCAAGCTTTAGTCTCATTGGTTCACCTGCAGTCAAAGGATTCCATGACTTCGCTGATATGGGCACGGTGAAGATTTTCTTCTTTCAACAGTTCCTTAAACATGGAAATTTCTGGCTTCGATAAAGTTTCAAAGTCTTTGAGATCGACTTTCAAAACCCTCTTCCCAGCGTTTGCATCCAAATGTGGTGCTTTCCATTCGGTATTGAACCCCGGTTGGTGTAGTATATAAAGAAAAAACAGGGTTTCCACCCATGTATGGCACTGAGGGTTCCTTTTATTAGTCTTCAGTCTGGCCGAGGACCTATGACCCACCATCCCTTACCATGGAAGTCTCTCTTTAGTATAAACAGGGAGGTAAATAAGGAGATCCTTGGCTCTACATTCCGAAGCTTGCAAAGAATTAGAAATCCACAAATGTTCCTAAAGCTATTCGGAGTCAACTGAGCTAGAACTATTTGATAAAGATTGAAAATCTTTGTAAAAAAAAGATGAAGTGGAAGTCGAAGACCAGCTTTGAAGTGATCTTCGTATAGGGCAATTGATCTCATGGGAGGGTTATTTACCCTTCTTTAGGTTTCGGGAGGATTGTTTTGAAAGTCCGTGGAATATGAAAACGGGTCCTAATAGTTTCTATCTTGGCAAGTGTTAGGGAACTGGCGACAGTATCAGGAGATCTTTCCGGACTTCTCTTCCTACCCGAATCCTTTCTCCTACTGGTTTCACCTTCTGGCAAATCCCTAATGGAGGGATTCCCAGTAGACTCTGACATGTAAAGAACAGAAAGAAAAAGGAGAAGAAAGGCTTCTACCTCCGAAAGAAACGAAAATGGCGGGTTACAGCGTAGAGCGAAATGAAGAAGGATTGTGGAAGCGAAGAAAATTCTTCTTGCGAAGCTCTCCCCCTTTTATAGGTGTAGTGGGATTTCGAGGTGGTTTGGAGATCTTCTTGATCGTGCACCGTATTAAAGGCCTCGATTGTGGGAACAGTCTTTAAGAGACTACCCATTAATGAAACGCTGATCGTGATTTGTGTGAAAAGCCACCGATGGCCATGATGATTCTTCAGTTATGATCAAGCCCAGATGACTGCCATGTGTCCTGCCTCGATTAAACAAAAAACTCTTCTTTTAAAGGATTTCTTGGAGTTTTTCCAAATTCGAAATGCCTTTTTCGAAACACCAAATGAAAAGTTGACACGTGTCTTCACCACATCTTTCGTGCCACTAGGCAGTTATTACGAAAGATATGTCAGAGATCAACACCATCATTGTTCGTCAGTTATTACTAAACGATAAATTTTAAGTACTTCCATTTTTCGAAATTAAATCATTTCGAAATTGGGAGGGGGAGGCAGCTGTTATGATATCCTGGTTTTATTTTAATTAATTATTAAGCCATTCTTTAAACTAATTTCAATTTTTTGGTTTATTAGTCAAATCAATATACAAGGAAAAATATCTCTTGGACTTGACGAGGATTCTGATCTACAAAAGGATGTTTTATATCTTGGCTTCATATCTTTATTTTAGTACGAAGAGTATACCTAACATCTTTATATCTTCGGCTTCGTATCTTTATTTTAGTACGAAGAGTATGCCTAACATCTTTATATCTTCGACTTCGTATTTTTATTTTAGTTTAAGAGTATGCCTGACATCTTTATATCTTCGGCTTTGTATCTTTATTTTAGTCCGAAGAGTATGCCTAACATCTTTATATCTCCGGCTTCGTATCTTATCTTAGTCCAAATAGTATGTCTAATATCTTTGTCTTCGATCTTATATTGTTGTCTTGGTCTGAAGACCAAGCCTTTAAATTAAACATCTCTGGCTTCGATCCTTCAGCATAATCTGAGGAACATGATATATTAGGACTGTAAGTGTTTACTTGCTTTTTCCTTGTTATTTAAAAACTCTTCTGAAGTGTATAGTCAACATTCCCTTTAGGAGAGCTACTAAAGAGAATGTTGAGCTTACTTCGAACCTATTCTAGAAAAGAGAAGTATTTTAAAATTGGGCTTTTCCAATCCCGAAATAGTTGAAGTATGTTTGGTTGTTGTAACCACCCACATGGTGAGATCCTCAGATTGGATAAACTCCGAAATAACTAATTTTCCGATTGCCACTGCTTACAGTTATGAGGAGGTTGTATCGCTAACTCCTATAACCGTAAGCAGTTACGTTGGAGCCTATAAATACTGGTAAGAGGGGATACTCGAGATAAGCTAAGCTCCTTTCAGAAATTCGAATTCTTTCCTTTTTCTCTCTACTTTGAAGCTCTTCATTCTGCTGCCTGATTTCTTGCTGACTTTGACATCGAAGTATCCCCGCCGGAAAAAATTCGATCAGGGGATCTATTTTGCAGGTTCAAGCAACGGTGAACCAGCGAGCGAGCCACTCCATTCGGCCGGTAGGAATTCAGCGTCAACAAAATCTAATAGTGAAAATGACAAAACAACCCATACCCAACAAATCTAATAGTGAAAATGACAAAAAACCCATACCAATGAAAATTTGTTCTAAAATGCTATTTTTGTAATAGGAATGCTGGAATATTATATATATATATATATATTGTGTTTAAGATTTTCATAAGAATGAATCATGTACAATATGAATCTTAAAATTTGAGTAGTGTTGACTGTTGGCTTTGCCATATGGTGCAAATCTAATTCGCGTCTTTTTTACGGACAACTTCCCACAAATATCACTCACAACACTTGATCAATGATTTGACGAGTAAAAGGTTGAGTTGTGGAGGAGGCGTAACTTATCTAGGATCAGTTAGATGGGCAGTTATGTCAAACTATAGCGTGGTTGACAATAATTTTGTGATGGATAGCAAAATGCTTCAGCCTTGGAAATGCTAAAAATGTCTCATTAGAGAAAAAGCTTCACCTTTGCCAATAATTAGGTCATCAGAATCATGGTCCGCTAGGAGGGACCATTCGGACAAAGCTGAAAGAAATACAATCAAATTAAGAGGCCGGTGGTATCGGTGGGAGGGATGACCACACCAAAAAGAAGGCGGCGAAGAAATAAAAAACGCAGAGGGGAGAGAGTGAGGGAGCGACGGTAGCTGCGGAGTTGATGGCAAAGATTACGAGCGGGGAGTTGGCGGTATCGCGGAACCTGGCAAAGGCCGTTGCCGCTTGCCGTTTGCCGTTTGCCGTTTGCCGTTTGCCGTTCCCAAGTGGGAGTTCCTTTACACAGAACCAAAGCCTCATCAACAAACCCGCTAGTCCGTGCCGGGTCGAGAAAGGATTTGGGGAGAGTACCAGGCAATTACCGGGAAGGAAAAAAAAAAAAAATGGACCGAGTCCAGAGACCGGGAAGGGGAGCGGGAGCGACGACGGGAAGCTGAAATGACAGGGGGCCCCGCATCAAAAGTAAAGTAACGGCCATCCAATTGGCCCCGGTCGTCGTGCTCTCACCTGCCGCTCGCTCGCTCTCCTCTCTCTCTCGTTCTTTTTCGTTTCTCACGTTACGTAAATTTAGATTTTATATTTATCATTAGAGAGCTCCATTTCAATATCTCGTATCTCCTCTCAAGAAACGAAACGACTGGAATTTTTTCCTTTACAAGCAAAATGCGAGATGAACTCGACAAAATGCCCTGCCTCTTTCTGGCACCTCAAGCGTACTAATTACTATTTTTCTACCCACCAGTAAAAGTAACAGCGCTGTTTCTTTTTCAATTCACAGGATTTAAAAAACAATTGCCTTGTGTACTAATGCCATTAAATTAAAAAAAATTGAAAGAGACGAGTCCGAGGCAGAAAGTAGAGGACGTTCGCTGCCTCCTCTCTCTCCTCTCCACTTCTCTTCTCTTTCCTTCAACACCGGAAAAGTAGAGAAAGAATCTCCTTCTCCGATGTCGGCATTGATGGCCTCCGCTATGTAGAGGAAGGAACCTCCTTTCCTTTGAGCGGCTGCTAAATTTTTCCTATTTCTTTGCCATATCCTCATGCTCATTCCTGCCCTCCTTTCTTTCCAAAATCAAACACCCTTCCTCACCTCACCAGATCACCAGCATCTCATCTCATCGCATGAACCAGTCAAGCACCGCCGACGAAGCCAAAAAATTCCAATTCTCTGGTCATGAGGTTTAATGTCATGGCCGGCCATTGCTGGAGCTTGTTATTATAATTTTGGATGGATACTCCGTCCGTCGCCAAGGAGGTCTTCTCACTCCAGCGAAGCTGCTCTCTCCTTTGATCTCCACCCTCGAACTCTTAGATTTAGATCCAAGATTCGCTTCTCCCTTGGACTTCGATCGCTCCATCTTCGCCGCCGTCGACCTCCGCCTCGCTCTTGCCTCCAGCGGCCTCTCAGCCTTCGCCGCCGCCGCCGCCGAATACCTCCATCGGTATGCCCCCCCCCCCCCCCCCCTCTCTCTTTTCTCTTCCTCCCCCTCCCCCCCTCTCCCGCCAGCCTCGGACCACCAGCGCGAAACCCCTCCTCCGGCGCCACCATAGGCAGCCTATCCCCCTCCTTCCCTGAGCCCTAAGCCCGGCCTGATGGGTCCCTTTGCCCTCCCTACCATTCTGCTCCAAACCGTAGAATAATTTTTAAGCGTTTTCGGTGGAATTACCATTCTGATCTCTGCAGCAGAGACCAGAATTCCAAAGCATTTCGTAAAACTGGTGGTATATAAAACCCAGAATCATGCATGGAAAATGAAAACCTGATAGTGTATCACGGTTATTTCTTGCTTGATAGAGAGTGAATTTGTGTGGAATTTATTTTATTTCATGCGCTATTCTTTTCCATTCTCTGCCATTTCATTGATTTCTTGGACTTCATGGGAATATTCACGTGTAGTTTCTACTGTGCTGTTCAAGCATGTTCACAGAGGTTATTCATAAACCTACTTTACAGAGCTGATACAAAAATGTATAATTTCATAAATTTCTGCACACGATATACTTTGTAGATCGCTAGTTATCGATTTAATTATAAGAGGGGAGCGACATTTTGATTTTGGCTCGAGTTTCATCACCAATTTAAATTGCCATGGTCGTTTTCAAGCTGAACAGCAACATTTCATTATGAGTTGATTATGGAGGACTGCCTACCTACTAAACATCCAATCACCCTCTTCTTTTGTTTACTCTGTTGCTGTAATGGGAGCTGACATACACAATCTGTTCTTGAATGTTTGAGAATATGTTGTGAATTGCTTATGGTCAGTGACATAACCTGTGTACATTTTCTCCTCTTATTATTTGAGTCCCACTCCCTTGAGTTGCCTTTCCTAGCTCACATTTACTCCCGTGGTCAGGTGACTCAGGTCTGCGCTTCATACGCTTCCCACGGCATTTATGTTCCAGAATGCTAGTCTTATATGCTTGCATTGTGATTTTTATGGATTTTTTTTACACCCCTGTGGTCAGGTCAGTGCTTCATACACTTCTTACTGCATTTGTGTTCTAGAATGCTAGTCTTATATGTGGCTTGCGTTGGTTTTCCTACTTAAAAGAGTTTTACTTAAAAGAGTTTTTCTAAAGGTGGCTTAGCAAACAAAAATGTCATATTATCCTTGCTCCATGGACAACTTAAAAGAGTTTTTCTCTTATCAGTTTGGGAATTTTCCTACTGAATTTTGAGATAGCAATGGGTGTGAAAAACATCTAATTAATCACCCTCCTCCCAGTCATCACCTAAATGATGGATGCCACTTTCACCTTGACAGATATCATAGTTGTCAACCGACATGTATCTTTTCCATCTTCCTTTCCTTTGACACTTTCTAAGTCTAAATTGGTTAAGGCATTGCTTTTGTGTCTTTATGGTCTAGCACCGATAACAAGTGTCATTATGGCGAATCTGGTGATACTCACACTCCTTGTTCCTTGAAGATATTGTTTTGATAGTTATGATGGAAAAGGTAGAAACCATGCAACAACCAATAATTACCAGAAAAATCACTTTCTGAAAAACTTTACTATTTCATCCTTTAAGCCGTTAATGGGCCTAAACAATAGGCTGCTAGCCCAGCCTATTCCTGTATCCATGGCATATGATTATAATCCTATTTGTCTGATGCATTTTATTCTTGATTTGGAGTCCTTCTGTTCATTCCAAATTGTTTTAGTTTTATATTTAGTTGGAAATTTTGACTATAGTATCACTTTAATAATTGACTTCTCAATAAAATCTTACGAGTAGAGATGGAGATTCATTGTCAGGAAAAGCAGGAGCTTAAAAGAGTCTGCATTACTGCGACTTGACTTTCTGACAGGAAATGCTCCGCTGAATTTTCATTAGTACAGTCAAAAGTCTAAGTCTTTGAAGTTGATTCCTCTATTGCCATAGCACATTCAAGCTGTTAGCATCATAGATTTTCCAGGCAGAGGATTACTATGATTATTTGTGTATTCATGTATGTGATTATTTGCTTTTGCATAATAGTAAATTGATATCAAATTGTGGCTTTTGTGGTTGAGAAGCATGAGGACAGAGTCGTTGAATGGAGAACACAATGATTTACTGTGGTTAAGTCTATTTCCAGAAGGACACATAATAAGATGTGTAGGTGATCTGCACTGATCACATACTTGCTCTCATGGATTGATTTGCTGAACCTTAGTTACAAGAAACAGGCACAAGTGTGAAGTGTGCGTACAGGGTAGCAACATAAAGAATTTTTAATAAGAAATGCTTTGGACACAGGTGTAGGAACAAATTTTTGAGGATATTTTGTAGTGGATGTACTAACCTAAATGGAAGATTCCTGCTACTAAATATTGCATTGTTAGTTGGCTAACACTGTGCAGCAGTGGCCCTTGATGTTTCCTCAGTCTTTAAAAGATCTTTTTGGAGGGGATTCAATAAGTTGTATTTAACTTTTGGACCTTTTGCTCTGGCAAAGAAAAAAGAAAGGAGACACCTTGATTTTCTTTATTTGCTATGCAGACCTACTGGTGTAGGCAATTGGTCCATTTTTGACCCTGTAAAGCTAATTAGGTTCATATGAATACCCTTCCATTATCTGAAATAAGGTCACTTTGTATGGGTAAACTGAACATGGTAGACATAATAGAAGGTAACTTTTTTCAAATGGATTCAGTAACATAATAAACAAAATTTGAATATGTTCAATAATGCCATCTTGATTATATGCAGACTTTCTCTTTTCCTTTTTCATCTTCTTGGCTGAATTTCTGTACCTTCAGCTGAAATACTATTTAATTGTTTCTCCAAAGTCATTGTTGACTCCTCTCTAGAAGTATGTAATTCTGAATGTAATTCCCTTTTAGAGTTGTCGAAGAAATAGTTATGGTTACGGCATTTAGATGTTGCATTAAGCTTGTAGTTAGAATGAACCATGTTTCATTGATTAACTTTGATCAAGTTGAAAGATTAGTTGGGCACATGTGTCAATTATTAGGCATAGATTATTCTATTATTATGTGTTCTCTTATTTCAATTCTTGATTAACTAAAATATTTTATAATACCCGAATTCACATGAACCTAGATGTACTAGCTAACTGGCTACTGATTTCAATTACAAAACATCATTTAAAAATTAAAAAAAAAGAAGTTAAGGGGGCTCAAACAGAGACTGACACAACTGTTGCTTGGTGGTTGCTTCCCATTGCGATGGACTAGGTTTAGCAACACCTTTTCCTTCAGCAACAATTAATTTGCGGGAAGATAATCCTGGTTGTCGCTAATCAGTGAAGACATGAGTGAAGTGGAATGAAAGATTCTACCTTGTTTGCAAATGCTGCATCAGTGTAAGCTAGGAGATTCCTGTAAAACTTCCAGAAAAACAATGCTATCGCTCCATTGCTGTTGAGGTCTTGCAGCTCATTTTCAATACTCTAACAACTGTAGGAGCCTCCTCCATGGCATGAACTTTCTTGAGAAAACCTGCCACCATGGACTTTGGTAGAGGGATCCACAGATCTCAGCTTATTTGACCTAGATGCGTGGTTCCTCTAGCCATTGCTGGGGATCAAGGGCCTCTTTATTGAGATGAGCTTTGAAGTTATAATTGGAATCCAATGATTTGGATCTTAAAATTCTTATATTTCTGGAGGGGAATATCTTGTCCAAAGTCCAACCCAAGCTGAAAATAGAAAAAAATTAATCTTTCTATCTAGACCTCTTCTTTCACCTCTTCTACTACAAAGTACCATTGATCTTGCTGGTAAGAACTTTGGTGCATAATATTCAACTCTGTCAAAGTGCTATATGCCCTTGCTTCAAACCCATTATCCAAACCGAGCCAGTAATAAATCTTCCACCATGTCAGCCTTCCCATCTACAACCAAGAAATAACCAGATACAGAAAGTACCCTTTACTCCTCCTAGACTTAAATTCATCTGCACACAAAAGAGAAATGAAAAGCACAAGGAGATCTATTGCCCAGAGAAAGATTATGCATCGAAACTTGACACCATCTCTCATGTTTAAACACTTAGATCTCTACACTAAGAATACAACTAACCCCAAAATCTCCATTCGATGCCTAGCCAGAGGAATCTAGATATAGCCAAATGAGAAATTTGATTAATTTGGAAAAAAATGGGGAGATTTATATTTGACGAATTTGAGCAAAAAAAAAGGTGAGAAAAAATAAACATAATAAATTTGTAGGCTAGGGTCAGGAATAGAAAAGGGTTAGATGTGGCATCAAAATAGATTAAAATCTTGGCCAATCTAGTGGTCGCCCATGCCCTAATCCCATGACCAGAAACAATGAATCAAATTTATTTTTATATTAATTGCTTTTTTTACCATTCAGTTTGCTATTTCTGGTGTTGGAATTGTGGTGTGGGCGACCATTGGATCTGGTCAAGATTTTGATATATTTTGATGCCACTTTTAACCCCCTGGGCGACCATTGGATCTGGTCAATATTTTGATGCCACTTTCAGCCCCCTTCTTTATTCCTCCCCAAGCCCATAGAAATTGTTATTACTTTTCCTTTTCCTCACCGCTTGGATTCGCTGAAATTAAAGCTTTCATTTTTTTCTCAAATTAGCCAAATTTTCTGATTTGTCTGTTTCTGAATTTCTCTGGCTTAGTGCCACTTGGAGATTTTAGGGGAGTTGTATTCTGGGCATAGAGATATGAGGATTTAGTGTTGAGGGATAGTGCTGAACTTCAGAATGTAATCTTTCTCTGGGCAACAAATCTCCTTTCAGGTCACTTTTCTTTGCTTCTCTATGTGGAAAAATTAGAGGAGAAGAAGCTCCTTGCCTTCCTATCTTGGTTGAGATATGGAGTGTTTTTTGGTTGTGTAGATGGGAATGTCGACATGCTAGATCATTTCTTACATGATTATTCTGGATAATTGAGTTTGAAGAAGGGCTGATGGCCTTTTAATGAAGATGAAAGAGGCACTGATGTTCCCATCAGCAAGATCAATGATAGCCTGTAGTAGGAGGTAGAATAGAGATGGATTAAATCTTTTCTAAGTTTTTAGCTTGGGATGGACTTGGACAACACATTCTCCTCAAATAATAGAAGGATTTTTAGATCCAAAATCTTTGGATTCTGGTTACACCTTTAAAGCCTATCCTGATAAAGAGGTCCTTGATCCCCAAGTAACAACCAAAGGAACCAACCTTTTGGGCCAAATTGGCTGAAATCTATGGATGCCTCCACTAGAATCCATGGTGGCAAGTTCTCTCAAGAAAGTGCATTCCACGGAGATCCCTCTGACTCGTGGAATTCTACTGATCAGCTGAAGGATCTCAACAACAGTGCAGCAGTGGCATTGGCTTTTGCAAACCAAGCTCATAATGCTCAAGTTTACTATCAAAATGTCAAATCACGAGCATTGGCCTTTGGTGATCCCACCAAAAGATGGATAGAAATGCCTAACAAGAGCTCCCAGTTCACCACGATGCAGTGGTTGCAAGCAAAGTAGCATCTTTCACTCCAGTTATATTCACACAGATAAGTGACAACCAGGAACTCTCTGTTCTTCCAAATCCATTGCTGCTGAATGGGAAGCTATCAGCAAACCTAGTCCTTTGTAATGGTAGCACGCACACGGCACCAGAACCTCAGTGTAAGTCTATTTGTACCCATTTAACTTCTCTTTTTCCCTTTTTAATGATAATTTGTAATCTAAATCAGTAATTAGTTAGCTAGTATCCTTAGGTCATGTGATTTTTTTCTTTGTTTTCGGATTTAAAGATGGATAAACCTCATCATCCTTTCCCATTTTCTTATGGTTTATTTCTCTTGCTTGTATCCTGACAGATGGATATCCTGTTCTGTTCTCTCAAATCTTAATACCTTGCCAGAGAAAACAATAAGTATGGATTTGAGTAAGCCAATGCCTTCGCCATCTGATGCAGAGGTCTCAAGCAAGTTAGCATCTTTCACTCCACTCATGTTTGCACAAATTGGCAGCAGTCAAGAATTATCTGTGCCCCCAAACCAATTGCTGCTGAACGAGAAGGTGTCATTGAACCCAGTCCTTTACAATGGTAGCAACTTCCCTGCACCAAAACCTCAGTGTAAGCCTCTATTTTTACCCCCCTTAATTTCTTTTTTTCCTTCTTATGTGATGGTAATTTGTAATCTAAATAAATAGCCAGTTATCTTGTATGTTTAAGTTTATGTTATTTGTTTCTTTGTTTTTTGGATGTAAAGACGTGAAGACCTAACATCCATTTCCTATTTTCTTCTTATAATTAATTTCTCTTGCTTGTATTTTGACAGATGGATATCCTGTTTCTGTTATCCCGAATCTCGATTCCTTGCCAGAGAAAACAGTAAGCATGAGTGTGAGTAGAGTGATGCCTTTGCCATATGATGTAGCCATTGCAAGCAAGATAGCATCTTTAACTCTGCTTATGTTTTCACAGATTAATGGCAGTCAGGAGTTGTCTGCTCTGCCAAATCAATTCTTGCTAAATGGGAACATGTCACAGAACCCAGCCCTTTGTAATGGTAGCAACCACATGGCATCAAAACGTCAGTGTGAGTCTGTTTTTACTCCTCCCCCTAACTTTTTTTTTCCTTTTAAAATAATAATTTGTAATCAAAACCAATTGCTAGCTAGTTGGTTCACTTCACCTGATTTTTTTAATTTGCTTCTTTTTAGATGTAAAGATGAGAAAACCCATCATCAATTTCCTATCTTCTTCTTGTAGTTTATTTCTTTTGCTTATATCTTGACAGGTAGATATCCTGCTTCTACTCTCCCAAATCTTAGTTCCTTGCCAGAGAAAACAATAAACATGGATGTGAGTAAGGTGATGCCTTCGCCATCCACTCCTATGACCGTGGAGAAGAAAAAAATTGTTCAAGATTGCCAAACTAGGGAAGTCATTGATTTGGTAGATGAAACAGTCAATAAGGAGGATATGCAGGAGATAGGGAAACGGCAACCTCTTGTAGGGAAGCAAGCAGATCCATGCCTCTCGAAGCCTGTAGTGTCATATACTTCAGAGCATTTAGTGCCTTCACAAATAGTGTCTTCACAACAAATGGTCAACAGGGGAGTTGTGCTTGAGGAAAATGTGAATTGGCAATCCCCAACACTAAAGCAGATTCCATGCTTCTCAAAGCCTACAGTGAAATCTTCATCTGTGCCTGCAGTGACATCTCAGTTAACTTTTTCTTTGGAGCCTACAGTACCAACTTCTTTGGAGCATGTAATGACAATACATACAATTTCTTCCCTACAACAAAGAATTGTGAAGGAAGATACACAGGACAAGGAGATTCGGAAATGGCAGCCTCCAGTGCAGAATCAGATGGAGCTTTGTTGTTTGAAGTCTGTAGGTTCATCTTCTCCAGAACAAACTGCCATCTCAGGTAGCTTCATCCCAACAAAAGCATGGTGAAGTCAATGCAATTATATCATCTGAGGAAGTCCCTTCGCAAGAACTGGATACTCAGAAACATAGCAAGAGAGAAAATCAGGGGATAGACTTGGATAAGAAACCAGAGCAAAAGCCTAAAAGAAGGAAGCACAGACCCAAGGTCATTCGAGAGGAAAAGCCAGCCAGAACACCAAAGCCAGTAACTCCCAAGCCTCTGACCCCTAGGCGAGCCATGAATAAAGAAGAAAACACATTGGGTAAGAGGAAGTATGTTCGAAAGAGCAAAGTCCAAAACTCCACGGATAACCCATTGGGTAAGAGGAAGTATGTTCGAAAGAGCAAAGTCCAAAACTCCATGGATAACCCCATAGGTGCTTTAGGCGAAATTGCTAATCCAGTCAATATAAGCAGGACTAAATCTGTCAGACGGTGCTTGAACTTTGATTCAGAGGTTTTGCAAGCAAGAGATGGCTGTGTAGGATCAACATCAACATTTACATGCAATGCCAAATCTCAAGCTCAAAAGGAATGTGTTGCAGGCCCTACTTTGAGCTCAAGCACAGAATCAACTGTACATTCTCAAGGACCAGAAGTAGTGCTGGGCAACTCTCCAACAGGAATCACATTTGATCTCAACAGTTCAATGAATCACATGCCGACTGAGCATGTAAAATTGGCTGAAAACCCAACACCACTTCTTCAAAGTTGTAGAAGAGAGATGATGGGAACAAATGAAATGCAGGATGGTTATAGAAGAACGCCAGAAAACAGGACCATATCTCCTCGGCCTTCTAAAAGAGAGTTGATAAGAGAAAGTCTGCACGAATTGGCTAGTAGGAAGAATGAGTACCTGAATATTTCTGCCAACCATGAGAGGTCTCAAGAAACTGGTCATAGCAAGCCTGATTCACATAAAAAAATCTCAGATGTGATACTGAAAGGAACGAAAAGAGACCATAACCTTGCTGATAATGCTCGGTTTTCAGCAAGCACAAATTTCACACATGCCAACAATGGGATGGACCGGGTTAGTGAATGTCATGATAAAGGCAGGAACAACCCTTACTTTTCTGGGAATTGCAAAAAAAAGAGAATAGAAAATGAACAAAATGGACAGAACAGATTCACATCTAGTGCTTCTTCCATGACATACACACCTCTGAATGATCGGAGAATAAATCACGTGGTGCAGAATAATTCTGAAGTCTTTTCTTTTGCTGATGCACAAAGGTTGATTGCCCTCGGTAAACAGCAAGCTTCAGAGCTCATGCTGTCATTTGATCAATCAGAAAGCAACAACATTAGACCAACAACATCAGTTCAGGCCCATAATTTATCCTTTGCAAGAGCCACCATGGACTGCAACTGCAGTTCAACACCTGTAAGATACAGAACCGTGGACAGCACCCATACAACAACACCTGTAATGCAAACTGGAAACATTTGTGTGGATTGCAACCAGCCATCAACTCCAGGAAAGCCCTTCAGGGGCAATGATATTCAAGAAAGTGAGATTTACGAACTGCAACCTTCCATGGAAGCCATTGTTGAGAAGATGAACAGGAGAATGAAACCAAAAAAGCATACAAAGAAGCAAAAAGATCATCCAGTCAATCCCAAATCCTCAAAAACCAATAGAATATGTTTGCAAGACCATGAGATTGCTGCATACAATTCTGAATCTTCACCTGGAATAAAAACTCCTCAGCCAACTGCACCAGCTTCAGGAAATTCAAGAGAGAAAAATTTACTTCTCCAACCTGGTCCCATTCATGACTGTCAAAGTAGCAGCAATTTCAATGAATCGGTTAATGGCAGCGGAATCTTAGGAGCAGCAGTACCACATGGTGATCCTTTAGATGATATCATTCAGAAGCTGAAATGTCTAAATATAAACAGGGACCATGATGGTGCCACAACTCAAGCACAAAATGCTCTCATTCCTTATGATGGAAGAGGTGGTGTGATGGTTCCATATGAGGGCCCGCTCGATCTTGCTAGGAAACGTCGCCCTCGGGCCAAAGTTGATCTGGATCCAGAGACAAATAGGGTGTGGAAGCTTTTGATGGGAAAGGAAAGTAGCAATGATGGAATGGATATGGATAAAGAGAAGTGGTGGGAAGAAGAAAGGCGAGTATTCCGTGGACGTGTAGACTCATTCATTGCCCGGATGCATCTTGTTCAAGGTACTTCTACCTATCTTTAAGCTATTTGACTTAAAGGCTGTGCTTACTTTGGGTTATAGTGAAATAAATCCCCTGTACTGTGCTTATTCCACTTATGACCCGCCAAATGTTAGAAAAGTAGGTGGTTAGTTTTGAGGACGAAGTAGGTATCATAAAAGCAGAACTACTTTTACCTTGGAATAAATTACTCACATCACATGGAGGAGTAAGGTCTGGAATTGCAGTAAAATTTTTTTTCCAATCTCTTTTTCTCATTATGCTATCCCAAATTGTTTGCTGATCATTCTGGTGAAAATGCTTGAATGTTGGTTCATATGGGTTGCAGACTGCCATAAATAGAAATAGATGCCAAACTATGGGAAAAAGTATCTATCTGTGCTGCTTCTTTGTGTATTGGATTGGAGATTCATTGTGGTACCCTCAAATTGCCAATCATGAGTTCCCATTGGAACTGCAAAGATGTGCAGGGATTAGATGCATATCTCCTTGTATCCCATTTGTGACTGAATCAAATGTGTATGAGCAATGATATTTTCAATGTTATAAGTTCATTCTATGGAGGCAGGTCTATCTCTGGCCAAACATAATGGGAAAAGTTGTAATATTATTTCCACCAAATAAGAACTTGAAATGGTAATATTTTAGATAGCAAACTAAGGATATCCTGATGTACCTCATAGTTGGGCTATACCTTCCTCAGGTGTCAAATGTGATGCTGTACCTGATCTTTCAAATCAGACCTCCATTTTGGTAACAGTATTTATATTTGATAAAATAAGAGAAAAAGATTCCATTCGGTAAAGTTGTAACACTTGAGAATGTTTTCTACACCAATGGCATGTTACCCGCTACTATTGACCAATGTAACTAACTAAGCATGTCTTGTTAACTTCCTGCAAAATTGTGTTCTCTCTGGCAGGCGACAGACGGTTCTCTCAATGGAAAGGATCTGTTGTAGACTCAGTTGTTGGTGTCTTTCTTACTCAGAATGTTTCAGACCATCTTTCAAGGTAAGATCAATTTTCTGGAATCGTTGGTAAAGGCAATTACAGAAATATATGAGACAGCATGACAAGCTTGATTATTGGCATCCTCTTTCACCTGAACTATTTATTCATAATTATTTATTAATTTCCCAGTTCTGCCTCATGGCCGTTGCTGCAAAATTTCCTTTAAAATCAAGGGACAATAATAGGAGGTCGGATGCAGAAAAAATGAACACATCTGAAGAGCAGCAAGAAAGGTGCATTGATGCCTCTGAAAATGCCACAAAATGGCAGGAAAACATGTATTGTAAAGAATCATATGACCGAGATTCTGTATTGATTATTGGAGAAAAAGAAAGGGCCCATAGTAATGAATCATATGGGAGCAATAATGGAGGTATCATAGCAGACTATCCAAAAGGCAATTGTTCGGACGCAGATCAAAGAGAACTAGAACTTGGTCGTGAATCGCCTGATAGCAGGAGAAGCACTCCAGCTATAGTGAAAGGAAATACAAGTTTAGTGGAACTCAAAGATAAAATGCTAGTGGAGGATGTAGTTTCATCCCAAAACTCTGTTGTTTCATCTCAATACTCTTCAGAATGCCAAATTCAGACAGCTGATCTGAATGGATCAAGCTCATTGTCTAACTTTGAAGCAGAAGAATTAATAATTGGGAGTATGTGCAATGGCATGGACAGTTCAACTTCATTTACTGAGCTTCTACGGATAGCAGAACTTGGCAGTCATGGTAATGAAAGGATTTCCTCAACAGATTCCCTCAACAGGTTTGCACGATTGGATGTTGACAAGAGAAAAACAGTCTTTGATCAATCTGAAAAACTGGAAGGTGCATGTCCATCAGTGCACACATCTGATTTTTATTTCCATAATGCAGAGCATGACATTAGGGGGGCATCATGTGCTCCTTTCACGCTTTGTAATTTTAATAATTTCACAAATTCTGGGTTGGTGGGAATGCATAATGCCAAAGTAGCAAGGGACGAGAGCCGAGCTCATCAATCCTTGACTGCTTCTGGGATAACCAACACAAATAAATTCAACTTGGACATATGTGGTCCCTCAGCCAGCAATGCAATTGAAGCTACGGGTCAGAAGAAGCTGACAATAACTTCTGAAACAGTACCTGCAGTTAATTCATATGCACAAATAAGCAAGCAACTCGTTCAACCATTAACCAACTTAGAAACAGCAGATTGCATTGGGAAGTGCTCTAATAACAATGCCCCAAGGGAGAGAACCGGGGCCTCATTAAGTAAATCAGTTTTCCATGAATGCTTATCTTTGCAAGATGAGTCTATTCAGAAATTGCAGCAAAAGAAAAAGAAGCAATCTTCGAAGTTGAAAACACTCAAAATGCAGAGAATGTTCCATGTCAGAAGCAGAATTCTCGTAATCAGCAAACCTCTCCAGACTTACAGAACAATCAAAGGAAAGCATTGGAAGTTGTAGAGGGAGTTGAATCAAATTTTAAAAATGAAAACCATAATTCCCAAAAGGTTCATCTGAAACAGCAAATAATGGAATAAAAGCAAAGAAGAAAAAGGTTGAGAGTGAAAAAAAGATGACCTATCACTGGGATAGCTTGCGAAAAGAGGCATATAACAGAGGTGCCAATCAAGAGAGAAGCTGTGAGACAATGGACTCACTTGACTGGGAAGCAGTACGGTGTGCAGATGTAAAGGAGATATCTGAAACTATTAGAGAGCGTGGAATGAACAACATGCTGGCAGAGCGGATTAAGGTATGCTTCTGGACAGCTCAATTGTAGATAATTTCAGATAAGTCTCTTGATGACAGCTGGGTTATCAAATAAGGGAAAATTCATCAAAACTAATACATATCAAGTAAAAGCCCTCTATTCAGCTAAGGTCCATAATGACACATTGCAACTTCTTTTGTCCCCAAGATTCAAGATCAATACAAAATTTTACTGGTCTGGAATCACCTCCTCAAAGTTTAAAGTAACATTATTGTGATCTGAGCTATAAGTTGGAATCTTAATTCTGAAATGATGCTCAAGGTTATATCTATTACAGATAATGACATTTTTCTCCAAGCGTTACAACATGTTTAAGCTTTTACTAGAAGAAAAGCATTACAAATTGGTGTGTTTTAGTCCATATTTTTTACAAATACATCATATCACTTTTGTATGCACATCACAGTATACAAATTGTATATATTGTTTTAAATAGACAAAGCTAGTTCTCCCAATCTTAGGGTTCTACCAAAAGAGGACCCAACAAGATAGTTTAACATACTCCAACACAATTATGATATAAGGAAAACAAATTATCAAAATCACATAAAAAGGGGCTGATTTGTATGACTCACCCAAAATTTCTAGCCCCAATTGTTGTCAGAAATCAAAATTGTCAAACTTAACATAAGTCAAGCAAATCAATTATGAAACAAATCTGTAGAAATTCTCTCTATAGTTGCAAGTGTTTCATTTGATTCACAATAAACTAAAAGAAAGTAATTAAAAAAATATCTTATAAAAATTATTTCAAAGTCAACTGCTTTTTCCATGCATTTAGAGGACATAGGAATACTGCTCATTGTTGATTGTTTACTTCACAGGAATTTCTCAACCGACTGGTTAGAGATCATGGAAGCATTGACCTTGAATGGTTAAGAGACATCGAACCAGACAAAGCAAAGTAAGATTAAAAATAATTTTATTAAATGTGTTTGGTATTCTCACTATGGCACACATGAACCTAGAAATTTAAACATGAAAGAAATAGACATATTTGCAACTTGGCCTATTCAATACCTTCTAGTTGATTTCAACTTCTACTTATTTGTTCACTTCGATATTATGTCATAGAGTTTGTACAGGCTTTGTTTGATTGATGACATAGCTCATTAAGGCAATGATTTCTAAAAATGCAATAAGAGCTTATTGACTATAAAACTGTTATAACTATCAGAACCAAGGATTGGAGTCTTGGAACCACACCCTATGGGTTTTCAGTACCAACCTGTACCACCTGGTACAGGGCAGCCCGCACTGACGCGACCGATAAGGGTAAGCTACCTTGTTGCTCTGTGAAAAGAGGGTTTGGGTTATATCTTTCACTCGAAAGAATGATTCCCTTTTTTCATGGCGTCAACCATTGGATCGCACCTTGCACAAATTTCAAGCACTTGAATATTTTTCTTCCCTGTGCCTGCACGGATCTCGAAGCAGCCATTGTGTGATCCAATGGTTGATGCCACAAAAGAATCATTCTTTCACATGAAATATACAATCCGAACCTGTGAAAAGAGAGGCCAAAATTTGCCAAAAGAGAGGGTGCCAGGTGTAGCTACAAGAAATTCATTATGCTGACATAAGCAAGATCTCACGTGTGGAGGTTATAGGCTATAATACAAAAGAATGATGGAGAATGTGGAAAACCCCTTCTAAATATACAAAACAGGCCTGTTGATTAAGGATTTCATCTTCAGCATTGAATATAGATATTTCTGGATGAACATGATAATTTTTACTTGAAACTTACAGGAATCTAAATGTTTTGCTGCTTTTAGGGACTACCTCCTTAGTATATGGGGATTGGGACTCAAAAGTGTTGAATGTGTTCGCCTTTTGACGCTTCACCATCTAGCTTTTCCAGTAAGTTGTACCTTTAAACAATTCCTTTGCAGAGAAAACTGTGCAAAGTTTATACCTTACAGTGGTACTTTTTCCACATCACTGACAAGGTTGACACAAATGTTGGCCGCATATGTGTAAGACTGGGATGGGTACCAATTCAGCCCCTTCCTGAGTCCCTTCAGTTACATCTTTTAGAGCTGTAAGTATGGTTAATTTGCTGTTAATACATTTTTGTTTATTTATTTATCACAAGACACATAATAAATGCATATGGCAAATGTCCAGTATGAAGAATTCTAACCCTATTTTCATTTTTCCCTAAAAGGTATCCTGTTTTGGAGACCATTCAGAAGTATCTCTGGCCTCGGCTATGTAAGCTTGACCAGCGGACATTGTAAATTCCGTAAACATACTCCAAAGAATTTATTTGTATTCAAAAGTATTGCTTATGGCAGGATATTATTAAGGATGGCAACCTTTTAGAATTGTTCTAACTATTATTATATAAAAACTATAACCTTTAAACCTTCATATTCTAACCATATACTTTACTGCACAGATACGAACTCCATTATCAAATGATTACCTTTGGAAAGGTAATGCTCATGGACTAAATAAGAGATTATACAATAAGTTTCCTATTTAAATATGAGGGAATAGTTTACACTTTACATCTAAAATAAGATGAGAATTATGAGTTCTGTGCAGGTTTTCTGTACCAAAAGCAAGCCAAATTGTAATGCATGCCCAATGAGAGGAGAGTGCAAACACTTTGCAAGTGCCTTTGCCAGGTTTGTTACTGAAGTAATATACATTGCAATACAAGCGGTAATATTGCATGTAATGAACTTTTTTAACGGGGTTTGTCATCCCATGATGAATGAAATTGGTATTATGCAAGTGCATGTGCAAAACACTGGAGCAATGTAGAATTCATACAGAAATGATGGATGATATCAAGTTCATAAATATATATGTATTCGATAACTGACAGTGATCAAGAAAGAAGCAGCACTCGTACTAATGTCTCCAGAATTTAGAAAATCTAGCTCATTTAATGTGTCAATCTAACTAGAAGTCAAATGCAATCTTGCACTTTTTTTCTTGTGCAAAACGTACATATGTCAAAATGAGAGTGAATATGAATACACTTTTATTTGTCTATAGTTGAAAATAATCTTGGCTGGGGCCTGTTGCATATAGTCCAAAACAAAATTATGTTTTCACCTTAAAGCCCTTGGAAAGACACTTCTGTGCAAATGTATGGGATTATAAAATTTACAATTTGGTTTCATGCTGTATTTTTTCCTATTTCATATAATGCAAAAAGGGGAAGTTACTAAAGCACCCATACATGATTCAGTGCGAGGCTTGCACTTCCAGGACCAGAAGAGAAAATTCTAGTGACTTCAACAATTCCAGTTGCTTCTGAGAATGGCCCACACCTGCTTACAACCTAGTTCCCCTACCTCAACTTGAGGGGAGCACATTCTCACAGGAAAGACCTATTTTTAATAACTGCGAGCCCATCATTGAAGAACCAGCCACACCAGAAGCTGAATGCCTGGAAACTGAAGAAAGTGCAATTGAAGATGCCTTTTTTGAAGATCCTGATGAAATTCCTACTATTAAGCTCAATCTCGAAGTGTTCACACAAAATTTACAGAATTATATGCAGGAAAACAATATGGATATTCAAGATGGTGATATGTCAAAAGCTTTAGTTGCTATAACACCTGATGCTGCTTCTATTCCCATGCCCAGGCTCAAGAATGTGAGCCGCCTACGGACAGAACATCAAGTGTACGTATTTATGCTCCTTTCCTTTACAGTTAGGGGTGTAGACGAGCCAAGCTTGATCAAGCCTGGGTTTGATCAATCTCAGTTTGAAATTAATTTTGAGCTTGAACCCAAAGATCAAGCTTGATTTGTTTTCCAGTTTTCAAGCTGAATTTCAGATTGAGCCCATTGGGAGCCCAATCAATCAGCTTGACAATCCTAAGTTGATATGAAATCAATTCAAGCTTGAAACAAGCTTAGTTTTAATTGAAGCTTGATTCAAGCCTAAATTAACAATTACTTGATTCAAGGAAAAAAAAAATCTGATAAAAAACATTAATAGATGTTGATTGTCTAAATCATATATGTAACATAATATAAATACACTCAGGCCTTATCAACCTGAGATTGATGGAGCTGGGTCCATTTTTGGCTTGGTTTGTACTTAATTTTGAGCTTGCTTTGTTGGTTCAAGCTTGGTTTGTTTAGCTTGGAATGATTTTGAATCAAGATTTTCTCAAGCTGAGAGCTTGAGCTCATTTCATTTGACACCCCTATACACAGCTCACCTCACCAACTAGCAAAAAAATCTGGATAGAGCCTCTGCAGCGTGCCTACGACAGTAAACTCACTGTCTGAGGTCAAATACTGCAAAGTGCTGTCTGAGTATGCTAACTTACCATTTTCCTTGTTTCAGCTTTGAACTTCCAGATTCTCACCCTCTCTTGGAAGGAGTGAGTTATTCCTTTTAATCAGATAACAATTTGCATCATCTATAGAATACTTAAAAATTGATCATTGCTTCTGAATGCATTACAGTTGGACACAAGAGAGCCTGACGATCCTTGTTCATATCTTCTGGCCATATGGACACCAGGCAAGAATATTTGCTCAGCAATTACCATAATTACAGCATTGTGCTTAAACTCAATCCGACTATTCATGTGAAATGTGAGGCAGGTGAAACTGCACAATCTACTGAGCCACCAAAGGCATTCTGCAACTCACAAGAAACAGGTAAACTATGCGACAGTAAAACATGTTTTGCCTGCAACAGTATACGAGAAGCACAAGCTCAAACTGTCAGAGGCACACTTTTGGTAATGTTTACAGCTTTTCTGTGATAATTTGCAGATGTTTACTATAAGCAGATACAACTCTATGGATGCACCAAAAAAAAAAGAAGGAAAAGAAAAAAACATATATTACTTTTTAATGATCATATCTAATTTATGCACAGACTAATTTCAGTTTTATGTTATTAATCAAAATAACATAAACAGATCCCATGTCGAACAGCAATGAGAGGAAGTTTTCCACTAAACGGCACCTATTTTCAAGTTAACGAGGTAAATACTATTTTGATGACAGATTCAAAGGATTAAGTGAGTTTTCTCTAGTAAGTAATTGTGGCTCTTTGTCTATATTAGACCATACAATTCTCAGAATTTATAATCTGATGCAGGTATTTGCAGATCATGATACTAGCTGCAACCCAATTGATGTTCCTAGGGAATGGATATGGAGCCTGCCTAGACGAACAGTATATTTTGGAAGCTCAGTACCGACTATATTTAGAGGTAATGAGATGATGGCAAACACATTTTGAAGTCCACATGGCTTACAGATGTAGAATGATTAAGACAAGATGCTGATGCCTTGTTTCTACACTTGCTAGGTCTAACAACTGAAGAAATACAGCAATGCTTTTGGAGAGGTATGTAATTAAAACCTGCTTATTTTTTTCTCAATGCTTCTATACAACTTAAATATAAGAACCGGTAACTAGTTCTTAAGATGCTACCTACGAAATAACACATAAAAAGGTGAATAAGAACAGATTAAAAAATGATGTAAAATAATTATATCCTTTCTTAAAGGATATTAGGTTTTTGCCTTAATATGACCACTGCATACTAAACTTTAGCTCACTGGAAAATTAGCTCTATTACGTAAAGATAAGAATGAGACACTGAATTAAACTGTTATACCAGGGCATTTTTTTCTGAAATTGAATATCGAATATAAAATTATTTAATCTGTAAGTTTCTTCCTCTAAAGAAAATAAATCATGCTCCAGTGAATGACTGCAAAGAAATGCAATAAAATGAAATGATAATTTCATAGGACAAGCAGATGAATTTCAAAGCTCTGGAAATGTGAAAATCAATTTGGCATGATGGTAGACTTTGCAGAATGAATATTTTCTATTAATTTTTTTAATCATAATGACATGTAACAGTGTCAAAAGGCCAAGACTAAATTTGTGCATTTGATTGTTAGTTTGTAGATCTTCAGTTAATGAATCACTATTTTTGCTCAGCAGTTATGCATGTCTTAGATACAGTTGGTGTAAGATATAGTTTGTTTAATAGAAGGGCTTGGTAATATGCACTTTCCTTATTCATTTATTCCTAATCAAGGCCAACGCCATCTCCAAAATGTTTTATGCTTCTTTTCCACAAGGCCTTTTTGCTTGTTTCTTCATTCTTACCTTCTTGTTAGTGGAACCTCTTCAATAGAATTCATAACAATGAATGCGTACAAGTTTCAGAAAATATAACATAACAATCTGGAGAGGTTTCGGATATCCTGCATCTCCCATGAGTTTATAGTGCACCTCCCAGTATATGGACAATTTTTAAGAGATACACCAATTGGAGATAACTCTTGCCTGTAAGGGAACCGTGGAAATCCTTTTGTATTCAAGGGTTTGGTATCATTATATAATTAACTTAACAATCAACCAGTAACTTCTATAATTTTATTCTTCATTACAATGATTAGCTCTACCCATTCCTTAAGTGCTTTTCTTAGAAAAGATTATTCCTTTACTCTTAATTTTTAGCATCAAGCTATTCCCTTGTGGTTTCTAAAATGTCAGCACTCAAGGCCCATTTCAGCAATTCCGGTGCATCCTAGAATGCATCAATAAAGAAAGTCTTTGTACACTGCACCCAGTGAAAAAAAAAATGCACCGCACAATTTGATTAGACTACATAAATTCTATTTTTCAATGCGTATTTAATGTCTGCAACTTTTTTTTCGTTTAAAATTTTGAATGATAAAATCTCTTTTTAAAAAAAATATGATATCCCATGATTTGAATTATAGCATTATTATAAGATTAAAATATATTTTTATCATTGAAAAAAATTTAAAATTTTTTATTAAAAATATTCTCGGTCTTGTGACATCATGTGAATAGGAGTTTTGACATCTTATTCGCAAAGGAGATGTCATAAAGAAAAATATTTTCATCATTCAAGTATACATTTAATACCTGTAATTTATTTTTTTGTTAGTATTGTATAATAAAAATGATTTTTTTTTATAACATCTCTTTGTAAATAGGGTGTTATAATCTTGTTCACATGATATCATAAGGTCAAGAATAGTTTTATCATTGAAAAATTTTTAAATTTTTATAATGATGAAAAAATCTTCTGTCATGATTTCTAAATCACAGAATGTCATGATGCAAGTTATGGGATATTATGGTTTTTTTAAAAAAAAATATTTTTATCATTCAATTTTTTAAAAAAAGAGATGAAGTTGCATGTATTAATCATACGTTGAAAAGTAGAATTTACATGATCTATATACAAAGGCATAAATTTTGATTCAATCATATTTGATGGTGCATCCTGGGGACAGAATTACTCTACATCAATAAAGCTTGCAATCATTGACGGCACCATGTTTTTAGAATTTTGCACCATCAACATGTACACAAACATCTAGTAGTACATCCATCAACATCACTGACATGTGCGCTGAGGTATATATGCATATGGTATGAATCTCTTAATAGACAGAAATTTGATCCAGCTGCATGTTCAAGATTTAGATCCTACTAGGATCTACCAAGATCTGAGGTATTAAATGCTACGTGTTCACTGGCACATGCAATGCATGCTTTAAAAAATGAGCATTAATTTGAATAGATATGATATAACATAATAAAAAGAAAAGAATTATATATAAAAAGTTAAGAATAGATTGCAGGCTATCTATATTTAGTTTTACGCTTCAGTGAATTGCAGGGTGCGGTTACTTAGAGCGTTTGCTTAGATTTTGATTTTTATGTTTGGAAATGTATCGAGAGCTTTGGATCACGTTCTCAATTCCATGCTGATTCCACTTCTCGGGACATGAAATGCAGTGATTTGGACAAATATGGGTATTCTTCCTATTTAGTTTAATGACATTTTATTTTGCTAATTCTCATGATTGTACATTTTTGAGTAATAAAACCTTCGGTTTATTAAAAAAAAAATTAGTGAGCCAAGAACTGAACCTAATAAGATAGTTTGGGGGGAGGGAGATGGGACTCATCGTACATGGGAAAGATTAGAGTAAGAGGGACTCGAAGACCTGAATTTTATTCTATAGTGTGGATGTTAAAGCTACTTCCATAGCTTTTCAAAGCCAACTTTTCAAGAAAAAGAAAGGAAAAAAAAGTGCATTCCAATTTGGGATCGTTGTCACTTTTTTGACAAAAAAATAAAATTTTAAATATTTCTGATGGTAGAAAATACCCTCTTTGTTTTTTTAACGAGAGGATCCTCGATCATGTTGAAACCATGAAGTAACGTTGGAGAAGCTGGTAGGGAGCTCAAGCATCATCAATGGTCTCATGGTCAGGGCGCTCGTCAAGGATCTTGAGGATGGAGTGGATTGGGCGATGTTAGAGACAGCAACGATCTTGATGGAGCCCGGCTATGGTTGCTTGGGTGTGGTTGCAAGGTCGGTAAGCGACGTTATCGCCATCAGCAAGGAGCTTATTGAAAATAGGAGAGAAGGCAAGGCAGAGGAGGTGGGTCTAATGGAGGAGGCTAATGTTGGACACAATTCGGCTGTTGACTAAGGCAAGAGAGGCCAATGTTCTCAACGGTGGTGACATGCTCGGTGGCAGTGACGTGCTTGATGATGTGCACAAAGGCAAACATGGAGAGGTTGAGCAGGGATCATTGGGAGGTCGGGGGGAGATGATGGAAGGAAGGAAAGCACACTTTTAAAAAAAATAGAAGTGAAAATTTTTATTTTCTTATTCTAAAAAATATATTTTTTAAAAAATAAAAAAAAATAATTAAATATATTTATTATAATAATTTAATTTTTATCTAAAAAGATTAGTTGAAAGGTATTGCCGAGTTCTTTGATTCTGAAGTTCCAGAATTATTCAAAAAGATTAGTTAAAAAATATCATTAAATTCTTGATTCTTGTAAGAGAATTCAAAATTTTTTGATGAATAATTAACATAGAATTAAATATACATCCACACAAGTCCTTATATATTTTTGTTTAAGTTATAATGTTCTCATCGAACCAATGATTTGAATTCATGTGAATCGATTTATAAATGTCATGATTAATCCATAATTAATTCTAGTGAACTCTTATTTTACTGATTGTAATCATATTGATTACGGATTGGATCAATCTTAATATCATTTATAATAATTTAAAATTTTATTTTAAAAAATAACTAAAAATATTATTTTATTTTTTTAGATTTTATTTAAATATTCAAGACCATTTTATCAATGGGAAAGTAAATACTCGCTGGTATGAATCCTCATATATGTTTGGATACTGAATCTTCTAATGCATGCAGGAGACTAAAGTATCATCCGGTTTTTATGATTTGTGTAATATTGAATAGATGAGTGAGTGAGTGTATACACTTTCCTACCTTAATTAAAAAATATATATATGTAGGGGACCTTGATTAGTTCGACGACAGAGTTGACCAGCTGGCATTTGCTTTTCCTTGTGGGACTCCGAAAATGCTGTGTTTTTTAAATTTTTCTGCTGGCCAGGCTTTGTCAGGCCCTACGCGATAGGTCCCGGTCCCATCATGCACTAGCCTATAGAAAGAACCACATCCTGCCATTGGAAGGTCGCACGAGTCCACGAAGCATTCTCATTATAACACGCCAGCATTTTGCACATATAAAAAGATGTTTCGCACCAGGACTTCTCTGGGGATGGCAATAGATCAGAAAGAAATGTTTCGGGATCGGATCATCCAAAATTTTATCTATTTTATGAAAAAAATTTCATCTCGTTTCATATCCATTTGATTCAGAGCAAGTGGATCAGGTTTAAAAAAATTATATTATTTTGGATCGGATCGGATATATCCGATTTCATAAAATTTAGTTTATTTAAAATCTAAACATGTTGGATCGGATCGGATATATCCGGTTTCATAAAATTTAGTTTACTTAAATATTTTATAAATATATATATTTTTTATACATAAAAAGATCGGGTTTAGATCGGGACATACTACTATCTATATCCGATTCGAATCCGAGTCAAGTTTTGTTTATATAATTTATGCGTTCATAAATTAGATGGATTGGATCTTATTATTCGGTTAGGATTGGATCGGTATTCACCGGATCAAAAAAAATTATCATCTCTGCTCCGCCTCTGTATTTGAAAATAAAAAATATTAGATACGTGGAGTGAAATTGAGGGGTGGAGTCACAAGTCGGATCGGGATTTGCGACGATAATACCAAGGAAGACGTTGTCTCTCTCCTCCATGTACTTCATCCGAGATACCTAAGCTTTTTAGGTATTGGGTGCTTTCACATGCCCGCAAAGGCAGCAATCAAAGGAAAGAGCAAAGGGAATTACACTAAAATAGGACATCAGAAATGTACGTTGCTTAACTAGCCTGGAACTAAAACGTCTACAAGAATCAAGTGGCAGAACAAAGTTTTCGAGATTTACTGATGACAACATTACCACAAGATGGTAGAGCTAGAAAAACTGTCTTGAACATTTCATGGTCAAGAGATGGCGCTCCAAGTAGGTGCATGGAGACCTGATCTTGTCCAAATTTCTGTAAGCTTTTTTTCAGGTAAACAATGGCAATTCTACCTTTTAGTATTGATAGACGGCTGCATCTTAAGCTTTAATTAGTTTAGGAAAAAAAAAAAAAAAACTGCACACCATCCTTTTTGACTAAGCATACTTCCTGCCAGCAGAAGCAAAAATAACAGTGAAGCAACTCCTGACCTTTTTTTTTTGTGAATTTTCTGGAACAAATGTTTTGCAGGGTTTGTTTGTGTGAGAGGATTTGACCGGACAACAAGGGCACCGAAGCCTCTTTATGCAAGACTGCACCTTCCAGCAAGCAAGGCACCTAAAAGAATAAAAGGGCAGCAGCGGCTGCAGCAAAAGAGACGAGTAGTCCATGCAGACAAACAGCCAACGATCAATCACCTGAAGCATGGAGAGATGACAAACAAAATGTATCTATGGCACCTCTCCAACATGAGGAACCTACCAATCGTCACAAATGCAGGCTGGTTGGAAGTGCTGATGTTAATCTGTAACATGATTTTTTTTTTTTTTTTTCCATTTCGTGCTCGAAAATGGGCTAATTCTTCCTGGAGGTGGGGGGGGGGGGCGCGGGGGAGGAAGCACAGCCGGTGGACAAATTTGTTGTTTCACCATCCTTCGCATTCAGACCATTTGATTTGTACCCGTATGCATCAATTTTCAGTTGCCATTCATGAAATTGATGAGAGGCATTGCACGATGGTCATCATGCAACAATTTGTCAGCCGAGACAATATTTGATTTCTTTATGAACAGGAACTTTTAACTCCTCTTGACTTTTTTTTTTTCTCCTATCTTCCAGATTGTCTTGCATGATAATGTAATTGCATGACAGGCAAAACGTGTTGGAACATGGAAGGAGAGTGATGCTAAACGATGGAATCAAAAGAGCTGAAGAAAGCGCATGAAAGCTACATCCTCCAACTGCAGGATATCTTTGCAGAAAGAAACACTTGGAACGATGAATTAATAATCGCATTGGGGATAATGTCACTGTAGTAATGTACACATAACAGTGTGGTCTTAAGCCTTGGACGCAGCATATTAGCATACTGATCTCATTGCAGAGCTCAAAAATTACGCCTTTATGAATTATTTCGAAGAAAAAGGCTATTCTTCATCTATTGCTGATAATCATGAGAATTCAAAAGGATGAATATTTTTTCTCGCACCAGTTTCCTCATCAATAGCTGATAGTTAAGAAAGTTTATGTAAATATAATTTCTTCTCTAGCTTGAAGAATTGCAATAATGTATGATATCATAGATTTTCATATTGTATAAGAAAATGCATATATGTGGTACATGTGAATGAGGTAATCGGCGTAGATAACTCATTTTAGCTCCATTTCTTCTCCATACCAAAACCCTAAACCTTAGTCAAATCTTTTTATTAGCCTAAACCTTTCATGATCGATTCAAACTTGTAATCATGGTTAACCTTAGGGCTGCATACGAACTGAACTACTCATGAGCACCTAAGACTCGAAGCACCTTTCAGAACGTCTTAGCTGGGAAATGAGCCTAGCCCAAATATGTTTTAGAGTCCGATCCAAAAATAAATCAAATAGGAACACACTTATTTTGCAAAATCGGTTCGCAAGATCCCACTTGACTAAAAGCTTGTCTCAGACTTTTCTAAGCTCAGCTTGAGCTTGAACCACTTCTCAATCCCGCAAGCCAAGCTTGAGCAGCCTAATACCCAGCTTGGCTCTTCTCATTTACATCCTGAGCTAACCTAGGTAGTTCGAAGAAATCAAAGAGTTTTTTTTTAATTTGGGCTAATATTAATATTATTTTATGTTTTATTAAAACCGGATTGATTTTATGGTTCATGTTGATAGACATATGTTGAATCCAATGTTATGTGATCATTGTCTAGGCTATGAGTACCTATGTGAGTTAATGTAGTTGAGACGGCATAGTCCGTGATGAAAGGATCTGTTAGGATTTATTTATAAATAATAGGCTAGGTTCCCTTTCCAATCCTCGTTATGATATTATTATTCTACCTGAAATTTATTTTCATGATTTGTCCCATCGATGAATCACTTATTTCTCAGAGAATACTGGAGAGAATGACTCTGCCTTCGATGTGCACATGAATATCCTTATAAGTTTGGGATTATCGTGAATACATGTATATATTGTAAATTCTTTTAATAGATCTAGATTATGTGATGAAATCTGTTATTAATGAAATCAGTTTTAAATAATAATTTGCATTCTAATTTTCTTATTTGATCCATGGGATCAAAAAAAAAATTTATATATATATTTGATAGCAGAGCGTCCTGATATTTTTTTTTTTGTAGAAGATTAAAATTATTATTTAATTTTTTATTGATTAGTCCAGAATCTCGATGATCTGGAATATTCATGCTGTTCGGTAAAATAAAATAAAAACATGTTATAATCATAAAAGAAGGTGCACCGGTCTTCATCGACCGTGATTCGCTCGTGCCCCTCCACCTCGGAGTCGAGGGGAGGCTGGTGGCAGTGTGGAGATGGTTATGGGTGCCGATGTGGCGGTCGGCGACGGTGAGGAGGTGGTGTTTTTGCCTCGGATCTGGAACAATATCAGCAAAAAAAAAAAAAAAAAAAAAATCCTACATTTGGTATAAAGGATAACTGGTTTTTTAACTTGTTATTACCCCTTCAGTGTTTTTTTGGATGTCACCGGCTTGATCCGCTCGTGTTCATCCTTGTTGGCATTATGCGGTGGCCGACGGTGGCAGGGAGCGGCCGTGGAAATCAGCGGGAAGGTGGTGCCGTTGTCGGCTTTGTTGACACCAACCGGCCGTGAATCCCATCTCACCGCCGCGCCGGCACCCTATTTTCTCTTCCTCGAACTCTGGCAACAGCGAGAGGCAACGATCTGGTGATCGGTTCGATCGATGGTTCTCCGGTGACACTTCGCGATGGAGATCCCAAGCTGGGAACTGCCATTAATGGCAGTTTGGAGCAGCGGTGGGAGGAAGAACAAAAAAAGATTAAAGCCGAGAACCCGCCGCCAGGTGCATCTCAATCTCCGGTGACATCACCGGAGGCGACGACCGACCGTCCTCGAGCGATCCTAGTGGCCATCCCGCCGGTCTTTGAGCTGGTGGGGTGGGTTTGAAAGGGGCGGCGGTCTTGAAGCCCCGTTGCCTTGATGCCGTTGGGAAGAGGAGAGTATTGGGTTTGGATTTCAACTCAAAATCCAAAATCCAATATCCAATAATCCAAATTCCATAATCCTAAAAAAAAAAAAAAAAAAAAAAACCTTTCTAATATAATAAATTAATTTTTTTGCATTTAAAATCCTGACAAGTTTATATCATATATGGTCAAAAAAAATTATTGATATTGTGGATTGTCGACTCAATCCTTGTTTAAAAGACTGTCATATAAATATTTATAATTCTATGGGATGCATAAAGATAAATAGACCATTTGTTTCTAATCCTCTTGTTCGGCCTTTGTTTCTTAAGATTCCATCTTTCTTTAATAATGCTTTCCTCTGGTTCAAGCAAAAGCATATTCCCATACTGTTCACATACATTTCATAGACATGAGGGCCATAACAAATTAATGGGAGACATTGGTTTGTCCATGCTTAAAACATGACGTGCTTGCTCTCATGTCATCCTAGTGCTATAGTCATGCTCACAACATATTTAATATATTGAGAATGACATTGAAGTGGAAACATCACATATCTCTGATACTCTTTTTATTTGCTAATATTTTTGAGAGAGATTATGAAGGCTGATATTTATTCATTTTGTTGCTTGATGATGGTGATTTATCATCAAATAGAGATGGTGGAAGGAGATAAGTTTAGTGGACTTGGGTTAGGGTTATCAGGTTTTAATCTATTTAAAACCCAATCCATTAATAATGTTGAGCCCAAATTGATGAGTTGGCTGGATCCATCACATTAGGTCAATCTAATTTTGGGTTAAAGAAAAATTTTATAATTAATCCCTATAAATTATAAATTACAAATGAGTCATGAAAATTTTACGTTTAGGTCCCTATAATTTTCTAAAAATGAATATCAAAGAAAAGTCCCTATATTTTTATAAAAATCGATGTAACTTACTTGTTTTACATCCGATTTGAACGATTTTGAACTGTTGGACTCATAATAATTTGACAAATATTTTGGTTAAGTTCTTCATACATGATGAAATATTTAAATAATTTATAAATTATTTATATGTAATTTTACTTATTATTATATATTTCAAGTGTGTTTTTGCATAGCCCTAAAGGGTCCGAAATACTCTGTAAATTTTAAATAGTTAAGTTATTGAGGACTAATTATTCATCTTATATTATATTTTGAAATTGCATATTGATGTCTCTATTATGTTGATCCAAAATTGATCATAATTGATTGTTACACTTATTATATACTATAATTTTTGTCCAAAGATGTTTTATAGTTATATAGTAAGTATTTAATAGAAATGGTAGTTAAAATATATTATTATATTATAATTTGATCAGTGGGGTGCATATTATTGAGTATCCCATTTTGGACTGATCTTTTATAGCATACATGTCGTTAAAGTGTGTCATTTTATATTTATTTAGATATTTATTTTTTATGTATAAATAATTTTATGGATTAACATAAATATTTATCATCAAAGTGGTTTATTTATATTGTCTTTGAGTTTTCATCATAAGAGGGATAATTTCTGGTTATTGCATATAACTACCTACTTAAAGGGGATTGTTGTATATTTTAATCAAAAACTATTGCATATGGCATTGTGTTGTAATTGTGCTAGATCTGTCTGTGTCCAAAGGGAATAGGTTCATAATTATTAAGGTATTTCATTTGCTTGTGACTTTATGTGAAGAGTACTTATTCATACTACATGTTCTACCCAAAGAAAAATATGTGATATTGTATTTAGACTTTTGTATATCATTTATGTATATGCCCATTGATTAGTATTTTGCAATCCTGCCATCTTTGATTATATTATTTTTATGTTAATAATAATGTTGTGTTGAGGTCTTAACTGGATCAAAATATCAAAGATAGAGGTTTATTGGACATAGAAAATTTGTTGATCCAAAGGGGACAAATTTTTGAATGTCTTGTATCCTCATTATATTAACCTTTATTTTTTTTGAAAAAAGATATATATTGGACTTAAAAAATTTGTTTATCCAAAGGATGCATATTTTCAAAAAAATTATATTTTCATTATATTGACCTCATTATTGGAGCTTAAAAGTATATTATATTCTCTGCCTATAGGGAGTTTATGATGATGCACATGGTACACTTGTTGAAAATAGCTTATTATGTTTGAAATCCTTATTTATTATTTGTACCTCAAATATGTTGTATAATATATGATCTTGATTGATATTTATATATATTATGCCATTCTAAAGTTCATGACATGATGATCCATGACTGGAAGGTTTGTAAATTTTGATGGATGGTGACCACCAAAGTGGCCCATTCATTAAAATTTATAATATTTTTTTATAAGATATTTAGAAGGAATTGCATAGCATTATATATTGAAGAGAGATTCTTATATGGATCATTTTCTTTCTAAAGAAAGTCTTGTAACATTAGACCAAGAGCTCTCATTAAAATAATACTTATAAAATAATACTCCTATTATGATACTCTGGCTGAAATAATTTATAAAATATAGAAACTGAAATTATGCTAGCACTAAGTTTGATGGATTATAGATATTATATTATATAATGATCTTCCATCTTAGATATTTATAAGAGTACTAGAATAATGATACCTATAAAAGTGTAAAGAGTGAATCATTTTATTTGTAATATAGTTATAAATTGATTCTATTCTTATTATATTTAGAATGGTGATTTAATATAATTTTTGATCTCATTTATGAAAGATATGTAGAATCTGATAGAAGAGAGTTTGGATAGTTGATGGACAGATAAATTAATATAAGATAGATGGTATGATGGTATGGGATTTATATTTTGAAACTAGAGAGTATTGCACCTAAAATTAGTATTATGAGATTCTATCTCTAAATATTTGTTACTCATCATATTTTAGTTTTTCTACTATATGGTTTAGTGAACTTAAAATCATATATATAAAATAATTAAAATTCATATCCTATTTTATTCAGAAGATTTATACTTTTGAAAAAACTAAAAAGATAAGGGTATTGATAGGTATCAGTATATTTTAAACAAATAGTATTCTTGAATATTGGAAGTATGGGATAGTTTGTTAATATACCACGTTTGAAATTTTTAAATAAATGATATAACTGAAAGACAAAGTACACTCTGAAAGACATGATATGAAATATGATGAGTGGGTACAATTTATCATGATATCTCTAGTATAAGATCCTAAAGAACTGCCATCTATATTTTAAATAAATTCTTGGTAAAATGGTTATACAATATACTTTTAAGTCGAAGGTTAGTAGGAAGCTCAATATTATTCAATTTTATGTTTAGAGCTATCCTGCAACACTTAATCATTGATAATCCATCAACAAATAAATTTTAATTTTATAATAATATATTATTTATTTTGGTTATTTAGATAATTTTAAATGAATACATACTCTACTATCCTAATAGAGGTATAAAGAATATTGAGTCAAATTATGCCATATTTGTAGATTCTGATTTGCATGATATTAGATGCTCCTATATTAGAAATATAATATTAAAAGAAAAATAACTTGTTGCTCTTATTTTTTTATTTATGTAAATATTATATTTCATCATATTGGAGGTAGGGATGGTAATTTTTACCGATCCGATGGGTATCCAATCCAACCCGACCCTAATGGGACGGGTAAAACCCGACCCGCCTAATTTATAAACGGATATGGATTATATAAAAAAAACCTGACTCGGGTTCGGGTCGGGTACGGGTAGTAGTACATCCCTACCTAAACCCGACCCGTTCATATATAAAAAAAATTATGTTTATAAAATATTTAAGTAAATTAGATATGGGACAAATATACTCGATCCGACTCGACCTGACCTGTTTAGCTTTTAAATAAACCAAGTTTTATGAGACCGGGTATACCTGACTCGACCCGATCCACACGTGATTTTTTTATACCCGACCCGATCCAAGACGAGTATGGGACGGGTATGGGACGGATAATTTTTTAGCGGGACGGGTATGGATTTTGGGTGACCCGACCCAAACCCGACCCGTTGCCATCCCTAATTGGAGGACAATGGGAGAGCAACATTAAATATATATATAAACTAATTATAGTACCTTCATTATTAGTTGATGCAAGATTAGTAAAGAAATTATATGATAAAAAATAAAAATATTTCATTTTTATCCTATTGGAAGACAATGGGAGAGCAATATTAAATATATATATATATATATATATATATATATATATATAAACTAATTATAGTACATCCATTACTAGTTGATGTAGGACTAGTAAAAAAATCATATGATAAAAAATGGAAACATGTCATTTTTATGATAATTTGATTTTTCTATATATGAATGGCTGGAGAGTTTATTTCATAGAATTGGCAAATGCATGAAAATAAAATCTAGTAGCATTTTTAAATATACAGGTAAAGTTTGTGACATGTTGTAATGTCACAATTCATATTGCTTTGATTATAGAACTTTATCCTAGATCTTATAATTGATTGATTCTATCTTAAAACCATTTAAAATTTATTATAATAATAGGTAATTATGTTCTTTAAAGGGGCAATATAAGTTTTCATTATCTCTATCTATATAGAGATAGAATATTTAATAGTCAGAGATTTTAGTTGAAAGGGAGATATCTTATAAAATATATAAAATTGATGTTTGTTGATTCCCTAATCAAATGAATAAGGCCTATAGTTTCATGAAACATGTTAAGAATATGGACATTTTAGAATCTTTTATTTTTTGGATTAGTGGAAGTTTGGCATATTTTGATGTATTTATATATTAACTTGATTGACAAATTTTATTTATCATTGATTGCTGAATTGTAATCCAAAGACATAAAGTGTCGAGTGCATATACATATAGTGTTGAATGCTTTATAAAGCATGTTGATTGATCCTCTGATCAAGGATTTGAAGTCCATATGCTTTATAAAGTATGTTGAAAATATGAGTATGTTGAGTTCTTTTGTTATACTTGGTTAGTATGAGTGACTTTATATTTGTACTTTATTATTATAAAGCTTGGCTTTATTTGATATTTCTATCATGTATGTTTATATACATTGTTGACATGATAGTTGATGGATTGTATTCCTATATGGTTTATGTGCATATATGAAATAAAATATAACATAGTATCTCAAGAATATATTTTGTCTTGAGAATGACAGTTGTATGTGTATGTCTCATTTGATAATTATGAGATCTCATTGTGTTTGGAGATATACAGACTTCTTTTGAAATTGAGGAATTTCTCTAGCTGATTATAAAGCATGTGGTCAAAGAGAAATTATGATTGATGGTATATTATTTAATTTCTTTTGATTATGAGATATCTCTTTTAGTTATGTATCTGTTATGTTATCTCGTCATTGAGTATATGAGATAGAATGACTTGTTGTTTGATACTATTAAAATTTCTCTTATTTATTTTATTTTTCAAGCATGTTGAAGAGAAATTGGAGGACTAACAATAAAAATAGCATATTTTTTGATCACCTTGATACTATTTTCTTGCTATACTACCATACCAAGACTCATATCGATAGTATTTATGATGCTTGTAACTATGGATAAATCTTGTATCAAATAAGTTGTACAATGACTCCAATAATTTGGCATGATAGATATTGTTGGACCGAGTCATTTGTAGGTGATGTTAATGTATCATATTTTAATGGCCACATATAATTTTCAACATGAGAGTCGTTTTAAAATAAAATATTTCAAAGTTATAATAAATATTGTCCAAGTAGGAGAATGTAAAAGTTTTTTCTTAATTTGGGATAACATTAATTATTATTTTATATTTTATTAAAACTAGGTTGATTTTATGATTCATGTTGATAGACGTATGTCGAGCCCAATATTATGTGATTATTATTTAGACTAGGAGCACCTCATGTGAGTTGGTATGCTTGAGGTAGCATAATGTAGACCTTGGCCCAACTGGCTCATGATGGAAGGGCCTATTAGTGTTTGCTTATAAATACTAGGCTAAATCACATCTCCACTTCTCGTTACGATATTATTATTTTACATGAGATTCGTTCTCATCGCTTGCCCCATTGATGAGCCGCCTGTTTTTGAGAGGTTGCTGGAGAGGACTCTGTCTTCGATGTTCATGTGAGCATCTCTTATAGATTTGGGATTATCGCGAATACATGTAGATATCACAAACCCTTTTTAATAGATCTTGATTATGCGATGAGATTTGTTATTAATGAAATCATATCAAAATAATGCCTTGCATTTCAATCTTCTCATTTGATCCATGGAATTAAGGAAAAAAATTTTCCCACACCTAGCACCATGACCATGATATACTAGTGAAGCTAATTGTATTCCAACCGGCCTAACTATGCCTAATCTTACACTAACCCGGTCAAATTTTCCTTATCCAAACACGGTCATATCCTACTCCAAAACCAAGCCAATCCTAGTTGCAACCCAACTGATCTTTCAAAAGCCAATTCATATCCCAATTAATCGAACCAAATTGGGCAAGCCTGTGCAATTAAAGCCTAATAAAGCCCGTCTTTCACACCCTAAAAGCCCAAATAGCTAAGAAGATTTAAGGGGAAAGATCTTGTCAAGCAATCCTTTGGTGAGCATCACGTTACCATGGAAAAGGTGTTGAAAGAGATTAGGGCTATCATACAGAGCAAGCAGTCCACATTTGCAAGGATAAATAATCTAATTTTTCCAAGATGATTTAACCTATCCTCAAAATATAGAAATCTCACCAAAAATCCCCATGCATCTCTTTCACTCGCATTCTTATTGCTGAATTTTCAGAAGAGAAACCCCTTGCCATAAGATTTTGTTGGTCCGAATTTAACAAGATCTTCCAGCATCCAAACATGCTCTAAATCCCATTCATGACCAAAGTATATATTAGAATAACGCTATAGGAGCTACACCAGCTGCTCGCTCAACTAAATTGAAACCATTATTACAATTACCATACGACTTCTTATGGTAGACCAGGTAGAGGGCAAGGGAGAAGTGAGAGTAACCAGCAACAAAATCATCTTCTCAGCGATCTCCCTACCAGATCCGAACCCTTAACGCTTAAATCCAAGCTGTAATCATTTCCAAAAACCCCACCTCCACCACTGATAACCAGAACAGTGTAGCATTCAAGCGATTTATTCCTAGTCCTTGCCTCCTTTGGTCATCATTTAGTAATACATATGTAAGCACCCTGAGTCCAAAAGGTGTTGACCTTTCGTTAATGATAGAAGAGTGGATATTGCTGCTTTTTTTATTATTATTATTTTTCTAAATAACGAAACCTTCGTGAAAGAGAGAAGGAATGTCGTAGAATGAAAAATTTAGCAACAAAAGATTAATTTTGGTATCCATCATAAAAAGGCAACGAGGCAAAATAATAATAATGATGATAATAAAATGATACCTGACTTTCCCCCTCTGCTTCTTCAACTTGTCGAGATGTCCTGAATACTTCAATCATCCATGACCTGTTCTCCATGTCATGCATTATATATAAAATTAATTTTGTTCAAATAATATTAATTTAATAAATATTTATTAAAATAAAGTAGTTTAACGTATATTTACCATAATAGCTGTCCGGAATCGAGGTGGACATCACGTATGAAATTGCAAGATCATCCTGCAATTTCATGAATGAAATCACAGCTTGAACTTGTGATTTTATCGTAAGCGAAATCACATGATTAACCTATGATTTTATATCTATTAATTTTTTTAATAATTATTATATATTTAAATTATTATTTAAAAATAAATTATTAAATAAATTTAAAACTTATTTTATTAATAAATAAAATTTACAAATTTTGTAAATATATTTTGCATCATCTAAACTGTTAATCCTATATCCTGAATTTTTTTTGATTTTTTTATGTATAGAAAACCATACCAAATTCTGTATCAGAACAAATCCTAATTTTAGTTTCTGATATTTTGCATACTTGACTGAACCAAATCTAATCAACTTCCAAACCCCACTTCACCCAAGCCCAAATTTTGTTTGATAATTTGATCAACTTAAACTTAATTTGCCAAATCATAAAAAGATAAAAAATATTTTTTATTTTCTAATTGTTATTATATTGCATGAGGTTTCATTGTTTGTTCATCATCTCATTCAATTAATCTTAAGGGCAATTTTCTATCTCAGATCAGGGCAGGATTTCATCACCTATCCTGGGTCCAAAACAACCACCCAGCATCAGAACCAAAGCCTTAATTAAAATTAATTAGCAACCTAATTTGCTCTAGTGAGCTAGGGACACCAACAGGTCGGGTCCGAGTTGTGTGGATAAACTAGTGCACTTAATTTCTCAACTATTACTGAAAACTAGTGTATAAGGCTAGAGGTCCAGAGGCAAACACCCTAAGTGGACTGGTGGTTTTTAATTAGGATCCTGTCATAGGCAGGGGAAGCCTTCCACCACCCCACCTCTTACCTGGCCAGTGGAAGGATTAGCTGCTCATTTTAGTATAAGTTGAGTAGACCCATTCAATTTTGGCTCTAGGTCTAGCAAACTGTAGTCCATTTTCACCTTGTGTACCTGACTGCATCATACACCTTGTTTGATTGATTGCATGACCACCAGGTCAAAAACCCAATATCATCAGTCTAGATCCCAACCCAGCTCAACCATGGAATCGAACCTTGAAACTCTCATAAAAGTCATGAATGACTAGATGGTTGCCCAATTGACCACCCAGATGAACCACATGAACATTCAATTGACCACCCAAATAAACCACAAGTTCGACCAATCCAACACCCAATCCCAAAACCAGCTTGCCCAGTTGACCACCCAGATGAACCAAAAGAATCATAGATTTGACCAAATGACCCGATCAAATAACCAAGCAACCAATAGGCTTGACCAATTAACCAATAGTTTTAACCAGGTAGGGAACCAATCAAGGGATTTAGAGAAAACCCCTAAAACCCATCCCAGACCTAAACCTGAGTCCAGCCCTAGGAAAGCCCAATACCCTGACCCATACTCAGAGCCTAACCCTAGGAGAGCTCCATACCTTGAACCCAGGAGATCCACAACCTATAGATCTGAGCCCAAATTCTATGACACTAGATCCTATGACTTTAGAACCTATGCACCCATATTCTATGAGCCCAATAAAGCCCAGACCTATAGAGCTGAATCCTTGTCCTATGAGCCCCAGGAACCCATAATCCCTGGTATCAGCCTAGTACCAGTCAAGTTTTCCTTAGTCAACCTGAACTCCATAAGATTAGTACCCTTAGAGCTGAACCAAGTATTAATCAGGTACCCCTTAGTCAACCTGAGCCCATTAGGACTAGTGACCCTACCCCAAGACCAGGTCCTAGCCAAGCCAACCCGAGCTGACCCAACATCACGTGCTTTAGATGCCACAAACCAGGATACTATGCTAGCCAATGTCCAGCCAAAGCCTTACATATAGGAGAGCTAGAAGAGGACAAGTCTGAACCCCTTACTAAACCTGAAGAAGAGGTATATGAAGCCGATCCAAGTCTGGTCGAGGAGTATGAAGAAGATGAATCCATTGAGAATTTAGAGGAAGAAACTCCTGAGCCCGTTGAAAATTCTAAGGAAGATACCTATAAATTAAGTCCAGTAGAGGAATGTGAAGATGAGGAACAAGAAAGTAAACCCATTAAGGAATCAAAGGAAAAAGATCCTGAACCCACTATAGAATTTGAAGAAGAGGTGACTAAGCCAGGATCAAACATAGTTGATGAGAGTGAGGGTTCATTAAAATTGTCCATTGAGGAGGTCCAGAAACCAATCCTTAAAGAACAATCCGAGGAAGTTGATATTGTTTTAGAGGACTTTCCTAGTAAGCTTCCCAAAGACCTTCCTGATGACTTTCCACCAGTAATGGATTCCCAGCCTACTCTAGAACTAGTGCCTGTAAACCACTCTAGTGCCAAACATGTGGTTAGGACAAGCACCCAGTTAATTTTCCTTAAACATAAGAACATGTTGAACCATGTCTACCTTAAGGACTCCCATGCTACAATCCATATCCTACAATTATGGAGAGGATATTTATTGTCCCTAGGAAACTTATTGTACCCATACCAAAAAACTTTTAGGTTTTATGATTTCCAGGAAATTTTAAGTTTAAAACCTGAAAGATGGATTGAATTTTGGGTCTACATCTTTAACATAGAGGATGAAGTAAGAATAAAGGATGAAATGCTACGTGGTTTAAATTCTGAAAGATCCCTAGGCCTAGTTCCACTGTTCACACATGCACAGATCTCTGCACAGCATCTGCATCAAGACATTAGCATTCATTGAATACTGATAATAACAAGGCTAATTTTCGAATTCAAGTCAAAGAGTATGCTGAGGGAGATCATGTAGAGATTAGGTCTAGACCTGAATGGTTTCCTCTATGAGCCATTAAGAAGTTGCATGCCTATGACGCTGGACCCTTACAAGTGATAAGGATAGTTGACCCTAGTGCCTATATGTTACCATCGGATTTAGGCATTAGCTCGACTTCTAATATCTTGAGCCTAGTTGTGCATAGGGCACCAGCAATGACATCCAGTGAGATTTTTGAACCTTACCCTATTCTTGAGAGAGAAACCTTACTTGAGTGTCCACTAAATTGCCCTGGGAGAGGAATATGGATCGAGCGTGACCTAGACGGCCAAGCTGTTATGACTTAGGACCAAGGCTATCCATCTCGTTTGGTTAGATGGCAAGGTCAATCAGACTCTGAATGGTCATGGATCCTTCGAAAGGACCCGCAGCACCACAACCCAACCCTTTTACCTACACCAGATGGACCCTTACTTGACAGGATCGAGTTTCTCCCATCCCGAGAGAATTGATGGGGACATCAGGATCAACCCTAGTTTACTATGGGTCCTTAAATTTTGAGTCCCTTAGCCATTTTTCAGACTTTATCTTTAAGTCCAATAATCAAGTCCTGTTAGCCCTTTGAGTCTTGTAAGTAGGGCTTAAGTCAATTGAGTCATTTGAAGTCTAGTAATAAGGGTTTTATCATGTGAGCCCAAAGCAACCCTTTGTGTTCGATAATTAGGATTTTGTTCAGTTAAGCCCGATTGTGCTCACTTGAATACTGTAATGAAGTCTAATTTTAAGTGAGCCAAGTTTTGTAATAAATATCCTATTGAATCCTGTAATAAGTTGAGTTATTTCAATCTCATAAGTCCAGTCCAGTTGAGTCCAGTGTAAGTTTGTGCTAGTCCAGTACAAGTCCAGTTTTATACAAGAGGAGTACCAGCCAAAGCCTTCACCAGGCCCTCCCAGAACAGAGCAAGTCCAAGCCCATGAAGCCCCACACATGAAGATTCCAGGCGCCACCTCAGGAATATTCTTCCAAGCCCAGAAGCCCAAAGCGCCCAGGGTTTCCAGCCCACCAGGGAGTTCATGCACCAGGCCCATGCGCCAAGCTTTCTTGGAGGCCGCCCAAAGCCCATTGGAGGCTGCCCCTTGCTACCCAAAGCCCATGCCCAAATCCCTTTGGCGTCCAAGCCCAAGAAGGAGCCTTTGACCAAGTCCAAGAAGGAGAGAAGTCCACTTCAAACAAGAAGATTATGTTTTATTTCTACTCAAATTGTGTACTCCTAGTTCTAAGCAACTTTGTAATCCTTCTCCCTATCAAATTTTATATTCCTATCCTAACTAGGAGAGGGCATAGGAACATCTATAAATACCCGACCCCTCCACCATCTTGTAATAATTGAATGAATGATTGATTGAATAAATTAATATATTTTGAGAGGAAATCTGAGTGTTCTTTCTTCTATTGTGTCTTTGTTCTTGTAAACATTGAGCTCTGTGAGGGAGTGTTGCCTTTTTTCTTTGAGCATCGAGGGGTGTGAGACCTTGTTTATCAAAATTCTAGCCTTCTTCCACCTTGGGCATCCAACCATCAGCTCCATCTTGGCCGCCCCTGCTACCCTTTCTCTTTCTTTCTTCTTCAATGATTCATCCCTTTTTTTCTTGTTTTTCTAACCCTCCTTTGGTGTTTTACAGGTCCTTCGGATTTCATGACGTTAGGATTCCGTTTGCCTAGCCTTCGGGTTAGCAGATGAAAAGTCAACGGATCCACAAGTTTTCGACTTGACTTTCCAAGCTGCATCCGAGAGTGTAAAACGATCTCTTCAAGGAAGCAGCAGTAATCATTGCTAGGTACACACACCCAAATCCTCTAGATTGGGTTATTGTAGAAGAGCTAGTCCTACCGGGGTTTCTTAGCCCTGGCGATCCTATTTTTATCTTTTTTGAGGGTTTTTTTGCATGCATGTGGTCTAGAATTTTTATAGGATCATCCTTTTATCTATTTGACCAAAATTCGGGATTTGAAACCCTAACTTAATGCTAAATCCACAAAAATTCCTTTGTATGCTAATTAGTTTCCCATCACCCTCCGACTCCCTTCTAGTATGATCGGCCTCCTCAACCCGAATGTATTTGTGAGCTCGGAGGAGAAGCTCTAAATAAGCCTTTGGGGGCTTCTTGTCAAGGGAGTATGTGAAGCGGAAGGTTCGCAGCCCTCTCTTCAGGGCCAACATGGTGACCAGCTCATCGAGATGGTAGATCTCCAGTGTGGCAGCCTTGAACCAGGATAAGTAGTCTCAAAGAGATTCTCAGTCCTGCTGATGGATCGAGAAGAGACTATCAATTTTGTGTGGCACTTTCCTACATGCATCGAAGTACGCCACGAACTTCTTCTCTAGCTGAGAGAAGGAATCGATACTTTCGGATTCGAGTCTGGAGAACCAAGCTCGAGCAACCTTTCGCAAGGTGGCCGGGAAGGCGGTGCAAAGGATAGCATCCATGGCCCCCTGGACCCTCATGAGGGTCTTATAACTTTCCAGATGATCTAGGGTGTCGATTGTCCCATCGTAGGGATCGACCTGAGGCATGCAGAATTGGCTAGGGATCGATTGCTTTCGAATCCTGTGGAAGAAGGGAGGATGGGTGTCGTAACCCGCAGACTTGCCAGGAGAGCCCTGAACCTATGTGAACCGATGGATCAGGCCAGCTAGCTTGTGTTCCTGCTCTTCGAGGCACTTCTCCATTCAGCGGTGAGTGGCCTTACCAGTAAACCCTTCGGTCGAAAATGTCAAAGGTGAGGGAGGGTCGGAGTGTAGAAACTCTCGCCTAAGTTCCTAGCCACGTCGACATCGCTGGTAAGAGGGCATGTCGTGGTCCGAGATAGGGGAATGGCTCTCCCGTGCAGTCAAGCCACATCGCTGCTTCTCTACTATCGTCTAATGGTCTCCTTGCAAATGGGGAGCCATATGCAATGGCCCCTCCCGGAAGGACCGTAGGGCATGAGGGCAAGTAGCATGGGCTGCTAGGGTCCCCGGTTGCTGCTGAGTCTCCTGGGAGAGATTCTTGCTCGTGTCACGAGGTTGATGCCCCTGGCTGCAGATTGTCAGTGTAGCAACTTGTCACGGGGCTCGAAGCCTGGCGAAGCAGCTCCATGCAGGGTCTACCAGTGATGCATTGTGGAGCGGGATTCAATGATGAATTGCGCTGCACCTTCTAGAGGTCGTGGGTGACTGGGCTCTCCTTCTCTCTCCGTTGGCGAGAGTATCGGCTTTTTCAAGGCAGGAAGGCTTGCCTCAGGAACATGAGCGTGACCCCAGCCTGGAGCTGATCTCGGCCAGAGAGATCGCCTTGAGCGCATGAGCACGATCCCGGCCAGGTGTTGACCTCAAATGGAGGGCTTGCCTTATGAGCTCTACCCCGCTTGGGAGCTGACCCTGGCAGGAGGGCTCTCCTTGAGCGCATGAGCACGACCCCGGCTGGGTGCTGATCTCAGACAGAGGGCTCGCCTTATAAGCTCGATCCCGCCTAGGAGCTAACCCTGGCGGGAGGGCTCGCCTTAAGCGCATGAGCACGATGTCGACCGGGTGTTGACCTCAGATGGAGGGCTCGCCTTATGAGCTCAACCCCACCTGGGAGCTGACCCTGGCGGGAGGGCTTGCCTTGGCGCATGAGCATGACACCGGCCGGGTGTTGACCTCAGACGGAGGGCTCACCTTATGAGCTCAATCTCGCCTGGGAGCTGACCCTGGCAAGAGGGCTCGCCTTGAGCACATGAGCACGACACCGACCGAGTGCTGACCTCAGACGGAGGGCTCGCCTTATGAGCTTAACCCCACCTGGGAGCTGATCCTAGCAGGAGGGCTCGCCTTGAGCGCATAAGCATGACCTCGGCAGGGTGCTGACCTCAGACGGAGGGTTCGCCTTATGAGCTCGACCCTGCCTGGGAGCTGATCCTAGCGGGAGGGCTCGCCTTGAGCGCATAAGCACATGAGCACGGGTTGACCTCAGATGGAGGGCTCGCATTATGAGCTTGACCCCGCCTAGGAGATGACCCTAGCGGGGGGGCTCGCCTTGAGCATATGAGCACGACCCTGGCTAGGTGCTGACCTCAGACAGAGGGCTCGCCACATGAGCTCGACCTCGGTCGGGTGCTGGCCTCAGACGGAGGACTCGCTTTATGAGCTCAACCCCGCCTGGGAGCTGATCCTGGTAGGAAGGCTCACCTTGTTCTTCTGTTCAGGTGCCACGTCCAGGTGGCAGCCCCTACCCATGCAGCTGCCAGTTGGCGTCTGCATAAGCTCCATGTCAGCAGATGTTGCCACATCAGATGCTATAGATAATATGGGTCCTGGTTACAAAGCTCCAAATTTTCACTCTATTCATGATTATTTGTTAACCAAGAATGTTGATGAGGTAAAAAAGTATGTTGAAGATTTTCATGCCACATAGAAGAGAACCAGATGCACAATTATAACTAATGGGTGGACAGATCAGTGTATGAGAACTTTGATTAATTTTTTAGTTTATTATCCTCGAGGAACCATATTTTTGAAAAGTGTGGATGCTTTAGATACCTCAAAGACAGTTGATAGGTTGTATAAGTTATTCAAATAAATTGTCTGTTGGGATGTGTGCAGCGGATTAAACCAGTTTAGGTCTCCAAATAATTCCTGTTTACTCACTTAGATGATTAACCAAACATAATACAGGCAGATATCAAGTCAAAAGAAGACGAGATTTACATGGTTCGGCAAAATATTGCCTACGTCCACCAAGAAGAAAGGAGTAATCCACTATAATCTGATCCAAATTTAGGTACAAAAGGAATACAAATATCCAGATAACAAATGCCAGATTAAAAACAAAGAGACATAATAAATAAACAAAAGAAGATGAAAGAAGCACGAGAAAAATTCCAAATACCAGGCCTCTAGCTTTTCCTGGTGCCTAGATCGAAGAAGAAATCTCTCTAAAATTTTTCTAGATTTTTTCTCTCTCTGTCTCTCTCTCTGTGTGTATCAAAAACCGCAGGCTCTCTGTGGTTAAATAACCATCTGAAACGGCATCCAAAACAGACCTAAAATGAGTGCAGAAAGTCCAAAACACTCCCAAGCCGACAGATCAAAGAACAAAGGCTCAGATCATGTCAAAATCCATGCAAGATACCCTCAGATCAAGCCTAATCAAGCTTGGATTAATCTCAGTCGTCCAATAAACTGATCAGACGGTCCAGAATGCGAGAAATCGCATGGACCGCACGTACACCGCGAGAAACCAAGGGGAAACTATACTGGAAACCGGGGAAACACCCCAAGGGGGCGTCGCAAGCGGCTGGGCCGAGCCCACGCGAGCGCCCGCGCGTTGCGCGTGGGCCTGGACCACGCGAGCGCGCTCGCGCGCACGCCTGCGTGCTGGGCTGGGTGAGCGCCCGCCCGTGCCGCGCGTCGCGCGTGGGTCGGAGTTCGTGGGAGCGGTCCGTGGCTGCGGGCGTTGGGAGCAAAACACGATAACATTGTCATATCCGTTGGTCATGAAAATGTGGTTCATATAATGACTAATAATACTGCAAACTATGCTGCTACTAGTAAAAAGTTAAGACAAGACTTTCTTACATTGTTTTAGTCACTTTATGCTGCTTATTGCCTTAATCTCATCATGCAAGATATTGAAAAATTAGCTTTAGTTAGGAATATAATAGCCCATGCTGCAGGTATTACAAAACATATTTATAACTGTTACAGCCGTTACGATGACGTGGCGTGTCTCAGATTCCGCCGGGCGCGATCCGAACCACATGGATTTTTTCAGCAGAACGGGAGCAGTCCGGCAAGGTCAGATATGGCTCCCCTCAGTCGAAGTCGAGGTCGGACCGGGCCCTCTTGCTCCTTTGCCAAGTGGCGCCCAGACACGGGTCCACCTCGGTCGAAGTCGAGCACTCCTCTACCGCTCCGCCAGGTGTCCGCCTAGGAGGGGCCCACCTCGGTCGAAGCCTGCGGCCCCTTGCCCCCTCGCCGAGTGGCGCCCCGAGACGGTTCCACCTCGGCCGAGGTCGAGCCGGGCCCACTTGCTCCTTCGCCAGGTGGCGCCTGGACACGGGTCCACCTCGGCCGAAGTCGAGCGCTCATCTGCCGCTCCGCCAGGTGTCCGCCCAGGAGGGGCCCACCTCGGTCGAAGCCTGCGGCCCCTTGCCCCCTCGTCGAGTGGCGCCCAAAGATAGTTCCATCTCGGCCGAGGTCGAGCCGGGCCCTCTTGCTCCTTCGCCAGGTGGCGCCCGGACACGGGTCCACCTCGGTTGAAGTCGAGCGCTCCTCTGCCGCTCCGCCAGGTGTCCGCCCAGGAGGGGCCCACCTCGACCGAAGCCTGCGGCCCCTTGCCCCCTTGTCGAGTGGCACCCCGAGACGGTTCCTCCTCGGCCGAGGTCGAGCCGGGCCCACTTGCTCCTTCGCCAGGTGGCGCCTGGACACGGGTCCACCTCGACCGAAGTCGAGCGCTCCTCTGCCGCTCTGCCAGGTGTCCGCCCAGGAGGGGCCCACCTCGGTCGAAGCCAGCGGCCCCTTGCCCCCTCGTCGAGTGGCGTCCAGAGACGGTTCCATCTCGGCCGAGGTCAAGCCGGGCCCTCTTGCTCCTTCGCCAGGTGGCGCCCGGACACGGGTCCACCTCGGCCGAAGTCGAGCGCTCCTCTGCCGCTCCGCCAGGTGTCCGCCCAGGAGGGGCCCACCTCGGTCGAAGCCTGCGGTCCCTTGCCCCCTCGCCGAGTGGCGCCCTGAGACGGTTCCACCTCGGCCGAGGTCGAGCCGGGCCCCCTTGCTCCTTCGCCAGGTGGCGCCCGGACACGTGTCTACCTCGGCCGAAGTCGAGCGTTCCTCTGCCGCTCCGCCAGGTGTCCGCCCAGGAGGGGCCCACCTCGGCCGAAGCCTGCGGCCCCTTGCCCCCTCGTCGAGTGGCGCCCAGAGACGGTTCCACCTCGGCCGAGGTCGAGCCGGGCCCTCTTGCTCCTTCGCCATGTGGCGCCCGGACACGGGTCCACCTCGACCGAAGTCGAGCGCTCCTCTGCCGCTCCGCCAGGTGTCCGCCCAAGAGGGGCCCACCTCGGCCGAAGCCTGCGGCCCCTTGCCCCCTCGCCGAGTGGCGCCCCGAGACGGTTCCGCCTCGGCCGAGGTCGAGCCGGGCCCTCTTGCTCCTTCGCTAGGTGGCGCCCGGACACGGGTCCACCTCGGCCGAAGTCAAGCGCTCCTCTGTCGCTCCGCCAGGTGTCTGCCCAGGAGGGGCCCACCTCGGCCGAAGCCTGCGGTCCCTTGCCCCCTCGCCGAGTGGCGCCCAGAGACGGTTCCACCTCGGCCGAGGTCGAGCCGGGCCCTCTTGCCCCTTCGCCAGGTGGCGCCCGGACACTGGTCCACCTCGACCGAAGTCGAGCACTCCTCTGCCGCTCCGCCAGGTGTCCGCCCAGGAGGGGCCCACCTTGGCCGAGGTCGGCTACCCAGCATGGTGAGGTCACCGAGAAGTAGGAGCATGAGTTCCGAAATCGCCCCTCGAGTAGCGCGCGCCGCACCTTGAGAGGAGCGCCAGTACGATCGGCAGCAACGCGCGAAACCTCGTTTACATCGGCCCGACAGGTTCCGTAGCCGAGAGGCGAAGTCCTGGCAAGACAGGACCCGGTAACGGGCGTTGTCGGCGCCCGGGAAGGAGAGCGCTCGCGTTCGGCGCCAGGGTCTGGCCGGCGCCCTCCCTTTACCCTTTCCTCGCTAAGCTCGGCAAGCAAGACAAGGAGGCCGCCGGGTTCTTGGGCCCAAAGGGGAAAGGGGAAGGAGAGGGAAAGAAGGAGGTGAAAGCAAAGAGGGAGCCTCCCAAGGGCGGGAAGCCGGAGGCAGCGTGATGGGATAAAAGGATGGGAAGAGCGGACGACCAGGTAAGGGGAAAAAAAGGCTAGGAAAAGGAAAGATACCAAGAGCAGGATCCGAGATCCCGAGAGGGATCCCTTGGCACAAGCTCGGTGAAGGAACCTGGCCCAATTTCTACTCTTCTTGAGACCTTCTTTATGGAGATAATCTCTAAGCCTGGAACTCCTTCAGGGGCCCGCCTTGGAGACTCTGTTCCATCTCCCCGTTTTTTAACTTGACCGTCGGAGCCCCTTCGCCAGGATCCTCGGCCAGGGTTTCTGACCTTGTCTTGCAGGATCGGGAGGCTAGAGACCTCGAGGCGAGACGGCCTGATCAAATCACCAGCTCCGAAGCTACAGGCGCGGCGGCGAGATCGGCAACAATAACCATTGTTATCCTTTGTATTTGATGAGAAGATTTACTGGTATAAAGAAAATAATTCACCCAGCATCCACATATTTTGCTACAAATTTTATTAGTTTACAAAACATATCAGACCACAAAGATGCATTAAGAGCAATGGTGACTTCTAGAGAGTGGGCAAGTTCAGCTTATGCAAAGGATAGTAAAGGAAAAATGTTCATTGATGATGTACTTAATTTCATTTTTTAAAATAAATGTGCAATCATTATTAATCTAACAAAGCATTTAATTCGAGTTTTGAGGATTGTTGATTGTGATGAAAGACCTCCAATGGATTACTTATATTATGCTATGTATCAAGCAATAAATGAAATGATCAAGAGGTTTAGAAGGAGAAAGGCTACCGTGAAATTTTATTTAAGGATAATTGATTTCTGTTGGAATTTATAATTACATTAAAATCTTCATGCAGCTAGATTTTGGTTGAATTCATGTTTTCAATATGACTCAGAACTTATGGAGAAACACCCTCGTAGTATTTTTGGACTTTTAAATGTTATAGAGAGGTATTCATTTGGTAATCCAACTTTGCAAGAAAAATTAACGAATGAGATGAGGTTATTTAGAAATGTAAAGGATGACTTTGGATGCTTATCGGATATAAATGATTGAAATCGCTTGGCTCCATGTAAGCTTTTTAATTAATTTTGTCTTTATGCTTTCATTTATATAAAGTTTATTCAATTACATTCTATTTTAACAAATATAATATTTTGTATTCAGATAAATGGTAGGTCACCTATAGACGTTGTGCACCTAATTTGCAAAAATTAACTATTCGTGTCTTAAGCCAAATTTATAGTGCATCTAGGTGTGAGAGAAATTGAAGCATCCTTGAACATATTCCTTCTAAAAAGAGAAATATGTTAGAGCACTAAATGTTTAATGATCTAGTATTTGTGCACTATGATTTAAGATAACAACAAAGGTAATTTTATTATAAATGATATAAAATTATTTTTATTTACTTATTGTTTTATAATTTTTAAACTAATAAATATTAAACATAGGTTTTATTTCAAGGATCGGAACTATGATCCTATTGATTTTGAATTGTTTGGTGACAATGATACATGGGTGTTAGTTGATGAACCATCCTAGTTAACTAGTGAGAAATTGAAAACTTTTCATCATAAATTAGCTTTATATTCTATTCAAAAAAATGATAATGATGGTGAGAAAGTTATTTTATTATATAGTTTATGAATAAAATATTATTACAATTTCAAGAGATGTGATTTATCTTTTAACTTTGTAGATATATTGAACTTGAAAGATTTAGAGGGTGATGACAGTGAAAGTGATGGAAATGATTTCAATACAAGAGAAGATGGAAGAGATGGGAATATTGTAACTCAAGGAGATATTTTTTCAAATATTGACATAAATTTAATTTAATGAGCTTGAATCTTTATGTTATGTACTCATTTATTATTTTAAATTTTTTAATAGACATTAATTTTAGTCATTGAACTTGGACATAAAATAGTTATTTATTTATTAAAACTTTTTATTTTGCTAGCAGATATGAAATGTTCTATTTTAAAGTTTAAAGTATTTGTTATTATTAGTTTATGACTTTATGCAATTAAATATTTATATTCATGAATATTTTAATCTAATTATTTATATTTGTGATATTATAGTTATGTTTTATTGGTATTTTGATATTTATAATATTGAAATATATATTATCAGAGTCGTTATTGTATTACTGAACATAAATAAGTTAATGAATCTTAAATTTTTTGGTTTGTATGTTGACCTGCCAGTTTAACCATTGATCCAGTGGTTGAACTGGTAATCGAGTGATCCAGTATCTTATCCGAGTTAATGTCCGGACCAGGTTTAATAATACTGATTTATTTTGGATAGCCCATCTTGATTTTTGAAACTATTTAGAGGAATAAACTATAATAATAACTTATTTTGGATGGAATACAGGAACCAAACACCACCACCATCAATTGCGGGATGCATGAGGCTCACACTTTAATAGAAAATGGGTTAGACATGTTTTAGAAAGTTATAAGGGCTAAAATCTAAATGGGTGTGGTCCTCTCCTTATGTTTCACGTTGCGTGTCTCAAAATGGCAGATGGATTCAGCCACACACACAAGAGCAAAGCGAATGTGAATCACACGAGCAAAGCGAACATGAATCACATCAAAAATAAATAAAATTTAGCACAAGAACGAACGATTTATTTTATAAACAAAAAAATTTTAAAAGTGAGGACATTCATCTCAAAATGGCAGATGGATTCAGTGACACACACACAAGAGCAAAGCGAATGTGAACCACACGAGCAAAACGAACATGAATCACATGAAAAATAAATAAAATTTAGCACAAGAACGAACGATTTATTTTAAAAAAAAAAAAAAAAAAAAACTTTAAAAGTGAGGACATTCAATGAATATCCAATCCTCGTCCCATTCTTGTTTGTAAAACGAAAATAGATATAGATATGAATTAAGATATCCTTTCTAGAATTAAAAACAAAAAACAAAAGGCAGGAGCGGTAAGTTGCTTACACGGTCGCAGATTCCACCGCTCCGAATGTACGTACCATGGAGCAACCTTGACATCGGATGGTGGATCCTCCATTCTGTGGCCCAGTCCGGGCGGTCCTGATATCCGGCACTCGTCGTTTACCGTGTCACCCATTGTTACTTAAATGCTGTATTTGTAAGAGCACGAGATCGGATGAGGATTGCCGAGATGCGAGAATTTTTTTTAAAAATAACGCAAAAGAAAAAATTTTAGAAATAGGTGTTTTCACCAGAAAAAAATTTTAGAAATAAATATTTTCACCTCTATTTACGAAAGTAGATATTTTTCTGTCTGCATAACAGAAAAATCTACTTTCCGGCCGAACGAAACGACGCATTGGAGGGGGACACCAGCGGAGTTGAAATCGTCCATGGCAAAGACGATTTCAAGTTTAGAAATCGTCTTTGCCAAAAATATCTTCAGGATTTTAAATAAATTTCTTTTTTATAAAATTTGATTTGAAAATTGCTGTAATATTTTAAATTAAAATTTTTTTGATATGATCTTTGAAATCGTCCGTGGCACGGATGATTTAAAAACAGTACTTTTCATTTTAAAATTTATTAAATATCATTATTTTTTTTCAAAATCTAATAAATAAATTTTTATTTTAAATAAATAAATAAATAAATAATAAATTAATATTAATCAAAGTTTTATATATTATTTTTTGGTGATATTAATTATTATATTATTTTAAAATAATATTAATTAAAAATAACCTTTAATTAACCATATAAAAATAATATTAATTTAAAATTAATAATAAATTAATTAAAAATAACATTAATTAAAAATATAATTAATTAAAAGATATTATAAAATATATTTTTATATTATAATAAATATTTTATATTCTAAAATATAATAAATTTATTATAATTTATTATAATATATATAATATATTATTATATAGTATAAAAATTAAAAAATTAAAAATAATCACCAGGTCGATACTATTCGGTCGCTAGTCCAGTACCAGTTCAGTCGACAGCCTGGTGTCAGTCCGATTCCTTGCTTAGGACCGGTGGCAGGATCCCGATGACCGGAACGGCGATCGGATCTATGGCATGACTAGGCTAGACCGGTAGCAAGATCCTGACGGTCAGATCAGTAATCGGACCCTGGTGGCCGAACAGACATCCGGACCGGTGGCCGGATCGGGGTCTGGCTACCGGTCCGGTCGTTGATCCTAAGCAAAGGATCGAATTGATACCAAGCTGTCAACCGAACTGGTACCAGGCTAGCGACCTGATGGTATCGACATGGTGATTATTTTTTAAAAATTTTAAAATTTTTTAATACTATATTATAATATATAATATATAATTTTATATTTTAAATTATAAAATATTTATTATAATATAAAAATATTATATACATTATTATAATATTTTTTAATTAAATATTTTTTAATTAATGTTATAATATCTTTTAAATTTTGTTATATATTTTTTAAAATTTTATTAGATTAAGATTTAATTAAAAAAAGTATTTATGCATGTAGAGATATTTAATGGTGTATTTATGAAAAATTTTTATTTAATTTCCTAAATGTCCTCTTTTTTTCTTTTTTTTTTTTTTTTTTTTGAAAAACGAATTCAAATAGCCATGAAGGGTATTTTGGAAATTAAATAAAATATTATGAATAGCATTTTCGAAAATAAATCAAACTTTATAAAAGGTATTTTGAGAATTAATTTTTTAGAAATTGAATCAGACATGACGAAGAATTAATTTCCGAAATACCCTTTATAATATTTGATTTAATTTCAAAAATATCATTCATAATGTTTTATTTAATTTAAAAAATGCCCTTCCTAGCCGATTTAAATTTATTTTTCAAAAGGACATTTAGGAAATTAAATAAAAATTTATCATAAATACACCATTAAATGTCTCTGCACCAATAAATAAATTTTTAATTAAATTTTAATCTAATAAGATTTTAAAAAATATATAACAAAATTTAAAAGATATTATAACGTTAATTAAAAATAAGATTAATTAAAAGATATTATAATAATATATAATAATATAATTTTATATTATAATAAATATTTATATTCTAAAATATAATAAATTTATTATATTATATATTATATAATATAATATAGTATAATTTTTAAAAAAAATTAAAAAATAAAAAATAATCATCATGTCGATACCATCCAGTCGCCAGCCCAGTACCAGTTCTGTCGACAGCCCGGTGTCAGTTGGATCCCTTGCTTAGGATCAACGGCTGAACCAGTGGCCAGACCCTGGTCCGGCCGGTGGCCATACCCTAGTCCAGCCGCTGGTCCGGCCCCTGGTCGACCGCCAGTCCTGGTATCTGTTCGGCCACCAGGGTCCGACTACCGGTTCGACCGTCAGGATCCTGCCACTTGTCTAGTCCCAGTCATGCCACAATCCAATCGCCGGTCCGGTCGTTAGGGCCCTGCCACCGGTCCTGAGCATGGGATCGGACTGACACCGGGCTGTCGACCGAACTGGTACTGGGCTAGCAACCGGAGAGTATTGACCTGGTGATTATTTTTAATTTTTTTTAATTTTTATACTATATTATAATATATAATATATAATATAATAAATTATAATCAATTTATTATATTTTAGAATATAAAATATTTATTATAATATAAAATATATTATTATAATATCTTTAAATTAATTTTATTTTTAATTAATTTATTATTAATTTTAAATTAATATTATTTTATATGGTTAATTAATGTTATTTTTAATTAATATTATTTTAAAATAATATAATAATTAATATTACCAAAAATAATATATAAAATTTTAATTAATAATAATAATAATTATTATTTATTTAAAATTAAAATTTATTAATTAGATTTTGAAAAAAAATAATGATATTTATTAAATTTTAAAATGAAAAGTACTGTTTTGAAATCGTTTGTGCCACGGACGATTTTAAAGATTACATAAAAAAAAATTAATTTAAAAATATCAAATCAATTCTCGAATCAAATTTGAAAAAATTATTATTTAAAATTTTAAAATCATCTTTGATAAAGATGATTTTTCAATTTAAAATTATCTTTGTCATGGACAATTTCAGCTCTATTGTCATTTTTCTTGCATGTTTTGTTTGATCGGAAAGCAATTTTTTCTACCATAAAATATTTACTTTCATAATATAGGTGAAAATATCTCTTTCCATTTTTTTTTATATTATTTTAGAATAAAATTGTAAGATGCGATAGTTTTAGAATATTGACGGAACAAAACTGTAACGGAGAGAGGGAGGAAAAAGCCATAGCAGGTAGGTAGGTGTGGCATTGACCGGACCAAACCAAAAACTTTGCCGAGCAATTTCCCTGCCCATTTCCTTCCCCGGTGGGACCCTTCCTAGCTGAACCCACCAAACCCCGCACGTATATATAATCAGCACCAGCCTACGCCCACCTGCAGCTCAGGAAAGGCCTCCCTCTCCTCAGCTGCCTGCCACACCACAGCACCTGCCAGCCTCCCATTTCCTTCTCATCCCTCTCTCTCTCTCTCTCTCCCCCACTGTCCAATTTCAGTTATAGCACGTCCAATCACACTTAAACCAACAACGATGGCAGCCATCCGGCCTCCCCCTCTACCCACTACCAGCAACCTCCGAACCTTGACCCAACAATCCCGTTCGGTACCGCCAATTCCCGGAACCCCACCCCAACCCACGCTCCGCTCCCGAAGCCACCGCATCCGATGCATCATCCACCGCCCGGAGATCGCCGGTACCGGCGGCTCTTTCTTCCACGGCGCCGTCGGACCCAGTCTCGCCGACTGGCAAACCACCTGCGCCATCCTCTCTGCCGTTGGTAGCGGGGAGGTGGACCCCCACCGCCACGAGGCAAATCCAGTCCCCGCCGTCGTCAACGGCCACGCGTCCGCCGCGCCCGCCACTGTGGATGTGGTGCCGCTCCCGCGACCGCTGACGATCGCGGACCTGGCCCCGGCCCCGATGCACGGGTCCCAGGTCCGCGTGGCCTACCAGGGTGTCCCGGGGGCGTACAGCGAGGCGGCCGCGGGCAAGGCGTACCCGGAGTGCGAGGCCATCCCCTGCGACCAGTTCGAAGTGGCCTTCCAGTCGGTGGAGCTCTGGATCGCCGACCGGGCGGTCCTCCCCGTGGAGAACTCCCTCGGCGGAAGCATCCACCGGAACTACGACCTCCTCCTCCGTCACCGCCTCCACATCGTGGGGGAGGTCCAGCTGCCGGTGCACCACTGCCTGGTGGCCCTCCCCGGGGTCCGGCGAGAGTGCCTGACCCGGGTGATAAGCCACCCGCAGGCCCTGGCCCAGTGCGAGCTGACCCTCAACGGCATGGGCCTCAACGTGGCCCGCGAGGCCTTCGACGACACCGCCGGCGCCGCCGAGTACGTGGCCGCCAACGGCCTTCGGGACACGGCGGCGATCGCGTCGGCCCGGGCGGCGGAGCTGTACGGGCTGGAGGTGCTGGCGAACGGGATCCAGGACGATTCGAGCAACGTGACCCGGTTCGTGATGCTGGCCCGGGAGCCCATCATCCCGCGGACCGACAGGCCCTTCAAGACCAGCATCGTGTTCGCCGACGACGGGGAAGGCACCTCCGTTCTCTTCAAGGTCCTGTCCGCCTTCGCCTTCCGGGACATCTCCCTCACCAAGATCGAGAGCCGGCCACACCGGAACCGGCCCATCAGGATCGTGGACGAAGCCGACGCCGGCACGGCCAAGCACTTCGACTATATGTTCTACGTCGACTTCCAGGCGTCGCTGGCGGAGGCGCGGGCGCAGAAAGCGCTCGCGGAGATCCAGGAATTCTCCTCCTTTCTCCGAGTCCTGGGCAGCTACCCCATGGACATGACACCCTGGCCGCGGGCCCTCGACGACGACGACACCGATCATGCTTCCAATCCCTCCTCCCGGACCCAATGAATCGACGATCCTCGATGCGATCGCGGCGTGCTGGATGGATGGCCCTCCTTTCCTAACCTCCACTCTCGATCTGTTCGTTCGTGTCATTCATCGGGAATGCCTGTACGTCGATCCATCCATTCCCCAGCTAGGCGGGCCTGGTGATGGACGGCCGTGATCCTTTCTTCCTTTCATTTTTTTTATATATATATATATTTTTTTTGTATAAGGAGTTGCTGCTACCCTGTTCTTCCGGTGATGTTTTTCTTCCTCTTCATGTCAATTTGTTGGTCAACCGGTCCGAGCAGGTAAAAAGTTGCTAGGATCGCAAAGCGCCAACTCTAGTTGACACCGTCAATCGCCCGGTGTTATCGTTTGTGGCGGCTTTCATTAATTTATTTTTTGCTTTTTTAACTATTCGTCCAAGTGCATTGGGCTCGGCTGACGACGATGTCGTGTCCTGTTCATGACCTATCGTTTCCATTTGGTTTATGATCGTGAAGATCATAAAATTAAACGACCGGTTTCATTATGATTCAGCGTACCATCAATTTCTACGTGTACGGCGACATTGTTGTGCAGCATATGCAAGGACGGTGCCCTTGTTATGTTCCAGAAATATTCTTAGCACCGGATCAATATCATGGTATGTATGCTGTCAAATAAGACATTGGTAGGTCGTATAATCTACATAAAATAATATTTTATTATTACTATTAATATTTAATTTATTTTTTTTTGGTACATAATATATTTTTTCTCTTCATTATGAGGTAGTTGAATACAAATTCATGGCGAAAAATCATAAGAGACGGGTGTTATAGGATATCATGTAGGACTAGTTTTATTGTTTGTTATGTTATATTATTTATCAATTTTAAAGCGTAAACATAAAAGTTCAATAACTTTTTCAGTTAATAAAAATTATAGTTATATAATTATTACATTTTTTTTTTTCTCGTTTTCGGTACATACTTTTTATTGATACATAGTATTTATCAATAAGCTCTTTAGTATAAATCATTTGATCATATATTATATATAAATGATTATTATATTTTATAAACTATATATTGATTTATCTAAAAATATGCATTAAGATATTAGATGAATATTTTACTAAGTATATATCAACTAGGTATATCCTATTTATTGATAAACATTATATTCGAGAAATTATATATTCATTTATCTGTAAGTATGTATTGGATTATGACTATGTGAATATCAAAAAAAGCTTACAGATGTATCTACAGGTAAATTATATATATAGTTTCGTAAATATAATGTTCACTAATATATAGTATAAGGTTAATTAATGCATATTTAGTAAAATATGTATTTAATATTTTAATACATATTTTTAGATAAATTGATATATAGTTTACAAAATATGTCGCTTATCAATACAAGTACATGATCAAATGATATACATTAGAGGGGTTACTAATATATATTATATATTGATAAAAAGTATGTATTTAAAATAAGGAAGAGAGCAGGTATCATAATTACAGAATTATAATTTTATCAGCAAAAAAATATTTGACTTTTATATTTACTCTTTAAAATTAATAAAAAATAAAAGATGATAAATAATAAAACCCTTCCTATAGACTCTCTTAACGATCATTAAAACACTACACGATGGATTTGGACTAACCAAACTAGCTTCGTTATAACCCCTTTTTTTAATTTATTTAGAATATTGCTATCAAAAATCATCATGAAAAAATATGAAGTCCGGCCATTTTAGGCTGCCATGGGCTGAAGTTGGCAAAACCTGTCGATTTCAGTTAAAAACAAAAAAAAAAAGAGGCCGAAATAGGGGTGCCTGCTCGACCGAGCAGATCACCGGAAACCTCGATGATTGCCATGGCAAACAGGAAGGGAGAGTCCGGTGGCATGAGAGATTTGGATGGAGGTGGGGCTTGATCAAATTTCTTCTCCGAACAGCAAGAAATCATTATGTTTTTTCTATAAATTTTTTCCCTTCTCACCGCCTCTAAGAAAGCATGAATCAAGTTCTTTTCCGCCTCTTCCTTCTCTCCGGTGAGCAACGGAAGATCTTGTCAAATGTTGGTGAGTTCCATAACTTTAGATCTCTCGTAGGAAGAAGGGAATAAAAGTAATTTTTTCTTATTTTTCTTCCAATTTTTCTTGAGCTGAATAGTCATCGATGACCGCATCGCCCAACCCCCTCCATCTGGCCAAGCTAACGATCCATGTTTTCCACCCCCCCATAGTTTCCGGGAATGATGGGAGACCTGCTCGGACCGAACCAAGAAGAGGAACAAGGGAAAAGAAAAAAGGAAGAAGGGAAAAAAGAAAGAAAAGAAGGAAAAAAGAAGAAAAGGAAAAAAAAAAGAGAAGACATAGAAAAGAAGAGAGAGAAATAGGAAAAAAAGAGGAGAGAGAAAGAGGAAGGAGAGAGGATAGAGAAAGAGAAATGAAAGAGGTTATCGAAAGAAAGGAGAGAGAAAGAGGAGAGAGAGAGGGGAGAGAGAAAGAGAAGAGAGGGAGAGAGAAGAGAAGGAAGAGATAAAAAGAGAGAGGAGAGAGAAAGAAGAGAGAGAAAGAGGGAGAGAGGAGAGAGAAGAGAAGAGAGAGAAAGAAAGGAAAGAGAAAAGAGAGAAAGAGAAGGAAGAAGAGAAAAAAATACATGTCAAAAATAATAATAATATTTGAATCAACTCTTTTAGTGATTTAGGCCAAGATCCAGACCGTACTAAAAGCTCTTCTCCTATGCTAGTTTATTTTGGATAGAAAATTAATTACATAATTAATCTTGTCAGGATTTTCATCCTTCCTATCGATAGAGCGATATTAGAGATAAGATTTTAAAAGGCAGTATAGAGTTCTTTCAGGTAAGTTATCTTGACCTCTAATATTACATACTAAATATGTTGTGAATATTACAAAATATTAAGTATGTATAGCATAATTTGATTTGCATTGGATTGCATACATTATTATATGTGTTGGTGTTAATGCTCTCTAGCCCAACTATGATCATACGAGGACCTAATCTCCTTTCGAGCCTCTAGTGGGATGATCACTGGTACATAATTGATATACGATATATATAGTCAGGAGCTAGTTGCCTTTTATTTTTAGCCATGCATGGCGGTTGCTGGTACATGCTGAGGATGCATATTTTTTCGTGTGATATCAGAGCTAGTTTCCTTCTGGACCTTCAATGGAACGATCACTGGTACATGACTGATGGACGATAATGTAGTTAAGAACTAGTTGCCTTTTATTTTTAGCCATGCATGGCGGTTGCTAGCACATGCTAAGAATACACATTTTTTTGTGTGATATCAAATATAGTTTCTTTTCGGACCTTTAGTGAGGCAATTACTGGTATATGACCGATTATCGATATGTGTAGTCAGGATCTAATCTCTTTCGGGACTAGCTACGGGTTGATCATGGCCATAGTCAAAAGGACTAGGAGAGTAAAGTAGAAATGGTTGGCCATCCATAGTTGTGGCATTTGGTAATTGAATGTGCATATAAATGTGATGTTGCATTTTATTTTGACATGAACTGGTTATTTTATGATGTATGATTTATGTATGTTTGCAAATTGTTGTTGACATATTTATGCATATATTAAAGATGATAGTAACTTACTCAGCCTGTAAAGCTCATCCCTTATTTCTTATATTTTTGTTGCAGATTTGAAAGATCAATCAGGCTTTGAGCCCTGTCAGTGAGGAGCTAGGATTTAGGTGTTAATCCCTTAGTTAATGTTTTATCTTAAATTTTAGTTGAACTTTGCTTACACTGTATCCTAGATTTTTAGTTAATTTTTTTCTACTTGTTGGTTTTGATGGAAGACTCTAGAAATAAATAAATAATTAGTGAATTTATTTTCTATCACTGTCTGGATATTGATTTGAATGATAGGTTTTGCATTTTCATTGGAAATGAAGCCTGAGGAGATGTAGCCATCTGTCGTACGCCTGGCTCGGACATCAGGTCGAGACGTGATAGATTTAATGGTGTCATAGCAAAGGTTTAAGATAAAGATGATTTAGTTAGTGAGAGTAGGGCAGATTAGGGTTTTGATTGAATGTTTTGGAATAATTATCGATACTAAAAGTTTATGTAATTTTCTTTGATAGGTGTATGTTATAGTCCCAAGGATTTTGCTAAGTATCAAAGGCTTGCATGAATAAAATATTGGATTAAACTCTCTTAGCTTAATTTTTGAAAGAATATCATCGAGACTAGATACTGGATATATGGAGGTATAATTTGAGTTCTACTATGGATTTGATTTAATTTAAAAATCTAATTTTGATATAATTGCAGACTGTGATATAGGTTATTAGAAATTAACATGATGATTATTAAGGCATGATAGAATGATATCAAAGCTTGGGTTATGATCACTTGAGACTGATATAACTGATTAGGATATGATTTGAGTAATATCAAAATTTAGATTGTGATCACTACGGATTGTGACTTAAGAGATATTTGAACTTAGTGTTATGATCAGTTGGGATATGATAAAGTTGCAAGAATGGATTTGAAGTTTGGATTTCTAATCCCTAGATATTATGCTTAAGGTCTGGCATATGATTAGCACAAAAGAGAAATATGATTTTTGTCCCTAATATAATTAGAGAGATTGATCTTGGATGAGTGTAAAAGGTTAAATGATTTATACTATTTGTTGCCGCCAAGATCGCCGTGGTCCATAGCTGCTGCCGGTGCCAAAGTGCGCTCCCTTCACCACCTGACGGCCCTCTGGTCCTGGACCAGCAAAACAGGGATTAGTGACTCGGGCCGGAATTTCCGGCAGGGGCACTTCGATGGTCAAGTCAGTGACAATCCAGGAGAACAGATCCTCCTGGTCGAGCCCCTCTTGATGGACTCCACACGAGGAGGAGTGAGTTGTGTATAAGTGGGGTGCAAGTGTGTCGGGGAAGTGTGGCCTGGTTAGAGGGAGTCTCTGGGTGGTCCTTCCGCCTCGAACTTGCTTGAGAGTGCTAGTGGTGCCGTGTCCCTCTTCTTGGTGGGGGCTTTTACCTTCTTCCCCCTTCCTTTCTTTTTTTTTATGTTCTGGCCTGTGCCTTGTTTGCCTGTGTGTTGTTGTTGTTGTGTTACCTCCAAGTTTGTTGCAAACTAGGTTACCATTGGGCGTTCATCTCGGGATCTCCACCAGGCTGTCAGGTACGTGCGGCGGTGTCCCGGGGAGCCTTTCCGGATTCATGATAAGGGGAGTTGTCATGCGCTCCGACACTCTTCTTGGTCGCCTCATTCTGGGAAAACCTAGCAGTACCTCGAATGGTGGGCCGCTTCCGGGATTCGAATCTCTCGGTTGACTTCCTCTCTTGGGTGATCTAGGCGGTTGGTAAGGAGCGCGACATCTCGATCAATGTGCTTCTCCCCTTTTTAGTGTAATCGGTGGCTGCAGGCGGTCAGTACAGTCCAGCAGGTGCCCTAATGTAGTCCTCAGGCGGCTCGCCAGCATTCTGGGCTGGCGGGGCCCTTGTCCGAATTGGGGTTGAGCTAGAATGGCAGGGCTCGCTCTGACCTAGGCGCTCCGAGCTCGCAGGGTCATCTTGGTGGAGGAGGGCAGAGTGCGGGCCCGGTCCAGAGGGCTCGCGCTCGGAGAGGCTCCACATGACGGAGGAGTGCTGAGCTCGACTCCGACCACAAAACTCAAACCTCCGAGGGTCTCGCTATGGAGGGCGGAGTGCGGGCCCGGTCCAGAGGGCTCGTGCTCGGAGAGGCTCCACGTGGTGGAGGAGTGCTGAGCTCGACTCTGACCACAAGGCTCAAACCTCCGAGGGTCTCGCTCTGGAGGGCGGAGTGCGGGCCCGATCTAGAGGGCTCGCGCTCGGAGAGGCTCTACGTGGCGAAGGAGTGCTGAGCTCGACTCTGACCACAGGGCTCAAACCTCCGAGGGTCTCTCTCTGGAGGGCGGAGTGTGAGCCCAGTCTAGAGGGCTCGTGCTTGGAGAGGCTCCACATGGCGGAGAAGTGCTGAGCTTGGCTCCGACTACAGGGCTCAAACCTCCGAGGGTCTCGCTCTAGAGGGTGGAGTGCGAGCCCAGTCCAGAGGGCTCGTGCTCGGAGAGGCTCCACGTGAGCTTGGCTCTGACTACAGGGCTCAAACCTCCGAGGGTCTCGCTCTAGAGGGTGGAGTGCGAGCCCAGTCCAGAGGGCTCGTGCTCGGAGAGGCTCCACGTGGCGGAGGAGTGCTGAGCTCGACTCCGACCACAGGGCTCAAACCTCCGAGGGTCTCACTCTGGAGAGCGGAGTGCGGGCCTGGTCCAGAGGGCTCGTGCTCGGAGAGGCTCCACGTGGTGGAGGAGTGCTGAGCTCGACTCCGACCACAGGGCCCAAACCTCCGAGGGTCTCGCTCTGGAGGGTGGAGTGCGGGCCCAGTCCAGAGGGCTCGCACTCGGAGAGGCTCCACATGGTGGAGGAGTGCTAAGCTTAACTCCAACCACAGGGCTCAAATCTCCGAGGGTCTCGCTCTGGAAGGCGAAGTGCGGCTCCGACCTAGGCGTCCCGAGCTCGCGGGCCCTACCTGGCGGAGGACGGAGCTCGGTTCATTGTTTCGAGGGAGCTCAGCTCGGTAGTGAAGTCCGGGCAGGAGAGTTGACACGGTGTCCAACATGGCATCTTTCCTTGACGTGGTGCCCGTCGGCTACCCAACATCAAGGATCCCACCGCATCATTTGCCCCCCACTCTTGAGGCTCGTTAGTGCACGGCGCTCGGGCCGAAGGGAATAATTATGGTACGATCATGGAAAGGCAAAAATCTGGTGCAATGATGGCCATGATTGCTGGTGCTTCGAGATATGGCCCTGCAGGCCAGTGCGGGGGCGCCACGTGACCACGTCCGAGGAGTAGTTAATATTGGCACAGAATTCAGAGCGATCGGGATGCCGTTTTCGTCGATGGGCAGCACGTGGCGTGGATCCGTTGGCGGAGGGGTCGGATCGATACGAATCCATCGGGTCATTTCGAAATGAAAGGAGGGCCTTACCCGAAATATCTATTCTTTTGAATTCTCCGTGCTTGCTGCTACTGCCCAAGCTTTCTCCTTCCTCATAGTTGCCTCAGATTTTCTAAGGAAACAGGTTAGTCACTTCCTCCTTCTCCCCCCGCTAGAGTAGGTTTCTTTCTCCGGGCCTGGGGTCTTCTTCAAGTTGAGTCTGCTCTTCTATTCCTCGCTTCGAGTTCTTCGTTCCCCTTATTCTTGAGGATGTCCCGCTTTGGCCCAGGTTTCCGCCCCTCCATCGATCAGGGCGAGGCCGGTCCCTCCAAGTGGAGGCTGGCATCTTCTTCCTCCTCTGGCGGGGAGGAGGATGCGACTCGCTTCAAGTTCAGTAGGAGGCATCCTCCCGGTCCGGAGCTCATCAGGGAACTAGGATCCGGTCCTTCTTTCCCTCCTCCTTCTTCTGTTCCTGTTTCTGGGTCCGCCCAGTCCACAGGTCCTGGCAGGGTCGCCTCGACGATCACCACCGAAGAACTGGGGACCATTCGGGATGTCTATGGCATCCCACCTTCTGTTCGGCTCATGATCCCTCGTCCGGGAGAACCGGTCACTTCTAGTGGCCCGAGCCGCCTTGCTTTTTATGAGGAGACCTTCTATGGGGGTCTCCGGTTTCCTTTTCACCCCTTCTTCTTATCCGTTTTGGACAACTACCGTTTGGTCCCTGCACAGTTAGTGCCAAACATCATTAGGGTCATCTTCTCTTTCATCGTGCTCTGCCACCTCCACGGGTTCGTTGCCTGGTTTTCTTTATTCAGGGCCTTCTTTGCCCTGAAGCGCCACCCAATTGAGGATGGGTGGTGGTCGTTGTCCTCCCGCCTGAGGGGCATTAGGTTCGAGCTCCCCTCTTCCATCAGGGGATGGAAGAGTAAATTTTTCTTTGTTGAGGTTGAAGGGGTCGATTGGTTCTGGAGCGATCCGGACAAGTCCCCCAACCGAAATTATGTGGTCAATGCGGTTGACCGGGATGACTATGAGCAGCTCTGCACTGCCCAGATCCCTCCTTTTGAGGTCCTGTTATCTAAGCAGAACCTCACCGACTTCGGGGTTGACCCAACGAATGGGTTGGGTGAGTTCGACCTGAACTTCCCTCTTCCTTCCTTGTATTTCTTATATTGCTTCCCATGGGTTCTGACTATTGTGTGACTTGCATGCAGGCATGATTTTCACCGATAGCGATCTACTGGCGATCACCCGGAAGAGGCCGCCAACCGGGCTGGCTGGGGAGCCTCCATCGAGGCGGGCCCGGGGTGAGAGTGCTCCTATGGCTGACCCTGCCGCAGCGGCTGGTCCGAGCTTGGCTGCTCCAGTTGGTCAGAGCTTGGAGGCGACTCGAGCTGCTCCTGCACCAATGGAGAGGGTGGCTTCTGCAGCACCGAGGCCAGTCCAGCAGGAGGCCCGGGTGGCTCCCGAGTAGCATGGTCATCAAGGGGCGGCTCCCGTTACGGAGCCTGAGGTAGTGACTTGGGCAAGGGCCGTAGCTGCTGCCATCGCGTCCTATAGTCTTCCGAGCCCACTTTCGATCGAGATCAGGGACGAGGAGGTTCGGGGAGTGGCCAGGACCGTGACCAAAGCGCCCCCCGCACAGGTGTCAACTCCCCAGTCGGCCTCTCGGGGCCCTGCAGATAGCGGAGCAAGGCCGCCCACCTCCGGAGAGGGTAAAAGGGAGGAGGCGCAACGTCGTCTCCCCTTCAAGATGGGGCCGGAAAGCTCATTCCTCCGGAGCCCCGAATTGGCCGAACGCATGATGACTTCTCGATCCAAACATGTGACTGACAGGGTATGGCCGGAATGCAGCTGGGCGACATAATCAGCGCCATCTTCCCCCAGCTCTACTCGGTAAGATGTCCTTTTCTTCTTTCTCTCTTTCTCTTTTTCTCCTTTTCTCTTTTTTTTTTTGAGTTGACCTCTTTTCATGGTGCAGGTCGGTGCCGAGGCCCTCTTCATTAAGGGTTGTTATCAGAACTGGGAGCCTCTCGAGCGGCAACAGGCAGTCGAGATCGAATCCCTGAAAGCCGACCTGAAGGAGAAGGCCAGGGCGAACGGGGCACTCGAACAAAAGGTCAAGGACCTGGAGAGGCAGCTCGCCAATGCCGAGGGGCGAGCGAAGAGGCTCCTGGAGGCCCACAACCTGGATCGGAGTCATTCGAAGAAAGCCATCGACGATCTCTCCACCGTTGAGAAGAAACTGAACTAGTATAGTGCCGAGGCTGATCGGCACAAGGAGGCTGCCCGAGCTGCCCAGGCGGAGCTGGTAGCAGGGAAGGAGAAGCTGGCCGCAACTAAGAAGGTGGCAGAGGTGGTGGCCAAGTCGACGGAGGCTGCCAAGATGGAGACCTCCGAGGCGAGGAAGGGTGCCGCCGAGGCCAAGAAAGGTGCTGAGGAGGCTGTTGCCAGATTCAAGGCCTCGGAGGAGTTCATTGCCGAGATCCATCAGATAGCGTCAGACTCCTTTTATAAAGGCTTCATGTTCTTGCACGGCCGGGTCGAGGCACTTGTCCCCGAGAAGAACCGCGATCGCCTCATATACCCTTCGGCCTCAGACACGGAGCCCGATGAGGAGGTTGTTGAGGAAACTGTGACCTCAAAGCCTCTGATGCCAGCCGCGACTGAACCATTTGAGATTAGAGACGACCAGCCAGAGGTTCCTGAAGGAGGGAACTCTCAGCCTCAGGGCTTAGTAGGGGGCCGGCCAGCATGGAGTAGCCCCTTTCTTTTTCTGTTTTACATCTTTATTTCTGTACTTAGTCAGGGTCGCCTAGCATGTCGGGGGCCCGCAAAATGCATGTAACTGATACTTAATCAATAAATCTTGAATTTCCTTGCAACCTATTTCTTTGCCCGGCTCTCCCCTCCTTTTTCTCTTTCTTTCACTCCCTTTCTTCTTCTTTTTCCTTCTCTCTCTTTATTTTTTTTCTTTTCTTTTCTTTTTTTTAAGGCTTGGGGAGATCAGAGAAAGGGGCTTCACCTTGGATGGGGTTGAGTTATCAAACTTCAATGCCAGCAAGTCGAGTGCAAGGCTATAGCATTTGAGAGCTGCTAGGCTCGGTGGTGTTGTCGACTGAGAGCTGCATGGCTCAGAGATCCCTTGGCCGGAGATCTGAACTTTGGTTTTGGGTAGGCATCCTGGAGCTGGGCTCGGGGATGTTAATGACTGAGAGTTGCATGGATCGAAGGTCCCTTGGCGGAGGTCTGAGCTCCGGCCTTAGGTAGGCGTCCTGGAGTTGGGCTCGGAGACTTTGATGACTGAGAGCTACGTGGCTCGAAGATCCCTTGGCCGGAGATCTGAGCTCCGATCTTGGGTAGGCATCCTGGAGCTGGGCTCGGGGACGTTGATGACTGAGGCTGCGTGGCTCAAAGGTCCCTTGGCCGGAGATCTGAGCTCCGATCTTGGGTAGGCATCCTGGAGCTGGGCTCGGGGATGTTGATGACTGAGAGCTGCGTGGCTTGAAGGTCCCTTGGCCAGAGATCTGAGCTCCGGTCTTGGGTAGGCATCCTGGAGCTGAGCTCGGGGACGTTGATGACTGAGAGCTAATAGTTTTATTTCCGTGCTTCCCTCTCGTTCTCTTTCTTTCCTTTCCCTCTCTTCTTTTCTCTTTTTTTTTAATGAGTGGGGAGATCAGAGAAGATGGTCACAGGATTTGATTGCCTTGGAGCTAGGCTCGAGGCCTTCCTGGCCGGAGAGCTAGGCTTCAGTCCAAGGGTTGCTTGAGGGCTTGGCTCAGGTCTTTGTCACCTTGGAGCTAGGCTCGAGGTGTTAATAGGAGCTGCTTAGCCCCATGATCCCTTGGCATCTCGGAGCTAGGCTCGGAGACGTTTAAGATTGAGAGCGACTTGGCTTAAAGGTCCCTTGGCCGGAGATCTAAGCTCTGGTCTTGGACAAGCATCCTGGAGCTGAGCTTGGGGACATTGATGACTGAGAGCTGCATGGCTTGAAAGTCCCTTAGCCGGAGATCTGAGCTCCGGTCTTGGACTGGTGTCCTAGAGCTAGGCTCAGGGATGCTTGAGATTGAGAGCGATGCGGCTCGAAGATCCCTTAACATCCTGGAGCTAGGCTCGGGGATGCTTGAGATTGAGAGTGGCGTGGCTCGAAGATCCCTTGACGTCCTGGAGCTAGGCTCGGGGATGCTTGAGATTGAGAGCGGAGTGGCTCGAAGATCCCTTGACCCTTGACATCCTGGAGTTAGGCTCGGGGATGCTTGAGATTGAGAGTGGCGTGGCTCAAAGTTCCCTTGACATCCTAGAGATAGGCTCGGGGATGCTTGAGATCGAGAGCGGCGTGGCTCGAAGGTCCCTTGACATCCTGGAGCTAGGCTCGGGGATGTTTGAGATCGAGAGCGGCGTGGCTCGAAGATCCCTTGACATCCTGGAGCTAGGCTCGGGGATGCTTGAGATCGAGAATGGCATGGCTCAAAGATCCCTTGATGTCCTGGAGCTAGGCTCGGGGATGCTTGAGATCGAGAGCGGCGTGGTTCGAAGATCCCTTGACGTCCTGGAGTTAGGCTCGAGAATGCTTGAGATCGAGAGCGGCGTGGTTCGAAGATCCCTTGACGTCCTGGAGCTAGGCTCGGGGATGCTTGAGATCATGAGCGACATGGCTCGAAGATCCCTTGATGTCCTGGAGCCAGGCTCGAGGATGCTTGAGATCGAGAGCGGCGTGGCTCGAAGATCCCTTAACGTCTTGAAGCTAGGCTCGGGGATGCTTGAGATTGTTCCCTGCAAGACATATAGATACTCGTGTAAGGAAAAAGTCATTATCATTATAATAGATAAGAAACCTTACATCATTGGTGGTGTCTTCTGTTGCCGCCAAGATCTTCGAGATGACCGGCCCCCTATGATGGGGCTTCGACCGCCTTGTAGGGACCTTCCCAGTTTGATGAAAGCTTGTCGCGTTCTCAGGACTGATTTGCCTCTGCACGGCATGGCACCAAATTTCCGGGCCCAAAGGTTCTTAGCCAGACCTGGGCGCTGTAGTGCCGGGCCGCTCATTGCCGGCGAGTTTCGCTGAAGTCACCGTCGAGCAGGTTGGGCCTGAGTCAATCCCAAGATGATGTCGTAGGCTGTAAGAAGCCCGTCAACCATAAAAGTCATCATAGCGGTGCTCTTGGAGGGGGCGTCATAAGGAAGCACGTCCGCGGAGCTTCCGTTATCAACCATGATGCATTTTTTTTTAGGATGGTTCACGATCGTCATCCTGACGACCGCAGCATCATTATTTACATTTCTCTCCCGCACAGCGGGAAGATCATTCTCAGGGTCTCCTGTCCCCTGGGTCCTCTCGAACGCGCGCGCAGCTCCCTAGGAGACTCGCCCACCGGCTTCACGGTGGGGTGGCTGTCGATGGTTGGAACCGGCGGGAGAGCAACGAGCGCCTGGGGCCCCGCTTGAGGTCTGCCCCCCGCAAACCCTTGGAGGTAGCCTATCTTGATGAGTTTCTCAATTTCTCACTTGAGGTTGCGGTATTCCTCGGTGTCGTGGCCATGATCGTGGTGAGGGCGACAATACTTCGTCTTGTCACGGCCGGTGAGGGACTTCAACGGTGGCGGGCGTTGTAGCCCGCTGGCTTGCTAGTTGATCCTTGCATACTGGCGAACCGGCGGGAGAACTTCGCTAGCCTACGCTCATGTTTCTCCAAGCGCCCTTCCGCTACGCACCTGATGGCTTCGTTAGCGGACCTCTCCGCCGAGGAAGACAGAGAAAGTGACGTGGGTGCCCTTGGGAAGGGGAGTCCCTGGCATGGCTGGTGGAGGTCTCTCAGGCTTGTGTCGTCACTGTTCCTCCATGGAGTGTTAATCTATAAAGAGGTGGAGGGCTTGGTCGCTCTCCCCTACCTGGCGCGCCAATCTGTTGCCGCCAAGATCATCGTGGCCCGTAGCTGCTGCCGGCACCGGAGTGCGCTCCCTTCGCCGCATGGCGGCACTCTAGTCCTGGATCTACAAAATAGGGGTTAGTGACCCGAGCCGGGATTCTCAACGGGGGCACTCCGACGGTCAAGTCAGTGACGATCCAGGAGAATAGATTCTCCTGGTCGAGCCCCTCTTGATGGACTCAACACGAGGAGGAGTGAGTTGTGTATAAGTGGGGTGCAAGTGTATCGGGGGAAGTGTGGCCTGGTTAGAGGGAGTCTCTGTGTGGCCCTTTCGCCTCGACCTTGCCTGAGAGTGCTGGTGGTGCCGTGTCCCTCTTCTTGGTGGGGGCTTTTACCTTCTTCCCCCTCCCTTTCTTTTTTTTTTTTTGTGTTCTGGCCTGTGCCTTGTTTGCCTGTGTGTTGGTATTGTTGTGTTACCTCCAAGTTTGTTGCAAACTAGATTATCGTTGGGCGTTCGTCTCGGGATCTCCACCGGGCTGTCAGGCGTGTGCAGCGGTGTCCCAGGGAGCCTTTTCCAATTGATGATAAGGAGAGCTGTCATGCGCTCCGACACTCTTTTTGGTCGCCTCATTCTGGAAAAACCTAGCAGTACCTCGAATGGTGGGCCGTCCCCAGGATTCGAATATCTCGGTTGACTTCCTCTCTTGGGTGAGATTTTGTTGTTAATCATTGAATGTAAATTTTGAGATTGTTGCAAGACGTTTATGTTGTAGGTTATGAAAAAGTTTAATGATATTAAAAATGATAATATTTTAATGAATCTGTATGAGGATTATTATTGAAAATATGTAATGAAAAATATGTTTAGGAGAATGCATGGATTTGCAAATTTGCTATTAGTGAATTAAATGATATTATATGGACATGGCATGCATATGTTAGTAGAATCTTTGATAGTTTATGTTAGCGATTTTGGATTGGATTACTTGATCTTCCATATATTTGTTGGAGATTATTAGGTATGTTGAACTCCAAGTAAATTTAAGATATATGAGAAGATTTAGATTACATTGCTACTGATGTGGCATTGAGCGAGGAAATGGATATTGAAAGATTTATATATGTGTTTAATCTATGAGGTATAATATTTTAGATAGTTTATTAATTGATGCTAAGAATCATGGCAAAATCATTCTTTGGGCAATAATATGATTAATTCTATTCATAAGAGTATTGATTTAAAGTCATTTACTTTGTTAGAATTAATGTTAACTTTTTAAGAGAAAAGTTGATATAGATTGTCTAACTGAATTGTCAAGGAAAGCATAAATAATTTGGATTTGGGCTGAATTATTGATGTTTTGAATAGATGATACAATTTTATACAAAGTATTGCCGCCAAGATCGTCATGGCCCGTAGCTGCATCGGCACCGGAGTGCGCTCCTCTTGTCGCCCGCCGCTCGTGGCTCCCGGATCTCCTCACTGGGTGCTGTCGCCTTGTTGCCCGGCGGTCCTCCGCTCCTGGACCTGCAAGACAACGGTTAGAGACCCGGGCCGAGATTTCCGGCGGGGGCACTCCGACGATCAAGTCAGTGACGATCCAGGGGAATAGATCCTCCTGGTCGGGCCCCTCTTGATGGACTCCGCTCTAGGAGGAGTGTAAAATGTGGGTGAAGGTAAAAACGTTACCAGGGAAGAATGATAGCGGGGACAGAGGGATGCTCTGTTCCTCCGCCTCTCCTTGTATCCCTCGATTTCCCCTCCACTGTGGTGGTAGTGGCGCTTCCCCTCTTGGTCAGGCTTGCGCTCGTGCTTGTGGTGATGGTGGTGGTGCCGTCCCCTCTTACTGGTGGGGGTTGCACTTCTTTTTTTCTTTTTTTTTTTCTCTCCTCTGTCTCTTGGAGTTGTTGTGTGTGTTACCTCCAGGTTGGTTGTGAACTTGGTTACCGTTCGGTGCTTGTCTCGGGATCCCCGCCGGGCTGTCAGGTGCATGCGCCGGTGTCCCAGGGAGCCTTTCTTGATTCATGATAGGGTGCGTTGTCAGGCGCTTTGACACCCTCCTTGGTTGCCTTGTTCCGGGAAATTTGGGGGTGCCTCGAACGGCAGGCCGCCGCCCGCGGGATTCGAATCTCTAGGTTGGCCTTCGTTCTTGGGTGATCTGAGCAGTTGATGAGGAACGTAGCATCTCGATCAATGCGCTGCCTGCCTTTTTATTGTAACTGGCAGTTTCAGGCGGTCAGTACGGTCTAGGAGGCGCTACTGTACGATCCTCTGGCAGCTCATCGATGTCTTCGGCTGGTGAGGACCTCGTTCGGGCTGGGGCCGAGCTGGGACAGCAAGGCTTGCTCCATCCTAGGCGTTCCGAGCTCATGGGGGTGCTTAGGTGGAGGACGGCGAAGTGTGGGCCCAGTCCGGAGGGCGCGCGCTTGGAGAGGCTCCACATCGGCGGGTGTGCTCTTGGCTCGACCTCGACCGCAGGGCACTAACCTTCGAGGGTCTCACTCCGAAGAGCGGAAGGCGGACCCGGTCTAAAGGGTGCGCGCTCGGAGAGGCTCCATATTGGCAGGTGAGTTCTTGGCTCGACCTCGATCATAGGGCACCAACCTCCGAGGGTCTCACTCTGGAGGGCAGAAGGCGGATCCGGTCCAGAGGGTGCACACTCGGAGAGGCTCCACATTAACGGGTGAGCTCTTGGCTCGACCTCGATCGCAGGGCACTAGCCTCCGAGGGTCTCGCTCTAGAGGGCGGAAGGCGGACCCGATCCAGAGGGCGCGCGCTCGGAGAGGCTCCACATCGACGAGTGAGTTCTTGGCTCGACCTCGACTGCAGGGGACTAGCCTCCGAGGGTCTCGCTCTGGAGGGCGAAAGGCGAACCCTATCCAAAGGGCGCGCGCTCGGAGAGGCTCCACATCGGCGGGTGAGTTCTTGGCTCGACCTCAACCGTAGGGCACTAGCCTCTGAGGGTCTCGCTCTGGAGGGCGGAAGGTGGACCCGATCCAGAGGGCACGCGCTCGGAGAGGCTCCACATCGACGGGTGAGTTCTTGGCTCGACCTCGACCGCAGGGCACTAGCCTCCGAGGGTCTCGCTCTGGAGGGCGAAAGGCGGCTTCGACCTAGGCGTCGAGCTCATGAGCTCCACCTGGCAGAGGACTGAGCTTGGCCTACTATTCTGAAAGAGCTCAGCTCAGCTCGGTAGTGGAATACGGGCTGGAGAGTTGACACGACGTCTTTTCTCGACGTGGCGCTCGTCGGTTCCTCCACGTCAGCGATCCTGCCACATCATTTGCCCTCCACTCCCGAGGCTCGTTAGTGCGCGGCGCTCGGGTCGAAGGGAGTAATTACGGTGCTGACGTGGAAAGGAGAAAATCTGGCATGATGATGGCCATGATTGCCGGCGCTTCAGGGGCCGGCCCTGCAGTCCAATACGGGGATGCCATGTGGCCATGTCCGAGGAGTAGTTAATGTGGGCACGGAATTCAGAGTGGGAGGACGCCTCCTACTAAGCTCGAACCGGGAGGACGCCTCCTACTGAGCCAAGAAGGAGGTGAAGAAGGGCTAGATCCCGGTTCCCTGATGATTACTGGACCGGGAGGACACCTCCTACTGAGCTCGAAGCGGGTTACGCCTCCCTCTCCGTAAGAAGAAGAAAAAGACGCCGGCCTCCGCTTGGAAGGACCGGCCTCGCCCTGACCAGTAGAGGGGCGGAAGCCCGAACCAAAATGGGACATCCTCAAGGACAAAGGAGAGGAAGAACACAAAGCAGAAGATCGGGAAGAAGACTCAACCCAAGAGAAGATCCCAGGCCCGAAGGAAAAAACTCTATCCTAGCAGGGGAGGAGGAGGAAGAAGAAGCTAACCTGTTCCTTTAGAAAACTCGAGGGAACTGGAATAAGGAGGAAGCTTGGGCACGACGGCAGCATGCATGGAGAATACAAAAAGAATAGATGGTTCGGGTAAGGCCTTCCTTTCATTTCGAAATGACCTGATGGAGTCGTACCGGTTCAGACTCTCCGCCAATAGAACCGCACCACGTGCCGCCCATCGACGAGAATGGCATCCCGGTCGCTCTGAATTTCGTGCCCATATTAACTGCTCCTCGGACGTGGCCACATGGCATCCCTGCAATGGACTGCAAGGCCGGCCCCCGAAGCGCCAACAATCATGGCTATCATCATGCCAGATTTTCTCCTTTCCACGTCAGCACTGCAATTACTCCCTTCGACCCGAGTGCCGCACACTAACGAGCCTTGGGAGTGGAAGGCAAATGATGTGGCAGGATCGCAGATGTGGAGGAATCGGCAGGCGCCACGTCGAAAAAAGATGCCGCGTCAACTCTCCAGCCCATATTCCACTACCGAGCTGAGCTGAACTCTTTCAGAACAGCAGGCCGAGCTCAGTCCTCCGCTAGGTCGAGCTCATAAGCTCGACGCCTAGGTCGGAGCCGCCTTCCGCCCTCCATAGCGAGACCCTCGGAGGCTAGTACCCTACGGTCGAGGTCGAGCCAAGAACTCACCTGTTGATGTGGAGCCTCTCCGAGCGCACGCCCTCTGGATCGGGTCCGCCTTCTGCCCTCCAGAGCGAGACCGTCGGAGGCTAGTACCCTGCGGTCGAGGTCGAGCCAAGAAATCACCCGCCGATGTGGAGCCTCTCCGAGCGTGCGCCCTCTGGATCGGGTCCGCCTTCCACCCTCCAGAGCGAGACCCTCGGAGGCTAGTGCCCTGCGGTCGAGGTCGAGCCAAGAACTCACCCGTCGATGTGGAGCCTCTCCGAGCGCGCGCCCTCTGGATTGGGTCCGCCTTCCGCCCTCCAGAACGAGACCCTCAGAGGCTAGTGCCCTGCAATCGAGGTCGAGCCAAGAGCTCACCCGCCGATATGGAGCCTCTTCGAGTGCACGCCCTCTGGACCGGGTCCGCCTTCCACCCCCCAGAGCGAGGCCCTCGGAGGCTAGTGCCCTACGGTCAAGGTTGAGCCAAGAACTCACCCGCCGATGTGGAGCCTCTTCGAGCGCGCGCCCTCTGGACCGGGTCCGCCTTCCGCCCTCCAGAGTGAGACCCTCGGAGGTTAGTGCCCTGCGGTCGAGGTCGAGCCAAGAACTCACCCGTCGATGTGAAGCCTCTCCGAGCACGCGCCCTCTGGACCGGATCCGCCTTCCACCCTCCTGAGTGAGACCCTCAGAGGTTAGTGCCCTGCGATCGAGGTCGAGCCAAGAGCTCACCCGTCGATGTGGAGCCTCTCCAAGCGCGCGCCCTCCGGACTGGGCTCGCACTTCACCCTCCTCCACCTAGGCACCCCCGCGAGCTCGGAATGCCTAGGGTGGAGCGAGCCTTGCCGTCCCAGCTCGGCCCCAGCCCGGATGAGATACTCACCAGCCGAAGACACCGGCGAGCCGCCCGAGGATCGTACCGTAGCACCTCCCAGACCGTACTGATCACCTGAAATCACCAGTTATACCAAAATGGCAGGTAGCGCGTTGATCGAGATGCTACGTTCCTCACCAACCGCTCAGATCATCCAAGAAAGAAGGCCAATCAGGAGATTCGAATCCCGCGGGCGGTGGCCCGCTGTTCGAGGCACCCCCAAATTTCCCGGAACAAGGCAACCAAGGAGGGTGTCGGAGTGCCTGACAACGCACCCTATCATGAATCAGGAAAGGCTCCATGGGACACCGCCGCATGCGCCTGACAGCCCGGCGAGGATCCCGAGACAAAAATCGAACAGTAACCAAGTTCACAACCAACCTGGAGGTAACACACACAACAACTCCAAGAGACAGAGGAGAGAAAAAAAAAGAGGAAAAAAAGAAGTGCAACCCCCACTAGCAATAGGGGACGGTACCACTACCATTATCACAAGCACGAGCGCAAGCTCGACCAAGAGGGCGAAGCGCCACTACTACCATAGTGGAAGGGAAAGCGAGGGATATAAGGAGAGGCGGAGGAATAGAGCATCCCTCTATCCCCGCTATCATTCTCCTCCGGCAACGTTTTCACCTTCACCCACATTTTACACTCATCCTAGAGCGGAGTCCATCAAGAGGGGCCCGACGAGGAGGATCTGTTCCCCTGGATCGTCACTGACTTGATCGTTGAAGTGCCCCCACCGAAAATCCCGGCCCGGGTCTCTAACCGTTGTCTCACAGGTCTAGGAGCGGAGGACCGCCGGGCAACAAGGCGACCGCACCCAGCGAGGAGATCCAGGAGCCGCGAGCGGCAGGAGGAGCGCACTCCGGCGCCGATGCAGCTACGGGCCACGACGATTTTGGTGGCAATCTTTTTGATAAGTTATCTTGATATCTAGTATTACATGCTAAATATATTCTTTTAGATAAGTTTTCTTTCAGGAGCTGGTTGCCTTCTATTTTTAACCATGAGTGGCGGTTGCTGGCACATGCTGAGGATGCATATTTTCTCGTGTGATATCAGAATTAGTTTCCTTTCGAGCCTTCAGTGGGACGATCACTAGCACATGACTGATTGTTGGTATATGTAGTTAGAATCTAGTCTCTTTCGGGCTAGTCACGGGTTGATCGTGGCCATTGTCAAACGGACTATTAGAGTAAAGTAGAAATGGTTGGCCATGATAGTTGTGACGTCTAGTAATTGAATGTGCATATTAATGTGATGCATTTTATTTTGATATAAATTGGTTATTCTGTGATGTATAATTTAAGTATATTTGTAAATTATTATTGACATATTTATGCATATATTAGAGATGATGATAATTTACTAAGCCTATAAAGCTCACATCTTATTTTTTATATTTTTATTACAGATCCGGAAGATCAATCAAGCTTTAGAATCAATCAGTGAGGAGCTAGAATTTGGGTGTTAATCTCTTAGTTAATGTTTTATTTTAAATTTTAGTTGAACTTTGCTTATACTGTATCCTATATTTCTAGTTAAATTTTCTCTACTTATTAATTTTAATGAAATACTCTAAAAATAATAAATAATTAATAATTTTTTTTTTTTATCGATATTAATTTAAATGATAGATCTTGCATTTTTATTAAAAGCGAAGTCTAAAAATTTATGGCCATCTATCATATATCTGGCCCAGAAATCGGTCAGGGCATCACAAGAAAATAAGGCCAATGGCTCTTCCATGACATTTCTAGTTTTTTAATTAAAAAACCCTAGCATCCTAACCGCTAGTCTTTTATTATAATAAGAAAAGCCAAGAGCCATGTGACTTCGTGTAATCCACCCACCACAAAACTCCTAACATCAATTAATAAAAAATAAAATAATAATTTTTTTAATCTTGGTTTACTAACTTGTATTAAAATATCGGTGCGTACACTCCAATTCAAAGGACCCAGACGTAGCACGTGAAGTCTCTTCCCAGTTCTACAGTGGTGCTTTTTTTTTTTTTTTCTTGTGACATCAAGAAGTGATGTCAGTGCATGGATGATTTTAACACATCAGACGTCTTTCATTGACTTCAATTTATGAGAGAGAGAAATAAAAACACTTCGTTGGCCTTCAAAACAAATGATCGTATACGTCACCAAGCTAATATGGAGTTTTGTGCAAGCTACGACCACCACGGGAGTGCCCCGCAAGCTAATCTACGTGTGAAATCGTGTGATTCTCCAACTAGCACCGCTCCGAACGCAAAACGTTTTAGACCTGCCAATGTTTTATCGAGCCGAGCTTGAACCCCGGATGGGCAATATCAAGTCAAATTTTGAATCAAATATTTAGAATAAATCAAGTTTAAACTTCTAAACATTTGTTGGATCAATGGCGTATCAACACCCTACTCGAAGGAAAAAAAATATACATGGATCCGATAAAAAAATCAAAAAAAGAAAAAAATCGTGTACGCGACACGATTTTGACATAATCTACATAGATTTCAATACGATTGACGGTCACGAGCAGTATTACAATCAAACTACGATCGGAAAAGTTACAGGACTCCGATTTGGACTCTGTTCGGATCGTTGATGCTCTATGCAGTGGAGGTTACAAATTTAAGGGCAGAGACACAGACAGAGAGAGGGAGGATGAAAAATTGGTGAGATGTCTTTTATAAAGGACTGATTAAGAGCTTGAGAGAAGAATTCAGAATTTCTTGTTGAGAGATGTACGGAGTTGAGAGAGAATTCAATGTGTAAGTTTATTTTTCATGGTGAAACCTTTTGCATGCCCGAAAAATTATTTTTATTATCTTTTTTTCTATCTTATGGTATCGACATCGATAATCGATGATCCCGTTCCGCTTCCGCAACAACCGATATTAGAGCGAGTTGATACCGATCCCAACAACTGGTATCAGATCTCAGGTTGTCCGTGGTTGATCGAGATCGAAGAAGATGGAGAAGACAAGTGTAATTAAAGTAAAAATCAACAAGTTCGATGGGAAGAGCAACTTCTCCCTCTGGCAAGCGAGGATGAAAGACGTGCTTATCCAGCAAGGGCTAATCAACGCTCTCATATGCGAGGAGAGACCAGACACCATAGAGCAGAAAACCTAGAAACGGCTTCAGATGTAGGCGGTAAGCACAATCCGCTTGTACCTGGCGGATGATGTGATGATCCATGTACTGAACGAGTCTTTCCCAACGGTATTGTGAGAGAAGCTGGAGGAGCTGTACATGGCGAAGTCCCTCACCAACACCTTGTTCCTTTGGAAGCAGTTCTATCAATTATGCATGGCCGAGGGACAAAGTGTGCAGGAGCACCTGAGTAATTTTCAAAGGATCCTCACTGATCTTCTCGGTGTCGGTGAAAAAGTTGAGAAGAAGACCCGGGCACTTGTATTGCTATTATCTCTACCGCAGTCCTTCGAGTCCTTGGTGACTACTCTTCTAGTAGAAAAGAGCACCATCAAGATGGAGGAGGTGACATCGGTGCTACTTCAGAACGAGGTTCTCAAGAGGGAGAATCATGCTTCGAGTTCAGGTGGGAACTCAGCGTTGGCAGTTTCTGGAGGTGTAGGCGATCGGAGGCGAAGTAACAAAGGATTGCGAGGAGGACGATCCAAGTGAAAGGATGCCAGCAAGATCAGGTGTTTCCGTTGCGATGAGTTGGGGCATCGTGTCAGAGATTGTCCGCAGCTCAGGGATCGGACGAGGGCTGTTACGGTGGTGGCCGATAGCGGCGACGACGGATACATCAGTGATGTATTCTCGATATTCGACGAGATATCCCCTTCTTCGCAATGGATTTTGGATTCTGCTTGTCCATACCATGTTTGTTGCAGGGAGGAGCTGTTTGACTCTCTAGACAGTAGAGAGGGTTCTGTCCATATAGCAGATGAATCGAGCTGTGCGATCGCGGGCATCGGGACAATCATCTTGAATGCACATGAGGGACAGTGAAGAAACTGGGTGAGGTCCGATGCGTATCCAGTATTAGCAAGAATCTAATTTCCCTCAGCAAATTGGACTCAAGCGGCTACATGTGGAGAGCCGGTGATGGAGTCCTAAAGGTCTTGCATAGTAATAGGATTGTTCTCCTAAGACAGAAGCGTGGGGGTCACTACCTCTTTACAAGGAGTCCAGTGAGAGGTGGAGTCCCTGGTGCAGACAGGAGTCCAGTGCGAGGTGGAGCTCCGACAGCAGGTGGATCGAGCACGGGATACGAGACTCGGGAGGACGGCAGGCGACGTCGCAAAGTGAAGTTCCTATTATCGCAGGAGACTCTCTTGAATAGATATCAGGTCGAGGAGAACACAGGACATGACAAAGATGGGATCGAGTAGCCTGGCTCGACTCCCATGTTTGCCTATCCATGATCAGGCGACTATCCCAGAGCATGGGGACGTTGGAATCCTTAGAAGCTCTCAAGTCAGGTGAAGGCGGTGCGTTGAGTCGAGGTGGAGTTTGTTGGACCATTGGCACCTCAACGCCCCACTTGAAGAAAAAAAATGCACGTGGGGCCCAGCATAGAAACCAGAAAAAGAAGGAAACCCGTGCGCACGACACGCACGGCACAATTCTAGCATAATCTGCACGGATCTCAATACAATTGACGGCCACGAGCAGCATTATAATCAAACTGCGATTGGGAGAGCTACAGGACTCCGATTTGGACTCTGTTCGGACCGTTGGACTCCTTGTGAGATGCTCTACGCAATGGAGGCTAGAAATTCATGGGTAGAGATATACAGAGAGAGGGAGGACGAAAAAATGGTGAGAGATCTCTTGTAGAGGGCTGATTGAGAGCTTAAGAGAAGAATTCAGAATTTTTGTTGAGAGATACTTGTACGAGGTTGAGAGAGAGTTCAATCTATAAATTTATTTTTCATAGTAAAATATTTTGCATGCCCGAAAAATTGTATTTGTTATCTTTTTTTGTTTCTCTTGTGGTATCGACATCTACAATCAACAATCGACGATCCCGTTCCGTTTCCGTAATAACCAGTATCAGAACGAATTGATACCGGTCCCAATACTATTTGATTCAATTTAACTATGATTTTAGTTAATAATTGTGTCAGGTATTTTATGATTAGTGGTGTGATAGATTTGCATTTTTAATGCCGCTAAACACACACACACTACTCTTCGTAACTATTCTTTCCATTCTTGGTGGCCCATCGTTTTCATTTCTACGTCGAGTCCCCGAATGCAGTCTTGGGCAATCAAATCAAAATTCCTTCTAAGGATGCGCGGTTGGTTCGTGTGAACAGCAAACACTCAAGGCGGAGACTGCAAATCCTGCTTGGCCAGAGGGGCGTGGTAGGTACCTGGTGCCCATCGGGTCGATGGGCGCCCGCGAGAGGCCGAGTAGACGGTTGACGGAGAAGCTACAAACGGCGATGGAAGGCACCATCAGATTTTATAATTTTTAAAAAAATAATTTTTTTTTATTTTTTATAATATTAATAAATATGTGATAATTTAGATAGTCATTATTTTTTAAGATTATTTAGAATATAAGTTATCAAGATAATTTAGATTTTCATGAAAAAAATATATTAAACATAGAAATTCTATGATACTTTTTAAATTATCGGTAATCTAAATAGTTTACGGCTATCAAACAAAATCATAAAGTAATTATTTTATATCTCCGTTGACTTTTCTTTGCAGGGATGCACGGAGGGCTGGGTCAGAACGCAGGGTCATAGACGGCCCGGGTAGCAGTCTTGGTGGCCCAATTCAAGTCTGGCGAACAGGCCGGTACGCGCCGTAGGACCCGCTTGTTCAGCTGCCGTGCTGGACGGCCATGATGCCTTGCTTGACTAAGGTTTATGTAAATGTTTTCCATCCTTTAATGCAAGCACAGTTTCATAATTCTTTTTAAAATTTTAAAAACAGTTGTTATAAATCAATTAGACCTGAACTAGTAAAACCAACCAATTTTCTACACCGTTTTCTCTCAATAACTTTAGGAAGGGTGATGTCATGGAACTTAACCCTGGAACCAAAAAAAAAATAGAAAAAAAAGAAAGGGTCCATGCCCTTTGGCATGAAAGAATTGCTGCAATTCACTGGCGGTGACCTGTAGGAGAGTGTTCTGGATGCAAAGAATCAAACCTTGCATGACATGTGGCAATGTTTTTTTCTTTTTTTCTCCCGTTCCATGCTCTTTGGATCGCCGCATATTTTTATATCGGTGAAGTAAGAGGCAAGTCTCATCAAACATTTCTGTTATAAGATATCTCGGGTATCCCAAATTATGTCTCGAAAGAAAGAATGATGTATTCTATATACCTTAAATATGAGTTCATGTGGACTCGGAGTCCTATCCATATAAAGATCTATACATCCACCAACCTTTGTGCCTTGCTGGCAAATGTATTTACTTTCTTCTTGAATTTCTTACTTTTCAAGGCTTGGATCCTGGAATCTCGGCCTATCTTAGAACCCTCCAAGCTACCTGGATGAGATTCCGAGGTATATTCCGTAAAGCTCCTATTAAGTCCAAAGTATCGGGCACTCGCTCCTCTCTACGTGATCGATTCTGGAGGTTTTGAATATCCTATCGCCCGAATCACGAAAACAACTATCAATAACAATGGAATTACCATAAGCCACATTCTTGCCTGTGATCTTCGAGAGCATATCACAATAATAATCCTGTAACGGTACAATTATGGTCCGATATTCTCGGGATCATCCATTCTGCTCAGTTCTTTTCTATAAAGTTTCCAAATTTCAAGGACCTCTCTGGTAAGTAATTTTTTCCTGTGCCTACTATTTTCCATCTGCTCCAAATCACTGGCCTGAATATCAAAGTATCCAGGCCCTTCCTAATTGTGGACCTTTTTTCAAGTCACTCTAGCAGTGACTCCGACCAGTCTATCTCTTCTTCAATTTCAGAGACGGTATCTATCGTTATAATTTTTATATAAAATAAGATAACAAGAAGGAAATCAGAAAAGCAGAAGTAAAAGAACCACATAATCGAAGTGCCATGGTTGGCCAACGAGACTGCAACTTTGTTAGTCTCACAAAATTGATATGTAAATTTGAAATGATCGTAACAAGTCCTTCAGGAACCAAATATATATTAAGAAGAGGTTGCAGATCTGGACATACCTCCTGCATGCATTGATCTAATTGATGTTGGTTTTCGAATCTCTTTCCAACCATTTGAGCCTAAATTCAGATAATAGGCCTTTTGCCCGGTCTATTTTTCAGTTTGAGTTAATGAAATACCGGTATACCACATGTCGGGCTCGACCACAAACGACAACAAACCATGCTGAAGTTTCCGTATGATCATCAGATATAGTCAACAATTTCACGCTGAGCCGGCAATGATAAGCCACCTACAACCTGAAATTGAAGCCTGGGCGTTTACCAGTTATTGTCAACCCGGTTTGTTAAATTCATTCAGGGTTGGTACGATAGATTTTTTTCCCAACTTCTGTTTTATTTAATCTTAAAAAAATCTATAAGTCCACAATTGTAAACAGAAGCCTTCAACCTACTCACAAATTAGACTCGTGATTCACATGATGTTTCCACGGCTCCTCAAGCCTACCAAAACAAGTGGGCCCGGCCATATACGTAGACCAACCTTTGTTTTTTCGACTCAGCGCACACATGCTTCATGCGTGAGGACTGCGAGTGATCCCAAGTTTTCGAACTGGCCTGACCATCTTGGTGCGTGGCTTTCTCGGACCAGCGCGAAGGAAGGAACAGCACGATTGATCTGGGCTATCTTCTGGGTAAAGTTAGATATTATATGTTGGGTGAGCCTGCAGCATTTGGATCTCTCCGGCCCACATAAAGATCCAGCCCATGTTTTTCTGGAGCGAACCTTGATCCATTGATTTTTCTAAATAACCCACTTGTAAGCTAGAGCTGTTCCAGTGGCTTGCACCGAAATATTTCATTATATAGCGTGCACAAAATAAAAAAGACTCGCCCTTTTGTTAGATTGCTTCTCCGAGCCACTAAAAAGGAAAGACGGACACAAAAATAACAAAAGGTTGGTTTATTCTTTTAATTATGCTACAAGAAAAACCGGAAAGGCTTGACTCAAAGATCTTCTCCCTCAAATATTGGCCTTCTCGAATATCTACTTATTAGAGGGCTCAATCGTCTCCCTCTTGATGCAATCAAACTCAAAAATTGGTCCAAGATAAACTAAAGCTGGTACTTTATTACATGATCTTATTTGCTAGCCGCTGGCCACCTTGCAAAGGTCCAACTGGGCATGGCATGCCTCAACCTCCACTGTTGGCGTAGAACCTTTGTCGATCGGGCGAAGCCGCTGGATTATCGGTTCGTTTCCTTGGATACTTACAAAATAGGTCCCTGATCGAATTTTCTCCGGCGGGGAACATTCCGATGCCTAAGTTAGAGAGAGTTCCAGCAATATAATGGAAAGTGTTGCCGTCCTCGTCGCCGCGCCCGTGCCGAGGATCAACCGATCCTCCCTGACCGCCTGGCAAGGGAGCCTCCCTTCCTGCGAGAAACCTGCAACAAAGGGGTTAGAGGACCCTGGCCGGGGATTCCGGCGAGGGGGCTCCGACGGTCAAGTCAGTAGACGACGTGGGGGAACAGACTCTCGCTCCCAGGCCCTCTAAAGGGTCCCAGGTTTGGAGAGTTAACTCGTGAAGGGGAAGCGCCGGGGACCGGAATCTCGGCTGGGCCTGCCTGCCGAGCTCGCGTCCAGTATTCCCCTCTCGGGATCTCTGGCTTTTTTCTCGGAGCGAGGCCTTGTGCCGGTGCTTCCTTCTTGTCCCCAGGCTAGTTGGCTTACCTCGCAGTCTCCGGATCCCTCCTCCTTTATCTCCCTCCGTTGTGTGCTTTCCATCGTGTGCTTGTCCTTTTCCTCCTCGAAAACTCCTCTCCCCTGTCTTCCTTTCTTTTCCCTTTTTGGTGAAGGAGGCCAGGCGGCTTTCCGACCTCGTCCACCGGGCCCAGCAGGGAGAAGGCAAGGACAGAAGAGAAAAGGAGGAGGGGGGCGGCGCTGGCAGAGCGGCCAGTCGTCAGGCTTCGGGCTCCGTGAGAGTGCTCTTTTCCCCGAGGGTGGGCGCCATCCGTTTACGGGGCCCGTTCCGTCAGGATCGGGTCTCTCGACTGCGGGACCTTTCGGGCCAATGTAAGTGACGTTCCGCGTGCCGCCGCCCTCCGTACGGGACGCCGTCTGGGGTCGGTACGGCCCGAGGGATGGCCTCGGGACCTGTTGCTTTCCCCGGGGGCCTCTCCGTACGAGCGGTCTGACCCCGGCTGAGTTGGACCTGTCTCCGGGGGCCAACTGGCGAGAGGCGAGGGATCGGCCGACCTCGGCTTAGGTGGACCCCTACTGGGTGGACACCTGGCGAGGTGGCAGGAGGTCGCCTGGCTTCGGCCGAGGTGGACTCGTCTCCGGGTGGCCACCTGGCGCAAGGCGGGGGGTCAGCCGACCTCGGCCTAGGTGGACCCCTCCTGGGTGGACACCTGGCGAGGTGGCAGAAGATCGCCTGGCTTCGGCCGAGGTGGACCCGTCCCCGGGTGGCCACCTGGCGCAAGGCGGAGGGTCAGCCGACCTCGGCCTAGGTGGACCCCTCCTGGGTGGACACCTGGCGAGGTGGCAGAAGATCGTTGCTTCGGCCGAGGTGGACCCGTCTCCGGGTTGTCACCTGGCGCAAGGCGGAGGGTCAGCCGACCTCGGCCTAGGTGGACCCCTCCTGGGTGGACACCTGGCGAGGTGGCAGAAGATCGCCTGGCTTCGGCCGAGGTGGACCCGTCTCCGGGTGGCCACCTGGCGCAAGGCGGAGGGTCAGCCGACCTCGGCCGACCTTACTCGGGGCGGACTCCTCCGAGCCCGGGCGCAGATGAGTCGGTGGGGGAACTCCGCGCCGAACTTGACCTCGGCGGGAGCTGTTTGCTTCAGATAGTCGTCGGGCGGTGCGGTCTTGCCGACCCTAGCTTTGAGGACGTGGCGCTGATTCTGGCAGGGAAACTCGCACGTGGCTCGCTCGTATTCGGCGATACCTGAGCCTGGCCACGTCACTGTCACGGCTGTAACAGTTGCCCCCCAGCCCGCCGTTCCGTCGGGGCATCGTAAAACGGAACGTCGGGATTAATTGCAGACATGACGTGGGGAGGCGAAGATCTTGCATCATAATTGGCACGATCTCCATTCGTCGTGGCTCGATGTGGCTGAAGACCTATGGGGGGTCGCCACGCGTCGTCCACTTGCCCGTAATCAATGCGTCGCTTCGGGGCAGAGGCCGTTACTCTGCTAACGAGGCGACGGTGTCGGGCGTGCGCCCACGTGGCGACCATCCAGTGGTCCGAGGCGGAATGATGGGTACGGCTGCTGCCGGCTGAGTTTGAAAGGGAGGGGACTTTCCAGAACGAGGCCTTTTCCCTTGCTTCGTGGGCGGTTTGCTGCAGGCTAACAACTTCTGCCGCTCGCGCCCGTCTGTGCATTTTTGGGTGGGTGTCTTCTTCTCCTTCTCTAGCCCCCTTCCTCTCTCATTTCTTATTCAGTTTCTTTGTCCTTTCCTTCCCCATGGCGCGCCGTCGCCATGTCTCTTCTAACCCGGACGAGGCCGGTCCATCCCGGCCGAGGACTCCATCTTCTTCCTCCTCGGATGAGGAGGTAATTCCAGAGGAGGTCCGCCGGCGCTTGCAACCCGGGGGTGTCACTATTGGCATCCCCAGGGGGGTCCGGTCCCCTCCGGTTGCGCCTGCCGTGCCCCTCCGTTCACTCCCCGCCTTGGCTTCTCTTCCTGCTCCGCCACTTCTTCCCGCCGGTCCCTCCGGTCATGCCTCTACCATGACCGAAGGTGATCTTTCTCTGCTCCGGGATGCCTATGGCATCCCGGGATCTGTTCGTCTGTTTGCTCCGCGGTCCGGGGAGCGTGTCACCATGAGCGGCCCCGGCCGCATTGCCTTCTACGAAGACTTCCTCCTCGGGGGTCTTCGTTTTCCTCTGCACCCTTTTTTCCTTTCCTTTCTCAGCCATTTCCGGCTCGTCCCGGCTCAGCTGGCTCCTAATGCCATCCGGGTCATCTTCTCCTTCATTGTCTTCTGCCATTTCCACGGGTTCGTTGCCCGTTTTTCACTCTTCAGGGCCCTGTTCACCCTGAAGAAGTGCTCCACCGATGATGGCTGGTGGTACATTTCGCCCCGGCCTAGGTGTCTCCGGTTCGACCTCCCTTCTTCGGTCAAGGGATGGAAGAGCCGGTTTTTCTTTGCTTCGGTCGACGACGTCGACTGGGCTTGGAGCGAACCGGACCGGTCGCCGAACCGGAGTTCTCGAGTCGAGCTCGCGGACCAGGAGTCTTACAGCCAGCTCCTGAGTGACGTGGTCCCGCCGCTCGAGGTTCTGCTTTCTGAGCAGAATCTTTTTGAGGCCGGCATCAGTCCCATCCGGGAGACCGGTGAGATTTGGCCCCGCATTAACTCCTGCCCTTCCCCCCTCTCTTTTTAAGATTGAACTGTCTGACCTTCTGATTTCTCCACTTTGCAGGGATGAAGTTTTCCTTAGAGAATCTTCTGGAGGGAGCGGCCCAGAGGGAGGTCGTCGACGTGGACGAGCCCGTGGTGAAGAGGGCTCGCACAGAGACGAGCCGGGAGGTCGCAGCGGCGACCGCGCCCGGCCTAGCTGCCGCTGTTTCTCCGCCCATACCTCCTCAGGGCGGCGCCCCTGGCGCCTCGGCCCCACGACCTGGCAACGCCGCCGAGAGAGCTCCGGCGCCCGCCGCTCTGCCCATCGCCGGGCCCACTCCTGTCAGCAGCCCCACGGCACCGCCAGTGGCGACCGCCGGTCCGTCGGCTGTAGCTCCAGCAGAGGGGGCAGCTGCCGCGGGGATCGGCCCGAAGGGCCCGGCGCCGGTGATCTCGCACCGAGACTCGGTCATCCTCGACCGAGGACTGGCGGAGAAGTTGATGGAGTACGCTTCCACCGCCCGGGACCGCCGAGCTCGGGGCGGCCGAGATTACGCGGATGCGCTGCTCGGCATCCTGCCCCAACTCTTCACGGTAAGTCAGAGCTTTCCCTTCTTCTTTACTTCCAATCCGAGGGCTTCTGCCTTGATACTGACATGCGCTGTTTTTGCCTCTGCAGATCGGGAACGACGTCCTCCTACTGAGGAACTACCTCGTAGGGAACGCCAAGCGGGACTCCGATCGGGAGCTAAAGCTTGGCAAACTCGCGGCCGATGTGAAGGACCTGATGGACAAGGGGGCCGAGCTGCGAGCTGAGAAGCGGGCCCTCCAGTCCGACCTGACACGTTCCGAGGAGCGGAACAAAGAATTGGAGGCCTCCTTGGCGGAGGAGCGGACCTCCAACCAGCGCCGGACTGAGGAGGATGCGGCGGAGAAGGCCCGCCTGCAGGCCCATTCCCTGTTTTTGGAGCGCCAACGGGATGAGGCCCGGCGAGAGGTGGCCGCGGCGAAGGACCGGAGCTCCTACATCAACGGGCTCCTGGAGGCGGCGAAGCGGGAAGCGCAGGAGGCCGTCCCCAAGTTCCGGGCCTCCGACGAGTTCACGTCGGAAGTCCGGGAGGCCGCCGTGGACTCCTTCCTGAAGGGGTTCCGGATGTGCCGGGAGAAGGTGGGGGCCTTCTTCCCCCAGCTGGACTTGAGTGGGGTCGTCGTCGGCGGCAGGAAGCCGGGGAGCGAGAGCAGGGTCCCCGGCGCGACCCAGGCGACACCTCAGGCGACACCTGTGGCACCTCCGGCCGGTGATGCCGCGGTCCCGGCACAGCCCCAGGAGCCGGTCGTCGTGGAGGTTGAAGAGGTGGCGCCCGCACCTCCGGCGGACGGCGCCGACCCTGCGCCCCAGTGACCTTTACTTTGTATTCTCGCTGTCTTCGTCCTCTTCTTTTTTCTTGGGGGGTTCCGGCCTGTCGGAGCTCCCAGTTTGTACTGAACACTTTGTAATGAAGACTCCTTTTTCATAAAAACTTGTCTATCATCTTTGCTTCTTTTTCTTCTTCTTTGTTTGTTTGTGAGATGTCGGTCTGGGACACCTGAGATAACTGCAGGCCTGGTCCTTCTATACTAAATCGAAGGACGGGGTCTGCAGAGCCGTGTTGCGGCAAGGCAAGAATCCTGAGCAGGTCCGACTTTGGGTTGCCTTCATGCTTGCGCGGACAGCACAGTTCCTGCACCATCTTCTGGGCCGAAACCCGGGATCCTCCGGACTGAGCTCGATGCCGCAGGCTTTCTCAAACCTTGCGCGGCTTGCTGAGCCGTGCTCCGGGCTTGCGTGGGCGAAGCGGATTCGGCGCCACCTTCCAGGTCGGAGCCCAGGATCTTCCGGACTGAGCTCGATGCCGCAGGCTTTTTCAAACCTTGCGCGGCTTGCCGAGCTGTGCTCCGGGCTTGCGTGGGCGAAGCGGATTCGGCGCCACCTTCCAGGCCGAAGCCCAGGATCTTCCGGACTGAGCTCGATGCCGCAGGCTTTCTCAAACCTTGCGCGGCTTGCCGAGCTGTGCTCCGGGCTTGCGTGGGCGAAGCGGATTCGGCGCCACCTTCCAGGCCGAAGCCCAGGATCTTCCGGACTGAGCTCGATGCCGCAGGCTTTCTCAAACCTTGCGCGGCCTGCTGAGCTGTGCTCCGGGCTTGCGTGGTCGAACTGGGTTCGACGCCACCTTCCAGGCCGAAGCCCAGGATCTTCCGGACTGAGCTCGATGCCGCAGGCTTTCTCAAACCTTGCGCGGCTTGCCGAGCTGTGCTCCGGGCTTGCGTGGGCGAAGCGGATTCGGCGCCACCTTCCAGGCCGAAGCCCAGGATCTTCCGGACTGAGCTCGATGCCGCAGGCTTTCTCAAACCTTGCGCGGCCTGCTGAGCTGTGCTCCGGGCTTGCGTGGTCGAACTGGGTTCGACGCCACCTTCCAGGCCGAAGCCCAGGATCTTCGCAGGCCTCCTCGCTGAAGTTTAGAGAAGAATTTTTAAAGTGAAGAAGCTTTGTTCAAGGAGCCGGGAGCCTTACATCACTGGTAGTACATTCTCAGGTTCGAGGGGTTCCATGTCCGGGGGAACCTGGCACCTCCCAGTTCTTCCAAGTAACATGCCCCGTGGGGGAGGGCTTCTGCTACCCGATAAGGGCCTTCCCAGTTGGGTGAAAGCTTGCCGCACTCTCGTGGCTGGGAGGCTTCTGTACGCCGGAGGACCAAGTCCCCGGGACGAAAAACCTTCGGCCGTACTCGGGAGTTGTAATATCTGGCTACACGTTGCCGGTATGCCGCCATTCGAATTCGGGCCTTGTCCCTTGTTTCTTCGAGGAGGTCTAGGTTGAGCATCATCCTGGCCGGGTTTTCTGTCTCGTCGTATTGTTCTACGCGCAGCGTGGGTATGCTGAGCTCGATCGGGATGACTGCCTCGGCCCCGAAGACGAGGTTGAATGGGGTTTCGTCGGTAGCTGTCCTTGGAGTGTGTGGTATGCCCAAAGAACGCTGGGAAGCTCGTCGGCCCACCTGCCCTTGGCTTGGTCTAGCCGCGTGCGGAGGCCCTGAAGAATGGTCCTGTTCGTGACCTCAGCCTCCCCGTTGGTCTGGGGGTGCGCCACCGAGGTGAAGCGATGCTTGATGCCGAGGTCGTTGCAGAAATCCTCGAACTCTCGACAGTCGAACTGGCGTCCGTTGTCGGTAACCACGGTGTGGGGGAGGCCGAAGCGGCAGACGATGGACTTCCAGAAGAATTTGGCGACGTTTGCTTCGGTGATTCTTGCCAAGGGTTCGGCTTCGACCCACTTTGCGAAGTAGTCGATGGCCACTATCAGGAACTTCCGCTGGCCGGGTGCCGGCGGGAATGGGCCCAGAAGGTCCATTCCCCACTGGGCGAATGGCCAGGGGGCTGAGAGTTGAGAGATCGGGTTGGAGGGTTGCCGCTGTACCGTGGCGTGGCGCTGGCACCGGTCGCATCTCTTCACGAAGTCAGCGGCATCCTCCTTCATCGTCTCCCAGAAGTAGCCTTGACGAGGGCCTTGTATGCCAATGCCCTGCCCCCCACGTGGTTCCCACAGATGCCTTCGTGAATCTCCTGGAGCACAAGCTTGGCTTCTGCGGGTCCAATGCACTTGAGGAGGGGATAAGAGTAGGACCTTCGATACAGCTGCCCGTCCATCAGGACAAACCGCACGGCCTTCTTCCTGATGAGGCGAGCCGCGTCTCGGTCTTCCGGCAGAATGCCGTCGGTGATGTACGCGGCGTACTTGTCCATCCAGCCGGGCTCTTGGCTGACCTGATGGACCCCCGCCGGTGCTTCGAGGCTTGGGACTTCGAGTCGCTCCACATGAGCGCGTCCCAGCATTGTGTCTGGCAGAGTCGCCAATCGAGAGAGAGCATCCGCGCGGGCGTTCTCCCCGCGGGGGATATGAAAGATGTTGAAACGCCGAAACTTGGACGCGCCCGCCTTGACGAGCTCCAGATACTTCGCCATCTGGGGGTCGTGAGCGACGTACTCCCCGGACACCTGCCCCGCCACGAGCTGGGAGTCAGTGAAAGCTCTGAGGTTGGTCACGCCCAGCTCGCGGGAGACCCTGAGTCCGGCGAGAAGCGCCTCGTACTCCGCTTGATTGTTTGTCGCGGGGAACTGGAAACGGAGCGCACATTCTGCGACGACCCCGTCGCCGTTGGCAAGGATGAGCCCAGCTCCGCTCCCTCCGGAGTTTGAGGCTCCGTCTACATGGAGGATCCAGGCGTCCTCTCCGGGCTTGTTGGCGCCGACCTCCATCGGCTGGGCCGAAGAGTCCTCCTCGGGCTCCTTGCCCAAACCTGCGCATTCGACCAAGAAATCGGCCAGCACCTGTGCCTTCATTGCCGACCTCGGTCGGTATGTAATGTCGAACTCGCTGAGTTTCAGTGCCCATTTGGCCAATCGCCCCGAGGTGTCGGGTCGGCTGAGCACCGCTTTCAGCGGTTGGTCCGTCAAGACGGCGATGGGATGCGCTTGGAAATAGGGCCTGAGACGCTGGGCAGATACTATCAGCGCAAAAACGAGTTTCTCGGGCCGGGAATACCTGAGCTCCGCGTCCCGGAGGAGTTTGCTGGTATAGTACACCGGTCGCTGGATCCCGTGGTCGTCGGTTCGGACCAGGACAGAGCTGACGGCCTCCGGGGTAACGGCCAAGTAGAGGGTAAGCTCCTCCCCTTCCTCGGGCCTGGACAGCAAAGGTGGTGATGCGAGCGTCTTCTTCAACTCCTCGAAGGCCTGCTGGCATTCCTCGGTCCAGGCGAAACCATTCATCTTCCTCAGCACCTTGAAGAAGGGACGGCAGCGGTCCGCCGACCTGGAAACGAAACGGCTAAGGGCCGCAACCCGGCCGGTCAGCTGCTGCACTTGTTTCTTGGAGGCTGGCTGCTCCATGTCCAGGATAGCCTGGACCTTCTCCGGGTTGGCCTCGATTCCTCTCTGGGTCATCATGAACCCTAGGAACTTTCCGGCGGAGACCCCGAAGGCGCACTTCGCCGGATTCAGCTTCATCTGGTGGCGCCGGAGGTTGCCGAACGTCTCTGCCAGGTCGGCTACGTGGTCCGAGTCAAGTTTGCTCATTACCAGCATGTCGTCCACGTACACCTGCATGTTGCGGCCTATCTGGTCTTTGAAGACTTTATTGACCAGACGTTGGTACGTCGCCCCTGCGTTCTTGAGGCCGAAGGGCATCATCCTGTAACAGAAAGTCCCGCGATCAGTTATGAAGGCGGTACGCTCTTCGTCCTCCGGATTCATCCGGATCTGGTTGTATCCGGAGAAAGCGTCCATGAATGACAGGAGACGGTGTCCCGAGGTGGTGTCGACCAGCTGGTCGATCTTTGGCAGAGGGAAGCTGTCCTTCGGGCAAGCTCTATTGAGGTCGGTGTAGTCCACGCAGATCCTCCACTTACCGCTGCTCTTCTTTACCATGACCACATTTGCTAACCAGCTGGGGTATTGGACTTCTCGGACGAAACCGGCGGCGAGAAGTTTCTCTACCTCCTCGTCGATCGCCTTCTGCCTCTCCATGGCAAAGCTTCTCTTCTTCTGGCGGACCGGGCGGCTGCCTGGGTCCACGTTCAGGCTGTGCATGATAATCTCGGGCGGAATACCCGGCATGTCGACCGCCGACCAGGCGAACACATCGGCGTTGGCACGGAGGAACTCCAGCAGGCGGGTTCGTTCCTCTTCGGGGAGCTGGGCCCCAACTTGCACCATCTTCAGAGGGTCTGAACCAAGGGGAAAGGAGAGCAGGCGCTCTACGGGCCCTCCCCTGGGTTCCTTTTCTCTTAGGTCGAGGTCCTCGACCTCGCGGGCGAGCTCTGCGCCCTTGATGCCCGGGATTGTCTGCAGGCAGAGCGGGACTGGCTGGATCGTCCCCTTCATTTCCCCGAACCCGAAAGGCGTGGGGAACTGCACCAGCAATCTCCTTGTGGAGATAGTGGCGTCTAGTCGGTTGAGCCCCGGTCGCCCAAGGATGGCGTTGTAAGGGGAAGGGATCTTGACTACAGTGAAAGTTACCATGATGGTCGCCTGCCGAGGTGGGGATCCGGCGGTAACTGGGAGAGTGATCTCCCCTTCGACTCCCACGGAGTCCCCTGTAAAACCTACCAGTGGGGTGTGCACTGGCTTTAGCTGGTCGAGAGACAAGTTCATCCGAGAGAAAGCGTCATAAAAAAGTACATCGGCCGAGCTTCCACTATCCACCATGATTCGATGTACAGGATGTTTCGCGATGGTCATTTCGACCACCACGGCATCATTGTTTACATTGTCATTAGACTCCCCTCCCTTGGGAGGGGTTACATTCTCCGGGACTTCCCGGGCTCTCTTCTCTGCTCGGCCAGATCCGCGTGAGATCATGCCCACGGGCCTCTCTGTTGGCCGGTTGTCGATCGCAGGGACAGGTGGCAGGGCCGCGAGCGGCTGCTTTTCGGAGGGAGCCTCGTTCTTGACGAACTTCCGGAGGTATCCCCTCCCGATCAGCTCCTCGATCTCCCGCTTCAGGTGGCGGCACTCCTCCGTGTCATGCCCGTGCTCGCGGTGGAATTGGCAGTACTTTGATTTGTCTCGGGCTGCCCTCGGGTTCTGAGGTGGAGGTCGGCGGAGATAACGCTCGCCCTCGATTTCCATAAGGATTTTGGCTCGAGGTGCGAGGAGAGGGGTGTACCTCCGCTCGGGGGCAGATTCGGCCCTCGGCCTTGGGTTCGGGCGAGGGTCGACTGGTGGCCCGGGCCTCCGAGCTCCCGGGGCGTCTCTCGGGGTCGACTTCTTCAAAATCTTCCCGTCCAGCTCTCGACGGGTGCGGTCGGCCTCCTCCGCTCGGATGTACTTGTGGGCGCGGAGGAGGAGCTCGGAATACGTCCTGGGCGGCTTCTTGTCCAGGGAATAGGTCAGGCGGGACGTCTTGAGCCCGCGCTTTAGAGCCAGCATGGCGACGGGCTCGTCTAAGCTGTAGATCTCCAGGGCCGCGGTCTTAAATCGGGCGATGTAGTCACGGAGCAGCTCCTGGTCCTGCTGGCGGACGGAGAAGAGGCTGTCCACCTCCCTTGGCACCTTTCGACAAGCGTCGAAATGCGCCACAAACTTTCCTTCCAGCTGCTGGAAGGAGCGAATGGATCCGGGCTCGAGACGGGCGAACCAGACTCGGGCGGCCTTCCGAAGGGTTGCAGGGAAGGCGATGCACAGAAGGGCGTTGGTGGCGCCCTGGACCCTCATGAGAGCTTTATAACTCTCCAAATGGTCCAGGGGGTCGGTGGTCCCGTCGTAAGGGTCCACCTGTGGCATGCGGAACCGTTTCGGGATCGGTTCCGCCTGAATTTCTTCGGAGAAAGGGGGGCGGGAGTCGTAGCCCGCCGGGTCAGCTGACGAGTTCTGCAGGTCGGCAAACCGTCGGGCGAACTCCGCCAACTTGCGCTCGTGCTCTTCTAGGCGCCTCTCGGCCTGGCGCCTGATGGCTTCATCGGTGGAGTCTTCCACCGAGACTGCGTGTGAGGGAGGCGCCGATTGGTCTCGGCGCGGGGTCCGGACCCGGCGTCGCTTGCTGCGATGCGCCGTCTCGGCCCCATCGGCCGGGGATCGACTCTCGTGATCCTCCGAGCCGGAATAGTCTTTCTTCGGGGGAGCTTGGCGGCTCTCTCGGGGGTTGGAGATGGCTTGCGGATGGGACGGCCTGCCCTGGATTGAGCGCAGGCTCCCACGCTGTCCCGCGACCCGAGCCGCGGGGGTCCCCGGCTGCGGCTGAGTGGCCAGGGACCGTTGCTGATGCTGGAGCTGTCGGACCGCTGAGGTCAAGGTCTGCAGCTGCTGGACGATGGCCGCAAGGGATCCGTCCGCCGGGGTAGGCTGCTGCATAAGAGGAGGGGGAGCCGGAAGCTCCCGTTCGGGGGTGTGGCCCCCCGGTGGGGAGTGGGCTTCTCCCACATGGCTGGTGGACGCCTCGCGACCACGAGTGACCACCATTGCTAGAGAGCGTGACACCTGCAAAAAGCTAGTTCCCACTAGGGGTTAGTGTCCTGCCCCCCTACCTGGCGCGCCAATCTGTTGCCGTCCTCGTCGCCGCGCCCGTGCCGAGGATCAACCGATCCTCCCTGACCGCCTGGCAAGGGAGCCTCCCTTCCTGCGAGAAACCTGCAACAAAGGGGTTAGAGGACCCTGGCCGGGGATTCCGGCGAGGGGGCTCCGACGGTCAAGTCAGTAGACGACGTGGGGAACAGACTCTCGCTCCCAGGCCCTCTAAAGGGTCCCAGGTTTGGAGAGTTAACTCGTGAAGGGGAAGCGCCGGGGACCGGAATCTCGGCTGGGCCTGCCTGCCGAGCTCGCGTCCAGTATTCCCCTCTCGGGATCTCTGGCTTTTTTCTCGGAGCGAGGCCTTGTGCCGGTGCTTCCTTCTTGTCCCCAGGCTAGTTGGCTTACCTCGCAGTCTCCGGATCCCTCCTCCTTTATCTCCCTCCGTTGTGTGCTTTCCATCGTGTGCTTGTCCTTTTCCTCCTCGAAAACTCCTCTCCCCTGTCTTCCTTTCTTTTCCCTTTTTGGTGAAGGAGGCCAGGCGGCTTTCCGACCTCGTCCACCGGGCCCAGCAGGGAGAAGGCAAGGACAGAAGAGAAAAGGAGGAGGGGGGCGGCGCTGGCAGAGCGGCCAGTCGTCAGGCTTCGGGCTCCGTGAGAGTGCTCTTTTCCCCGAGGGTGGGCGCCATCCGTTTACGGGGCCCGTTCCGTCAGGATCGGGTCTCTCGACTGCGGGACCTTTCGGGCCAATGTAAGTGACGTTCCGCGTGCCGCCGCCCTCCGTACGGGACGCCGTCTGGGGTCGGTACGGCCCGAGGGATGGCCTCGGGACCTGTTGCTTTCCCCGGGGCCTCTCCGTACGAGCGGTCTGACCCGGCTGAGTTGGACCTGTCTCCGGGGGCCAACTGGCGAGAGGCGAGGGATCGGCCGACCTCGGCTTAGGTGGACCCCTACTGGGTGGACACCTGGCGAGGTGGCAGGAGGTCGCCTGGCTTCGGCCGAGGTGGACTCGTCTCCGGGTGGCCACCTGGCGCAAGGCGGGGGGTCAGCCGACCTCGGCCTAGGTGGACCCCTCCTGGGTGGACACCTGGCGAGGTGGCAGAAGATCGCCTGGCTTCGGCCGAGGTGGACCCGTCCCCGGGTGGCCACCTGGCGCAAGGCGGAGGGTCAGCCGACCTCGGCCTAGGTGGACCCCTCCTGGGTGGACACCTGGCGAGGTGGCAGAAGATCGTTGCTTCGGCCGAGGTGGACCCGTCTCCGGGTTGTCACCTGGCGCAAGGCGGAGGGTCAGCCGACCTCGGCCTAGGTGGACCCCTCCTGGGTGGACACCTGGCGAGGTGGCAGAAGATCGCCTGGCTTCGGCCGAGGTGGACCCGTCTCCGGGTGGCCACCTGGCGCAAGGCGGAGGGTCAGCCGACCTCGGCCGACCTTACTCGGGGCGGACTCCTCCGAGCCCGGGCGCAGATGAGTCGGTGGGGGAACTCCGCGCCGAACTTGACCTCGGCGGGAGCTGTTTGCTTCAGATAGTCGTCGGGCGGTGCGGTCTTGCCGACCCTAGCTTTGAGGACGTGGCGCTGATTCTGGCAGGGAAACTCGCACGTGGCTCGCTCGTATTCGGCGATACCTGAGCCTGGCCACGTCACTGTCACGGCTGTAACAGAAAGTTTTATGAGGAAGTGAGATGGTGAAAATATTCTCTTGCCAGGCTTATCTTGAGTGTCTCCTCTTACAAATATTTAAAGTGGTTGTCGTGCCAGTGTGTAGTTAGGCTCACCCATCTATGGTTAGGATGGGGCTAATTAACTTTACCTCACATATAATCATAAGTGGTTGCCAATTGATTATGACAAGTCTGTAATAGTTGGAATTGGAGTTAGTGGTCCGTGGCCACTCCGATATGGTTGCGATTGGAGATGGTGGCCACGCGGTCAATTGTAACAACCGTATCCACGTTCGAAGATTTGAGATCAACCGAAGATTCATTTCTGGAACTCTTCTTCAAGAGGGACCGATGTTGAATCGGCGGAATGTCTTCGGGCTTATCCTCTCCGGGGCAAACCGAAGACACCTCTGTCATTTGCATCGGAGCTTTTTCATTCGGAGTGGGTTGTGAAGTAAAGCTACCATCATTTTCAGACCAGTCTTCTTCGGATCAGCTTTCTTTGATTGATGTGAAGGAGAATGGTCTGTAGCCAGTCGTGGAGGTACTCTTCGAGACCAACGCCTTCGGCTAAGGCCGAAGAATGACCCCACGATGTGACCAGGGCGGTGATGCGGGGTCGTCGCTTTATCTACCCACACAGTTTCCTCCGGGCACTTTGGTTTAGACGTCCGGTTCAGAAAGAATTTGATGAGCGGTTGAATTGATAATTAACCTGTGCTGAACTGACATATCACAACAGTTGCTCCCCACTTTCAGTTTTCGAAGCAATGATTTACCTTGAAAAGCGAAAGTATTAATTGATTGTCATTTTCTACCAGAAAAAGCGCAACCAATGATGGTAAATCTTCGGTCCGGTCACTCATCATAACTGACATTTGATTCGAAGATCAAGTTGAAGATAGGTGTCGCCTTCCTATTAGAACATGAAAAGAAAAGGGCCAGTTAATGGGTCGTGTCTCTTCCTTCCATTGCGATGATTCGATCGATCCTTTAATTAGGATCTAGGTAGAGGATGTGGCCTTATCCTGTCTCATGGAGAAAAGGTATAGACTTCATCTCAGTCGTCAAGTGAGGTCACGCGGATTAGGGCTTTTGGTTCTTCCCGTGTCGAATCAGCTTGGCGTCGCTTGGAACTTTGCACCCGTCTCCGACGCCTGTACAGATGGCATAATAAGGGGGAGGATGCCTCTTCTTTCGAGGAGAAAAACTGAAGCACCTTTTGCCCCCTATATAAACGGGGGATGGACCGGTTGAAGAAGCTTCTTCGTTTCTATTTGCTTTTGATTTTCGTCCAGCATTTTCTTGCTTCTAGTCCTCAGTTTCCTCCGCAGGTAGGGTCTCCTTACTCCTTCCTTTTTCCTTTTCTAGCATGGTTAGATCTTTAGAGGTTCGCGCCGCCGGCAGGGTCTCCTCTGGCAGGGGAGAGGCTGGGCCTTCAAGTGCTTCAGGTCCTGTTAGGGATGTCGTTGCTGAAATTAGACTGGAGCTGGTTCCCAGTTCTATTTCTCTTAAGAAAATAGCCCACATTCAGGAACGTTATCGCATTCTCGAAGGCTTCCTTCTAGTGCTCCCGAAGCTTGAAGAACAGGTAAATAGACCTCTCGTTGGGCGCATTGCTGTATACGAAGATTATTTGAAAGCCAGTCTTCATTTTCCATTATATCCTTTTCTCCTTAGGATCTTTAGTATGTATCATATTGTTCCTACACAGTTAACTCTAAATAGTATTCGGAACATCTGCGAGTTTCTGGTCCAATGCCACATAGCTAATGTAAGGCCTAGGACCAGTCTATTCACTTTCCTCTTTGTCTTAAAGAGGAATTTCTATGGTTATTGATGGTGGGTCATCGGCCCTCATCCCGGCCATAAAATAATGAAGGACATGCCTAGCGCCATCCATAAGTAGAAGCCCAGCTTTATCTTTGTCTCATCTACTCAGCCATGGGATTTCAATAGTGAGTGGAGAGAGCCTCGCTTGGATGCTAATGCCGGCAAAAAGGTTATGGAAGCCGACCAACCTAACTATACTTTGTTGTCTGGTTCAGAAGCCATTTCCATCCGAGAGCTTTTAGAAGAGCGGAACCTTCACCTTGCTGGGATCAGCGGGTACTCTACATTAGGTATAAATGATAGAAGACTCCAACTTTTTTTCATTTCATAGCTTTTCGGTTCAGCTAATTTCGATACCTGCTTTTATCTGTAGGTGGCAGGATGAGGCCTAATCTGAGCCTGTTCCATCAGTCTGCCAAAAGGAAGACAGTTCAGGCCCCTTCTTTAGGATCAGAGGTCCGAAAAAAGGCCTGAGAGGAGGGGACCAGCATAAGTGCTACGTCCTCTAGGGGGATGTCTGGGGGGGACGAAGTCCTGCCAATGGAGCTTTCGACTAAGCCTTTATCGAGGGCCAGCTCTCCGATCCAAATCATGGAGAGTCTGACTTCGACGGTCGATGTACAGCCACCTTGCCCCTGCGATGGATAAGGACAAGGTGCCACAAGCTGAAAAGAAGTTGATAAGGAATACTCTTCTAGATAGGGACTACGACATAGACCTCTCAAGATTCTCTGACACGAGGGGTCTCGCACTCCCTGACATGGCTAGGCGAGTGCTGAAGGGTGTTTTGCTACCCCGTGATTGGGCAATCACTCAGAACCGGCATCTCGCTAAAGTATCCGACTTTGAATTCTCCTCCCTACCGAAGGTAAGACAGCTGTAACCTCTTCCATCTTCGTTTGGTTGTTTATATCATAATAAATCTTATGTTTTAATCCATTGATGCAACCGGTCCATGACATCACCTTTTTAGAGGAGGGCTTGGAGGGCTTTGACAACTTTCTCAACAGCTTAAAGGAGGAGCTTCAAATGGCCAAAGCCGAAAAGGAGGTGGCCAAGGAATTAAAGCTATCTATGGAAGAGAAACTCAACCGCAAAGACGTCGAAGTTCAGGATTGGAGAGGTGAGTTGAAGAAGGCTCAATTGAAGATCTCTGATTTAGAGGCAAAGCTGAGGAAGAGGAAGAAGAAAATTCATTTCTTGGAGCATTTTGCCAAGGAAAACCAGAAGAAGGCTGAAGATATGGCCAAGATGATCGACAAGGCGGTCAAAAGAGCCGAAGAAGCGACTCTAAAGTTTGAAGCAGCCGCGAAGGAATCCAAATCCTTGAGGGAATGGATGGCCAAGGCAGTTGAAGACTTCAAAAAGTTTTCGCAGTTCAAAAAGGATGTGATGTGGCAGGATCACTGATGTGGAACCCATGTTAGACCATGTCAAACGCCACGTCAGATGAAGCTACCAGGTCAGATTTTTTCTTTTAAGACTCCTTCGCCCGGCTGTGCTCCCTTCGGGTTGAGACGCTATGATCGAAGTCGAGCTCCGCCCCTCCTTCGCCCGGCTGCACTTCTTTCGGGTCGAGATGCCGTGGTCGAAGTCGAGCTCCGCCCCTCCTTCGTCCGGCTGTGCTCCCTCTGGGTAGAGATGCCATGGCCAAAATCGAGCTCCGCCCCTCCTTCGCCCTGTTGCGCTCCCTCCGGGTCGAGACACTGTGGCCAAAGTCAAGCTCCGCCCCTCCTTCGCTCGGCTGTGCTCCTTCCGGGTCAAGACGCCATGGTCGAAGTCGAGCTCCGCCTCTCCAGATCGACCCCGCCTTAGATGAAGAAGATTTGCAGCCGAAGGATGTCGCCACCCTCCTGGGATGACGGCATGCCACCTAAGGACCATGAAGAGATGCCTGCCAGACCGCGATGATGGTCTCAGCTGCCACTTACGCCAAAATGGAAAGAATCCCCCGATCGAAGCTCTACGCTCCTCACCAATCGTCTGCACCTTCCAAAAAAGAAAGTCAACCAGGAGATTCGGATCTAGAAGGTGGCGGCTCCTCGATCGAGGCCCTGTTAAGTTACCCGAAAGGGAGCGACCAGAAAGAATGTCAGAGCAAATGGTAGGTTTCATACCAAAAATAAGGAAAGACATCCCATCCATGGCACGAAACACCGCCCCATATACCCGTAAGCAAGGGGAGATCCCAAGGTAAGCAGCGTGCAACGGCCCTAGCTAAAAGGGCTCTCCCAAGGTTCAAACGAGGTAGGTCAAGCAAACCCAGTTTGAGTGAGGTCACAAACGGGCAAGAGGAGGGCAGCGCATAGGAAGATCACCACTCTAGGCTACCGCAAAATCCGTAGGAGGGGTCTTGATAGACACAGCCGCTCAGCTCAAGCTCTTCTCTGCTGCCACTCCTATACTCTGCTCTCGACCCACTCGCAATCTCTTATTTCATAAGTTCTCCTCCTAGCGTGGAGTCCACCCTTGGAAGTCGACCAGGAGGATCTGTTCTCCTGGATCGCCACTGACTTGAGCATCGGAGTGCCCCCGTCGGGATCATCGATCCGGGTCTCTAACTCTGTTTTGCATGTCTAGGCATTCAAGCAGGATTCTGAGCGACATGAGTGCATTTCGAGTTCGACCTCAGCTACAAGCCACCATGATCAGGCAGCAACAGGATGTAACTGAAGCAAGCTTATTCAGTTACAAATACGGCTTCAATGATAGACTTAAAAGGGTCGGCAAAGTTTTTCATGACCTCAACCTCTCCAGCATCCCGGCATATGAAATCGAAGAAGAGGATGAGGAAGGATCTGTGGCCCCTACCGAGACTGAAGAAGTATCAGCTCAGACTAAGGAAGTCCCGATCGTGGCAGAAGAGTTAGCCATGGTAAGTCCGGCAGCCTTGACCCTAGCTGAAGAGGCCTAAGTTGAAGAGGCCTTGGCTTCAGTTCAGATTGAGGAGATCCTTCCTTCCGCCGACCCAGAGGTTTCCACAACTGCTTGATAGAGTCTAGCAGGCCTTATGCCTTGTACTTTTTTCTTTTCTTTTGTAAGAGGGATGATATATAATTAACACCCTCTTAAATATCAATAAAAGCTGACTTTTTCTTCTAACAAGTAATAGTTTTTGAACTGGAATGTCCAATGAAAAATTTTCTAAGCGTAAAATCTTCGGATAGGTTATAGCCCTCAAGATAGGAAGCCGTTTGCCAACTCAAATGCGAGTTTCTTTATTGCTTGAAGTCTTCAGACTTGGCTTTGATAAGGCTGTTGACCTTGGCTGTAAGCCGAACAGTTCGACTCCTTATCAAGTCAATTTTTTCTGATCATAAATTCATCCCTTCAGCTTTATGACTTACAATTAAGGAATCCCATTTCTGAGAGCAACTTTTGGTTTACCGATGGTATGACATTCTGCTTCTGCCAGCTGTCAGGCCATCATTGGGGAGGCAGTTATTGCACAGATCGTGGGATCATGTCAATCGTAATAGTTAAAGCTGCATACGTCAAGAATCAGATCGGTCGCAGCCTTTCAACTTCCAGTGATTCCCCCATGTAGATCGAGACCCTTATTAATTAGGGCAGGCATACATGGCATGATCGAAGACTCACTTGAAATATGAGTGTTTAATATGAGCCTCTGGCATTCCCTGTATAAGAAAAGGGGACTCTCAGAGATCAAACTTTTATCTACTTTTGGCAAAGTTGCTTTCCGCACCATTTTTCTCTCCTTTCCCCTACGCCACTTGAAAGGCTTATCGAAGTATGAGGCCAGACATAGCGAGGCTTAGACAGGTGGCGAGGAAGCGACTGGCGATGGGCCCTCTGGTGAGGAGATCAAATCGATGGCAGAGTTATATCTTGGTGCTGCCACGGGTCCAGATTGGGGGTGACACCCCCATCGAAATAGGTTCTTCCTCAGGAGAAGAACAAGTCTCTCCGGTGAGAACTGTTTCGATGGGGCTGTCCAAGGGGCAAGCCCGTCAAGCACTAGCAAGACTCCTTCATGTGCCAGATATGTCAAACCCATGATCCCAGCTACAGAAGGGAGGAGTTCTGGAGGGTGCGATACATCCGCCACCAGTACTTCCCCCTCCAATCTGAGGTGGATGAAGATTTCATCTGTTATTCCTGATGATGGAAAAGCAACTAAGGGGCGAAGGTCCGGGAACCCTCTTTTTGCCATCCTTCCTAGAATATTACAGGTAAATATTGGTGTGCGCATCATATGTTTATCCATGTCAGTCATGCTGACCTTATACATATTCTTCTTTGGCAGATCTCTCACGACATTCTTTATTAGAGGAGAATGTTTGTGAGTCTATTGACTTCGGCGAAGGCCTTCAGAGCTAGATGGCTTCGGCCGTAGCTGAGAGAGATGTTGCTAAAGGGCTCCGAGTTACTGCTGAAGAGAAACTAGGCCAAGCTGTCACCTCCAACAGTGCCTTAGAATGGCAACCAAGGATGCTTGAGATGTAAGCGGCCGATGTAGTGGCTGACTTATAGAAGAAAAGGAGGAAGGTAATCTCTACCGAGCTGCTAATGAGAGATTGCCTTCGAGATGCCAAGAAGGTAAAAGCCCAAAAAGCCGAGCTGGAGAAGAGAATCGACAGGCTGGAGACAGATCTCTCGTTGGCCAATCAAAGGATGGCGCAGGCTGAGGAGAGTTCTTCTCAGGCTGTTGAGGCCTACAAGGGATCCCAAGCCTTCAAAGATGAAGTACATGAAGCTACGGTGGAAAGCTACCTTCTTGGCTACTCAGATTGCTTGGGTAAGGTCACGAAGCTTTATCCCAGTTTGGATTTCTCTCTGGCTGCCGTTCCGGGTGACGGGATGGAGGAAATAAAGGCTCCAACTGAAGAGATGTTAGTACCTCCCATCAATGAAAGTGGGGCGGCCATCCAAGAAGCCTCCATCCCTACTCCAATTGCTAGACCGGCTAATGAGAAATAGAACTGCTATTTTTCTTCTTCTCTTTTTCTCTTTTTTTTTGTAATCCTGTTGATTGTACAATTCTTTCATTAATGAATGAAGATATTTGTTGGTTGTACAGACATGTTCCAAAATAATGTTAAGTGTGAACTCTTCGGCATAGCAGATAGTAGAAAAGTCTGTCCGTTCACTTGGATCGAATTTGCCACTAGGATAGGCCGATTAAGCCATCCTCGGGGTATCTGTCAATAACAAAGTGATTTGTTTGAATCCACTTCAGCACGTCTATGGATTTATCGTAGGGTAGATCACTTAGACCATCCCTGCACCTTCGATTGATATTAAGACAGGTTCATTAGACCCATTTTGGCATGTCTGTGGATTTACCATAGGGTAGGTTATGTAAACCATCCCTACGCCTTCGATTGATGTTAAGGTAGACTGATTAGGCCCACCTCAGCGCGTTTGCGGATTTACCGTAGGGTAGATTACGTAAACCATCCCTGTACCTTTAGTTGATCATAAGGTGGCTTGGTTGGGCCTTCCTTTGCGCTCGTCGAATATACTGATAAGACGAGTGGATCAGACCTACCTTTGCACTTTTTTGTCAGTTTTATTGGGTGGGTCACTAAGACCATCCTTGTATCATTGATTGATGATAAGACAGGCTAACCAGACCCATCTTCAAATGGACTTTTATTACAGTCTTCCATAGTGGAAACTTTCACAGATAGTACTTGCAGAGATTTTCTACATTCCAAGGTCGAGGTAGTACAATACCATCCAAAGTCTCGAGTCGATACATCCCTGGATGTATGATTTATTTGATTTGGTAGGGGCCTTCCCAATTGGAAGAAAGTTTGCCTTGTTCTGTCAGCCTGGATACTTTGGACCTTCACAGTACCAAGTCTTTAGGATGAAAGATTTGATCCTTCACCCTGGAATTATAATATTTAGTGACTTTTTATTGATATGCTGCCATCCTCATTTGAGCCTGAAGTTTGGTGCCTTGTAGCAGATCCAAGTCTACCCTTCAGTGCTTTGAATTTTTAGGTTCCTTGTACTTGTTGATCCTTAAAGATTGCAGTGTAACCTCTATGGGGAGGACTGCTTCAGCGCCATATGCCAAATTAAACGAGGACTCGCCGGTAGCCATTTTGGGGGTTGTCCGATATGCCAAAAGAATAGAATTTAATTCTTCAGCCCAAAGTTCCTTGACATCGTTCAGTCGGGATTTCAGACTGTGGAGGATAGTCCGATTCGTTACTTCGGCTTCTTCATTGGACTGTGGGTGGCTGACATAAGTCAACTTGTGGAGCACATGGTACTGAGCATAGAAGTTTTTGTACTTCGGGTTATCAAATTGCCTTCCATTGTTAGTGACTATGGCATGAGAGATTCTAAATCGAAATTTAATAGAATGCTTCACAAAACCTCCAACTTTTCCTTCCATAATATGAGCCAACGGTTCGGCTTCATCCCACTTGGTGAAGTAGTCGATGGCAACAATGAGGAATTTCCGTTGTCCAGATGCGGATGAGAATAGGCCAAAAATATCCATGCCCCACTAAGCGAAAGGCCATGGTGCTATCAGCTGGGTCAATTGGCATGCAGGCTGTCTCTGGACGTTAGCATATCTCTGGCATTGGTCACATCTTCGGACGAAGTCGACAAAGTTCTTTTGGATAGTTGGCCAGTAATAGCCCTGGCGTATTATTTTATATGCCAGAAATCTGTCCCCTAGATGGTCTCCATATATGCCTTCGTGTACTTTCCTTAAGGCATAATCGTCATCCAACGGCCCTAGACACTTCAGCAGAGGCTGGGTGAAAGATCTCTTGTACAAAGTTTCATTTAAGACAACGTACTGGGACGCCATCCAACGGACTTTCTTGGCCTCTATTTTGTCTTCCAGCAACATGCCCTTGTTCAGAAATTTAAGGATGGGGTCCATCCAACTAGGCTCATTTTCAATCTGTAGCACCCTTGGGATCTTTTTGGCTATACTTGGAACTTCGAGGTGTTCTATGAAGGTACGGTCAAGGGAGTCTAGAGTAGTGATGGCGAGCCTGGACAGTGCGTCAGCTTGGAAGTTCTCTGATAGCGATACATGGGTGATTCTAAAGAATTTTAGCTGGGAGGACAAGGCCCGTACTTTCTTCTAATAATGGATCATTGTAGGATCTCGGGTTTCAAATTCGCCTTTGACCTAGTTCACCACCAATTGGGAATCCGAAAAGATCTGGATCTTTTGAATCCCTAGATTTTCGATGATTCGGAGTCCTGCAATGAGGGCTTCGTATTCGGCTTGATTATTTAAAGCATGGAAGGAGAAATGAAGTGTATACTCCATGGTGTGCCCATCCGGTTCGGCTAATATGAGGCCCGCTCCATACCCGGTAGAGTTAGAAGCTCCATCTACATGGAGTACCTAGATTGACTCTGCATCCTTCGAGGTGGCTCCTTCCTCTTCGATCGATTGTATGCTATATTCGGGCTTCCATGTGATTCGGCTAAGAAATCGTACAACACCTGTGCTTTTATCACCGATCTGGATTGGAAGTTGATATCAAATTTACTCAACTTAACAGTCCACTTAGCTATCCTTCCGGAAGTGTCAGGACAGTGCAGGATGGCTTTAAGGGGCTGATCAATCAGGACCATGATAGTGTGGGCATGAAAATAAGGCCGTAGGTGCTTTGCTGCAATCACCAATGAGTAGATAAGCTTTTGCATCCTTGGATTTCTCACTTCAGCATTGTGCAAGACTTTGCTGGTGTACTAGATCGACTTCTAGAGGTCATCCATCTCTTTCCAGATGAGAACCAAACTGACGGCCTCGTCTACAGTAGAGAGGTATAAGTAGAGGGTCTCTCCTTCTTGAGGTTTAAAGAGCAATGGTGGGGCCTCCAGGTACTTCTTCAATTCTTTAAAGGCAAGACGGCAATCTTTAGTCCATTCAAAGCTTCGGGACTGTTGGAGCACCTTGAAGAAGGAGAGACACTTTTCAACTGATTGAGAAATGAATTGACTTAAAGAGATGATTCCTTCCGTCAGCTATTGCACTTTCTTCTTACAAGAAGGGTGTCTCATGTTTTGGATGGCCTGGATCTTTTCGGGGATGGCTTCAATCCCTTGTTTGATAATAAGGAATCCCAAGAATTTGCTTGAGGTTACTCCGAAAGCACATTTTGTTGGGTTCAGCTTTATTTGATGATGTTGTAAAGCACCAAATGATTCTTCTAGATCTCCGATATGATTCTCTTTAAGGAGACTCTTCACAATCATGTCATCCACATATGCCTCCATGTTCCTTCCCAGTTGTTCTTTGAACACTTTGTTGATCAGCCTCTGAAATATTGTCCCGGCATTCTTTAATCCGAGTGGCATCATCTTGTAATAATAGAGACCTTTTTCTATAATGAAGGCTATCTTTACTTCATCCCGAGGGTTCATTCGTATATGATTGTATCCAGAGAAGGCATCCATGAAGCTTAACAGTTGATGGCCTGTAGTGGCATCAACTAGTTGGTTGATCTTCAGCATGGGAAAGCTATCTTTTGGACAAGCTTTGTTGAGGTCTGTGTAATCGATACAGATCCTCTACTTACCATTAGCCTTCCTTACCATCACCACATTAGCTAGCCATTCGGGATAGTGTGCCTTCCGGATAAATCCAGCCTTGAGGAGCTTGTTCACTTCTTCGTCTATCGCCTTCTGCCTCTCAAGGGTAAAATTTCTCTTCTTCTATCTAACTAGCCTATAATCAGGGGCAACTTCTAACCGATGAGTAATTACTTCGGCCAGAATCCCAGGCATGTCTGAAGCTGACCAGGCAAAGACATCGACATTATCCTTGAGAAAGTGAATCAACCTCGTTTTTATTTCTAAGCAGACTTCCAATCTGCATGATCTTGGTGGGGTCTTCTTCAGTTAATTATATCGAAACAGTTTTCTCCATCGGCTCGCCATAGTCTTTGGCTGGGTCCCTTGAGTCCAATTGGTCTAAAGTTGTGGGATCAATTGATTGTCTGTCTTGTATCATCATACATTGTTATGCAATTCTTTGGTCTCATTTCGCTTATCCAACTCCGCTCTTGGTGGGGAAACGCACCAGGAGGTACAGGGGCGGCTCAACACACATAGAGGTCTAAAGCTAAATGCTAAAATGAATCATTTTTTTAATTAAAATTTATGTAAATTTTTTATTAAAATTTTATTTTTCTAGCTCTTTAAGATGCAAAATTTTTAATTAAACTTTTATAATCAAGTTCTTCTAACATTTCTTTTTCAATTGATAACATAGCCAATCCATTTAATCTTTCTTGAGACATTGTTGATCTTAAATAATTTTTTATTAATTTTAATTTTGAAAAACTTCTTTCTGCCGAAGCAACACTTATTGGAATTGTTAACATTATTCTAAAAGCAATATAAGCATTTGGAAAAGAATCAAGTCTTTTTATATGATTAAGTATATCGATTGAACTATTATCTTTCATTTGTATAATTTTTTTTAAAATTTTTAGCTCTGAAAATAAATCTAAACCATCAATATCAGAGTAATTATTATATTTTAAGGAACATTCAAGATTAAGGCAATATTCTTTCAAACTATTATTATCTAACGACTTCAACTTTCTACTGCTAAATAGAAAATCAAAATATTTTCATATATCTTAAATTGTTCAAATCTACTTTGGAGTGAAAAAATTGCTTGATCTACTATATATAAGAAATAATCAATTCTAAATGATTCTTCAAGAGATCTTATTATTTCATTATCAACATTCTCATCAAATTGCTTTCTTCTATGAATAATACGTTTATCATGAAATTTAGGTTCTATATCCATTTGAGATGCAATTTCTTTAGAAGAAATCATAGCAGATGTAAATCCATTTTCTCTATATTTTTTAAAAAAAGAAAGAAGACATTTTAATTGTTCTATAGCAATATCAATACACATATCTTTCGATTGTAAATTTTTGCTAACTGAGTTAATAGCAAATAATATATCATACCAAATAGTCATGCCCAATAAAAATTCAAAATTTTCAAGCTCATATGTTGCTAAGCAATTAGCTTCACTTTTAGTTTTAGGATCTTCACTAACTTCTGCTAATTTTAATAAAGCATCTCTTATTTGTGGAGCTTGAAATCTTATTGCTTTAATACTTTCAATACGGCTTTCCCAACGTGTTTGTGATAATGATTTAAGAGTTAGGCCAGGTATATTATCTTGTAAAATTTTTCATCATTTAGTAGAAGAAGAAAATAGTGAATATATACGTTGTACAACTCCAAAAAATGATATAGCTTTAGTACAAGAATTAGCTATGTCATAAAGTACTAAATTTAGATTGTGACAACCACATGGTGTATAAAAAGATCTAGGATTTATATCTAAAAGTCTTTTTTGCACTCCTTGTTGCTTGCCCTTCATATTAGATCCGTTATCATATCCTTGCCCTCTTAAATTATTAATATCAAGTCCAATATTTTTTATTTCATCCACAATGGCATCAAAAAGATATTTTCCAGTTGTATCATCTACTTTTAAGAATTCAACAAAATATTCTATAACTTTAATTGGACTTGATGAAATATCCACACATCGTAATATAAAAGACATTTGCTCTTGATGACTTACATCTGGAGTACAATCAAGTATTATTGAAAAATATTTTGCCTCTATAATTTTTTTAATAATTTTATTTCTAATTTCACTTGCTAACAAATTTATCAATTCATTTTGTATATTATGTCCAAGGTAATGAGTATGAATTTTATTATCTTTAATACGTCGAACATGTTCTTGCATCACCGGATCAAATTCTGCAATCATTTCAATTAAACTTAAAAAATTTCCACTATTTTTTTGATAAATCTTTTCATTTTTTCCACGAAAAGCCAAATTATTTTTACCAAGAGTTTTTACTACAGCAAGAATTCTTGTTAATACTTTTTTCCAATGTTCTTCATCTCTTTTTATTTGTTCTTGAATACTTTTATCAATTGTTTTATTTTTCAATAATCTCAGTTCTAAATCAATCCATGAACTCATATTAATAATATGCTCATTACTCATCTCATGACTTTTAAGTTTAGCACTAAGGTTTCTCCAATCTCTAGTACCTACATTAGCTAGTTTACTTGTACTAAAAGTTGAATTAAATAATTTGCAACAAAAGCAAAATACTTTTCCAAGTCTTTTGAATAAACTAGCCATCTTCTTTCATGCTTCTCTCCATTTGCCAACTTTTGAATATAATATGTAGTAGAAAAATATCTTGAGAATTCATCTTTAGGAAACTCTATATCATTAATTCTAATTGGACCTTTTTCTACTAATAAATCTCTCAAATTTGTATCAATATTTATCCATTGACTTGGATCATAAATATTTTTAGGAATACAATCATTTAAATCAACAGTTTGGTTCTCTTCATTATGATTTTGAGTATCAATTTGAATCACTTCATTAACTTCTTCTTGTTCTAGTATTTCATTATCATCTAATTCTAAAAGATTATTAACTTGTTTATTTAAGGAACATTCACCAATATTTTCTGATGTATTATTTTTATTGCTTGTAAAAAATTTATCAAGAGCCCCTTTTTGAGATAGAGTTAAACTTTCAATTCTTCTTTTTTTTTGAAGTTTAGAATAACCAGATTCATATTTTCGAGTTGACATATTTAAATTCTTATTATAAAGTACCAAAAAAAATAGATATTATAATTATCTTATATTTTTAAATGGCTAATACAAGATCAACAATCAAAATTTCTAACTCAATGAATTAACTATTATATAAAATAGAGATAATATAATAATATAATATAAATTTTAAATTAAAAATAAAAAGTTTGCAAAGTTTAGAACAATAGTACATGATTGTTGAATGCTTATTGTAAATCAGATGAATAATCAAGCAGCCTTATGTAGGAGTGCGGAGAATGTGAGTTGAGAGCCTTGAAAGTACTACTAAGAAAAAAGTTAAGAGAATGAGAAAAGAAGAATTAAGAAGTAGATGTTATAAATTGAAAACACTTGGTTTTATAGAAAGAAAAAATATCCGTTTGTACTTCATAAATTCAATTTACCATTTGTTAATTGGAAATGACAGAAACAACTTCGTAGTTGAGAACGAGAATTTGAAAATGATATAAATGCTGTTTGCTAATATCTAAGGTACCTTAAATGTGAATACAAATACCTATCATAAATGCTATAAATATTTTTTTTACTAATGATATATATTAAATACTATAAATATTTTTTTACTAATGGTATCTATTAAATACTATTTAATAAGATCTAAAACAAGGATTTTAGTGGTTTACTCTATAGCCCGGTACTGATTTAAAGAAGTCCGTTCATATATGCAGATATGGCTTTCCCCTATTGGTTGTATTGGAATTGTTATTAATCCCAATTCCAATATAATTCACGCGTGATTTTCGGATACATGGACAACCTCACCATGGCAGAACCCTATATAGTAAGTGGCACAAAAGCTTTACTTAAGGCTATCACAATCACTCCTCGACTCCTTTTGGGTGGAAAGAGAGAGAAAGAGAGAGAGAGAGGGAGGGAGGGAAGGAAGAAGTGTTACCGAAAGCACCTGTGATCGCACGCACCACAAGGCGTCTAAAGCTGGAGCGTGCTGAGTTGGAAAGTCTGACACGTTTCTCTCTTTCTTCCTTCCCGAGCCTCGCACGGTCGCATCAAATCTCCCTTAGATTTAGAAACTAATGGCCGCCACTATGCAATCACCCTGCTTTTTCCTCGTTTCAAGCACCCACTCTCGAAGCGTGTGATGCGGGATTCGATTCTCGATGCTGACCTAAACCTGATAGATGTCTCTGTGCCCATTCTAGTTAATTGGTGCTACCAATACTATATTCCACTCGCTATCTTTGCCAAGCTAAACGTTCCGGGAATTGAGACTTCATCAGGGTGCTAGTTTCATGGGACATATATTCCATTCAGCGCTGTAAACCACCTCACCTAAAAGAAGTGAGTGTGGGACCAGGCTTACACTCAGCAAATGACGGTGTTAATGCCAAGCATACCTATTTTGACTTATTTGACATGGAACAAAACTGATGGAGAATAAAAGTCGATAGAACTCATATGGGTGTGTTGGGTGCAACAATGATATTTTTTTATTTGTTAAAAAAAAAAAATTTTCAGGCGTGGTTGTTTTCTGGCAGTTCATATTTTATTCAGAAAATTTTGGATACACGATACGTATTATTTTTTATAATTATTTATTCAAAAATAAGTATGCCAATCTAATCGTCACCGATAATAAATAAATAAATAGAATTATATATATATATTTTATTTTTTTACCCTCGCGAACCGACAAGATAATGACATTTATATTATCAATTGTACGATTGCCACTTCCTGGCGCGTATCCCAGCGCCGCTCCCACAAAAATACAGCATATCGAAGACCATCTTTCATCCGGCGAAACGCAACTCCACGATCGCGAGGATAATTGAACGCGTCCTTCTCAAAGCCAGGATAAGCATTTGCCCTTAGCACGTATCGTGCTGGTTCGGTTCTCTCAACATATATAATAAACCTCCATTTCTATTATTAAATAGCCAGAATCTCTCGTATGCCTGACGCACAAAACACGGTTCACTCTCGTTCGGTGGAGCCTAACGTAGCCTTCCCTCTCTCGATTAGTTTAAGGAGATAATCTTGGAGACGATCCTCATCCGAATCAAATTATAATTTTTGGAAGATGCTATTAAACCATACTTCAAATGCATCAAATATATCTCCGAGTTGTAGCTTCCAAAATAGATGCTTAATCCACCTATCTTTCAATCAAAACTTGTTATCAAGATATCAGACAGAGCTTGCTGCAATCTTGTTTGTTGATTCATCTATCGGTCTATCAATGACGTTGAATTTCATGCCAAAGCAACTTGGTTGATTACCAGGTACGATCCTTCGATACTTTTATTTTCATGCGGTCCATCTTTAAAATTTTAAATAATTAATTATTTAAATTATAAAAAAAATTATTTCATATCGATAATACCATCAATAATGACCTTCTTTATCTATGGAAGCGAATAAGAACTATAATCCCGTAATGATGCAATTAGTGGTGCAATATTCTTGGAATTATTTGATTTCTCAATCCTGTTCTATAAATAATCTAGGTTTTGAGAATCCTATGAATATTTTTTTTTATATTCATTGTTTATCATTTATTTCAGATCTTTAATTTGAATATCGAAGGATTATTATTGAAATCGATTTTAGCTGAAAATTTAACTTTGCAAATCATTCTAACGATGATTTCTACTTGTCAGCATCAAATTCGATCTCGAGCAAAGATGTGCAGCAATAAATGATTATTGAGTTGGAAAAAACTAATTAACCTAAAAATTGGATTTTGTGGTGGGCACTTGATCAAGGTGTTGGCCAAATTCCAATCGGCAGCACGCATGCTAATATATAGTTGCATCGGACTGATAGTCAAGTCTTTCGAAAGGAATTGGAGCCACCATCACAAGTAGCATAAATCAACGAGGAGAGGTGGAAGGAATAATATTATAAAGCAGCCACTGGGTGCAGTTGTTGGTACAAGGCCTCATCCATCAAACCCGTGGCTGATGATCTGCTAGATGTGATGGGACCTACCAACCCGATTAAAACACTACCTGGAATGTGAACTCCCGCCCACGGGTATCTGAGCTTCCACTTTTCGATGCAGAGTTTCTGCCCTCTGGAATACGACATCTCTTCTTCGAAGAGGAATCCCTGGAAAGGAGGCATCAACTGCCAGCTCCGCATAGACCACCTAATTGTAAACGCTTCTGGTTCCTAGCCAAGGGTGGTAACTGGCAGAAGTCGCACGTAAACTGTGTCGACTGGTGGGTCGAGTAAATGAAGCAATCATGTTTAAAAAAAGAAAAAGAAATAAAAAAAAAAAAGGGAGAGTGCTCAACCTGCTGATTTGGCTAACAGCAGAATCCATATTTTGCCTGTCTTACTCCGAGCTGAAATTTTATACCTGCGAAGCCATTAAGTCATCATACCCGGCTATGTATTTTTGTTCTACTTTAGGATCTGCGGTCAATTTGACAAAATATTCTTGCCATACTAATTACCATGCGAACCAATGAAATTTCTGCCGGAAGGTGGATCACTACCCGACCAAGCAAGTTAATTAATGCATGTCATCTACTTAGGTTTGTTTACTGATGTATTTATCTTAAAAGACTGCGTCGAAGTATCTCTTTCCAAATATGCTATGAACTTGATTGTAGTATAAAAATTTATGCTTGGTGTGGGAAGATGAGATCATTTTTATTTGTACGTTATATACTTGGGATTTATTTGTTTGGAATATGTAAGATTATAGAATGATTTGTTAGAATCCATTTATTTAGAATATATCAAATTATAAAGTAATCTAATAATTTTTAAAAATTATTTATATGAGAAAATAAGATCGCTGTTGCTTGCACGTTATATGCTCCATGTCAAATATGGTAATTTGGAGAAGCTAGATGCAGAAATTCGGATGCTGGGAATGAAAACTATCTGCAATCTGTTTGAGAATTTGAACCACTTGTACCTTTCTCTTTAAATGACCCGAGTGTCCAAAACCATCGTACATTAAGTGAGAACAAGATATTTTCTAATTAAATATATTATAAATGGGTGTACGTACGCATATATTCTTTAGCTTTATTATACATAATTACTAGCATTCGGAAGCTATGCAGTTTTGTCATGGTGGTCCTTGACTTGCCTTTTCGGCAAAGTTGGTCCACTATATTTTTTGCCGAGCGTACAGACATGTGACAGCTGTTAAAGGCCGCTGACATCACAGTCCAGCGGTTGACTTATTCCCGCGATGTCCACGACAACGTAAAAAAATGCGGGTGATGTCCCAAGCCAATACGCCTACCACCATCACCATCATCATCACCATCAATGCCTCCTACCCCCATTAAAATTTAGAGGAATGCTTAGTCACCAAGACTGCATCTTGGCACCCCATACCATCCCTAGCCGCATATCATCCCATCCATCCCTAGGAGCCACCATTTTCTTAAGTGAGTTCCTCGCGGGGCTCGAAATGGATGCGTGAATCATCATTACCCAGTTTTCTTTTCCTCATAAAGGCAATGCGGTTACAAGGATCAGGAATGGACAAATCTAAAAATTCATTGTTTAAAATTAGACTGGATCAACTCAACAAATTTTGGATCCATTTGAAATTAATTTAAACTACGGATAAAATTTTAAATATATTTAATTAATTTTAGAACCGTAAAATAAAATATATATTATTTTTAAATAAAAAATATTTAAATTTGATATATTAATTTTTAAAATATAATTTTTAGATCGATCAAATAAATTTTGAACCGGTCCATTTCCGGTTCCAGCGGTATCCACCCCCGTCTCTCTCTCTCTCCCCGGATGCCATGTCTCGGAGCACAAGTCCTGGGTCTCCGGCGAGAGATGACACAGGCACGCTGGTGGGGTACGGCCGTGGGGTGCGTGTCCGTATCTTTAGAATCTAAGTGCGGGATGGTCCCCACACACAGGATGAGGTATTGGTAACTGTACTGCCGGCTTTGGTCCTGGGGGTCTTATCTCATCCCATGCGGACGACGACTCCTCTTTCCCTGTAGAGTGCGCCGTGCGCGTGAATTTCTGTATAAATATCTCCCTTATGACCCACCCACCCTCCCATTCCCCCTTGCCACGGTTTACTATCTAGCTTGGCAGGAAGGAATGATGAAGCATACCTCTCGCTCCCATGGGCTTCTTGCTCTTCTTCGCCTTTTCCTCCTCGTCATTATCCTCTCTGTGCACACAACAAGAGCTTCTCGTCTCCTCCAACAGCCAGAACCTGGTAATTGATAAACTCTTTAAGCTCCTCCTCCTCTTCAATCTACATTTGCTTGCAGGATGAGATAAAAATCTTTCTTTTTGTTTCTTCTGGTCTCTGACCTGCTCTCGTGCTCGTAGGACGACAAGATGTGAGGGTTGATGATCTTCCACAACAGGGTCATGCAGCAGAGATGGAGGAAAAATATACTTGGGAGGTGAATACTTTTCAATCTTCCCTGTTTTGTTCTCATTATTCTTTATGGCTACTGTATGATTATTACTGTATTTTAGTATAGTCATAAAATGACCAGGATTAATTTATCTCTTTTAAGTTGCAAGACCATGATGCAGGATTTTTTTTTCCCCTATTTTATTTTGCGTTTTTTTTCCCCGTTTCAGCTGATGGGACTGGACGAATGTAAGGAAGTAGATGAGGAATGCTTGAAGAGGAGGATGATCTCTGAGGCCCATTTGGACTACATCTACACGCAGCGCCATAAGCCATATAAAAGCGGCAACACGTCACCTTGAACAAACCACGCCGTTCTCATGGGTTATCTAGTATATATGAACATGGCTCACCAAACGCTATGATGTGATAAGCTGGAATATGTTTATAATATTATGGAGTATGTTATGTGGTCATGTTACCAAGTAATGTTAGCGGGCATGATGTAAACCGAAACTACCTTAGCATGCAACTACTATTTTCTCCTTGTCCGCTTGTTTCCCAGAGATGACCCATTGAAAGCTTGAGTCTTTTTTACTTATTGATCTGGTCTCCGGAGCGCCAGAGAGACGAGTGGTACAGGTGATCATACGATCATATGGGAGTTCTGTTATACATCAGCACGGCATATTCTGTATTTACCTCGGCCTTATCTCATTTTGACAGAGTTTTAATTAAAAAAAAAAACAAATTAATTTGAGAGAGAGAGAGAGCAAGGGGTGGGGGGGCGGGGGAGACGCTCTTTGGAAATCACTGAACAAGGATAAGCCAGCTAAACTTTGTCATGATACTCACTGTTAGCCTCTAATATACGGGTCGATCGAGGATCTTCGAGGAAGTCGTCACTTTTTAATTTTGTTAAACGGCACACCCCATGGTTGGCCGCGTCTCTTCCTTGGAACTTTTGCAAAAGAGACCGGAAGGGAGTACATGATTATAACAATAAAGGAGATCGGGATGGTAAACCCTCAACTAAAGTATCATTTAAAGGAGTGCATTCAGACGACAAAGGCCATGCCGTGAAGCCGGCCGCTCCGTCCAACTCCTCCTCCACTACCCTGGACAAAGTGACCTGCCGTCAAACCAAGAACCTTTCTACGAGAAAAGTGGTCGTTCCATTATCTTTTATCTTTATCTTTTCGTCAATGGGGGTGTAGCAAGCGGTGGGAGTGGAACACGGGCTCCGGTAGGCCTGGTGGTAATGATCAAGGATACATTGGGTACGGGTTGGCCAATTTTGTGGAAGGCTGGCTGAAAGGTCCAGCATCCAGATCAAGCCCTTTGACGTCACCCCGAGCCGGACCTATTTCACCGGGTTCCTTTAGGTCAGCTTTTTCTAACTCAAAAGTCAAAACAGAAGATATACACCGAACTAAAAGATCAACCAACCATGATTACTTGACCGAGAAAGACGACCCACCAAGAAAAGGAAGGAAAGATTAACAATGATTTACTGAACACAGGAACTTTGTAGACCATATGATTATTGTAACTCTTCATGTGATTGTGGCCCCGGCACGCTGCAAGTGCTGCACTTTCGTTAAAGCTTCAGATTCTTGAAGCTGTGCAGCAGGTCGGGCGCATGTGCATCCAACATGGTACCTTTTATTGCTATGATCACAATACTGGAAGAAAGATTTTTTTTTTTTTATATATATATATATTTTTTATATTTTTAATACAGGAGTTTTCCCCTTTGATGAGTTACAATGCGAAAGGACACCAGGATCCGGTCTTTTAGCTGGAAATGAAAGTCACCTCAGATCTCCATTCCACACCAATCATGCACCCGGTAGGGTAGAGCTGAGTACCCGAATTGGCCAGCAAGAGGTGGATTCACCAGTCTCTTCCCTGTACTGCATCAGAACGGCAGGTACTGGAATATATCTGTTCCGTGGCCGACACCTCAAGTCTCTGGTATAATATAATATCCTACGAGAGCAACCGATAGTGGCGATACGCATATAGTTCCTAGCTCCCCGCCAAGATATATACCGCCCCTTTTCCAAGCATCCCAATTCTCGTTACGAAGTCCAGGGAAGCCAAATTACAAAGGAGAGGGCAGCAGGAAAACAAAAGGAATAAGGTTCAATCGAGAGACAACAAAGAAGGCGTACACGGGCAATGAGCTCAGCATGTACCACGATGCCCATAACTATAGATGGCTCGGTGCTTGATCAAAATTCTAGACGTATCCTCTTTCAATCACTTTGCATGCACAAAAATTGTCCCTCATGGCATGCACATGATCAAACATATAAAAAGCGAACCTCGACAAATCTGACCCCCTGCTGGTATGCACATGTAACAAGCAAAGAACAAGCCTCAACACAATGCATCTGCTTCCGTAATTACCTGGGCTTACAACACAGAATATAATCTCTTTGTACTACGTACCGCCTTTTTGCTCCTGTCCTGCAACCCACAGGCAGAACCAGTTAATGCATTTTAATCGATCAAGTATTCCAATATATGATGCATGTTATCTATATAAATAGGAATACTTCTGTGATAAGCAATAGGTGTAATTATACGCTCACAGAATCCATTCTAAAGGCTTCTTTACCTTCACCTGAACCCAGAACTTGGCTCTGATGCTCCAGGGGCCACGAGAAAATTGCTAAGCAGCTCAAGGAGGTCTTGTTTTGGGGAAGGTCAATGCCTGTGAAAAATCTAGAACAGGATTGTAAGGAGGTGGCCGGTGGTCACAAGGCAAGTCCAAAGTTTTATGGTTGTCTTATGAAGATTTTAATTTCGAATGTGCGGAGGGCAGGTAAACCCTTCTTCTTTTTCAATTTTTATAGGTTGGGACAAATTCATCACCCTTCTTTGTGTATTTTGCTTGAAACTCGATTGAGTGGTTCGAGTCTTGATCGTATTCGTTGCCATTTTTTGGCTAGCTGGGGCTGTCGGGTGGCATAATTATTATTTGGGACCCTGGTGTGGCTAGTATTAATGTGTTCCATCAATCTTCACAACATGTGCCTATAGTAGTGACTGAAACCAATAGACAGACATGGCTCCTGTCGAGGGTGTATGCTAGCACAGATTACAGGGAAAGGAGGTCTCTTTGGGAGGAGATAACTGTGATGATTGATCAAGGTATTCCTATGGTGGTGGCCGGTGACTTCAATTGTGTTCATCGACCAGAAGACAAAAGGGAAGGCTGACCATTTGTGGAGGATATTGGCATAAGAGAATTTGACTACTTTTTCAATTCCAATGGCTTTATCGACTAGGCTTTGTGGGCCCCCACTTTACCAGGTACAACAACAGATCTGGTAATGCAAGGGTCTACGAGCGTATTGACAAAGCCTTGGTGACTCCTAGTTGGATCCAGTTGCATCCCTCTCATATGGTTAGGCACTTGTCCAGGATTGGTTCCGATCATTGCCCCTTATTTCTTATCACCGATGTGGCTGCTTCTTGTCACCCACCATTCAATTTTGAGAAATTTTAGTTGGCCTATCCTCGAGCATTGGAAATTGTTAGGAAGGTTTGGCAGATTCCTGTTAGAGAGGATGCTAGATACCATATTTCCCGAAGACTGGAGTTGCTTAAAAGAATGCTAACTAGATGGAACAGGGTGGAGATGGATAATATCTTTACCAGATTGGAGGAGGCTGAGAGGTCTATTTCTGTGCTCCAGGAAAGGGAGGCAAGGGAGGGGAGCCTCTCGAAACAGGACCTAGCCTCCTTGAGGAATTGGATGTCGGGCCACCACTCCCTTCTACAGTAGGAGACTTTCTAGAGACAGAAATCTAAAGCTTGGTGGATCAAGGAAGGTGATAGAACACCAGGTTCTTCCACCAGGCGTCTTCCATTAGGAGGCGCATGAACCGCATCAAGGCTCTTCTAACTAATGAGGGCAATGGGTGGAAGATGATGAGCAGATTAAAAAGCTAATCACTCAATTCTTTAAATCCAGATAAAATGTATCTGATATGGCTATATCGCTGACATGGAGCGCGTGTCAGGTTCAGCTGGACACGATTAGTACCATGTGGATTTTTTCTTTCAAAAGATCCCCCGTTCGGGAAGAAGTACTCCTGCTCCTTCGCCAGGTGGCATCCCAAGACGGGTTCTCCTCGGTCGAAGTCGAGCCTCTCTGCCACTCTGCCAGGTGTCCACCCAGGAGGGTCCACCTCGGCCGAAGCCGGCGGTCCCTCGCTCCCTCACCGGGTGGCACCCCAAGACGGGTCCACCTCTATCGAGGTCGAGCCGGGCCCTCCTGCTCCTTCGCTAGGTGGCATCCCAAGACGGGTCCACCTCGACCGAAGTTGAGCCTCTCTTCCGCTCCGCCGGGTGTCCACCCAGGAGGGGTCCACCTCGACCGAAGCTGGTGGCCCCTCGCTCCCTCGCAGGGTGGCACCCCAAGATGGGTCCACCTCTACCGAGGTCGAGCCGGGCCCTCCTGCTCCTTCGCCAAGTGTTACCCCAAGACGGGTCCACCTCGGTCGAAGTCGAGCCTCTCTTGCCACTCCGCCAGGTGTCCGCCCAGGAGGGGTCCACCTCGATCGAAGCAAGCGGCCCCTCGCTCCCTCGCTAGGTGGCACCCCAAGACGGGTCCACCTCTGCCGAGGTCGAGCCGGGCCCTCCTGCTCCTTCGCCAGGTGGCACCCCAAGACGGGTCCACCTCGGCCGAAGTCGAGCATCTCTCTGCCACTCCGCCAGGTGTCCACCCAGGAGGGGTCCACCTCGGCCGAAGCTGGCGGCCCCTCGCTCCCTCACCAGGTGGCACCCCAAGACGGGTCCACCTCTGCCGAGGTCGAGCCGGGCCCTCCTGCTCCTTCGCCAGGTGGCACCCCAAGACGGGTCCACCTCGACCGAAGTCGAGCCTCTCTGCCACTCCACCAGGTGTCCACCCAAGACGGGTCCACCTCGGCCGAAGCTGGCGGTCCCTCGCTCCTTCGCCGGGTAGCATCCCAAGACGGGTCCACCTCGATCGAAGTCGAGCCTCTCTATCACTCCGCTAGGTGTCCACCCAAGAGGGGTCCAACTCGATCGAAGCTGGCGGCCCCTCGCTCCCTCGCCAGGTGGCACCCCAAGACGGGTCCACCTCTGCCGAGGTCGAGTCGGGCCGTCCTGCTCCTTCGCTAGGTGTTACCTAAAGACGGGTCCACCTCGGCCGAAGTCGAGCCTCTCTCTGCCACTCCGCCAGGTGTCCACCCAGGAGGGGTCCACCTCGGCCGAAGCTGGCGGCCCCTCGCTCCCTCGCTAGGTGGCACCCCAGGACGGGTCCACCTTTGCCGAGGTCGAGCCGGGCCCTCTTGCTCCTTCGCTAGGTGGCACCCCAAGACGGGTCCACCTCGGCCGATGTCGAGCCTCTCTCTACCACTCCGCCAGGTGTCCACCCAGGAGGGGTCCACCTCGGTCGAAGCTGGCGGCCCCTCGCTCCCTCGCCAGGTGGCACCTCAAGACGGATCCACCTCTACCGAGGTCTAGCTGGGCCCTCCTGCTCCTTCGCTAAGTGGCACCCCAAGATGGGTCACCTCGGTCGAAGTCGAGCCTCTCTGCCACTCCACCAGGTGTCCACCCAGGAGGGGTCCACCTCGGCCGAAGCTGGTGGCCCCTCGCTCCCTCGCCAGGTGGCACCCCTAGACGGGTCCACCTTTGTCGAGGTCGAGCCGGGCCCTCCTACTCCTTCGCCAGGTGGCACCCCAAGACGGGTCCATCTTGACCGAAGTCGGGTCTCTCTCTGCCACTCCGCCAGGTATCCACCAAAGAGGGGTCCACCTCGACCGAAGCTGGCAGCCCCTGCTCCACCGCCAGGTGGCGCCCCCTGACGGGTCCACCTCGATCGAAGTCAGCCATACTCTGCAAAGCCTCGAGGAGGCAGAGACACGGGTCGCGAGGTCGCCACTAGAGCCAGCGCGAGCCGCACTCCGTACAAGGACGGTACGGCCTGTAGTGATATGCGAAACCTCGTTTACACCAGTTAATTAGGGCCCTGTAACCGAGGAATGAAATCCTAGCGGGCAGGAGCCTGAAACGGCTGGAAGCCCACCATCAACGCCACGAAAGGAGAGCTCCCGTGCTCGGCCCAAGGCCTCACCAGTCTTCTCCCTTTCGTGATAGACTGCGAACGAGGTGTGCCGGCCACTTAACTCCCGGACTCGAAGAATAAGGGGAAGGAGAAGGTCCAAAGGTCTCGATGAGCCCCCTGGAGGGGACGTGGGCTGAAGGCAGTTCGGTGATATAAAAAGGACGGTAAAAACGGACGGAAAGGTAAGTGGAAAAAAGGAGAGAACACCGAAAGAATGATCCGGGGGATCCCAGGAAGTCCTAAAGAGAGAGCTCAGTAGCCCTAGTACAGGAAGCCGGGCCTCAACTCCTCTCTTCTCCACACTTCTTTCATTTACATCACCTCTAAGCACGGGGATCCTTCGGGAGCCCGCCTTAGAGGTCATGTTCCATTTTGCCGCTCTCTAACTTGATCGTCGGAGTGCCCCCGCCGGAACCCCCGACCTGGATATCTGACCTTGTTTTGCAGGTCCGAAAGTTTGGAGATCTCGAGGTGAGAGAGTCTGAGAACCGGCCCCAGCTTACGAGCTACAGGCCACCGCGGCGAGATCAACAACAGTATCCATCAAAGATCCCCCTAATTCTAATTTCCCTCCCCCGCTAGCTATGGTGTCCAGTCAGGAGAATCGGCCCTCATCAACTGTATATCTCAAAATGAAGTGCAAAATGCTTTATGGCCTAAGGCTAAAGGTAAGGCCCCCTAGCCTAATGGGTTTCTCCACTCTTTTTTAAGCACTTCTAGTTTGTTCTTCTGGATGAGGTCATTGCTGCCATTCAAGAGTTCTTTTATTTTGGTATTATGCCGGTCTCTTAGAAGCAAACTTTTATCATCCCTATTCCCAAATGCCAAGATGCTTCCGAACCCAGCCATTTCAGACTTATCAGCTTGTGTAATACAATGTGATGTGGCTGGAAGCTGACATGCTGACGTGTACTCTCTGATAGATGCCATGTCAGAAGTCCGCCACGATGGACACCCAATCTCGGGCTCCTATGGTCAGGCCGAGCTCTTCCGGATCAATAAGGCGGCCTGCTAAAGCCGAGCTCCGTCCTCCGCCAGGTCGGCACCCGCAAGCTCGAGGTGCCTAGGTCGGAGTCGAGCGACCGCACTCGCTAGATCGAGCTCCTCTGAGGCTGGGACCCCTGGGCCGGAGTCAAGCTCAGCCCTCCTCTGCCAGGTCGAGCTCAGCCCTCCTCCGCCAGGTCGGAACCCGCAAGCTCGGGGCATCTAGGCCGGAGCAGAGCTCAGCCCTCCTCTGCCGGGTCTAGCTACTCTGGGGTCGAACCCCCTGAGTCAGAGTCAAGCTCAGCTCTCCTCCACCAGGTCGAGCCTCTCGGGTCAGAGCCGAGTCCCAGCTCCTCAGCTCGACAACCAACCCGGACAACGTCACCGACCACCGAAGGAGCAGAGCCGCCTCCCCAGATCATCGACGGGCCACCCGAGGACCATGGAAAAGCACCTGTCAAATCATAATAACTGCATACAGATGCCATTTCTGGCAAGAAAGGGAGGAGTCCCCCCAATTAAGACACTGCCAGGCTTCCCGGAATGGAGCAACTGGAAGGAATGTCAGAACGCCCCTTAGTTTCCTCATCACCAACTAGGAAAGATATTCCGTCCACAGCACGGAACGCCGCCGCATGCCCTTGACAGCATGGGACGCTGCCATATGCATCTGACAACACCGGGGAGATCCTGAGGTAGACATTTGACAGTCGTCCAGACTTAAGAAAACCTTCGACACACTTGTGAAGTAAGTAAGCAAGCAAACACAACCACCGAAGGTCGCGGGGAAGAAGGGAAAGGAGGCTACACAGGAGGACCCATCCACCTCCGCCATTATCTTTCTCGGCATACGTGCACTCCCGTCGGATCCCACTTTCACACCACTCACTCCTCCTAGCATGGAGTCCATCAAGAGAGGCTCCACCAGGAGGATCTGTTCCCCTGGGTCGTTACTGACTTGACCGTCGAAGTGCCCCCTCCAGGATCCCCGGTCCGGGTCACTAACCTCATTTTTGCACGTTCCAGGGAGCGAGACATCCCAAGAGCACCAGAGGGATGATCCGATCTCAACGGCAGCTACAGGCCACGATGATCTTGGCGGCAACAGATTGGCGCGCCAGGAAGGGGAGTGCACGGAAGTGATCCTTGATCCAGCTTTAGCCCCTTTACAAGCAGTCTGACGGAAGAATGGTGACGACGCGGGCGAGAGAGGTCTCCACCAGTCGTGTGGGAGACTTCCCTTCCCGGGAAAACCCGCACAACCTAGAGGTGGAACCATCCACTCCAGTTCAACTGCTTCCGCCGAAGTCTCAGTTGGTTGCACTCACCCAACAGATGCAGATCCTTGCCATGGCAGTGCACCAGCTTCAGCACCAGCACCGATCTTTGGCTACTCATCAGCAGTGAGGGACTCCCACGGCCCACGCCGCAGCACCCCACGATAGCTTGCATTCCTTCCAAGGAAGGCCTTCGTAGCCATGGGCCATCACTTACCACCGGGATAGCCACCAAAGTTCAGTGAAAAGACAACGAGCTGGGTCTGTCGACTGGGAAGCCGCTCACCAAACCTTGAGTGGATGGTGTCCAGACCCCGCTAAGGTAAGAAAAGTAAGACCCCCCGCCATGGGCGCCATGCACCCATGTCACCTTCTTCGTCTCCTTCGGTGGAGGGGTCCACTGACGAAGCCATCAGGTGCATGGCAGAGAAGCACCTGGAGAAGCATGACCGCAAGCTAGCGGAGTTATCTCGCCTGTTTGCCAACCTGCCGGGCTCCACTAGCGAGCCAGCGGGCTACGATGCCCGCCCCCTTTTCTCCTAAGAAGTCCAAGAGGAGCCGATCCCATATCGGTTCCGTGCCACAAGTGGATCCTTACGATGGGACCACCGACCCCTTAGATCACCTGGAAGTCTATAGGACCCTCATGAGAGTCCAGGGGACCATCGACGCCCTCCTCTGCATCGCTTTTCTTGTCACTCTCCAAAAAGTGGCTCGGGTATGGTTCACCCGTCTGGAGCTGGAAAGCATCAACTCCTTCACCCAGCTGGGGCAGAAGTTCGTGGCCCACTTCAATGCCTATCGGAAGATGCCACGAGAGGCAAACAGCCTCTTCTCCTTCAGGTAGCAGGACCGGGAGCCCCTGCAGGACTACGTGGCCCATTTTAAGGCTGTCGCATTGAAGGTTTACAACCTCGAGGAGCCGGTTGCCATGTTGGCTCTGAAGCGAGGATTCAGGACCTCCCGCCTGACTTACTCGCTTGATAAGAAGCCCTCGAAGAGCTACTCCGAGCTCCTCCTCCGAGCTCAGAAATATATCCGCATCGAGGAGGTGGATCAAACTAGGTGGGAGCTCGACGGGAAGCTGCTGAAGAAACCTACCCCCACTGAGGAGTCCGGGATGTGGTAGCCGAGACCTCCAGCTCCGAGCTTCCAGCAGAGGCCAAGGACGAGAGGTGCTCCCGTTCTCGAGGAAAGTTATACCCCTCTCCTCGCCCCGAGGATGAACATCCTCATGGAGATCAAAGGTGAGCCCTACCTGAAGTGCCCACCTTTGATGATACCATCTTCTGGCTGTGACAAGATGGAGTGCTGTTGCTACCACTGCGACTACAGCCACGACACCGAGGAATGCCGTAACCTCAAAAAGGAGATCGAGGAGCTCATTAAGAGAGGCTACCTCGGAAGGTATGTGGGGAGCAGACCTCAACCAGAACCTCAGGCGCTCGTCGCTCTCCTGCCGGCTCCTACAGTGGACAACCGCCCTACTGAGAAGCCGATGGGGATGATAAGTTGGGAAGCCGAGCACGCATCCAAGAAGGCCCGGGGGGCAGGGCAATCTAAAAATGTACTCCCCTTTATGAGGGAGGGAAAAGTTTAGGGGAAAAATATAAATAACGATGTTGTGGTCGTCGAGATGACGATCACGAAGCATCCTGTAAAACGCATCATGGTTGATAGTGAAAGCTCCATGGATATGCTTTTTTATGATGCTTTCTCCAGAATGAATTTGTCTCCTACACAGTTCAGGCCTGTGCACACACCCCTTGTCAGCTTCACAGGGAACTCTATGAGAGTTGAAGGAGAAATTACTCTTCCAGTCACTGCAGGAACCCTACCTCGGTAGAGCACTATCATGATGACCTTCATAGTAGTTAGACTCCCCTCTACCTACAATGTGATCTTCGACCGACCCGAACTCAATCTGCTCGACGCAGTCGTCTCAACCAGGAGATTACTTGTGCAGTTCCCAACCCCTTACGGCATCGGGAAAGTGAGAGGTGCACCTCAGCCAGTCCAGCACTGCTTCCAAACCCTCCCAGGTACCAAAATCCCCGAGGAAGATCCCAGAGCAGACGAGCTTGATCATAGGGCGTAGGACCCCAGAGGCGGCCCGGCTGAGCACCTGCTATCCTTTCCGCTCTCGGGATCGATCAGGAGAAGACGGTACAGATTGGGGCCCAGCTGCAAGAGTAGGAAAGAGCCCACCTACTACAGTTCCTACGGACGAACACAGATATGTTCGCCTGGATGGCGACCGACGTGCCGGGTATCCCCCATGACATCATCACTCACAAGCTGAGCATTGACCCAAGGCACCGACTAGTTTGGCAAAAGAAGAGAAGCTTCGTCTCGGAGAGGTAGGTGGCCATAAATGAGGAGGTAAACAAACTTCTCGCCACCGATTTCGTTTGGGAAGTGCAATACCCAAGCTGGCTGGCGAATATAGTGATGGTAAAGAAGAACAATGGCAAATGGAGGATCTGTGTGGACTATACCGACCTCAACAAGGCATGCCCGAAGGACAGCTTATCTCTATCGAAGATCGATCAGTTGGTGGATGCCACATCAGGGCACAGGTTCCTCTCCTTTATGAATCATTCTTCAGATACAATCAGATCCGGATGCACCCAGAGGACGAGGAGCACACCGCCTTCATCACTGACCGAGGGACTTACTGTTACAAGATGATGCTCTTCGATCTGAAGAATGTCGAGGCCATATATCAATGCCTGGTCAATAGAGTCTTCAAAGACCAGGTTGGCCGGAACATACAGGTGTATGTGGACGACATGCTTGTCATGATCAAGCCGAGCTCGGACCATGTCGCCGACCTCGTCGAAGCCTTCCACAACCTCCAAAAGCACCAGATGAAGCTAAACCCGGTGAAGTGCACCTTCGAGATAGCAGCGGGAAAGTTCTTTGGCTTCATGGCCACACAGAAGGGCATTGAAGCCAACCCGAAGAAGGTCCAGGCGGTCATCGACATGGAGTACCCGACATCCAAGAAGTAGGTCCAGCGCTTGATGGGGCGGATTGCAGCACTGAGCCGGTTCATCTCGAGGTCGGCAGATCGCTGCCTCCCTTTCTTCAAGGCGCTGCATAAGATGCACGACTTCACCTAGACAAAGGAGTGCAGAACAGCCTTCGAAGAGTTGAAAGAGTCCCTGGCCACTCCTCCGCTGCTCTCCAGACCGGAGGAAGGGGAGGAGCTTCAACTCTATCTGGCGGTCACACCCGGAGCAGTCAGCTCGGTCCTCATCTGCACAAATGAGGACGGGTCCCAGAAGCTGATGTACTACACCAGCAAAATCCTCCATGACATGGAGATCAGGTATACTCACTCCGAGAAACTCATTTTTGCACTAATAATGTCTACCAAGCGCCTCAGGCCTTACTTCCAAGTGCACCCCATCGTGGTTGTGACGGACCAGCCACTGAGGACCATACTTAGCCGCCCCGAGATCTCTGGTAGACTGGCCAAGTGGTCCCTGCTACTAAGCGATTTTGACATAACGTATCGGCCGAGGTCCTTGCAAAAGGCCCAAGTCCTAGCCAACTTCGTGGTCGAATACACGAGGCTTGCTGAGGAGTTGGAGCAGACAATGACGGAGCGACAAGCAGAGCTCGGACCAGGGGAGGAGCCTTGGATCCTCCACGTGGACAGTGCATCCAATCCGGTAGGAGCGGAGCAGGTCTCATCCTTGCCAACGTGACGGGGTGGTGACAAAATGTGCCCTCCGCTTCAAGTTCGCCGCGACCAACAACCAGGCGGAGTACGAGGCACTCCTCGTGGGTCTGAAAGTCTCCGTGAGTTGGCCGTGCAAAGCTTGAAAGTCTTTACCGACTCCCAACTGGTCGTCAGACAAGTCTCCGGAGAATATGAGGTCAGAGATCCCCAGATGATGAAGTACCTGGAACGAGTCTGCTCGAGCATGACAGGCTTCCGGCACTTCAGCATTTTCCACATCCCCTGGGGGAAGAATGCATGCGCAGATGCACTGTCGAGACTCGCGACCCTACTGGAGCCATCACTGGGATGCTCCTACATTGAGTACCTCACGAATCCAAGCTATGAAAGCCCAGAAAAGGTGCAGCAAGTCACCCCGGAGCCGAGCTGGATGGACAGGTATGTCAGGTACATCACTGATGGTACCTTGCCAAAGGACAGCACGGAGGCCAGCCTCATCAAGAAGAAGGCCTCCCGGTTCATTTTGATGGAAGGCTAGCTCTATCGCCGATCTCATTCCTACCCACTCCTAAAGTGCCTCAGGCCCACAGAGGTGACCTTCGTGCTCCAGGAGATACACGAGGGCCTCTGTGGAAACCATGTGGGAGGGAGAATGCTGGCATACAAAGCTCTTCGCCAAGGATACTTCTGGGAGACCATGAGAGAGGATGCCACCGACTTCGTTAAGAGGTGTGACAAGTGCAAACGCCATGCCCATATACAGTGCCAACCTGCGGCACCGATCTCCCAGCTCTCTTCCCCTTGGCCTTTCGCTCAGTGGGGAATGGACATCCTTGGATCATTTTACCCTGCACCGAGACAACGAAGGTTCCTGCTAGTGGCAATTGACTACTTCACCAGGTGGATCGAGGCAGAACCTTTAGCTCGGATCACTGAAGCCAACATCCGTCAATTCTTTTGGAAGTCAGTCATCTACCACTTCGGACTCCCCCACTGTATCACCACCAACAATGGGCAGCAATTTGATAACCGGGAGTTCGAAGGGTTTTGCACTGAGCATGGCATCCAACACCACTTTACCTCAGTAGCCCACCCCCAAACAAATGGGAAAGCTGATGTGACAAATCGGACCATCCTCCAAGGACTCAGAACCTGACTGGATCAAGCCAAGGGCAGGTGGGCAGAAAAGCTCCCAAGTATCCTATGGGCCTACCACATAACACCCAGGACGGCAACTGGCAAGATGCCATTCAACCTTGTCTTCGGCACCGAGGCAGTCATCCCGGTTGAGCTCGGCATACCCATGCTTCGAGTACAGCAGTATGACAAAGCGCAGAACTCGGCACAACTTCTGCTCATCTTAGACCTCCTCAAAGAAAGAAGGGACAAAGCTCGGTTCTGAATGGTGGCATATCGGCAGCGAGTGGCCCGGTACTACAACGCACGAGTGAGAAAAAAAGTCTTCAGACCTGGAGACATGGTGCTGGTGCTGCACCGAGCTGAAGCATCTCAACCCCGAGAGTGCGGCAAGCTCTTGCCAAACTGGGAAGGTCCTTACAAAGTGGCTGAGGCCCTCTCTCATGGGGCCTACTATCTCGAGGACCTGGACGGTGGCAGGTTCCCTCGAACATGGAATGCCTGCAATTTGAGAAGATACTATCAATAGTGTAAGATTTTCTTCCGTTAATAATAAAGATTTTCCTTTGCACAAAAGGTTATCTGCCTTGCAGGAACATTACAGCCCGGAGCGGAGCTCTCCGGCCACCAAGTCTTCAAGCCCAGCTCCAAGACATCCAAGCCCGGAGCGGAGCTCTCAGGCCACCAAGTCTTCGAGCCCAGCTCCAAGACATCCAAGCCCAGAGCCGAGCTCTCTAGCCACCAAATCTTCGAGCCCAGCTCCAAGACATCCAAGCCCGGAGCCGAGCTCTCTAGCCACCAAGTCTTCGAGCCCAGCTCCAAGACATCCAAGCCCGGAGCCGAGCTCTCCGGCCACCAAGTCTTCGAGCCCAGCTCCAAGACATCCAAGCCCGGAGCCAAGCTCTCCGGCCACCAAGCCTTCGAGCCCAGCTCCAAGATATCCAAGCCCGGAGCCAAGCTCTCCGGCCACCAAGTCTTCGAGCCCAGCTCCAAGACATCCAAGCCCGGAGCTAAGGCCTCCGGCTACCAAGCCTTCGAGCCCAGCTCCAAGACATCCAAGCCCGGAGCCAAGCTCTCTGGCTACCAAGTCTTTGAGCCTAGCTTCAAGACATCCAAGCTCGGAGCCAAGCTCTCCGGCCATCAAGTCTTCGAGCCCAGCTTCAAGACACCCAAGCCCGGAGCCGAGCTCTCCGGCCACCAAGCCTTAGAGCCCAGCTCCAAGACATCTAAGCCCGGAGCCGAGCTCTCCGGCCACCAAGTCTTCGAGCCCAGCTCCAAGACATCCAAGCCCGGAGCCAAGGCTTCCGGCCACCAGGTCTCAGAGCTAGGTGCCGAGACCACAAAGCCCAGAGCCAAGCTCTCCGGCCACCAAGTCTTTGAGCCCAACTCCAAGACACCCAAGCCTGGAACCAAGTCTTCCGGCCACTAGGTCCCAGAGCCAAGCACCGAGACCTCAAAGCCCGGAGCCAAGCTCTCCGGTCACCAAGTCTTCGAGCCCAGCTCCAAGATACCCAAGCCGGAACCAAGTCTTCCAGCCACCAGGTCCTAGAGCCAAACACCGAGACCTCAAAGCCCGGAGCCAAGCTCTCCGATCACCAAGTCTTCGAGCCCAGCTCCAAGATACCCAAGCTCGAAACCAAGTCTTCCGGCCACCAGGTCCCAGAGCCAAGCGTCGAGACCTCAAAGCCCGGAGCCAAGCTCTCCGGCCACCAAGTCTTTGAGCCTAGCTCCAAGACACTCAAGCCCGGAACCAAGTCTTCTGGCCACCAGGTCCTAGAGCCAAGCACCGAGACCTCAAAGCCCGGAGCCAAGCTCTCCGGCCACCAAGTCTTTGAGCCAATCTCCAAGACACCCAAGCCCGGAACCAAGTTTTCCGACCACCAGGTCCTATAGCCAAGCACCGAGACCTTAAAGCCCGAAGCCAAGCTCTCTGGTCATCGAGTCTTCAAGCCCAGCTCCAAGACACCCAAGCCCGGAACCAAGCTTTTCGGCCACCAGGTCCCAGAGCCAGGCACCGAGACCTCCAAATCCGGAAATCAAATCTCCAGCAACTTACCCTTCGAGCCCAGCTCCAAGCAGTTTCCAAGATTCGGGGCTCAGATCTCCGGTCATCACATCTTAAAGCCCGGCTCCAAGATGCCTAAGACCGAAGCCGAGCTCTCCACCACCAATCCTTACACACTCAGAAACCAAGGAGGAGTCTTCTTTTTGGTCTTACCAGATACACAAAAGGAAAGAAAAAGAAACAAGGCAGTTTGACAAAAATGTATTTTCATTTCTTGACCAGGAGGGTTACAATAATTCTGAGGCCCGACATGCCGGGCAACCTAGAAAAAATAGCAACAAAAAGAAGAAAAGCCCCTACTCTACTCCACCGGTGCCTTTCCGGGGTGGCGTGCCACTAGAGCTCCGTTGCCCTCAATCTCAGGAGCCGGGGTCCCTCCATCCGCCACTGCCGCTGGCGGAGCTAGTTCAGCCACCGCCGTCTGCGAAGCCGGTTCCGCTACCGCCACGTGAGGAGCCAGTGCGACCGCAACAGGGCGCTCCTCCGTCAAAGCCAGTGGGGGAGCCGAGGTCGCCGCGTGCTTGAAGCCCGGGAGTTGGAGTGCGGCCAGCCACTCAGCCGAGAGGATGCCGCGTAGCTGGGATTGACAGTAGGCGAAGCCCTTGAAGAAGGAGTCCGTCGCTGCCTCTTTGAAGTCTAGCCTGAACTCCTCGGAGGCCTTGTAACTTGCAATCACCTCCATCGCCCTCTTGTCCGCGTCCTCGATACTGCAAATGGCCTCAGCTACTTTTTTCTTCATGGCCTCGGCCGAACTGACGGCGGTGGAGGCCCTCCTCTCCACCTCGGCAACCTTCTGGTCGGCGGCTGCTGCCTTCTTCTTAAAAGAGACGGCTCGCCCAGTCGCCGCCTCTAGCTCGGCATGAAGCTCCTTTAGCCAGGCGATCGTCGACTTGAGCTCTTCCTCGAGCTCCCTTGAACGTTGCCCGGCGCTGGCGACTTCATCCCGGAGGTTCTTGAGCGTCATGTCGACCTCCCAGAGCTCGTCGCCTTTCTGTTTCAGTTCAGCCTTTGCAGACTCGAACTCTGCCACGCGCTTCTTGTCCCTCCTAACCCAATTGCGGCAATAGACCTGGATCAGTAGGAGTTCGGCGCCTTGCTGCATCAAGAGTGATGTTAGTCAATGAGAAAGTGGGAGGGAGAGCAAGGCATATTGGAAGTCAACTTACAGCGTAAAGGTTGGAAAAGGCTGCATTGATGGTGTCGGCCAGGTACTTCCCGCTCCTCTCCTGCCGGTTGCAGGACTGGACGGAGAAGTCCATCATCCGCTCGACGAGCGTCGGGTCCTTGGCGAGGAAGACGTTGGGCCCTAGTCTAAAGGGGACCCGACAGTAGTCCCTATCTCTCTTGCCTGCCGTCGACTCGGAGCCACCTTCTCCATCAGCAGTGGAAGCTGGTGGTGCAATCCGGGACGACACCACGAGTAGAGCCACTGAAGTCAGCCCCATGCCCTCTGGCTCCTTGTCCTCCTCGACCTCGACGATCTCCGGAGGAGGGGACGCCACTGCTGCAGCAGTGGTGGCAGATCTGGCCCGGACTACCACCTCGGGCTTCGACGAAGGGGTCGAATCTCGCTGCCTCAGAACCTCGGGGGTGGATTCTGCAACCCTTTTCCTCCTGGGTTCGGGAACGGGCTCGGCCAGTACCGAGCTCGTGCCTACATCCACCCGAGCCCTTTTCAGGGTGGGGCCATCGGCGCCCTCCGCTTGATTCCTCTCCTCGGAGAATGAGAGGAGCTCCTCTACAAAGAACTTCATAGCTGCACCAAAGGAGAAAATGTCAGCTCAAAAAAAAAGAGAGAGAGAGAGAAGAAAGAGAAGACTCTTGAGCCGAACTCACCCAACTCTTGTGTTGGGCCGACCCCGACCTCATGGAGATTCTGCTCTGAGAGCAGAACCTCAAGCGAAGGGACCTCGGCAGAGCGAAGCTGGTCGTACACCTCCGAGTCAGCTACGTCGACCGCTGAATCCCTGTTAGGGAACCGATCCGAGTCACTCCAAACCCAGTCGAGCCCCTCGATCGAGGTAAAGAAATACCTACTCTTCCATCCTTTGATGGAAGAGGGAAGTTCAAACTTAATCCTCCGAGAGCGAGAAGAGAGGGACCACCACCCCTCCTCGGTGGGGTGGCGTTTCAGGGTGAAAAGGCCTAAACAAGGAGAAACGGGCAACAATCCCATGGAAGTGACATAAAATAATAAAAGAAAAAATGGTCCTAATGGCATTCGGAACAAGCTGGACGGGCACAGGCGGTAATGGCTCGGGACAGAAAGGAAGAAAGGGTAGAACGGGAACCTGAGGCCACCCGAAAAGGTTTCCTCGTAGAAGGCTATCCGGTGCGGGCCACTAGAGGTGACCCGCTCCCCCGGTCGAGGGACTGAGAGCCGGACGCCGTCCGGGATACCGTAGGTATCCCGGATGGTCGCAAGGTCCACGGCCATGATCACCGAAGTGATCTCCCAGGGACCTGTCGACCGAGAAGGTTGGGAGCAGGTGCTGAAGGAAGAATAAGAGGACAAGGTGGGGGAGAAGACGCGGGCTCCCTAATCACTATCCTCCTAGGCATGGGCCTCCGGCTGACCTCGAAGCGCGCCACGCCCACCTCCTCGTTAGAAGAAGACAAAGGCGGCCTCGGCCTTGAAGGCCCGGCTTCACCTTGGTTAGTGGTGGGACGGAAATTCGGTCCAAAACGAGACATGAAGGTTGAAAGATAAGAAGAGTAGAGGAAGGGAGGAAGCAGATGGAGATCCGGAGGAAAACCTAACCCTAAAGGGAGATCCCTACTCGACCAGTGCAAGGAAGGAGACTGACCTGCTCAGGACTTGAGGAAGCAATGTCGGCCGGGAGAATGGAAGGAAGGTCTCGGTACGAAGGCGGGCACATAGAGTTTGAAAGAAGGTATGCTTCAGGAAAAGGCCACCTTTCCTTTTGACGGGCATCCGACCGCACCGTTACGGGTCCCCACCATCGGATCCGTGCCACGTGTCAACCATCAACAGGACTGGCGTATGGCTTTGGCTAAGGCCGCTCGGGATTCTGTGCTTGCCATAACTGTTCCTCGAACGTGGCCACGTGGCTCCTCTGGGTAGGCTAAAGAAAACGCCTCCCGAGACACCGCCGATCATGATCATCATTGCGCCGGATCCCCTCCTTTCCATGTCAGCAAGCGCATTTACTCTCTTCACCCCAAGAGCCCCGCACCAACGGGGCTTGGGAGTGGGGAGCAAATGATGTGGCTGGAAACTGACGTGCTGATGTGTACTCTCTGACAGATGCCATGTCAGAAGTCCGCCATGATGGACACCCCATCTCGGGCTCCTATGGCGGGCAGAGCTCCTTCGGATCAACGAGGCAGCCCGCTAAAGCCGAGCTCCATCCTCTGCCAGGTCGGCACCCGCAAGCTCGAGGTGCCTAGGTCAGAGCTGAGCAAATCTCTCGCCAGATCGAGCTCCTTCGAGGCTGAGACCCCTGGGCCGGAGTCGAGCTCAGCCCTCCTCCGCCAGGTCGAGCTCAGCCCTCCTCGCTAGGTCAGCACCCGCAAGCTTGAGGCGTCTAGGCTGGAGCCGAGCTCAGCCCTCCTCTGCCGGGTCCAGCCCCTCCGGGGTCGAACCCCCTGAGCCGAAGTCGAGCTCAGCCCTCCTCCGCCAGGTCAAGCCTCTCGGGTCAAAGCCGAGTCCTAGCTCCTCAGCTCGGTAACCAAACCGGACAACGCCGCCGGCCATCGAAGGAGCGGAGCCGCCTCCCCAGATCACTGGTGGGCCACCCGAGGATCATGGAAAAGTACCTATCAAATCATAATAACTGCCTGCGGATGCCATTTCCGGCAAGAGAGGGAGGAGTCCCCCAATAAACAACTCTGCTTCCCGGAATGGAGCAATCGGAAGGAATGTCAGAACGCTCCGTAGTTTCCTCATCACCAACTAGGAAAGATGTTCCGTCCATGGCACGGAATGCCGCCGCACGTCCCTGACGGTACGGATCAGAAGAGACGTCCCGTCCGTAGCATGGAATGTCGCCGCACGCATCTGACAACACCGAAGAGATCCCGAGGTAGACATTTGACAATCGTCCAGACTTAAGAAAACCTTCGACACACTCGCGAAGTAAGTAAGCAAGCAAACTCAACCACCGAAGGTCGAGGGGGAGAAGGGAAAGGAGGCCGCACAGGAGGACCCATCCACCTTCGCCATTATCTTTCTCGGCATACGTGCACTCCCGTTCGGATCCCACTTTCACACCACTCACTCCTCCTGCGTGGAGTCCATCAGGAGGGGCTCGACCAGGAGGATATGTTCCCCTGGGTCATCACTGACTTGACTGTCAGAGTGCCCCCCTGGGATCCCCAGTCCGGTCACTAACCTCATTTTTGCAGGTTCCAGGGAGCAGGACATCCCAAGAGCACCGGAGGGGCGATCCGACCTCAACGGCAGCTACAAGCCACGACGATCTTGGCGGCAACACAATGTACAAAATTTGTGCCAAGTTAATGGTGAACGGATAAACCCTATCCTTTCATATTGATTAGCCCAGAGCATGGTGCTTTTATGGAAGGTCGCTCTATCTCTGATAATGTGTTGATTACTTAGAAATTTATGTATGATCTCCGGAGAGCACCGACCTGCCATAGTCTCATAGCTATCAAACTGGATATGGAACGGGCGTATGACTGCATGCTTTGGTCTTTCTTGGAGAAGTCTCTTAGGGACTTTGGTTTTCATACCCTATGAATTTCTCGCATTATGGCCTGTAGAATCTGGCCTTCTTTCTTAATTCTTATAATGACACTCCTTCGAATTTCTTCTACTCTAAAGGTGGCCTCCTCGTATTTATCCATTATTGTGCTGATGTTCTCTCGCGAGCTTTGCAGGTGACCGCCCTAGGATCTGGGATCCAGCCATATATCCTGGCACCTGCCGCGAGCCTGATCTCGTATCTTCTCTTTGTAGATGATTGCTTGCTGCTACGCCATGCCACATTGTCCTATGCCCAGGGCTTCAGGAGGATCATGGAGAATTATTGTCTTTCATATGGCTAAAGAGTCAACTTGTTAAAATCAAAGCTCCACTTCAGTCCTAAAACCCCGATCTCTCGATGGTGCTCTATCCGTCACATCCTTGGGAGCGCTGAGCAAGGAGGGCCTCTTCGTTATCTTGAAGTTCTAATAACTGGAGGTAGGCTTCTGAATGCTGACTGCAACTGCTTAATTAAGAAGGTTCATGAAAGGATAGAGGGTTGACAGGGGAGGGCCCTCTCTCTCATGGGCAGGGTCACTTTGGTTAATTCAGTTCTTACATTCCTTCCAATATATATACTTTCTAATACTATCTTACCTAGATCTATAATTCTCAAACTGGATCAATTCTTCCGTGCCTTCTTTTGGAATTCTATGTTGGGCTCAAAGAGGGTTCATCTTATTAATTGGAATTAGTATGTCAGCCTCTTAAGGATGGGGGTCTTAATCTTCACTCTCTCACTACTGCAAGTCGAGAAGCTTTATTTAGCTGACATGTCTCTAGACTTTTTCCTCTGCCCCGATAGCTTATGGACTGACACATGTTCGGCAAGCGTACCGGTCATGCAAGTAATATAGGATAGTAACCCAATATCGTCCTCTAGGATCAGAGACAATCACCCAAATTATGATACCTACTATATTATTTGGAAATTGATTTCGAGTAAAAAAAATTAAATTAAAAATTAAACACACTATCAAACTATGGTGGTCATAAAGTTTTAGAAGAAGATAGAATCTAGAATAGCTAAGGTATCGAGAAATTAACCAATCGATGTGATAATTAATTTTGAATATGCTAATTTGATTTTCTAGTTTTACAAGCTAGCAGGTTTTCTTAATTGATAATGCACTTTTGTTCAAATTGTACTAATCCTATCCAAAATTATTAACCACGGTGATTAAGACATGATTTAAATAATTCAGATGCATTAAATTTTTATAATCCTAATCGCTACATAGATCAACCTAGTTATTCAGATAGGATTTAAATCTATAATTTTTTTTTACTTTTCAACCTAGAAATTTAATTGATCAATTAAATTCTAAATAAAATTTTATTGAAGAATTAATCAAGTATTACGATAATAAAAGAAATCTCAAATAAAAAAAAAATCAACTAATCATTGAATCCATAATTATCATATCAGTTAAATTCTTAAATTTTATAAAAAAATAATTAATTATATATATTTTATAATAAATAATATAAAGATATAAAAAAATTAAATCAAATGAAATCAAGCATAATTTTTTCCTCGTCGGAGCGTTTTTCTTCCTTTTGCGTCCGTAGATTTTCCGCACGTTCCTGGACTTTTTTTCCTCCTCTGCGTCCGCTCTTTAACCTGCTTCCGCGCGTGCTCTTGTTCTTTTCCTATGGCCGTTCACGTCTTCTTTTCTTTTCTTTTCTTTTCTTTTTTTTTTTTTTTTTTTTTTTTTTTTTTTTTTTTTTTTTTTCACGGCACGTTTTTTATTTATTTTTCTCACCTGACGTCCTCTTTTAGTTTTTTTTTCTCCCAGGCGTTTTTCCTTCACGTCACTTCCTCTCTCCTTAATCGCACATGTTTTAACGTTTCTTTTTCCACTCCTCCCATGTTATTTATTTATTATTATTATATTATTATTATTATGATTATTTTACTCCACTTATTCACATTAGTTTTTATTTATTATTGGGCCTTGGCTTTTTCTCGTGCTGGGCCTTTGATTTCTTCTAATCTATATAATTGGCAACTTTCCTTACATTTCTTTGTCCATTTTTACTTCCAATATTCTCCGAACATGCATCCTGAAATAACTAAAATAATAAACATAACTGATTGCAAATGCTACTAAATTAATAACAATTACATCAAAATTTATACAATTAAGATCCAAATATTTCTATAAAAATTACATTTATCAAATACCCCCTAATTTAAACCTTTGTCATCCCGAGCAAAGCATAAAGAAAAATCAAAACCAATTTTAAATAACAATCAACCGGGTAACAACTAAAATCTTCTCCTACAACTTTTCTTTTAGGACTATCAATTCATAAGATCTTAAAATATCAACCATAAAACTACAATTCCTTATCAAGGCTATTATAATAAATTAACTCATATTACTTTCTGTCAGCTTAAAACATTAATCAATACTTGTCTTTTTTTTTCTTCAAGCTATTACTAACATAATAAAACTAAGACACACACCTTTAAATTGGGTTAGTTTTTTTTTTTTTTTTTTTTTTTTTTTTTTTTTTTTTTTTTTTTTTTTGGATTTTTTTTTGGATGTTGTTGGTAGTTCTCAACTGTGTAATTATTATAAACTTGTCTTTTTTCTGCAAAGTTTCAAATTAACTTTTTCATAAAAACAACACATCAGTTGAGTGCTTTGCACACTCATGCATTGGATTACCGTTGGACGCGAATGTTGATATTTGCTAGTGCCAAACCTCTGGTTACTAAGTCATCTCAACACAGCGGAGTAGGGTGTATGGGTTAGTAATTGCAATTAGCATCTACTTGGTGTATCTTAATTTCATTATGCATAGCTATAACCTTTAGAGTCAAAAACTTTCTTAATATTTGATTTAAGCTGACAGAAATAATCCTTAATTTTATAAATTAAACATGCCTATCAAGTTCAAGCATTCTCATAGTCTCAATTCTAGGCTCCTAATCCAATCAAGTCTTCAATTCCAAGTCACTTTGATTCATCCAATTAGTACACGAGTAGACTCCTTATTTAAAGGATGGTATAAAGTCTTATACACTCACTCAGATCAAACAAAGATTCAAGTTGATTGATGAAAGAATTTTTTTTCAGTTAAATCCCTACCAAATACCATCCAACTTAAAAGCAGACATTGTCCCTAATGTTGAAGTCAATAAAGCAAGCTAATACAGAAAAAAGGGAAAGGATAGCTGATACTCCCCTGGTTGCAAGACTCAACTGGAGATAGGTAATATGTGATCGTGCCTCTGTTCGTTCACTTCATCTTTGCATGTTTCAGTTGCACCTTTGATCACCTTTGATAGGTAATTGGAAACTTCAATGGCAGCCACATCTAACAAGAAAAACAATCAAATCAAAAAATTGAAGTAGAAAATATAAAACAAACTAAAGCAAAAAGGAAAGGAAAGATTGTTGGGTTCCCTCCCACTAGCGCTATCTTTAGAGTCTATAGCCAGACTGACCTCTCTTTATGGGTCTCTCATCATAAGGATGGCTTTGAAAGATTCTAAGCCACCACTAATATATGGTTTCAGTCTCTGCCCATTTACCGTGAAAGTGACACCTTTTGATCCTTCACCTCCACTGCTCCATAGGGAAAAACTTGTGTCACAGTATATGGTCCATAACATTTAGATCGAAGCTTATCTGGAAACAGCTTTAGTCTGGAATTAAAGAGCAAAACCTGTTATCCCACCTCAAACTCTTTCTCATGATGTTTTTTGTCCATGCCATCTCTGGTTCGTTCTTTTATAGATCTTGGCATTCTCATAAGCTTGCTCTTTAAACTCATCCATCTCATTCAGTTGCAATGCTCTTTCTCACCCGCAGAAGTTAAATCAAAATTTAAATATTTAATGGCCCAATAAGCTCTATGCTCTAACTCTATAGGCAAATGGCAAGCTTTTCCAAACACTAATCTATATAGGGACATTCCAATTGGTATTTTAAAAGCTCTTCTATAAGCCCACAATGCATCATCAAGTTTTTCTGCCCAATCTCTTCTATGTAAACTGACAGTTTTTCTAAAATTCGTTTCAACTCACGGTTAGACACCTCAACTTGTCCGCTAGTTTGTAGATGATAGGCTGTAGCAATTTTATGAGTTACCCCATATTTCTTTAATAAGTTGTCAATTTGTTATTGCAAAAATGGGTTCCCTCATCACTAATCAGAGCACGTGGTACACCAAACCTAGTAAAAATATTCTTTTTCAAAAATTTTATTACAGGTTTGGCATCATTTTTCTGCAAAGCTACAACCTCAACCCATTTTGAGACATAGTCAACCGCCACTAAGATATATTCTTAGAAAAAGACTTTGGAAATGGCCCCATAAATCTATGCCCCACACATCAAAGAGTTCACACACAAGTACATTATTAAGAGGCATCTCATATTTTCTAGAAATGTTACCTGTGCATTGACATCTATCACTTGCAGTTACATACCTGTAGACATCTCTAAACAAGGTTGGCCAAAAGAAACCTGATTGTAGGACCTTAGCAGCTGTACGAATTGGTCCAAAGTGTCCTCCTACCTCTCTGTCATGATAGTACTACAAGATAAAGTACATCTCCTCCTCTGGACAAATCTTCTAATTATGCCATCTACACATACCTGCAGCTCGAATAAATGTTCATCAGGAAGACACTCACCAATCTCATGTTTTTACCATCCTCCAAAGAATCTTCTTCTAGCCTCGACAGATGATCTGCCACCACATTCACTGCTCTAGATTTATCTATATTCTATCTATGTCAAATTCTTGTAGCAGCAAAATCCAACGTATCAGCCTGGGCTTAGCATCCTGTTTAGTAAAAAGAAACTTCAAAGCACTATGATCAATATAAACAATCACTTTTGACAAAATCAGGTAAGATCTAAATTTATCAAAAGCAAATACTACAGCCAATAGTTCCTTTTCAGTTATGGTATAATTCCTCTGAGTTGCAGTCAAGGTCCTACTGGCATAATATATTGGCTGAAATTTCTTTTTCTCCTCTGTCCCAACACAACCCCTACAGCTTCATCACTAGCATCACACATTAATTCAAAAGGCTGTCCCCATTCGGGAGCAACCATTATAGGAGCATGGACTAGCTTCTGTTTCAAATAATTAAAAGCAGATAAATAGTCAGCAGTAAACATAAAAGGAGTATCTTTCATTAGTAAATTAGATAACGGACATGCAATTTTTGAAAAATCTTTAATGAATCTTTTATAAAAGCCAGCATGTCCTAAAAAACTCCTAATTGCTCTCACTGATGTCAAGGAAGGTAATTTTTCAATTACTTTCACCTTAGCTCTATCTACTTCTATCCCCTTAAAAGATATCATGTGGCCTAAAACAATACCTTCTTGTACCATGAAATGGCACTTTTCCCAATTCAACACTAAATTGGTTTCCTCACACCTCTGCAGTACTAAACTCAAGTTATACAAGCATTCATCAAATGACACACCAAAACAGAAAAATCATCGATAAATATTTCTATGAAGTGCTCAATCATATCAAAGATGGCCATCATGCAACGCTGAAACGTTGCTGATGCATTGCATAACCCAAAAGGCATCCTACGGTAGGCAAAGGTACCATAAGGACAAGTGAAGGTAGTCTTCTCTAGATCCTCAAATGCTACAAGGATCTGGTTATATCTTGAATATCTATCTAAGAAGCAGTAATACGCATGCCCTGCCAGTCTTTCTAACATTTGGTCAATGAAAGGTTAAGGAAAGTGATCTTTCTTTGTAGCATCATTCAGCTTCCTATAATCAATGCAAACTCTCCATCCAGTTACTTTCTTAACAGGGATTAATTCATGTTTTTCATTTTCAAGCACCGTAAAACCCCTTTTTAGGAACTACTTGTACTGGACTAACCCAATTACTATCTGAGATAGGGTAAATAATACCTGCATCAAACAATTTGGTCGCCTCAGCTTTAACTACCTTTTCATGGCTGGGTTGAGTCTTTTGAGGCTGCACTGATGGTTTGAATTGCTCCTCCATGAGTATCTTGTGTGTGCATATTGTTGGGCTGATTCTATGGATATCTGCTATTGTCCAACCAATGGCCCTTTTGTGAGCTCTCAGCACCCTCAACAGTTTCTCCTCCATCGCATCTGTCAAAAGAGAAGAAATAATAACAGGTAAATGAGATGGAGGTAATAAAAATGCATATTTTAAATGTGAGGGAAGCTGCTTCAATTCTAATTATGATGGTTGGTTAATGGATGGTATCAGGTAATTGATAGCTCTTCTCTTTAGCTCTTCAAATGGTCTCCTCTGTGTGTAAATTTATATGCTATCCATCATTGCTGCATATTGGCTTTCTTCTTCGCTTCCTTCTTCATTTCTGTTGGTTGAAATTAAGGTGTGTTGCAATTCATCTTCAGTCATCATCTCTCCAACCTTCTCCTGAACAAGACAATTAATGCAATCAATATGAAAACATGATGCTACATCTTGTGGCTTTTTCATAGCTTTAAAAATATTGAATGTTACTTGCTCATTATGAATTCTTAATATCATTTTGCCCTCATGCACATCTATCAATGCTTTACCTGTGTTAACAAAATGGTCATCCTAAAATGATAGGTATAACTGATCTTCGCCATATCTAGGACTCTAAAAATAAAACTCGCAAGATAAATTTATCTACTTTAACCAAAACATCTTCTACTATTCCTCTGGGGTACGTTATAGATATATCTGCCAATTGCAATGATATCATGGTTAGCTTAGGCTCACCAAGTCCTAGTTTCTTAAATATTGTGAGTGGCATAAATTGATGCTAGCTCCTAAATCAATTAATGCATTAAAAGTGCAACTACCGATTAGCAATGTATATTAAAACTCCAGGATCTTTAAGCTTCTATGGTAGTTATTCAATAGGATGGTGAGCATTCTTCGTTGAGTGCCATTGTCTCACAATCTTCTAGCTTCCTTTTGTTTGATATAATCTCCTTGAAAAACTTGGCGTAGCTGAGCATTTGGAAAATAACATCAACTAATGAAAGATTAATATGCAATTATTTTAAAATTTCTAAAAATTTAGAAAATTGCTTATCTATTTTCTGCTGATGTTGTCTCTACGGAAAAGGTAGTCTTGGCTTATATGGAGCAACTGTAGGAGCTTTGTTGGTGTTTCATCCTTTTTATCTTATCCCCCTCTTCATCAACAATCTATTCTACATCAGACTCTTTCTGTTGCACTTTTGGTTCCTCAATCTCTTTGCCACTTCGTAGGCTAATAGCTTGCACATGCTCCCTGGGATTCTTTTCTGTATTACTTAGCAAATTTCTAGGTCCTCTGTTAGCCAACATGTCAGCTATCTGCCCAACTTGTGTCTCAAATTTTTCAATGTTGCCTCATTTGCTTGGAATCTAGCTTCATTTTGTTGCATGTATTTCCACATAATATCTTCCAAGCCAGGTCTCTTCTCTTCTTGAGTCGGTTGTGATGGTGGTGGTGGTGGTGGGCGTTGCTGAAAACCAGGTGGTTGATATGGCCTCTGAAGTGATGTGGATTTGAATGTTCTAGCTTCTCCAAGATAAGTTAGGGTGATTGCGAAGTCCTGGATTGTATGTATTGCCCATCTGGTTGTTCCTGAAATTACCAGACACATAATTAGCATTTTCAGGTATTGAATTTGAAAAGTTACCTTTGTATGTATGAGGTCCTCTGCACAGCTCGCACTCCATCACTGTAGTTGATGCTTGTGGTTGAGATATTGCCAGAGCTTCAATCTTTTTGTTCATTGCATCAAGCAGAACTGAAAGTGTCATCACAACATCCACTCCAAACACACCACTAGGTCTCCTGTGATTCTGTCTTTCTGAGTTTCAATTCACATTGCTATCTGCCATTCTTCCAATAGGCTATAAGCTTCATGGCTATACTTTTTTGAAAATGATCTACTTGCAACTGCATCTAAAATGCTCTCGCAGAAGGAAGTAAGCCATGATAAAATGATGTACTTGTTCCCATATTTCAAGACCATGGTGAGGACACTTTCTACATAATTCCTTAAACCTCTCCCATGCCTCACTAAAGCTCTCAGTCTCATACTATGTAAATGTGGAAATGTCTAATCTAAGCTTTGCTGTTTTGGAGGGGAGAAAATATTTGTTTAAGAACTTATCAGCTAAGTCATCCCATGTAGTAATGGATTCAGTTGGAAAAGAGTTTAATCAACTTTTGCTCTATCTCTTAGTAAAAATGGGAACAATCTAAGTCTAATGGCATCTTCAGAAACTCCATTATGTTTAAAAGTGTCACATAACTCAAGAAATTTACTTAAATGCTCGTGAGGGTCATCAGAAGGCAAGCCTGAAAATTGGAGCGAGTTCTGGATCATCTGAATAAAAGCAGACTTTATCTCAAAATTATTCGCCTGAACTGGTGGCCTCCTAATGCTTGATTGTGCTCCCGGACTCTAGGCCAGATGTACTCTAATAAAGGTCTGTCTCATGTAGGTTTTGCACCTCCTCATTGGGTACATGTGAGATATTCTGAAGGTATGTTCACCAACATCTTCCATAGTTTTGCTGTTGATATCTACTAAATCTGTACTTAACTCTCCCAGTAGTTGTCTGAGTCCACATCGTCTTTCCCTAAGTATTCTTTCTATTTCTGGATCAAAATATGTCAAAGTGTCTGCAATTTTCTGGGACATAAAAAGTTAATAACATAATAAAAAAAATCCAAATCAATTAACAGATAGAATTTGAATGTTATCCGTTACTGATCCCGGCAATGATACCAAAAACTTGACACGTGTTCGGCAAGCATACCGGTCGTGCAAGTAATACATGATAGTAACCCAATGTCATCCTCTAAGAGAAGAGACAATCACCCAAATTATGATACCTACTTATATTGTTTGGAAAATGATTTCGAGTAAAAAAAATAAAAATAAAAAATAATCACACTATCAAACTATGGTGGTCACAAAGTTTTAGAAGAAAACAATCTAGAATAGCTAAGGCATCGAGAATTTAATCAAAATGATGTGATAATTAATTCTAAATATGCTAATTTGATTTTCTAATTTTACAAGCCAGCAAGTTTTCTTAATTGATTAATGCACTTTCGTTCAAATTGCACTAATCATATCCATAATTATTAACCACGATGGTTAAGACGTGATTTAAATAATTCAGATGCATTAAATTTTTATAATCCTAATTGCTGCACAGATCAGTGCTAGTTATTCATCTATGAATTTTTTTTATTTTTTAACCTAGAAATTTAATTGATCAATTAAATTCTAGATAAAATTCTTCGAGAATTAATCAAATCTTGCAAAGCATTACGATAACAAAAAAAATCTCAAGTAAAAAAAGAAATCAAATTAATCATAAAAATCATAATTATCACGTCAGTTAAATTTCTAAATTTTAATAAAAATAATTAGTTATATATATTCATGATCAAAAATAATATAAAAATAAAAAAAATCAAATTAAACCAAAAGAGGCACAATGTTTTTCCTCGTCCGAACATTTTCTTCCGTGTCCGTCGATTTTCCACACGTCGCTGGGCTTTTCCTCCCCTGCGTCCGCTCTTTTTTCCTGCTTCAGTGCGTGCTCTATTTCTTTTCCTCCGGCCGTCCGCACGTCCTTTTTTTTTCCACGGCACGTTTCTTATTCATTTTTCTCACCTGACGTCCTCTTTTGGTTTTTTTTCTCCCAGGCGTTTTTCCCTTCACGTCACTTCCTCTCTCTTAATCTCACATGTTTCACGCTTTTTTTTTTCTATTTTTTTTTTACTCCCTTTTTCATATTATTTTATTTTGTTATTAGGCCTGGCTTCTTCTCGTGCTATGACTTGATTTCTTCTAATCAATATAATTTGGCGACTTTCCTTGCATTTCTTGGTCCATTTTGCTTCCGATATTTCCGAGCATGCATCCTAAAACAATAAAATAATTAAGCATAATTAAGCTACAAATATTAGTAAATTAATAATAATACACCAAATTTTTATATAATTAAGATCCAAATATTTCTATAAAAATTATATTATCATGGACAAAGTCATGAGAAGTAGATATGGTTCGAACTGGATGGAGGAAAGTTATCAGCCCCCTCAAAAGTGCTTGCCTATCTGGAGAGCTATGATATCGACTGACTCATCTAGTCCTCCCTTAGACCAGATGGATTGTGGGTGATGGTAGGTCCATCAGCTTTATGGAGGACCCTTGGTTAGCGGACTTCCGTTATCTCGATGGTCGACTTTCATCGCGATGGACATCAGCCACTCTCTTTCTGTTTCGGATTTATTGCTGAGTGATGGTACACAGTGGGATACCAGCCTAGTATCCCGTGTTTTTGACAAGATTCTTCGGGCTCATGTCCTATCTATTCCACTACCAATTTATACGTCCCCTGATATTAGGGTCTGGAGATCTTCTGCTCTCTCGAGAGCTATCATATCTAATCTGGTTCTGCTGTTTCATCAAGGATCCCAGTGGCCTCTTAATATTGTATGGGTTGGAAGATCTGGGTCCACCCAAGGGTTTCTTTATTCCTGTAGAAATTGGCATGGAATCGCCTTCCTACAGCTATCTTCCTCAACAACAGGGTGTTAAAGTGCCCATTGGCTATCCAGTGTGGGAGGGGGGAGGCGACTTTGGTGCATACTATATTCTTATGTCGCCGAGCGAATTAGGTTAGGGAGATAACTGGCTTTCAAGCCCACTTCACGAATGTTGATAATTATATTAATTATTTTTCCAATCCATCAGACCAGGCACTGCTCACTCGCAAGGTACCTTTATGACTTATATTGTTTATCATATTTGGTTAACCAGGAATAACATGGTCTTCAGGACTTCTACTGATTCTTCTTGAGTTGTAGTGGTGAGAGCCCACATTCAGGCTCTCGAGTACTTGAGATTGACTGTGATGACCTCCGAGTCCAGGGGCTCCTGTAGCTCCTACAGCGCCTACTTAGATATTCTTTACTTGGGAGCCCCACCTTTGAGGTTTACAATTGTCAACTTTGATGGGAGTGTTAAGGGTCACTTGGGTGGTGCTGGTTTTGTCATTCGGGGCCCAGGTTCCAGCATCTTGGTTGTGGGTGGTCACTGTCTCTGCATGATCAACTGTTCCGGAGCTGAGCTTCGGGATGCCTGGGAGGGGATAGTTTATGCCTGGGGGATCTTACAGGCTGATCACCTGATCATTGAGGGAGTCTCCGCCACCATTATTACATGGATTCAGCAAGCTAGGAGGATGCCAACGATGCATCCTCTTCTCCGAGATATTGCTCTCCTTCTTCTTGGGTCCTCCACCTATGTTGTTAGACATGTCTTTAGGGAGGCTAACTCAGTAGCTGATTGGATAGCCTCCTTTATTGCCAATCATTTAGGTCTTGTATTATAGATGGACTTGGGGGATGCCCTAAGGCCCTTTCGGGATATCATCCTATCCGACTCTCTGGGGTGTATTCATTCTAGCTTTTAATTGAATGCACCGGTCACCAAAAAAAAAAAAAAAAGACTTCTTTCCAATTCAATCATAAATCATAGCATGACTGATTGACCATGTCCTAGCTTCCTATTATCATAACCATAGCATATGCACGATAAATTCATGCCAACTCTAACTTGCTATCTAACAGATAACAAGCAGACTTAATTATCTTCCAAGCCCAGCTTTCTATTGTTAGTGTTAGGTTGCACACAGTGAATTGGATCATTTTTAAATTTTTAAATTAATATTCTACCTCATCGAGATATTTTACTGAACACAACATGCATAATTAATAAGCATACAAAAATTTACGTGGTTTGGCAAATCAACCTACATTCATACAGAAGATGAGCAATTCACTATATAATCATCTTGAAATTAGATACAAAGGTGATACAAATATCTAAATAAAAGGGTTCCAAAATAATCACAAAAGATATAAATAAACCATAATAATAAATAAATGGACAATATCTTTCTCAGTCTTGGCTATGAATCAGAGAATATAATCTGAGAGATAGATCAATACCTTCTCAGCTATGGCAATCGATAAAAAAAAGATACTTCTCTAGATGGTAAAGAATAAAATAATAGGTACCTTCGACAGTCGAAGACAAACAGATCGGGGACCAAGAGATAGGATCAAAGGGCTACAATGAATAGAGAGCAATCGAAACTTGAAATTTCATAGAACTGAGGGTCTCATACTTTTTTAAAAGAAATAATGAAGAAGATTCTGGATCAAAGAATGCCAGAGTTCTCTAAGATGAAGTCCAAATCGAAGAAGAGTCCCAAATAAAAAAAATTTATCCATCTCAAACTCTATCAGAAAAGGAATCCTATTTAAAAAAAAAATTATAATCCTCAAACTATTATTATTTAGAGCAATAATAATAACAATCCTCCTCCTTGCAACAAATTATATATCTTTATCAGATATGGATTATCAAACCTCCTCCTGAACTCAAGCTCTGAAGACATCACCAAGTGCTCGACCTAATCAAGTTTAGGAAAGTCCTGAACTTGATTGCTGAGATTGGTTAGTAAGCATATCAGCCAGATTATGAGCAGAGTTAATCTTCTGAAGCTAAATATCACCATTCTCCATCAAATCCCTGATGAAGTGATACCTGACGTTCACATGCTTAATATATTCATGGTATATTTGATCTCTAGTAAAATGCAAAGTACTCTGGCTGTCATAGTGAATATCCAAACAGTAATACTTGAAATTCAAATTCTATAGTAACCCTCTTAGCCAGATAGTTCTTTTATGGCCTCTGTCAATGCCATCTACTCTGCCTTTATAATAGACAAAGCGACTGTAAGCTACAAAGTAGCCTTCTAACTGACTGCATAACCAAAAATAGTAAATCATATCCGGTCCATAACCTTCTCCTATCTAAGTCACAAGCATAATAAGAATTATAAAATCTTGTAATAGTGCAACACTCTGTCCAAAAAATCAATCCCAAATAAAAGTGCCTTTCAAATATCTAAGTATCCATTTCATGACTGACTAGTAAACCATTCACACTTATTCATATATCTGCTCACCATACTTACTACCTATGAAATATCAGGTCGAATACAAACCATCGTGTATATGATGATGCCTACTACTCTCGCATATGATACTCTATACATATATCTCTCCTCATCCTTAATCTGAGAAGAGTTCTTGGCATATAATCTGAAATGATTGGCAAATAAAAATTAACTGGCTTAGAGGTAGATATACACAATCTTTCCAAGATATTTTCGATATAACCATGCTGAGTAAGAAAGAGTCTACCTGATTACTTGACACATATGATCTCTATCCCAAGTATCTTCTTTACCAGTCCAAGATCCTTCATTTCAAATGTAGTATTGAGCTCAGCTTTCAATTTTTAGATGACTAATATATTTCTGGCTACAATCATCATATCATTTACATACAACAATAAGTAACAAAAAGATTCATCTGAAAGTTGCTAATGATACGTGTAAGTGTTATATGGAGATCTGTTAAATCCATGATCAACTATAAACCTATCAAATTTATGGTACCACTATCTTGAAGACTGCTTGAGACCATACAATGATCTTTTAAGCAAACATACATGATTTTCTTTATTTGGAACCTTGAAACCAAGTGGTTGTTGTATATAAATTTGCTCTTCAAGTCACTATATAGAAAAGCTATTTTTACGTTAAGCTATTCTAATTCCAAATCCTGAGAAACAACTAAAGCAAGTAATACACGAATAGAAGAATATTTGATTATAGAAAAAAATATCTTCTTATAGTCAATACGCTTCCGTTGACTGTAATCCTTAGCCATCAATCTAGTATTGTATTTAAAATCATGAGAATAAGCTCTTTCCTTCTTCTTGAAGATCCATTTGTAGCTAATTACTTTCTTTTCTTTAGATAACTTGACTAATTTCCAAGTCTAATTCATTTTCAAAGATTAAAGTTCTTCAACTATAGCCATGGTCCACTATTCAGCTTAAAAACTACCAACAGCTTCCTAATATGTGATCGCTCATCATCTATGATATCTGCAATACTCTGAGCATAATAAACTAACTTAGTACAAGTAAAATTCTCAAAACCATATCTTTAAGGTACTCTGATCTGGTGCCTAGATCTTCGAGTGACAATACAAATATTCTGAACTTGACCTTTCATGTTAACCTCCTCTTGAGTCTATATCTCTAGATTTATCTATCAATGCTACTCATTCTGAATTTAAATATCTTCATTTGACTACTACTACTGTGATCTAATAGGTTGATTAATATCAATAATAGTATGATCCTACTAAACTTGAACTTGATCTTCCTGTAAAGAACTAGGTTGTATCTGCTATGAAGGAGTGGTTGTCTCATGAAAAGTCACATTCTTGCTGATTAGAAATCCTAGGGATCCAGGCTCTATACACTATATTCTATAGCCATTCATCTCATATGCGTATCTAAGAAATACACACTTCTTAGCTCTATGATCCAACTTTTCATCTCTGATATGTGTATAAACTGAACATCCAAAGACTCTAAGTATCAAATAGTCTGCAAGTCTTCATGCTTAATGTTGATACTGGATATCGGTTTATAATATAGTAGGTTGTGTATGCAGCCTCTGTCCAAAAATCTCTTCTTAATTTAGAACTTGATAACTAGATCTAACTCTCTAATAATGTGCGGTTCATGTGTTCTGCCACCATTCTGCTTAAGTGTACCAACCATGATCCTATGTCTAACAATATCTTTTGATTTGTAAAAATCATCAAAAGTCTATAGAACAAAATTTCAATCCATTGTCAGTCTAGAAGGTTTTCACCTTTCTTTCAGCCTGCCTCTTGACCATAGCCTTCTACTTCTTGAATGTATCAAATATATCACTCTTATTCTTGATAGTATAAATCTAGACTTTAGTGAGTAGTTATTAATAAACGAAAGTAGATATTTGAATCCACCCTTGGATGTAACTAAGATAGATCTCTATAGGTCAGAATGAATATAATCCAATACAGCTATTGTCCTGTATAAGCCCATAAAAAAGCTGACTATATTATTTTCTAAATATACAGTACTCAAAGAATCCAATTGCACCAACCTTCTGACCACCTAGCAAACCACATCTGCTTAGCTATTGTAAACCTTTATCTGATATGTGGCTTAGTCTCTAGTGCCATAACTATATCAACCGCTTAATAGAGGATTGTACTGCTGAAACTTGTCCTATCACTATACTGCCTTCCATATAGTAAAGGGTGCTACTCAATATACCTCTCAATAGAGTCAATGCTTCTTTATTAATAGTTATAGATCCTCTATCACATCTTCTCTCAAAACCTACAGTGTCAAGGGCATATGCTGAGAAAAGTTTCCTTTTCAATTAAGGAACATATATGATATTATCTAGAGTCACTACAATATTTTCATGAGATTTGATCTGAACTTTTTCAATACCTTTCACTTTATAGATTGCATCATCTCCAAAAAGAACAGTACCTCCCTTACATATCTAAAAGAAGAGAACCATTCTTTATGGGATTCATGTGAAAGGATGCTCCAAAGTCCACAATCCAGATATCAGCCTGATTGACACTACAGGCAGCTGTAAATACTGCATCATCTGTAATATTGCTATATTCTCCTGATGTAATCATAACTAATGCCGAATCTGAGACTGTTCCTTATCTTCTATTCATTTTCTTTTGGATTACAGAAATCTACATTTAGATTCCTAGTGGCCTGGCTTCTTACAATAGTAACAAATACCAGATCTTTTAGACCTAGACTTTGATCTTGTTTTGAACTTATTTCTACCTTATCTAGATTTTTTTTGTTCATCTCTGTCTCTAACTGTAAGTCCTTGTACCGAAGTCGGAGCTTGATGCTCTAACTATACTTTCAACCTAAGCTTATTGGATAACAAAGTAGCTTCAATCTTTCAAGACTTATAGTCTCTTTTCCATAGAGCATGATAGTAGTAATATTCTCCAAGGACTTAGGCCAAATATAATCTATTAGTAATAGACTTTGCCATATACAGGTTTTTCAATTTATCTGATACATCTTTAGTTGTATCAAAATCCATAACATTGCGAAGAACTTTGTCATTCAAATCTGAAAATAGTTCCTAGTGTCTCTCATTTGTTTCCTCTTTGACAGTATCAATATCTCCTGGAATTGTATTCATACCTTTGGGAGCTATTGTTTTGCCTTTCTTGACCAACAAATATTTATTTTTATCTTTCATAGTACGAAATCTCATGTACCATCAAACACCGCCATTTCATGCCTTATAGTAGTGCAATGAAAAATAACCACCTTATGAGTCATTGATAAACTTGTTGCTCGTCATATACCATCCAAATGCTCTGATACTAGTTGTTGGAGTTATGCATAGCAGATTAAATCATTTTAGGCTTCTGAATTAATATTCTATCTCATCGAGACATTTTACTAAATACTTCATATGCATAATTAACAAGCACAAGAAAGACAAGAAATTTATGTGGTTTGGCAAATCTGCTTATATCCACACAAAAGAGAAGCAATCCATTATTTAATCATTCTAGAATTGGATACAAAGATGATACAAATATCCGAATAAAATGATCTTGAAATATCATAAAAGAGGCATAAACAATAAACTAAACAAGCAATACCGTCGTGGGTTTTTTTTTTTTTTTTTTATTTTATTTGGGGGGGGGGGGGGGGGGGGGGGTGGGGGGGTGTAATAAAAAAGGGTTGGGGGATACTGTCGTGGCCTTAGAAATAAGACCTATGCCTCGGGGCAAGGAGGGAAGACCCACGGTAGCAATAATGGATGTCACGTCAGAATTTAAGAAGTTTACGGTGTGATGCCAGAGGTCGTCCTTAATAAGAAGGGTGAGGGGGCCATAAAGCCAACCTAGTATATAGTGGGAACACAGCCTAACTGTTACAGCGGTATGTTCTTTGTTACATACCAGGCTAGATTATCATAATAAAGGTGCATATAAGCAGAGGGAAAAATTGGAGAAACAACTAAACTGAACATTCATACACAGGTAATCGGATGCTTAAAAATTAACAACAAAGCCAACAGAATAGCATTATGTAGAAGCATACTTCTTTTCGATGCCCAGGAGCTCTTAAGCATAGCCTCGGTTGAACTTCTTCACTTACACTTGGCATGCACGACGACAGCCAGCCCAGCCCGACTCTCCGTCATGCTCCTCCTGTCATCGCCATCTCTATCTGGCAAGTTCCATACACTGCATCTCTATACATCCAACCATCCTTTTCACGAGAGTAGAAATCTTCAAATGGTTAATGGTTCTCCACGCACGGCACACATGACCTGGCTTTCTGATACTTGGCATGCACGACGACAGCCAGCAGCCCGACTCTCCGTCCATGCTCCTCCTGTCATCGCCATCTCTATCTGGCAAGTTCCATACACTGCATCTCTATACATCCAACCATCCTTTTCACGAGAGTAGAAATCTTCAAATGGTAATGGTTCTCCACGCACGGCACACATGACCTGGCTTTCATCAGAAGGAACTATCGATTCGCATGCTTCTCCATTTGAGATCATCCATTCCCTATTAGTGGCAGATACTGTCCCACATGACAGTCCTGCACTTCCATCCAGCCAGCAGCTTAAACTTGCGTAATTTTTGAGAACACATTACTTACCCGGACCTTTTTCAGGCGTGCCGATTTAAATGACAGTGAGGAGGCTGCTCTGGAAGTATGAATTTTAGGATACATGTTTTCCTCCGATGCTTCATAGCATCAAGAAGACCATTAATCACAAAAATGAAGACCTTTTTGCACTGATGCGTTGGATCTTCAAAAAGGCCATCAATCCGAGGACATATGTTCTGCGCTGCGACTTTTTTATCTTCTGTCTTCTCCTTGATACATTTAAAACAAATAAAAAATAAGACCTTCATTCTCTAGAACTGCCAAATATTTCTGAAGTGATCCGTTTCAGTTAATTTCACCTAAACTGATTGAAACCTAACACCTAGGTTCGGTTATGATGCACTCAATCAAAACAAACAAACCATTTTGACCGAGATGAATCATTTCCAACCAAAATTTAAAACCCTGCCTGATATTTGCATGCGGTCAAGTTTGATTGAGGGAATCTCGACGAACATAGAAATTTTGGTATGCCCTTTCCTGGATCCAACCGACTTGAATCAATCCAGGAAATATACATCATTTGGTTTTATAGAAAGAAAAGCATTTCGTGAACTGTCATATCTCAACAACAAATTAGATGTCTCGTACAATTTCATATATTTGGAATAGCACTTCAACAATCAATACATAATGTTTTTTCCATGGAACCTCAATATAGAGTCCAGCTCCAGTATTATCACCATGAAAACCTCGTTTTTGACATGGATTACAGATACAATAAAACAACATATATATTCTATAAATAACAAGGTATCATTTCCCCACAACATAAAAGGAGACAATGCTCCAAAACAACTTACTGATTCTGCATTACATCCACAAAAAAAAACAAAAAATATACTGATTCTGCACAAATACGCATATCAGAGTATCGCTCTTCATATGCATGTTACTCACACATACATTCACCTACATATAAAAACAGAACTGGTAACACAACTGGGATAAAGAAAAGCTTTACTTCTTTTCCACCCTGTAACCATCATTAGACTATTCCCTCCATGCAAAGTGTCCACTGGATGTCGCAATCATTCTGAAACTAAGAGACCTTTTACCAGTCTTGCAACTGCAAGTAATCACTTAAGCATCTTGGAATTTCTAGGATCAGGTACCATCATGCTTTGCCACATTCATAATAGGTGAAACAGAGGAAGAGCATATTAAACCAACAAATAGTGCCCTTGACTACTTTCTCCACCATCCAGACAAGCATACAGATCTTTTGTTTGAGAGCACAAAAGCCAGGATCCATCCAAAAGGTAAAAATTACTTGTGTCCAAATACTAATAAAAAGGCACCATAAAATACTTTTGAATCTAGAAATCATGCACTGTAACCGCTAGGGTACCATGCACCGTGCAATTCACAACAGGAACGCATGCTTGTCAATTAAGCACACTAGATTCTGCAGACTAGAAACCATTTCGTTTCAAGCGACCATGGACGAGAATGTCTGCAGGACAATTAGAAGCAAATCAGGATATGGGCATTAAGGCAAGCAGCTTATCGTTTTTTCAGATACAATTCCAACAAAAATATGGAAGGAGTCGCCTCAAGTATCGTTTTTCAGCAAGTCATTGTAAAAGAAAATGGTCACAAAGTTCATATCATCAAAATATTTTGCAGATCACATAACATTGTTGTGCATCAACAGACAAAAAACAAAGTCAATGTTTGCTAGGAAAATCTGTAACTTCGTGCATGTTGGAAATATAAAAATCTTTTGTGATCCAAGCTCAGCTTGTGAATTGAAGTTGTTGGAAATATAAAAGTCTTTTCGTATCCAAGCTCATCTTGTGAATTAGAGTCCTGCAATTATTATCTAGAGACTTGTGTTTACTTATTGTTGTTTTTTTTTCAAGGTAGCTCTTAATTGTTCTAGTTATCTAAAGGTCTATAAATATTTGTAATTCTTCAAGAAATATATGAATATCAATCAAAAAAAAAAACTTTCCTTTTTCCAACATTTGGTATCAGAGCCAGTTTTGGCTAAGTTTTGTGAATTCTGCTAAGAAAAATCTTGTGTCACATGGCTTCTATGAATGGTACCGGGATGGTCCAACCTCAACTCACAAGGTTTGATGGAAAGAATTTTGAGCATTGGAGATCCAGATGGAGATGCTATTCAGGTTCCAAGAGCTGACCGAGATTGTGGAAGAAGGATTCGTGGAGCTAGAAACGCCAGCAGGATTGACAGCAGAGGACGATAAAAAGAAAATCGCAAGAAAGATCGTAAGGCTCTCTTTTACATCTTTCAAGCGATAGATTCGTCAATCTTTGAAAAGGTGGCGAATTCGAAGACGGCAAAAGAAGCTTGGGACTCTATCATCAAAATATACAAAGGCGTTGAGAAGGTCCAGAAGGTTCGGCTTCAGACTCTTCATCGACAATTCGAGCTCCTTCAAATGGAAAAGTCGGAGTCCATTTCCGACTATTTCTCACAGACATTGGCTCTTGTCAATCAATGAAGGCCAATGGTGAGACTATTGGTGACCAACAGATCGTCGAGAAGATTCTTCGAACGTTAACTTTGCAGTTCGAATATATTGTGACTTCCATTGAAGAGTCCCGGGATCTCTCTATATTAACTGTTGATGAGTTGGATAGGTTCTTTACAAATGCACGAGCAACGACTCAAGGAGAAATCTAGATAGTGGAGGAAGCTCTACAAAGCCAGTGGGTGTTGCCTGATGAAAAGAAGAATCTTTCTAATCAAAGGAAAGATAAAAGGTGGCAGAAAAGCATTCTGGACAACGAAAAGATAAGTCCCATATTCAGTGCTTTATTGTAAAAAGTATGGGCATTACCAATCTGATTGTCGAAGCAAGAAGATTGGTGGTCAAAAATTTCATGCCAAGGTATCAAGATTGATCGATAGCGACGATGAGCATGACAATGCTCTTTTATTCACATGTGATGCTGCGATGGAAAACCAGAAGAACATTTGGTACTTGGACTCCGGATGTAGCAATCACATGTGCGGCGAGGAGTTATTTCTCAAATCTTGATGACACCTTTCGTTTTGAGGTGAGGTTCGGGAATAACGTCAAAGTTCCTATCATGGGAAAGGGGACAATTAAAATCAAGGCGAAGGATGGGTCGGTTCAAAGCATTTCCGACGTTCATTATGTTCCCAGTCTTCGAGAAAATCTCCTAAGCATGGGACAATTGTCCGAGAGGTGAGGCTATCATATGACCATTAAGGATGAGTTTTGCACAATTCATGATGGCAAAGGAGGGTTGATTGCAAAGATAAAAATGGCTCGAAATCGACTTTTTTCTTTGTATATTAATTATGCTACCTCATGTTTTAGTGCCTCGGTGCAAGATTCTTTATGGCTTGGCACAAGCGGTTGGGCATGTGAATTTTGACAGCTTGAAGTTGCTGTCTCAAAAGAAGATGGTGCGTGAACTACCCGAAATTTCTTCTCCGAAGGAGATATGTGAACCATGTGTTATTGGGAAAAAGTGCAAAGAAAGCTTCCCTTCGGGACAATCATGGAGAGCATCAAAGCCGTTGGAGTTAGTGCACTCCGACCTTTGCGGACCCTTGGTTGGAATCGTCAATCGGGGTACAAGTATTTTGTACCTTCATCGGACTTTAGGGAATAGTCATTATATTTTGCTAATGTCACGAAGTTAATAACACATGAACAGAGAAAAAGTAGATTTATTTCTTGAAGCAAAGTCCGATGCCATTGATGCTTTCAGGAGTTCAAAGCCTATGTAGAAAACAAAGTGGGCGCAAATCGGTTCTCGAACTGATCGTGGCACAGAATATTGGTTGGTGATGGCTTCTTCAGCAATGCGGCATTAAGCATCAATTGACAGCACAATATACTCCTAAATAGAATGGAGTAGCGGAAAGAAAAAAAACCGTACTATTGTTGATATGGTTTGTACCATGCTTCGTTCCAAACAATTGCCTAAGCATTTCTGGGCGGAGGAGGCGGTTGCTTGTGCTGTTTACTTATCGAATCGGTTCCTACTAAAGGTCTTGAGTTCAAGACTCCGGCGAAGGTGTGGAGTGGTCGAACCCCTTCAGTTCAGCATCTTCGCGTGTTCGGGTGTACTGCTTATGCCCATGTAGCTTATGCCCATGTACCAAATGAGCTTCGCAAGAAGCTTGATGAGAAGAGTGAGAAGTGCATCTTCCTTGGTTACAGTATGAAACCAAGGGTTATCGGTTGTATAATCCAGTAAAAGAAGGTGGTTATCAGTCGAGAAGTTACCTTGATGAGGAAGGTGAGTGGACTTGGAGCACGGAGGATAAGAAGCAGTTCATTTTGTCCTAGACGAGGAGGAGTCGGATTCAACCCGATTCAGATAATCAATCTGAACTAGTAGTGGTATCGGTGCAACCTAATCCGGTAGTGGAGACTCAGTCGGATTCTGCTGAAACGTCCTCACGTCCACGACGAGAACGAGTTTTACCGGCTCATTTAAGGGATTGTGTCTTATTCAATGATAATGATGGTCCCTCTGATGAAGACATTATTAATTTTGCTCTCTTGCAGATTGTGATCCGACACATTTAAGGAGGCTTCCCAAGATGATGGTTGGGTTCATGCTATGGATGATGAGATATATGTGATTGAGAAAAATGATATGTGGGAGCTCACTTCTCTTCCAGAAGGCAAGAAGTCCGAAATGGGTTTATAAGACCAAGTACAAGCCTAATGGTGATGTTGATCGGTTGAAGGCTCGTCTTGTAGTCAAGGGTTACAAACAAAACCCGGGATTGACTATTTTGAGGTATTTGCTCCGGTTGCAAGAATGGAAACTATCACATGATCTTTGCTTTGGCTGTTCAAAGATGTTGGAAAATACACCAAATGGATGTCAAGTCCGCTTTTCTTAATGGCGTACTTGAGGAGGAGTGTATGTAGATCAACCGAGGGTTATGTCAAGAAAGGACAAGAAAGTTTAGTCTAAAAATTGAAGAAAGCTCTTTACGGCTCAAGCAAGCACCGCGAGCATGGTATACCAGAATTGATTCTTATTTCATGAATCATGGTTTAACCGATGTCCTTATGAGCATGCTTTATATGTGAAGATTGGCTTGAACGGTGAGATGCTTATTGTTTGCTATATATTGATGATCTCATATTTACTGGAAATTGTCAAGAGATGATTTCTGACTTCAGGGAGGCCATGACTCGTGAGTTTGAGATGGCGGACATGGGACTCATGTATTATTTTCTCGGCCCTGAAGTTACACAATCGGAGGATGGTATTTTTATTTATCAACAAAAGTATGCCAAGGATATTCTTGAGCGTTTCAGGATGGCTACTTGTAAACCAATTAGCACTCCAATTGAGGAAAGATTGAAGTTGACAAAAGATGGAAGTGGTTTAGAAGTTGATCCCACATATTTCAAGAAGCTAGTCGGAGTCTATGATATTTGACTTCTACTCGGCCAGATCTTGTTTATAGTGTTGGGATGGTAACTAGATTTATGGAAACTCCTAAACAATCACATTTGCAGGCGGCAAAAAGAATTCTACGGTATATTAAAGGTACTGTTGATGATGGTATATTCTACACTGTTTCTAATGATTTTCAGCTTGTGGGATATACATAGTGATTGGGGAGGTGATATTGGAGAAAGGAAGAGTACTTCCGGTTATGTTTTTCTTTCAGAAATGGAATTTTTTTCTGGTCCTCGAAAAAGCAACAAGTGGTTGCTTTGTCCAGTACAGAAGCAGAATACATAGCAGCGGCTTATTGTGCTTCTCAAGCAGTTTGGCTAACGTTCGATGCTTGCTGAATTACGTCATAAGCAGGAGTATCCGACGGTGATTAATTGTGATAATAAGTCAGCAATTGCCCTTGCAAAGAATCTGGTCTTTCATGAAAGAAGCAAGCACATTGATATAAAGTATCATTTCATTCGAGATCTAGTAAAATCCGAGGAAATTGTGTTATAGTTTTGCAAGTCGGAAGACCAAGTGGCTGACATGTTTACTAAGCCGTTGAAGACGGACTCCTTCATTAAACTCAAAAGAATGATCGGCATGGTCAAGATGAGCTCGATTTAAGAGAGGCTGTTGGAAATATAAAAGTCTTTTCGTGATCCAAGCTTATCTTGTGAATTGGAGTTATTGGAAATATAAAAGTCTTTTCCTAATCTAAGCTCATCTTGTGAATTGGAGTCCTACAATTATTATCTAGAGACTTGTGTTTACTTATTGTTGTTTGTTTTCAAGGTAGCTCTTAATTGTTCTAGTTATCTAAAGGGTCTATAAATATTTGTAATTCTTCAAGAAATATATGAATATCAATCAAAAAAAAACTTTCCTTTTTCCAACAGTGCATACAAAGACTGGCTAATAGAATACAAATCAACTAAAACTTCGTTGGGATTGGATCAATCCCCACTACCCTAGGTCATCAGCTTGTTTGTGCATATTAAATTATAGCATGACCAGATCAAGACCTAACCCTGCAAACCAGATAGAGAACTGAACATGATTTAGGGTGCCAGAATCAAGGCAAAAAAAAAAAAAATAACGATGAAACTTTATTGAACTTGCTGGAGAAATCCCACATATTATCTCTCTTACCTGAATCCCTCATAGAGAGTATGAATCCTGATGAAGGGTACTCAATCCTCAAGTCCAAATCCAGCAAATCAGTCATTCAACAAAGCTACAAGGAAAACACACACCCCGGTTCCATCACCAGAAATATCCTTTGAACCTTCAAGAGAGTAACAAAATTATATGAAACCAAAATAATTTTGCAAGGAAATAATTAGTTACTACTTCCAGAAAATCAACATGAATAAGAATCAAAATCAATATTATATCGATCAGTAATTTTTTGTGAGTTCAATGGCGATGGTAATGTACCCAAAAGGGTGTCAATGGTCAATGCACAATATCGCTATGGTTCCATCTTTCTTTATGATCTTTGTTAACCTGTCTAGATTGACTTTCACGTTCCTGGCAAGAGTAGTCACTGCCTAAGCACTTGTAATACTCCAAATCTTCCTCCAGTGGTTGCAAATCGATATCCCATGGTGCACCAGTTCCAGCAGCAACTTCCAGATCAGGGGCATCATGAGCAAGGCTATCCCAAACATCCTGGCAATAACTCAAAGAACATTCTCCAGCCTCTAGACCGATGTTCCATATTTCTTCCTGCCCGTTGACAGTTTTGTTGGAAGACACTATAGCATCTGAAAACATTTTCTCCTGAAATGCATCTTCTGGGAATGACACGAGGTAATCACTACCACCAAAGGCAACTTCTGTTTTCTCCATGACATTGTTTCCCTTGAAGCTGACAGTGTGGGGTCTGGCCCTGCACTTTCAGTTGCAGGGACTCTAGCATCTGAAAATATCCTCTCTGGGGTTACATCTTCAGGAAAAGATGCAAAGCACTCAGTGCCACTGAAGACCATGTCTGTCTGAGAGCTCTCTGGAAGCTCTCCATGGATGGCAGCAGAACCAAGCAATGGGTCCAGCACCTCTAGCCAGTTTCATCTGAGCCTCTGAGAAGTTCTAGTCTGCTTGTGTCAAGACCGAGTTTTTCAACCATATCTTGCACAAGATTATCAGGCACTTGTTTACTCACACTATTGCCTCGCAGTGCAGAAGTAGAACCAGTAAATTCTAGTCTCTTCTTTCCAGTCTGATGATCCATGGATTTATCTAATCACCATGGCTGGGTGATTGTTGCTTGAGGAACTTTCTTCTTACTCTTGTAGAAGCAATCTCCTTTGTTCCTTCAGCAGCTTAAGATGGTCCAAGAACATTGGGTTCCGAAGTACTTTTGCCAAGAAAGACACCATCTGCTTCTGCCTCTGTACCGCTGATTCCATCCGCTGGTTCAATGAATCGATCTGTTGGACTGTCATGAGATGCTCCTGCTGCAGTCTGATGACCTCCTGCATCAATGCACTTTTCCTTACTCAATGCGTGGAGTTCACCTTCCAATCCAGGCTTCCCCATTTCAGCTGAAGAGAATACTTGAGTACCTACTTGCTGAAGCTGAGATGATGTTCGCCTATTTATGTTTCTTAACAAAGTCTTATTTCCTCTTACAAAATCTTCATTGGCGAACTCCCATCGATCAGCATCAATCTTTCGAAAACCCTGAGAGAAGACCACAAATTCACAAATAAATACCCAAAATGGAGAGACCTCCTCCAAGAAGTAAGCACAATCAATGCAATACTGCATGAATCAATTTCACATCTTCAGATAACTAAACTCCAGCAGCACTTCAAGCAGAAGGGCATGGGAACAACAAAAACACTTAAAAAGCTGCATTGATTTATATCTTGCATAGAGAAAAAAATCAACATAAAGATAACCTAGTTTTAGCTTATCAAAAATAAGCACGGATATATTTAAAAAGTTCCAAAGAAACAGCTAAGAACCCTAAGCATGAAGGTCTAACTGTTCTAGAAATTGCTGCTATATGCCTCTAAATACAAGCGAAGGCACAACAAGGTGATAAGTTTTTCTTCCACTGTTCTAAGAATACAAATATTTGAAAAGCCCGCAAATCTAGAGTATCTTTATGTGGGGGGCACATCATATTCAAAAAGACCAGTCTTTTTTTTTTGTGCTTTTTGTTTCTGATTCAAATTCTTTTCAGAAAGCACGGCTACTCTGGGAAAGAATTTCAAAAACCATAAAGCAAGAGAATCTTTTGGTGCCGTTGAGGCTGAACATCTGATAAATCCAATTTCACCAGTGATTTATTCTCTATGCACTTCCACTGTACACTCTACTAGTTTAAAATGTGGTAGGTGCTGCAGCCATTGTAATTATGTAATGTAGGTCTCTCTAAATGAGAGGTCTCAGATCAAAACCTGAATGGTGGCTAATAACCACCATATTCTCGAAATGAATAATATATATGGCATACATGTAATGTGTTTCTTGCACGACAACATCTTTCAGACCCTTCTTCCAAATGCCAGAAATCATTTTACAGGCTAAATACGATAGAAATGTTAATCAGCAGACCCACCATTCACTAACTTCCATTATTGGCTAGTGACAACTTCACAAACCTTGCAAGGTTATGCCCTCCTTGGCTCTAAGCAACTCAATCACCCTGCCATTGAAGAATTTGCAAAGTTTCAACTGAAACAGATGAACATTAATTTCTTACAGACTTCAAATAGGTCAAATTGTGAAGATATGCCCAGATTGGAGATTCATGATCCCTCTGTCATCATGAATAGTTGCTAAAATCCATCTTACTGCAATGCATCTGTTTATTAATTATTTCAATTGCCTGGACAGCATGCAACAGGTACAATACAAGTCAATCTTCCACATCCAGCACTGCATGTCGTCAACATTTTCAGAACCTTCTCTGAATGCATGGTCTAAGAACTTCTATTAGATAGTTCTTCACATCAACTTTATTAGGGGTAACCACAGCTATGGTTCTTCATAGATGTATCTTACTATTTGATGACCATGCTGTTTTACAAGCTTATACAATTCATCATGATTCTACTATCAATTAGATTAACATTTTTGTTATACTGTTCTTGCAACTGCCCCTTTGTAAACCACCTCGCCTTCAAACCAGTGGTCCATCTACAAGTTGCTTGATTCTGCATCTACCTAACAGGGCATGGTACCAATGCCCATATCATGCTTCCTCCATTAAACTAATGGAAACTCAAAAATTGTTTATTAGCAAGAGGTCTAACCTACTTGACTATCTGATGTAAACTAGATTTTACTTTATTTTGCTTCAGCTTTCTATGTATTTTTGGCATTACTTAAAAGATCAGGAAAGCATTTTAAGTATTTTCTAAGCACCTTCATGATTTTGAACTAATAAATATGAAAATATAAAAATAACATAGATCTAATTAAAATATAATTTACACACAGTGTCTTGTCTTCCACTGTTTGTCCAGTCATCTAGTTTGCTGACTGATCAATTCACATCTCTCCTAAATAGTTTCTCAGTCGCCAGTATATGTTAGGACTCCATATCATTCTCCTTTCATCTCTTGGATGCCTTGCTAAAGCACAAAGCTAAATCTATGCTAATTGGTCAGTCCACCATCCCTCATCATCAAAGGGGCAAGACATAGAATGCCTTTTACTTCAAATGCTAACGACATATACCAGGCAATGTCCACAACTATTATGGATGTTGCCACGCTCCTCTTTTCCCTTTAGGAAACCACATTCCATCTTCACTGGCCACTACAATTAGACAGAAGAGTGCTGTTGAGATAACATACAACCCAACCTCTAAAAAGATGATAAAGCAAATCAAAATCAATTATCACTTTGTTCCCCACTTCAATCTATATATATCTGTTGCTTTCTAATCTGGCTATCAGCTCATTGCCTCCTTTATAAAGACTTGTACTCATACTACTACATATTTTTGTCCCTCTTATCATAATTGGGATTTGTCATCAGAAATGGTTGTAATGTCTGGCCGTAATACTTGGACCTTGTTCTTTTTAGTGGTTTCACTGCACTACCACAATCTTTTTAAAAACAACTACAAAAATTATAACTGATATTTCCTAGTCTAGTATGTGATGACTAGTAAAGCGTAAGAACTAGAAAAAACCACAGTACAAAACAATCAGATTCATGGAATATCCAACCTGCATATAACAAGATATATACAGAGAACTACAAAAAAGCACATGTCGCTTGACATGTCACTCCCACAAGATTGTGCCACTAATAGAAAACATTCAGGCAGAGCACGAAGAAATACATGGAGATAGTGAAGCCATACCAGAAAGATAAAATGAATCAGATGGAACCTACAGAACCGAGTTCGTAAAATTATCGGAAGACATATGATTTAGCACATAAATGTACTTGAATGGCAATGCTAGTTGGTTGCACTAAAATACTTCATTTGATATCTGCACTATCTATGTGAATTGTGATGCTTACCCGCAGGGATGTAAGGTTTGCTCCAAGAGATCATCTCCAATCTGGAAGCACTTGTGTAGTCAACAAACTAATCTTGTAGATAAATGTGATGGACGTAGATTCCGCCCAGTCTTGGCAAGTCATATTTTCGTCTAGTGGTTACAGGTTCGTTGTACAATTTACAAAACAGATACAAAATACAGGACTTCCCACGGACCTCACAAAACAGTGGTGGATGTCCCAAAACAGTGGTGGATGTCCGGGACAACATATTATCCTTCTCAAAAGTAGACACCCTTATTTAGATAATCGGATTCAAGAGCATATACATCGGGCTTACGAAGAAAAATAAGGAAAAAAAAAAAGAGAGAGAGGATGCAACATGAAATCTGTACAGCACAATAAGATTCAAGGATACACTGCGATCCTACACAAAAAAAGTCCTCAGCAGCAATCAATCTACAGAGCAGCAATCATTGGTCAAAGTCCAGTGCTTGTGAAGAACGAAGAATGAATGTAAAATAGAAACTGGAACAAAATGAATAAATACAAGCAAGAAGAGCCGACTCCGGCAAAGTTTTTGCAATACGCACATAAGTATTGAGCTGGCGGATAAAACTGGAGAAGTTGTTGTGCTTGAAGTTCCGAGGCAGAAGGGCGCTCGCAAACTCGACGGGATCCCACACCACGAAGCTCTTCCAGTAGAACCCCACGAGATGAGCGAATCCAGGGAGGGATCATCCACAAGCTCATATGTCTTGGAGAGGAAGGGCGGGATCGGCGCACTCTGGAGAGCCTCCAGAGGCCGAGGGATCCCCACACTCTCTCCACCCGCCCCATCTACAGACGATAACGACGAAGCGCAGGGTGGATGCTTTTCCCAGGACGAAGAGGAGGTTGGGAGGAGTCGTCCAGGATTTCCCGAATGGCTCCATCTCGGGCACGAGAGGCGTAGAAGGATAGGGCTTGGAAGCAGAGGGTGCTCCCAATCCCCTGAAGGGAGACGGAGAGAAAGAGGAAGGAAAAGGGAAAACCCGATGCCCCACCGGGAGGGCGATTCCTCGCCGTCTCCATTAAAGCAGAGGAGGAAGGAGAGACAGGAGGAGGAGGAGAGAAGAAGAAGAAGAAGAAGAAAGAGGAGTGGATTGGATTGAAGTTAGGGGACGAAGCGGCTGATCGCCGGGCTTCATAGAAAATCGTTGAGAGAAAGAGGCTGCCGCCGGGTTGAGCGGCCGGAGCATAGGGGGTGGGCGATATTTATCGAGGGATGGGGGAGTAGCCTCCACCGCCTTACTGCAGATGCCGAATCCGAAAGGGTAAGACGGCGGGCCTCGGGCGCACGAATATATGGAAAATGCAAGACTCGCCTCATCCGCTGGGCCAGTGGGTGCATGGCACGTCATGATGGCCTATGATTGAGCGACACGTACACAGAATCCCGACACGAGATATACGCGGCGGCGTGAGGTAAGCTTGCGCCAGCGGCAGGGTAGATATTTAATGGAAAGCTAATAAATATCATTGTTCCGGTTGCCTGGAAGGGACGTCGATAGCGAGATTGTTCCCGCCTCGCGAGACGTTCGCCTTTCTTACCCACCGAAGTCGGCAAGAAGGCTAGTCCACATAATTGCAATGGGCCGCCCCAATAAATAAACAAATGTTGATTTTTTTAACGCCGGCCGTGGTGTAAAAAATTTGACGCCGAGCGCAACGCATTTTTTTCTAATAAAAAAAAAAAAAGGGAAGAAATAAATCCTATAATTTTTCGTCGGATCATTAAAGATTGTTCGATTTGGACTATAAATTTTTATATATTTTTTTATTAGATAATTATTCGATTCGGACTATAATTTTTTGCATACCTTCTTCATCAATCGATGAGTATGTCAGCCTAATCCTACTACGGTGCCGAGAGTATCAGCCGCTCCGTTCCCAGTCACGTGCATCCAGAAAATCTGGAATTTAATAAAGGCATCCAAGAAATCATGTCTCAAATTCGTGACCGAATAGAGACGAAGCCGCGTTTTTACCAACCGTGCTACCATCATAGTGGTAGCGCAACGCATTATTAGACAACATTATACTTGCATAGGTTGACTGAAATTCAATTTTTTCAATATCAAACCATAATGGTAAATGAAGATATATGCAAAATTGGTAAATGGAGATATATGCAAAATATTAAAACTTATTGATATCAAATATAATATGGATTCAAAATTTCAAAATTTTAAAAATGAAGATATTTTTTAAAAAATATTTTTTTTATTTTCTGTATATTGCTCAATCATTTTTGAAGCTTTCTATTTATCATCTTCTCTCTTTCTACCATTCTTCCTTTCACTCTCTTCGTCCTCCATTTTTCATCTGTTTGAGAAATAGCCATCCTGTAGCTATATTTTCATGTCATTACTTCGTATTCGAAGTGGTTAACAGCACCTTCTTTTTTTTAAATTACTATAAGATTACATGTTAGAGATATCATGGAGTAAATAATTCCTTCTTTTTATTTGTTATGCGATTTCTTTATTATAGCACCCTTTGCGGTTATTAAATCAAGTTAATACATATGGCAGGCTCGCCATGGTATGAATGCTCTTCTTGAAACAATCTTTTTTTCCAACCCTATAACACTTAGTAGCGAGCTTATGACATTTCTTGCTTGAACCCTGATGTAGCAACCACGTATGACATTCCATTATCCATTTATGATACCTTCTTGGCAACTTATGACATCCCCTATCCGAAATGATCCTCTTCAATAGATTAAGATCATTTTCCATGTTTCGATTACGCCACCTGCTGGCCAACCCATGACATCTCTTACCTGAACCGATCCTTTTCAATAGTTTAAGATAAACTTATGATATCCTATCTGTAGAAAAATTTCCAAACTTTGCCTTTTCAGCTTTTTATATCATCCTATCCTCAAAAATTGAACTAATCAACTATTTTCACATACTTGGGACATCATGATGCCCAATTATGATATCCTATCTCCAGCTTATGACATCTGCCACCCCAAGTATTACAGGAACCAATATTTGTCATAATATTATGACATCCTGTGGCCCAATTATGATACCCAATTATCACATTATGACATCCGATCCCCAAATTACTCCATGTAGCAATCATGTTCACCTATATGATACCTCGAGGCTAACTTATGATGCCTCATGTCCAATCATAACATTTCCCAATCCAACTACTCTAGGAGCCAACCTTTTTACGATGTTATGACATCCTGTTGCCGGATTATGACACCCCATATGAACCTATGTCATTCCCTTCCCTAAATATTTTGACAACCTTTTTCACATGCTTATTACTCCGGTGGCTAGTTTATGATATCCCATATCATCCACATACCAAAATACTTCTGAACCATGTGTTTTCATGATCCTATGACATTGTGTAGCCCAATTATTATTACCTCATCCAATCTCCACTTACTAGTCTTCAAATTAAGTTTGGCTTTTACTGATGCCTTGTAATCAATTTTTTCAATGTCCCTACAATTCATGAAACCATCCTTCTTCCTAGGCTTTCCTTCTCCTAGCATGCTAGATGCTTGAAGCATAATTGCTTTTTTGGTTTGATTTGTCATGCACGATTGTTATTCCAAAACATGATTTTCTTGCATATCCATTATAAAAAATTGTATACATTAGTAGCTGAATCGAACTCTATTCCAATAAGATGTTTAGCATTATGATTATTTGCATGCAGTGCAGTGGAATAAGGTGGATCATCATGATAAAGACCACCAGTAGGGTCGTCAAATTGATCATTTGCAACATCCTCTATTGAATGTATAAAGATGAATTGTTCTCGATAAGCAGCATAATAAAAAAAGATTGGTTTGGAAAGAATTTTAGTGATGAGATGTCAATTAAATAGTCGGGGGATGTCATAATTGGGCTATGGAATGCCATGCACACATGAAATCATTTGCTTCATGGAGTACTTTAGGCGGGAGATGTGATAAGGTGAACATGTGCTATTATACAAGGACTGCAGGATGTGATTTGAAAAAAGTTTGATTTAGAGAGCATTTTGTGAGAGAATGTCATAAGTCAGCCATGCTTTATCATTATTCGACCGTAATATATCATTACACTATGGAAAGAGGTTGGCTCGATAGTATTTGGGAAGGGGATGTCATAAAGATGGACATGGGTTTTTATAATCGGGATGAAGGATGTTATAATAAGTACGTGAAAAAGGTAGGTTCATGGAGTAGTTAGGGCAAAGGAAGTCAAAAGCTAAACACAGAGTGTCATAAGTTGGTAGCAGGATATAAACGTTGACAAAAAGGTTCTCTCCTGAAGTAGTTGGGGAGGGAGGGATGTCAAAATGTTAGACACGAGATGTCATTAGATCGCATCAAGATGTCATATGTAGGTGAAAAGGGTTGCTTCAGGGAGAACCATGGTTTCAATGGGGAAGATGTCATAAAACAAGAATATAGTTGTCATTATCGAAGCAATAGGATGTCATAACATTATCAAAAAGGTTGGTTCTTGGAATAGTTTCAGCGGGGATGTCATAAGCTGCACAAGAAGTGTCATACTTGAGTAGCATAATATTATATGGTCATGAGAAGGCATAGTTCGGGGGGTACTTTGAAATGAGGATGATGGGAAATCATAAGCTAACCACCAAGAGTAATAGGCTGGTGAAAAAGGTTGCCTCAAGGAATATTTTGGAGAGGCGATGTCATAGGTAGCCATGGAGTATCACAATCGAGTCCCTGTATTATAAAATTTTGAAAAAGGTTGGCTCCTAGAGTAGTTGGGACGGGAAAAGTCTTAAGCTGGACACGGGGTGTCATAGATTCACTTGTACGATATAACATTGTTGTGAAAAAGTTGGTTCCTGGAGTAGTTTTGGTGGGAGATGTTATAATGTTGAGATAGGGTCACTAAGGGTGTTAGAATCGGGCTATAATAAGGATATAAAAAGGGTTGGATAATGGAGTAGTTCCTATGGATGTGACATCATAAAGTAAGAATATGGTTGTCATAATCAAAGCCGCATGGTATCATAACATTGTCAAAAATGTTGATTCCTAGAATAGTTTCAATGGGGGATGTTATAAGCTGTACATCGAGTGTCATACATGAGCAACACGATGTCATATGGTCATGAGAAGACATGGTTTAGGACGTACTTTGAAAAAGAGATGACAAAGGGAATCATAAGCTGGCCACCAAAAGTAATAGGCTGGTGAAAAAGGTTGCCTCGGAAAATATTTTGGGGAGTGGATGTCATAGGTAGCCGCTGGGTGTCATAATCGGGTCCCAGTATCTCATAAAATTCTAAAACATGTTGGTTCCTAGAGTAGTTGGGGCGGGAAAAGTCATAGGCTGGACAGGGATGTCATAAGTTCGCCAGCCGGATGTCATAATATTGTTGTACAAAGGTTGGCTCCTGAAGAAGTTAGGACGGGAAATATCATGAACCAAACATGAGGTGTCAGAATTTCATCATGGGGTATCATATGTAGGTGACAGGATTGGTGTGGGGAGTATTTCAGGGAGTGAACATCTTAATCGAGACATTGGATGTCATAATTGGCCACAGAATGTCATAACATATATACCTTATGTCATAATTGGGCCACACGATATTGTAGAGTCATAAGAAGGCATGGTTTGGAGAGTATTTTGGTATGAGGATGACACAAGATACCATAAACTGGCCACTATGAGTAATAAGCAGGTAGAAAAGGTTGCCTTAGGAAATATTTCGAGAAGCAGATGTCAAAGGTTTACACAGGATATCATAATTTGATTGTAGGATATCATAACATCATGAAAAGATTGGCTCCTAGAATAGTTGGGTTGAGGAATGTCATGATACAAGACACGAGATATCATAAGTTCGTCTCAAGGTGTCATATATAGGTGAACACGATTGCTACAGAAATAATTTGGAGATCGGATGTAATAATATGACAATTAGGTATCATAATCGGGCCATAGGAGGCCATGATATTATGACAAATATTGGTTCCTGAAACACTTGGGGTGGCAAATATCATAAGCTGGAGATGGGATGTCATAATCGGGCATCATATATCCTAAGTACATGAAAATTATTGGTTCATGCAGTTTTTTAGGGACGGAATACTATAGTAAGTTGAAAGGTTAGGTTTGGGAAGTTTTCTGGGGATGGAATGTCATAAGTTTATCTTAAGCTATTAAAAAGGGTTGGTTCGAGCAAGGAATATCATGGGTTGGCCAGTAAGTATCATAATCGAGGCACGGGAAGTGATTTTAATCTATTGAAGAGGCTCGATTCGAACAAGGGATGCCATAAGTTACCAAGAAGGTGTCATAAACAGGTAATGGGATGTCACACACCATTGCTACATCAAGATTCGGAGAGGAAATGTCATAAGCTCGCCACCAGATGCCATAGGGTTGGAAAAAAAACTACTTCGAGAAGAGCATTTATGCCATGGTGAACCTACTACATGCATTAACTTGATTTAATAATCGAAGAGGGTGCTGTAATAAAGGAACTGCATAATAAATTTAAAAAAAAGAAATCATTTACTTCCTGATGGCTTTGATATGTAGTCTCGTAATAATTAAGAAAAAAGCTACTGCTAACAACCTTGGATGTGAAGTAATGTTAGAAAAATAGAACCATAGGATGGCTGCCACTCAGATAGATGAGAAAAGGGAGGAGGACAAAGAGAGAGAAAAGAGGAATGGCAGGAAGAAGAAGATGAATAGAAAGCTTTAAAATAATTTGGCACGATGCAGAAAATGAGAAAAAATGATCATTTCGAAAGGAAAGGGCATTTTCATCATAAAAATTTTGAAATATCGAGCCCGTAATGCATTTAATACCACTACGATTTGATATCAGAAAGATGAAATTCCAGTTGAGCCATGCAAGTGCAATGTGGCCCAATAACGATGTGCATTGTCCTCTATGTTGAATTTTTTATACCGTGGTTGGTGTACAAACAATTACTTATAAATAAATAAATAGCATGGATCTTGATCTCCAAGGCACGAGACCATTTAGTTCTGGGTTTTATATTAAATGTTTTTTTATTGTTTGGATAATTTATGCTATAATTCATTTTTTTTAAAGATCTAAGTCATTGGATCAATGATCCAAAAACTCGTAACTGACATAATATTTTCATAATTAAATATAAATATATATTATAAATTCTATAACCTTCTATTTTTTGACCTAACAATTAAGGATTCTTAATTGGAACCTGACTTGACTCAAACTCGATGGGTGGATTTAGTAAAGGCTAAGGTAAAAAATTATCATCCCCAATAAGTGGAAATACAATACTTTTTTTGACCCTCACCAATAATAGTCACACCCGGTTGAAAAATACAATAAATAGTTAGCAAAGTCATCAATGTACCAAAACTTTTTCTGTATATTTTTTGGTCTTCAAATACTTTTCATCTGTTATGATCAATATCAACTCGCTCTGATACCGATTGTTGCAGAACGGGATCGTCGATTGTCGATGTCGATACCACAAGAGAAAAAGAAAAGATAACAAATACAATTTTTCGGGCATACAAAAGGTTTCATATAAAAAATAAACTTATATTGAACTCTCTCTCACCCCGTACAAAATCTCTCAACAAGAAACCCCGAATCCTTCTCTCAAGCTCTCAATCAGCCCTCTACAAGAGCCTCTCACCATTTTTTTGTCCTCCCTCTCTCTGTCTGTGTCTTTGCCCATGAATTTGTAGCCTTTACTACGTAGAGCATCTTACAAGGAGTCCAACGGTCTGAATAGAGTCCAAATCAGAGTCCTGTAGTCTCCCAATCATAGTTTGATTACAATGCTGCTCGTGGCCATCAATCGCATTGAGATCCATGCAGATTATACCAAAATCGTGCAGCGTGCATCGCGCGCATGGGTTTCCTTCTTTTTCTGGTTTCTTACTGAGCCCCATGCACATTTTTGTCTCCTTCTGGGTTGTGCATGGATGTGAGGTGCCATTGGTCCAACAACCTCCACCTCGACTCAACGCACCGCCTTCACTTGACTTGAGAGCTTCTAAAAACTCCAATGCCCCCATGCCCTGGGACAGTCGCTTGATCATGGATGGACAAACATGGGAGTCAAGCTAGGCTGCTCAATCCCATCTTCGTCATGTACTATGCTCATCTTGACCTGAGACTTGCTCGGGAATGTCTCAGCAGCAATAGGAACTTCACTTTGCAACGTCGCTGTCGTCCTCCCAAGTCTCGCATCCTTTACCTGATCTACCTATTATCGGAGCTCCACCTCGCACTGACTCCTATCTGCACCAAGGACTCCACCTCGCTGGACTTCCTGTAAAGAGGTAGTGACCCCCATGCTTTTTCCCTTGCAGAACACTCCTATTGCCATGCAAGACCTTTAGAACTCCATCACCGGCTCTCTATATGTAACCGCTTGAGTCCAATTTATTAAGAAAAATTAGATTCTTACTAAAACTGGGTACGCATCGGACCTCACCAAGTTTCTTCGCTATCCCATCATGTGCCTTCAAGCTGGCTGTCCCGACGCTCGCGATTACACAACTAGATCCATCTACTATGTTGACAGAACCTTCTCTACTGTCTAGAGAGTCAAACAGCTCCTCCCTGCAACAAACATGGTATGGATAGGCAAAATCCAAAATCCACTTGGAAGAAGGGGATACCTCATCGGATACCGAGAATACATCTCTAATGTATCCATCATCACCGCTATCGGCCATCACGTAACAACCCTCGTTCAATCCCTAAGCTACGGGCAATCTCTGACACGATGCCCCAACTTATCGCACCGAAAAAACCTGATCTTGCTGGCATCCTTTGACTTGGACCGTCCTCCTCGTGATCCTTTGTCACTCCGCCTCCGGTTGCCTACGCCTCTAAAAACTGCCAATGCTGAGTTCCCACCTGAACTCGAAGCCTGGTTCTCCCTCTTGAGAACCTCGTTCTGAAGTAGCGTCGATGTCACCTCTTCCATCTTGATGGTGCTCTTTCCTACTAGAAGAGCAGTCACCAAGGACTCGAAAGACTGTGGTAGGGATGATAGCAATACAAGTGCCCGGGTCATCTCCTCAACATTTTCACCGACATTGAGGAGATTGGTGAGGATCCTCTAGAAATTGCTCAGGTGTTCCTGCACATTCTGTTCCTCGACCATCCGTAATTGATAGAACTGCTTCCAAAAGAATAAGGTATTGGTGAGGGACTTCGCTATGTACAGATCCTCCAGCTTTCCCCCAACACCGTCGGGGAAGACTCGTTCAGTACATGGATCATCACATCATCTACCAGGTACAAGCGGATTGTGCTTACCATCTCCATCTGAAGTCGTTTTCAGGTCTTCTGCTTTATGGTGTCTAGTCTTTCCTCGTTTATGAGAAAGTCGATCAATCCTTGCTGGATAAGCACGTCTTTCACCCTCGCTTGCCAGAGGGAGAAGTTGCTCTTCCCATCAAACCTGCTAATTTTTACTTTAATTGCACTTGTCTTCTCTATCTTCTTTGATCTCGATCAACCACAAATAACCTGGGCTCTGATACCAGTTGTTGGGATCGATATTGTTGCCGATCTCGCCATCGCGGCCTGTAACTTCAGAGCTGGTGGCGGGATCAGACCGTCTCGTCTCGAGGTCTCCGGGCTCCCGATCCTGCAAGACAAGGTCAGAAACCCTGGCCGGGGGTCCCGGCGAGGGAGCTCCGACGGTCAAGTTAGAAAGCGACGAGATGGAACAGAATCTCCAAGGTGGGCCTCCGAAGGAGTCCCAGGCTTAGAGATTATCTTAGCAAAAAAGGTCTCTGGAAGAGAAAATTAGGCCAAGTTCCTTCACCGATCTTACGCCAAGGGACCCCTCTCGAGATCTTGGATCCTACTCTTGGTGCCTTTTTATTTCCCAGCCTTTCTTCCCCTTACCTGGTTATCCGCTCTCCCCATCCTTTTATCCCATCACGATGCCTCCGGCCTCCCGCCCTTGGGAGGCTCCCTCTTCGCTTTCACCTCCCTCTCTCTCTCTCTTTCCCCTTCCCCTCGGGTCCAGGAACCGGCGGCACTCCTTGTCTTGCTTGCCGAGCCCATGAGAAAGGGTAGAGGGAGGACCCCCGGCCAGACCTTGGGCCGAGCACGAGCGCTCTCCTTTCCAGGCTTCGACAACGTTTGTTACCGGTCCTGTCTGCCAGGACTTTTCCCTCTGCCTCTCGGCTGCGGAACCCGTCGGACCGATGTAAACGAGGTTTCGCGCATTGCTGCCGACCGTACCGGTGCTCCTCTCGAGGTGCGGCATGCGCTGCCCGAGGGGTGGTCTCGGAACTCGTGCCCCTGCTCTCTCGGCGGCCTCACCATGCAAGGTAGCCGGCCTCAGCCAAGGTGGACCCCTCCTGGGCGGACACCTGGCGGAGCGGCAGAGGAGCGCTCGACTTTGGCCGAAGTGGAATCGTGTCCGGGCGCCACCTGGCGAAGGAGTAGGAAGGCCCGGCTCAACCTCGACTGAGGTGGAACCGTCTTCAGGGTGCCACCCGGCGAGGGAGCAAGGGGCCGCCAACTTCGGCCGAGGTGGACCCCTCCTGGACGGCACCTGGCGGAGCAGGCAGAGGAGCGCTCGACTTTGGCCGAGGTGGAATCGTGTCCGGGCGCCCCCGGCGAAGGAGTAGGAAGGCCCGGCTCGACCTCGGCCGAGGTGGAACCGTCTCAGGGCGCCACCCGGTGAGGGAGCAAGGGGCCGCCGGCTTCGACCGAGGTGGACCCCTCCTGGGCGGACACCTGGCGGAGCGGCAGAGGAGCGCTCGACTTCGGACGAGGCGGACCCGTGTCCGGCGCCACCTGGCGAAGGAGCAGGAAGGCCCTGCTCGACCTCGGTCGAGGTGGAACCGTCTCAGGGCGCCACCCGACGAGGGAGAAAGGGGCCGCCGGCTTCGGCCAAGGAACCCCTCCTGGGCGGACACCTGGCAGAGTGGCAGAGGGGCACTCGACTTCGGTCGAGGTGGACCCGTGTCCGGGCGCCACCTGGCGAAGGAGCAGGAAGGCCCGGCTCGACCTCGACCTAGGTGGAACCGTCTCAGGGCGCCACCCGGCGAGGGAGCAGGGGCCGCCGGCTTCGGCCGAGGTGGACCCCTCTTGGACGGACACCTGGCGGAGCGGCAGAGGAGCGCTCGACTTCGACCGAGGCGGACCAGTGTCCGGGCGCCACCTGGCGAAGGAGCAGGAAGGCCCGGCTCGACCTCGGCCGAGGTGGAACCGTCTCAGGGCGCCACCCGGCGAGGGAGCAAGGGGCCGCCGGCTTCGACCGAGGTGGACCCCTCCTGGGCGGACACCTGGCGGAGCGGCAGAGGAGCGCTCGACTTCGGCCGAGGTGGACCTGTGTCCGGGCGCCACCTGGCGAAGGAGCAGGAAGGCCCGGCCCGACCTCGACTTCGGCCGCGGTGGAGCCACATCCGACCTTGCTGGACCGTTCCCGCTCTGTCGAAAAAATTCACGTGGTTCGGATCACGCCCGGCAGAATATGAGACACGCCACGTCATCGTAACAGCTGTAACAGATATCAACTTGCTCTGATACCGGTTGTTGTGGAAGTGGAACAGGATCGTCGATTGTCGATGTCAATACCACAAGAGAAAAAGAAAGATAATAAATATATTTTTTTTGGGCATGCAAAAAGTTCCACTATGAAAAATAAACTTACAGATTGAACTCTCTCTCAACCCCGTATAAGTATCTCTCAACATGAAATCCCGAATCCTTCTCTCAAGCTCTCAATCAGCCTCTACAAGAGACCTCTTACCACTTTTCTATCCTCCTCTCTTTGTTTATGTCTCTGTAAATAAATTTATAGCCTCCACTGCGTAGGGCATCTCACAAGGAGTCCAATGGTCTGAACGGAGTCCAAATCGGAGTCCTGTAGCTCTCCTAATCGTAGTTTGATTGTAACACTGCTCGTGACCGTTAATTATATTGAGATCCATGCAGATTATGCCAGAATCATATCGCGCGTGTCGCGCGCACGAGTTTCCTTCTTTTTCTGATTTCTTTGCTGTGCCCTAAGCATGTTTTTGTCTCCTGGGTTGCATGCGGATGTTGAGGCATCATTGGTCCAACACCATCGTAGTCTCGTTTGGGTCCATTTCTACAATTTTTGACTTCTGTCCACCAAGCAGCACCCTGACCTAAAAAAAGCATTCTTTCCGATCTAAAACTACAGCCCTCCTTATGCCTTCGCACATCCCCATTCCTCTTCCTATTCATTTTCTTCATTACCATTAACCATCGAATGGGAGCCCCCGTTTCGAACATAACAAACCAAGAAATACCAACTTTTTAACCACCACTTTTCTGGTCAAGACTGTTACCTCATGTTCTCCGATCATATATTCTACATTGAGACAAGCCTATCTCAAGGGGATCGATGGTTATTGACATGGTAATACCCTTCCTATTCTCCGGTGTGTTTTTATTATCCCACGCTTTTCAATTTCTTGGAACGTCATCTCTCTTCAAAGCCCCCTTTCTCTCTCTCCTTTTAAATGGAGGGAACAACCACCGCCAAAATGGTAGCCCAACTAGTTGGGATCTTGTCTCACAACCAACAGGTCATAACTCGAGGCGTGACTCTATAGAAGACTCGATTAATTCGGGATTACTAAACCCGTGACAGTTGAGTGAGTGAGAGATCTTTGGTAGTGTCAGATTGATGAATTCACTTTGAATAAAAAAATACGGAAATCTAGCATCTTGAATTGAACATTTTTCGATGGGATAGGGTCTACGGGATAGCTACGCTAGATTTATCTTCCTATCCCTTCTCTCTATAAAAAAAAAATTGGAGGGAACAACTTATTTATAACTCCGATGACCATGGTTAAAAACCACGACTCCTACGTCCACCCTCGCATCCAATCAAATTTCTTAAAGCTCATGTCCGCGTCCTTTCCATTATTAAGAAAGAAAAGGTCATGCCCATTCTATTTGAAGATATAAGAGAGAAAATGTCACGCCCCGAATCTAGCATCGAAATCAGCTACGTGACCGGCCGCACAACCCTACGTTTTATTCTAAAGACCATGCTACATCTAGATACAGAATATTCACTCCATTCAAAAATCACAACAATTATACCAACATTATTTAAAAATTTAAATATAACTAAATAATTCATTTATTTAAATCAAAAACCACTAAATGGTCTATTGATTAATTATAAGGATCAGCAACCAAATTATCTAAACAAAACTACTAAATCATCTAAAATTGATATTCAAAATAACACTATCCATTATGAAATCAAAATATGTTGTACATTAAATATCATGCATGTCAAAGCTCATATGTAGGAATCAAACCTTGACAAGTAAAACATTTGTAAAACTAGTAGTCATGTCCAGAAATCCTTACCTTTTAAAAGCTAATCCTAGTATATCCGATATTAGTCCATATCCGGAGCTCGCTCAACACCCTCTGCTCAAAGGTTGTTCCCCTACAATGACAAATAATTTATTCAAATTTCTTCTACGATTTATCCAAAAAATCCTACATGTATTTCGAGAAAGAAAATTTTTCGATCCTCTCTCCTATAATAATATACACTATAAAAAAATGAGCTACACCCACGTAAAAAATACGTAGATAAAAGCTTAAAAAACATGGATATATGCCTACACCTATATTGGTACATACGCTTGGTTAAACGTGGGTATGTCCGACGTGGGTGTAGCTTACCCACGTAATATCTAATATAAGTAAGATAGTATACGTGTGTATAAATCTAGTATATATATTCCTTTATAAAACGTGGATAATGAAATACACATGAATTAGAATTCGTTGGAATTAACAAATATGGATATAAATGAACTTGTACTATCAATGATAAAATATGGATATATAATTAAATATAGTCTTGCTCAATCCAATTTCAAAATATGGATCACCTGTGATAATAAGTAAAAATAGAAAGACATAAAATAACTACAAACAAGATAATTTTTATCATTATATTAAATATAGTTGAATATACATAGTGGTAGTCTCACAAATATTGTCTCAACAACTTTGCTAACTTTATCAAAATCCAAAGAACAAGAAACAAAACATAGTATAAAATCCAAAGAACAAGAAACAAAATATAGTACTAATTTCAAAAGAAAGCAAATACTAGAACTCAAAACATATCATAAAACAAGTTTCAACTATTTTACTACACCATAAAGAGAATAAAGTTATATCACCTAAATCTACAAAAGAAAGGAATTATATAAATATACTTCATTTCAGAGTTAGTATAAATCATTATTAAATCAATAATGTACACAGATACATACATAATCTTTTCACCAAATAATATGAGTGCCCACACATGTTTCATTAAAGATCGACTTTTGTCCTTTACAAGCAATGGAGCATCGGGCTTAATTGCATAAGAAATAGAAATCTCATAAAACACATCTCCTAAATTTTTGTCTATCAACATCTTATCTTTATCATCAGAAATAAATGTTTCTTTGCCTACTTCTTTCTATGAGATATCCAATAAAATTATTTATTCACCTTGCAAGTACTGATTTCATATAATATAATGAATAGGTCCTGATGATTCATCACTTAACAACATTGAACCATTCTATTAAAATCTATAACTTCATTAAAATAAATTTTACTTACAATTTTAGATGATTCAAGAATGGGTGATATCTTCACTTGAGATGAGTTTAGTTCAACTCTATCACCATCCTAGAAATAATAAAGAGTTAGCCAATTTTCTTAAAAATATTAAATTATAATTACTGCATAAAATAATGATATCATAGATACCTCTGGATTATGTTTGTTACTAACAGATGATATTTTATCTATCTTTGATAATGATCATCAACTTCTTTGATGTTGGCAATACCTTTTAATAATAAGTACAATAACAAGTTAAATTTATCAATCAAATAGTAGTAGAATGAATGGTCATCGGGTTCTTCTATGATATTTTTATATTTTTAAAAAAGATTGAATAATTTTAAAAATAAAGATTAAGTTATCCATATCATTTATATAGAATAAAAAAATTACACGTTTAACTAAAGTAATCACCGAAATTGTTGAACCATAAATATTTACTACTTAGACTTGGAGAGTTCTAACTTGACCTGCCAAGTCATTAACCATTTTATGCAAACTCTCATTTTTCTTTTTCAAGACTTCATTTATTGCTGTAGAGCCCTACAATGAACTGGGAGTTGGTCCTATCCCTAAGCAAAGGATCATGTTTAGTCTTTCTTATCAAAAATCTCATAAATGATTGCCTACCATCCCTAATTGGCACTCCATACTCATTCCACTCTATATTAATCATCTTATCAGAATCCATCGTATGCACATCTTTCATTTGTATCTCACCATGATACTTTTTAGGAGGTGGCTCTTCAAGTTGGGATATCTCTTTATCTTTTGAGGCTACACCAGTATCATTTTCATGTACAATGCTCTGCTCATCAATGACTTGCCTAGTTGCACTCCTTTTTACATATCCAACAGAATCTAAACTAGCCACAAAGGAATCCAACTCTGTCATTGTAAACTAGTGATCATTAAGCTGTTTAAATAAAAATTAATAAATAATTTTGAAATACATATAAAAATTTGGTAAGAAGTTAAGATGATTAGAATATACAAAAGAAGGAATCTTGTTTGGAGAGATAGTTATGGGAGCATCCTGCATTAAAAGATGGATAAACATGAAGCAAAATATCCATAATCATTTCCATTTGATTGCATTGGTGCCTGTTATTATTAAATATAAACAAAAAGATTAATGACTATTATGCTCTATGTTTCATGTAAATAAATTGTTTTGCTTAAAAAATATAACATAACTATCTTTGGGGCTATCAGCGATATATTTCATATTACTATTGCATCTTTTGACTTCTTTTCACAGTCATATATGTCAAAAACTAGACAACAAGTAGATATATACAAACAATCTAAATATATTAATATGAATCAACTATGAAAACCAAAGTTAAAAATAGAAATCATATTTATTTTATTACTATCTTATTTTAGCTTCATATCCATCACAACTATTATTTGAAAGAGAATCCAATAGCAACATGCAGGGTAGACTGGTTGAAGTAAAGCTCTCACCAAAGTTACAAAAAATCATGACAAGCCAATAATCCCTAATGTTAGAAAAAAATAAATACACATCCTCCCATATAATATTTGATAAATTAGAAATAACTAAACCTAATAACCCACCAAATGTAAATAGAAGGATAAGATATTTTTTTTTCAAATATTTCTTTATTCCTTATCCACTTTGAAACTTTTTTTTTTGATGGCTTACTCATATACAAGCTAAACAATAAGCAATCAAAATAATAAAATCATGATTGTCTCTCTAAACTTAGCTTGCTCCATATATACCTGGAAATAATAAAAATAAGCAAGTAAAAAAAGTAAATTTTTAAAGACTATTAGAAACTAAGCATCCATCCATCCTTGATATATTAAGTATAAGAACATCAAGAACTAAAATCGTACTCACCCCATATAAGTAAGAAAGCAACTTGATGCGGGATAGGATGGTGATGAATGATGTGCCATGCTTATCTTTATATATATATATATATATATATATATATATATATATATATATATATATATATATATATATATATATTTGTATTTTGAGAGCAATAACTGATATCCTAACAAAAAATAAACAGGAAGACCTAAAGAAATAAAGTGACAACTAGTTATCGAAATTACCTACCCGCATACAGATCTTGTCAAATAACTGTAAGGAAGGATCACGGTGATTAAGAAACCACCCTAGATTAGGTTACCTACTTTCGAGTTTCAGATTTAGAGGAAGGGAAGGGGTTTAGATTTACCAGTATGCTTTGAAATTTTCTCGATTGAAGATCTTGATCGCAACACTCTAGAGTTGACGAACCCGACTCCAAAACCGATCGATCCGGCATCTGGACTCCAATCACTCCGATTCCAAAGCAAGGACTCCGATCTTCAGAGTTGGTTCTCGAAAGGATATACAAAAATATCAGAGTTAATTATTAGAAAAGTGCTAAGAATGCCAAGAACTCAGAAGAATAGAGTTAAAGAAGGGAAGAAGGTTGGTGTCAAGGTTGATTATGCACTCGAGGTCTTCTCCTTCGACTTGCTTCAGAAATCTCTTCAAATAATTGGATGTAGACCTTAACGAGTCTTCAAATGGCAAATTTGGTGGAAAGAACGGAATCGATAAGTAGAGCATCACACCCTACGAAACATGGACGTCACACCCAAGTTGTTATAGGCATCTCACTTAGCACCTTCAAGCAAACTAGCATGGAGAAATTGGAGAAAATGCAAACTTGACGTCATACCCAAGTTGTTCTAGGCATCTCACCTAACACCTTCAAGCAAACTAGCTATGGAGGAATTAGAGAAAATGCAACAACACTTTGTCTTTTCATTACTCAAAATATCATGCTTACAAAGAAGGGTTTTGGGCTCTATTTATAGCCTCATTACAAGTAGAAAGATGGGTTGAAATTCAAATTCAAAATAAAAGAAGAGGGACTTACAATTAAGGTTTTGGAATAGGTGCCAATGCTTCATAAAGATGGTTATCTTGATTTAATCTTCCGCCCTTTTCTTTTCTTGGCCGATTGAAATTAAATTGCTGCATTTAAGTGGGAGTGGAGCCCACCTAAAACACCTCCAAGAAAGAATTCGTAGGAAGGAAAGAAAATTTTTTGAAAGGTAAAAAGACTTTAACCAACTCTCTAAAATGCCTTCAAAACTTGTGCCATTTAATTCTCTTAAATACCTTTAAAACTTGTGCCATTTAATTCTCTTAAATACCTTCAAAACTTGTATCATTTAATTCTCTTAAATGCCATCAAAAAGCTTTCTTCAAAAAACTCCCCTCCACCTTTTAAAGCTCCTTAATTGCTATCTTCAAAGCTCCTTCCACCGATTTTTAAACTCCTTGTTTGGTGTGAAAGGTTTTCTTGGAGGAAGAATTTGCATGGAGCTTCCAACCAAATAAATGTAGATGTGGTCCCCTCTTTGCTTCCTTCATGTGATGTAGACTCAGTCAACTCCATACAAAAATAACTCAGATCCCATTAAATCCAAAATGGATCCAAAGACTAATTACTAGATCCAAACAACAATTTAGACCCAATTGAGACCCAATTGGACAAATTACAACTTAATAATAGAGATAAGGTGTCTTGGGTGCTTCTTTCTAGCTTTGGTGCCCCCACCAATTCTTTCCAGGTGGGAGAAACTCGATCCTATCGAGTAAGGGTCAGCTCTGCTCAGGTACCTCTCGAGCAAATATGGATCAATCTTCTACATATCCGCCTGAGTTATCCAAGAATCATCGGAGTCGGGATGCCCTTGTCAATGAACCAAGATCGCTGGTAGTCCTTGTTCCGAGTAACAATCATTTTGTTGTCCATAATTCGTTCAACCATGTCTCTCCGATTTGAGGTTTTGGCCAGTGGACAGTCAGGGATAGTCTCACTCTCAAGAATGGGGTCAGGCCCAAATGGCTCACTAGGTAGAAGTTCGGCTCCCTATACTCTACAAATCTTATATGTTGAAAGTTGGACTTATACCTAAATCTGGTGGTAACTCAATCTCATAAGCATTAGGTCTAAACTTACGAATTATTTTGAAAGGTCCTGCACTTCGAGCATGTAATTTCTTGATCATTCCAGAAGGAAATCGCTCAGGTCTAAGCTTGATCATAACTTGGTCCCCTACTTTAAATTCTTTAAACCTTTTGTTTGAATCAGCCAGTTTATATGAGTCATTGCTCTCTTTAATTTTTTTAATGATTTCATGATGCAAGTTCTTTATGTGTTGTGCAAATGACTCAGCAGACTCAGATATGCGTGCATTAATAGGTAAAGGAACATATCTAATGGCTTCCTAGGTTTGTATCCATGAATAAATTTGAACATACTTTTTCTAGTAGTTCTATTGACTGAATTGTTATAGGCAAACTCGACTCTAGGCAGTAATAGATCCCAATTAGCAGTACTCCCCCCACTAGACTCCTCAATAGGTTCCTATACTTCATTTACTACCTCAATTTGACCATCAGTTTGGGGGTGGTAGGCAGTAGAATATGTCAATTTGGTTCCTAGCATATGCCATAAGGTTTTCTAAAAATAGCTAGTGAACTTAATATCTCGATCTGACACGATGGTTTTAGGCAAGCCATGTAACCTAACCACTTTATTCATGAATACTTTGGCTACTCTAGACATGTCATAAGTTTGGGAACACGGGATAAAATGGGCCATCTTAGGATGTTCTAATTTGGGTTGATCCTGAGCTTCCTTGGTAACCAGAACCCAAACTAGTGACCCTCCAACTATTTCTCGTTTTAGCTCCTTTGCAAAGATCAAGTTCAGATTAGGCTCTTTTTCCTTTTAAGTGACTTGACCCTCTCTTAACATGGTCCTTGGGTGGAGCTACATTAATCACTATCTTCTTTCCTAGATGGTGAAGAGCACACGAGTTTGATTGTCCAAACAAGGTAGCATCGTGATCAAACAACCAAGGTCTACCTAAGATGATACTATTGACTCCCATTGGGAGGATATCGCACCAAACTTCTTCTTGGTAGGATTGTATCTGAATTGTAACCTTATATCAAAACCTGAGGAATGCAAGTTGCATCGATCCAGGATACCTTATAGGGGTTTGGATGTGAGACAGTTGATAAGTTTAAGCTTTTAACAGCATTAGTAGAAATTGCATCGACACAACTCCCATTATCAATAATGACTTTACAAACCTTATCTCCTATTCTAAGAAAGGTTTGTAGGATGTTGGTCCTACGCCAATCCTCATTCTTTTTAGCTTGAGTCAAGATACATCTAACCACTCCTAATTGATCCATATCGATGATTTCTTCCTCCTCCACGTACTCATCTATTAATTCAGTTCCAGCCTCTAAACCTCTTCATCACAAGACTCCTTAGTTTTAGATTCCTCCAATTCAGGTCCCCCTATGTGTAGGGCTCGTGATGGACATTGAGCGGCAAAATAACCAGTCTGGTTACACCTAAAACATAGTGTGGTCTGGTTCCTATCCTTCTGAACCATAGGTGCTTTCCCTTTATCATCCTTATGAATAGGCTGGGGATTGGGCTAGATTGATTGGCAGGAACTTGGTTCTGATTTGGCCTATTTCCAAAAGCACTAAATCTGTCGAGTCAGGTCGATAGGTAATGGGTCTCCTCTTAAACCTTTCAGAATCCAGAGCAATCTGGTAGGCGTGTTCTAAATCATGTACCTCTCTTAGAAACAGTTCCCTACTTATATCATCATTTAGGCCTGCTCTGAACCTAGATAAAGTAACCGATTCAGACTCGGACACACCACACCATATAGCATATTCGTCAAAAAGAGTGATGTATTCTGACACAGTTCGATTTCCTTAGATCAACCTCTGCCATTGATCTAATAACCTCTGTTTATAAGACAAAGGTAGGTATTTGGCCCTTAATCTGTATTTCATCTCCTGCCACGTATTTATAGGTTGTTTTCCCTCTGTCGCTCTAGTCTCTCCACAGTATCCCAATATAGTCATGCCTGTCGGACTAATCTAAACTTAGCGAATTTGACCTTGCACTCTTCCGACATAAGATACCATTTGAAATACTGATCCATGTCACTTTCTCAATCGAAGTAAATTTTAGGATCTAAGGTACTATCAAATGTGGGTACATCAAGTCTAATACTCCTGAGGGCTCGCTCTTCCTGATCATCTATATCATACTGTGGCCTCCTAGGAATAGGGTCAAGGATAACCCCTCTGTGCTGGACTCGATGCTTGGGAATTTGGTCAGGTCTAACCTCTCTATGTTGGGCTTGATACCTAGGGATTGGTTCAAGGATAACTTCTCTATGCAGGGCTCGATGCCTAGGAATTGGATCAGGAGTCAATTTTGGATGCTGGGATCCTAGGTAATGCCGAGGGGTAGCTCCAACGGGTGTAGGGTCAAGTTGAGACACATGGGATTCCTCCAGCGAACTTATTCTTCCATTCATCTAATCAAATCTCTGATCGACTCTAGTGCTAAGCTGCCTAAGCTGCTCAGTCATAGATCTCATGAGATTTTCAAGTTTGAATCCATGGATGTACTAGGTTGGTCCTGGGGAACTTGATATGGTGTTCCAATCCTAGTAGTCATGCAAACAATTCGATGCACTCAAACAAGCCTAATCGACTATAGCTAGCTAGACCTAGAGTCCAAACCAAATGTTAGGTCAAAATGACAATCTTGGTTATAGTAACTTGGCACATGGCCAGGTAAGTGTAAAGTTGGTGGATGTCCCTCTTTATTTGCCTTAGACACCAATTTGAAATTAGCCAGGTAAGCGGACCAACTCACCTTCCTTCGAGCTCTTGACCTTGAACCACTTGCCTAGACACCAGACACACAAGCACACAAAAACAAGTTGTCTAAATTGGCTTGACACTTGGATCGACCCGACCTTGTAGGTGTCCCTAGCTCATCGATTTTTAATTCAAAGCTTAGGTTCGAATACAATATTGGTTATTTTGGACTAAGAAAAGGTTATCAGCTCCTCCCCCCATCTGACATGCTCGAATTGCCCTTAAAATCACTTAATGTATGAATGCAGCAGACAAACATGCAAACTAATGAAAATCCAAACCATAACAAATCAAAATCATGCTTGCTGAAGTTTTGACAGAATCTGTTCTCGGGCCGAAAACATAAGAGCAAAAATTTTGCGGAACTCAGTAAATCATGGAAAAATACAGTAAAACACTTTCAAATGCGATGCATTCAACAAAATAAATTTCATGATTTTTGGACTTACCTATAAACAGAAACAATTAAATATCATACTATATATGAGTAGATACAAAACAGAAACTAGATGCAATGATGATAACCAAATCTAAGCATGCTCCGATACCAAATTTGATACGGGACGGGATGGTGACTTAAAAAATATTTTATTACAAGTGTGTACCAAGATGCCTGATTGGGACAACCCAAGACAGACGGGATGCGTCCCATTCTAGGCAAAATTCGGGATGCCTCGGTCCTATGGGATTTAAAATTTTGATTCAAACTATAACAGTATTTATAGAACCATCTCAAGGACTCAAAGTTGCAATTTTTTAGCTGGTTCTGGTTTGAGATGGCATCAACCTAATTTATAAAGCAATTTTCATAAAGACATCTTTCCTCTGCTGACTGCATAGTTTGAAGGCCAAAACATTTTTATCACTCTTGTGGTCCTTAGTAAGCCCACTTAAGTCATTACTTGCTAAATAGGAAAAATCCAAAAAGATGCAAATAAAATTCTAGAACAAAACAATAGAGGATAATTAGGAATTATTTATGTCATGAATTAAATTGTTATTCAGCATAGCCATTATGGCAAGATATGTGCTGTTCCGGTGACTTACTAGCACTTTGCACCGAAATGATATTAGCATTGTGTAGATGCTTCACACACCATGATGCCAATATGTGCCAAGCACTAACATGGTGTGGTACATATTTGGGCTGATGCCAGGGCAGCATGCTACACCACAATCACCAATTTATGGAATTCAGACTAGTTTCTGGACCCCGTTGGAAACCATGGATTGTAACTACATGGCTTGATATTCTGTTCTCTACGGAACATATCTTTGTGTCAAGATGGAGGCATGGTACAGGGCGGTAAGCTCCTGATATTGTGTACATCTATCTTTGAAGGAGAAGGGTGATGAAGGGGTCAAAGAGGAAGGAAGAAGAAATGATAATATTGTCTAAAAAATTATCTGAAAGATGATAATTTAGATTATCATTATTTTCAAAGATAATCTAGATTGCTTTATGAGAGCCAATTATTGCTATCATAAAAGTCATACCAAATATAGTGTTGCCGCCAAGATCATCGCGGCCCGTAGCTGCTGTCGGCGCTGGAGTACTCTACTCCTCTATCGCCCACCGTTCTCGGTTCCCGGACCTCCGGGCTAGGTGCGGCCGTCTCGCCGCCCGGCGGTCCTTCACTCCTGAACCTGCGAGACAGCGGTTAGAGACCCGGGACGGGATTTCCGGCGGGGGCACTCTGACGATCAAGTCGGTGACGATCCAGGGAAACATCCTCCTGGTCGGGCCCCTCTTGATGGACTCCGTACTAGGAGGAGTAAAAGATGTGCGTGAAGGTGAAAACGTTGCAGGGGGAGAGTGATAGCGGGGACAGAGAGGTGCTCTATTCTCGGCCTCTCCTTGTGCCCCTCGTTTCCCTTCAATGGTGGTGGTAGTGGCGCTTTGCCCTCTTGGCTAGGCTTGCGCTTGTGCTTGTGTGGTGGTGCCATCCCCCTTTTTTTCGGCTTATGTTTTTGCTTGTGTCTTGGAGTTGTTGTGTTACCTCCGAGTTTGTTGTGAACTTGGTTACCGTTTGGCGCTTGTCTCGGGATCCCCCGGCGGGCTGTCAGGCGTATGCGGCAGTGTCCCGAGGAGCCTTTCTCGATTCATGATAAGGTGTGTTGTCAGGCGCTCCGACACTCTTCTTGGTTGCCTCGTTCCAGGAAATTTGGGGATGCCTCGAATGGTGGGCCGCCGCCCGCGGGATTCGAATCTCCTGGTTGGCTTTCTCTCTTGGATGATCTAAGTGGTTGGTGAGGAATGTAGAGTCTCGATCAATATGCTACTTGCCTTTCTGGTGCAACTAGCGATTTTGGGTGGTCCGCACGGTCTGGGAGGCACTCCGGTACGGTCTTCGGGCGGCTCGCCGGTGCCCTCGGTTGGTGAGGACCTCATCCACGCTGGGATCGAGCTGGGATGGCAAGGCTCGCTCCGTCCTAAGCACTCCGAGCTTGCGGGGGGGCGCCTAGGCGGAGGAGGGTGAGGTGCAGCCCGGTCCAGAGGGCGCGCGGTCGGAGAGGCTCCACATCGGTGGGTGAGCTCTCAGCTCAACCTCGACCGCATGACACTAACCTCCGAGGGCCTCACTCCGGAGGGCGGAAGGCGGACCCGGTCTAGTGGAAGGGCGCTCGGAGAGGCTCCACATCGGCGGGTGAGCTCTTAGCTCGACCTCGATCGCAAGGCACTAACCTCCGAGGGTCTCTCTCTGGAGGGCAAAAGGCAGACCCGGTCTAGAGGGCGCGCGCTCGGAGAGGCTCCACAGCACAGGTGAGCCCTTAGCTCGACCTCGACCGCAGGGCACTAACCTCCGAGGGTCTCGCTCTGGAGGGCAGAAGGTGGCCGGCCCGGTCCAGAGGGGCGCGCTCGGAGAGGCTCCACATCTGCGGGTGAGCTCTTAGCTCGACCTCGATCGCAGGGCACTAACCTCCGAGGGTCTCGCTCTGGAGGCGAAAGGCGGCTCTGACCTAGGCATCCCAAGCTCATGAGCTTGACCTGGCGGAGGACCGAGCTCGGTTTGCCGTTCTGAGGGAGCTCAGCTTAGCTCGGTAGTGGGATCCGGGCTGGAGAGTAGACGCGGCGTCTCTTCTTGATGTGGCGCCTGCTGGTTCCTCCATGGCAGCGAACCATCCACATCATTTGCCCCCCACTCTCAAGGCCCGTTAGTGTGCAGTGCTCGGGTCGAAGGGAGTAATTGCGATGCTGACATGGAAAGGCAAAGATCTGGCATGATGATGGCCATGATTGCTGGCACTTCGGGGACTGACCCTGCGGGCCAATGCGGGGATGCCATGTGGCCACGTCTGAGGAGCAGTTAATGCTGGCGCAGAATGCAGAGCGGCCGAGATGCCATTCTCACCGATGGGTGGCACGTGGGCAGATCCATTGGTGGAGCGGTTGAATCGGTACGAATCCCTTGGTCATTTCGAAATGAAAAGAAGGCCTTACCCGAACCATCCATTCTTTTGAATTCTCCGTGCCTGCTACCGCCGCGCCCAAGCTTCTTCTTCCTTCCAGTCGCCCCGAGCTTTCTAAGGCAACAGGTCAGCTTCTTCTTCCTCCTCCTTCCCCCACTAGAATAGGGTTCTTTCCCGGGGTCTGGAGTCTTCTTTCAGTTAAATCTCCTCTTCGGTATTCTGCTTTGAGTTCTTCCTCTCCTTTGTCCTTGAGGATGTTCCGTTTTGGTCCGGGCTTCCACCCATCTACTGGTCAGGGCGAGGCCGGTCCTTCCGAGCGGAGGCCAGTGTCCTCATCTTCTTCCTCCAGCGGGGAGGAAGATGTAGCTCACTTTGAGCTCAGTAGGAGGCATCCTCCTGGTCTGGTTCTCATTAGGGAACCGGGATCCGTCCTTCTTTGCCTCCTCCTTCTCCTGCTCCTACTCCCGAGTTTGCCCAGCTGCAGGTCCTGGTGGGGTCACCTCAACGATCACCGCCAGGGAACTCAGGACTATCCAGGATGTCTATGGCATCCCACCTTCCGTCCGGCTCACAATCCCTCGTCCGGGGGAACGGGTCACTTCGAGTGGCCCGGGCCGTCTTGCCTTCTATGAGGGGACCTTCTCTGGAGGTCTTTGCTTTCCCTTCTATCCTTTCTTTCTATCAGTCTTAGACAATTATCGTCTGGTCCCTGTGCAGCTGGTGCCAAACGCTATTAGGGTCATTTTTTGCTTCATTGTGCTTTGTCATCTTCACGGGTTCGTGGCCCAATTTTCTTTGTTCAGGGCTTTCTTTGCCCTGAAGCGCCACCCAACTGAGGATGGGTGGTGGTCTTTGTCCTCCCACCCGAAGGGCATTAAGTTTGAGCTTCCTTCTTCCATCAGGGGATGGAAGAGCAAATTTTTCTTTGTTGAGGTCGAGGAGGTCGACTGGGTCTGGAGCGATCCGGACAAGTCTCCCAACTGAAACTCTGTGGTCAATGTGGTTAACCGGGATGACTACGAGCAGCTCCGGACCACCCAGATTCCTCCTCTCGAGGTCCTGTTGTCTGAGCAGAACCTCGCCGACTCTGGGGTCGACCCAACGAATGGGTTGGGTGAGTTCGACCTGAACCTTTTATTTTCCTTTTTGCACTTCTTGCACTTCTTGCACTATTCCCCATAGATTCTAATTGTTGTGTGATCCGCATGCAGGAATGATCTTCTCCGAGAATGACCTCCTGGCAATCACCAAGAAGAGGCCACCGACCGGGCTGGCCAGGGAGCCATCGTCGAGGCGGGTTCGGAGTGAGAGTGCCCGTGCAGCCGCCCCCGCAGTGGTGATCGGTCTGAGCTCGGCTGCCCCAGTGGGCCCGAGCTCAGAGGTGTCCCGTGCTGCTTCAGTGCCGGTGGAGAGGGCAGCTCTTGCGGCACCGAGGCTCGTCCAGCAAGCCCCTGCTACAGAGCCCGAGGTGGTAGTCCGGGCGAGGGCTGCCGCTGCTGATGTTGCACCCTGCCATCCTCCGAGTTAGTCCATCGCCAATGCTAGGGGTGAGGAGACCCGGGCCGAACCCAGGGCCATGACGGAGGTGTCGTCTGCACCGACACCGGCCTCCCAGCCTGCCCCACGGGGTCCTTCATCCAGCGGTGCAAGGCCACCCGCTCACGGAGAGAGCCGGAGGGAGGCCCCGGTGCCATCTCCCTTTCAAAATGGGGCCGGAGAATTCGTTTCTTCCGGAGCCCCGAGCTTGCCGAGTGCATGATGGATTTCTCCATCCAAGTATGCGATCGGCAAGGGATGGCTGAGATGCGGCTGACCGACGTCATCAGCGCCATCTTTCCCCAGCTGTATTCGGTAAGCTCTTTCACTTTTTTATCATTCATTCATTCATTTTTTTTTTTATTTATTTATATATATTTTTTACTGACCTTCTTTCATGGTGCAGATTGGTGCCAAGGCCCTCTACATCAGGGGCGCTTCCAGAGCTGGGAGCGTCTCGAGCAGCAACAGGCCGCCGAGATCGAATCTTTAAAGGCCGACCTGAAGGAGAAGGCCGGGCAAACGGGGTCCTTGAGGCAAAGGTCAAGGACCTCGAAAGAGAGTTCGTCAATGCCGAGAGGCAAGCGAAGGGACTCTTGACGGCTCGCGATCTGGAACGGAGCCGCTCGAAGAAGGCGATCGACGACCTTTCCATCATCGAGAAAAAACTGAATTGGTACAGTACCGAGGCCGACCGGTACAAGAAGATCGCCCAAGCTGCCCAGGCGGAGCTGGCAGCTGTGAAGGAGAAACTTGCCGCTGCTGAGAAGGTGGCAGAGACGGCAATCAACTCAGCGGAGGCAACCAGGCTGGAAGCCGTCGAGCTGATGAGGGTGGCCGCTGAGGCCATGAAGGGTGCTGAGGATGCCATCACCAGGTTCAAGGCTTCGGAGGACTTTGTCGCTAAAATCCAGCAGATGGCGTCGAATTCCTTTTATAAGGGTTTCATGTACCTGCACGGCCAGGTCGAGGTGCTTATTCCCGACAAGAATCGCAGTTGCCTCAGGTATCCTTTGGCCTCGGAGGTGGAGGATGACAAGGAGGCCGTCGCAGGAGCTGTGGGCTTGGAGCCTCCATCACCAGCTGAGGGTGATCCTCCTGAAGTTAGGGCAGCTCAGCTGGAGACTTCTGAGGGCGAGAACTCTCGGCCTCAGGACCCAGCAGAGAAGCCAACCGGCATGGAATGACCCTTTTCTTCCTTGTCCTATTTTGTACTTTTTGTTTCTTGTACTTATTTGGGATCTCCCGGCATGTCGGGGGTCTAGAAGATACTTGTAACTTGTGTTTTTTATCAATGAAACTTGAGCTCCTTTGTTACATATTTCTTTTGCCTAGTTCTTTCCTTTTCTCTCTTTCATCTCCTCTCCTCTTCTTTTTGTATAAGGAGACCAGAGAGAAGGGCTGCACCTTGCTTGAAGCTAAGTCATGACACTTGAGAGCTGCTGGGCTCAAAGGTGTTGTTGACTGAGGGCCATGTGACTCGAAGGTCCCTTGGCCGGAGATCTAGGCTCCGGTCTTGGGTTGGTGTCCTGGAGCTGGGCTCGGAGACGTCGGTTGCTGAGAGCTACTTGGCTCGAAGTTCTCTTGGCCGGAGATCTGAGCTCTGGCCTTGAGAGGGCATCCTGGAGCTGGGCTCAGGGACGTTGATTGCTGAGAGCGACTTGGCTCGAAGTTCTCTTGGCCGGAGATCTGAGCTCTGGTCTTGAGAAGGCATTCTGGAGCTGGGCTCGGGGACGTCGATTGCTGTGAGCGGCTTGGCTCAAAGTTCTCTTGGCTGGATATCCGAGCTCCGGTCTTGAGAGGATGTCCTGGAGCTAGGTTCGGGGATGTTGATTGCTAAGAGCGGCTTGGCTCGAAATCCTCTTAGCCGGAGATCTGAGCTCCGGTCTTGAGAAGGCATCCTGGAGCTAGGCTCGGGGATGTTGATTGCTGAGAGCTGCTTGGCTCGAAGTTCTCTTGGCCAGAAATCTGAGCTCCGGTCTTGAGAAGGCGTCCTGGAGCTAGGCTCGGGGACGTCGATTGCTGAGAGCGGGTGAGAGTGGTAGCTTCGATGATGCCGTACTTCCTTTTTGTTCTCTCTTTCTTTCCTTCCCCACTCTTCTTCTTTCTCTTTTTTTCTTTTTGTTTTTTGTTTTTTTTTTTATAGTGGGGAGATCAGAGGAGAGGATGCTGGTTGTACCCCCATCTTGTTCTCTTTCTTTCCTTCCTCTCTCGTCTTCTTTTCGAGTAGGGAGATAAGAGAAGGGGCTGCATCCAGGCTTCCCTCCTTGTTCTCTTTCTTTCCTTCCTCTTGTCTTCTTTTCGATGGGGAGCTCAGAGAGAGGGGTTTCTTTCGGTCTTGATTGTCTTGGAGCTAGGCTCGAGGCCCAGGGGGTTGCTGAGATCTTGGCTCAGGTCTTTGGCGCCTGGAGCTAGGCTCAAGGTGATGATGTGAGTACGTGGCCCCATGATCTCTTGGCATCTCAGAGCTGGGCTCGGAGAGGTTTGAGATAGAGAGCTGCTTGGCTCGAGGATTCTTCTACATCCTGGAGCTGGGCTCAGGGATGCTTGGAGTTGGAGAGCTACGTGGCTCAAAGATTCTTCTACATCCTGGAGCTGGGCTCGGAGATGTTTGAATTGGAGAGCTACGTGGCTCGAAGATCCTTCTACATCTTGGAGCTGAGCTCGGGGATGCTTGGAGTTGGAGAGCTACGTGGCTCGGAGATCCTTCTACGTCCTGGAGCTGGGCTCGGGGATGCTTGGAGTTGGAGAGCTACGTGGCTCGAAGATCCTTCTACGTCCTGGAGCTGGGCTCGGGGACACTGTTGGTCCTTTCCTGCAAAACATGCGAATACCCATGCAAGGGAAAAAAATCGTTATCATGATCGTTGGTAAGGGAACTTACCTTATTGAGGGCGTCTTTGTAGGTTGCAGGCCCACCTCCCTCGGGGGAGCCTGACGCCGTCGAGTTCTTCGAGGTAATGGACCCCTCATGATGGAACTTAGGCCGTCTCGCGGGGGCCTTCCTATGGTGGTTCGTGATCGCCGTCCTGACAACCGTGGCATCTTTGCTCGCCTTTCTCCCTCGCTTTCTCCTCTCCTCATGGTGGGGAGATCACCCTCGGGGTCTCCTGCGCCCCGAGCCTTCTTAGGCGCATGCACAGTTCCTTCGACGATTGCACCCACCGGTTCCGTGACAGGATAAGTGTTGGTGGTTGAAGCCGAAGGGAGAGTGGCGAGCGCTTGGGGCCCCGCTTGAGGTCTGCCCCCGCAAACCTTTGAAGGTAGGTCTCCTTGATGAGCTTCTCGATCTCCTGCCCACGATCGCGACATCTTTCGATGTCACGCCGTGATCGCGGTGGAGGCGATAATACTCCACCCCGCTGCGACCAGTGAAGGGCTTCGTTGATGGTGGGGGTTGTAGTCCAGAGACTCACCAGTTGGGCCTCACATGTTGACGAACCGGCGGGAAAACCTCGCCAGCTTGTACTCACGCCTCTCCGGGTGCGCTTTTGCTGTGTGCCTGATGGTTTCATCAGCGGATTCCCCGTCAAAGGGGACGGAGGGAGTGACGTCCTGGAGAGGCCTAAAGAAGATCGTCCATCTGTTGACCTTTCCAGCTTGTGTCATCACTGTTCTTCTACGGTATGTTGACCTGGGAGTGGTGAAGGACTTAGTCATGCCCCTACCTGGCGCGCCAATCTATTGCCGCCAAGATCATCATGGACCGTAGCTGCTGTCGGCGCTGGAGTGCTCTTTTCCTCTGCCGCCCGCCATTCTCGATTCCCAGACCTCCGTGCTGGGTGCGGCCACCTCGCCGCCCGGCGGTCCTCCGCTCCTGAACATGCGAGACAGCGGTTAGAGACTCGGGCCGGGGTTTTCGGCGGGGGCACTCCGACGATCAAGTCAGTGATGAACCAAGAGAATATATCCTCCTGGTCAGGCCCCTCTTGATGGACTCCGTACTAGGAGGAGTAAAAGATGTGCGTGAAGGTGAAAATGTTGCAGGGGGAGAGTGATAGCGGGGACAGAGGGGTGCTCTGTTCCTCGGCCTCTCCTTGTGCTCGTTTTCCTTCAACAGTGGTAGTAGTGGCCCTTCGCCCTCTTGGCCGGGCTTGTGCTTGTGCTTTTGGAGGTGGTGGTGGTGGTGGTGCCATCCCCCCTTTTTTGGCTTGTGTTTTTGCCTGTGTCTTGGAGTTGTTGGGTTACCTCCGGGTTTGTTGTGAACTTGGCTACCATTTGGCACTTGTCTCGGGATCCCCGCCGGACTGTCAGGCGCATGCGGCAGTGTCCCGAGAAGCCTTTCCCGATTCATGATAAGGTGTGTTGTCAGGCGCTCTGACACTCTTCTTGGTTGCCTCGTTCCGAGAAATTTGGGGGTGCCTCAAATGGCGAGCCGCCGCTCATGGGATTCGAATCTCCCGGTTGGCTTTCTATCTTGGGTGATCTGAGTGGTTGGTGAGGAATGTAGCATCTCGATCAACGTGCTGCTTGCCTTTCTGATGCAACTGGCGTTTCGGGTGGTCCGCACGGTCTGGGAGGCGCTCCGGTACGATCCTCGGGCGGCTCACGGTGCCCTCGACTGGTGAGGACCTCATTCGTGCTGGGATCGAGCTGGAACGGCAAGGCTCGCTCCGTCCCAAGCACTCCGAGCTTGCGGGGGGCACCTAGGCGGAGGAGGGTGAGGTGCGGGCCCGGTCCGGAGGGCACGCGCTCGAAGAGGCTCCACATCAACGGGTGAGCTCTCAGCTCGACCTCGACCGCAGGGCACTAACCTCCGAGGGTCTCACTCTGGAGGGCGGAAGGCGGACCCGGTCCAGAGGGCGCGCGCTCGGAGAGGCTCCACATCGACGGGTGAGCTCTTAGCTCGACCTCGACCGCAGGGCACTAACCTCCGAGGGTCTCGCTCTGGAGGGCAGAAGGTGGACCCGGTCCAGAGGGCGCGCGCTCGGAGAGGCTCCACATCGACAGGTGAGCCCTTAGCTCGACCTCGACCGTAGGGCACTAACCTCCGAGGGTCTCGCTCTGGAGGGCAGAAGGCGGACCGGTTCAGAGGGCACGCGCACGGAGAGGCTCCACATCGGCGGGTGAGCTCTTAGCTCGACCTCGACCGCAGGGCACTAACCTCTAAGGGTCTCACTCTGGAGGGTGGAAGGCGGCTCCGACCTAGGCATCTCGAGCTCGTGAGCTCGACCTGGCAGAGGACCGAGCTCAGTTGCCATTTTGAGGGAGCTCAGCTCAGCTCAGTATTGGGATTCGAGCTGGAGAGTAGATGTGGCATCTCTTCTTGACGTGGCACCTGTCGGTTCCTCCATATCAGTGACCCATCCATATCACATAGTAACATACTAGGTCCCTATAAATTACTGATAATTTGAATAAATTATCAGCTACCAAACACAACCTCAAAGTAATACTGAATTGAATGCTAAATTGATGTTTAAAAAAACAAATAATTTCATAATAAATAAGGCTTAATAAATTTCTAGATTATTTATTCATGTGAGGCGGCCACCTAGGCACTTCGCCCTTGCCTTAAACGGGTCTTGTTAGTTATTTTCATTAATGCCAGCATTTTCCTTGCACCACCATCCCCTCTCCTGTGCGGGAGCAGCCTCGGGCTCTCGCCTCTTCGACTCGGTCTGCATGGTGGGGGCGGCCATCGACGCGCCCTCGCCACGGGATCTCTTTGGAGAAGGTTCCTCCACCAGTCCAGTCGGAGGCCTTTTCTGGGTGATGGAGAGTAGGTCTTCCACGGAGAACCTCATACCAGCACGCGGAATATAGAGAACATCACATCAGCTCTAGTTCAAAGGGAACGGGTCGAAAAAGCAGAAAGGGACTCAAGCCGAACTCACCCAACTCCCCTTGGGCTGATCCCAGACTTGGGAAGGTTCTATTCTGATAGCAGAACCTCGAGAGAAGGAATCTGCGTAGTTCGGAGCAGCTCATAAAGTCCTTGTCGGCTACCTCGACTGCAGAATCTCTATTGGGAGATCGGTTTGGGTCGCTCCACGCCCAGTCAACCCCCTCAATTGTAGCGAAAAGAACTTGCTCTTCCATTCCTTGATGGAAGAGGGGAGTTAAATTTGATCCCCTCGAACGAGAAGAGAGTGACCACCACCCATCTTCGGTGGGGTGGTGCTTCAGAGTGAAGAAGGATCTAGAGAGGGAAAAACGAGCAACGATTCCATGAAAGTGGCAGAGTACAATGAAATAGAAAATGGTCCTTATGGTATTGGGGACCAGCTGAGCAGGAACCAAGCGATAATTGCTCAGCACGGACAAGAAGAAGGGATGAAAAGGGAAGCGGAGCCCTCCTGAGAAGGTCTCCTCATAAAAAGCAATTCGGCCCGGGCTACTGGAAGTAACCCGGTCCCCCGTTGGGGGATCAAAAGCCAGACGGAGTACGAGATGCCATACATATCCGGATCTGAGGACCCCCAGTCCTCAGCAGAGATCGTCGAGCAATCCTGCCTGACCTGTTGACGGGGACAGACTCGGGGAGGGTTCGGGCAGAGGAGAAGGATGAGAAGGGACCAGAGAAAGGTTGAGACTGGGCTCCCTGATGATAATACCACCAGGGCGACACCTCCCTCTAAGCTCGAAGCGCGTCCCATCTCCATCCTCATCAGAAGAAGAAGATGATGGCGGCTTCAGCCTAGAAGTCCCGGCTTCACCCTGATCGGTCGAAGGATGGAAACCATACCCGAAACGGGACATGGTGAAGAAAGGTCGAAGGAGGAAGAAGAAAGCAAGTGAGGGCCCTGAGGCGAGCCTAGCCCTAAGAAGATCAAGAGAGAAGGAGGAAGACCCTACTCAACCTAGCGAGAAGGAAGAGGACTGATCTGCTGAAATCTTTGGATGAACAAGGATGGCCGGATGGATGAAAGAGGGGCCTCGGTACAACGGCTGGCATGAAAGGTTTGAAAGGAGACGTATTTCGGGAAAGGAAACTTTTCCTTTCGAAATGACCAATACCCGACCGTACCGTTACAAGTCTCCGCCATCAGATCTGCACCACGCGTCACTCATTGGCAGTACTAACAACTGGTTTCAACTGCGGTCACTCTGGATTCTATACCCGCAACAACTGCTCCTCGGACATGGCCACGTGGCTCCTTCGGGTAGGCTGAAAAAACCATTTTTCAAGACATCGCCGATCGCGATCATTATTGCACCGGATCCCCACCTTTCCACGTCAGCAGCGCATTTACTCCCTTCGCCCCGAACGCCCTGTGCTAACGGGACTTGGGAGTGGGGGCAAAATGATGTGGCAAGAAGCTGACGTGCTGACGTGTACTCTCTACCAGATGCCATGTCAGGAAATCCGCCATGGTGGACACCCCATCTCGGACTCCTTTGTCCGGGCCGAGCTCCTCTGGATCAACGAGGTGGCCCATCAAAGCCGAGCTTCGTCCTCCACCAAGTCGGCACCCGCAAGCTCAGGGTGCCTAGGCTGGAGACGAGCGACCTCCTTCGCCAGATTGAGCCCCTTCGAGGCTGAGCCCCTTGAGCCGGAGTCGAGCTCAGCCATCCTCCACCAGGTCGAGCCCTCTGGGCTGGAGTCACGCGTCGACCTCCTCCGCCGAACCGAGCCCCTCCGAGGTCGAGGGACCGGAGTCAAGCTCAGCCCTCCTCCATCAGGTCGAGCCCCTCCGAGGTCGAGCCCTCCGAGTAGGAGTCGAGTCCTCCTTCGCCGGGTCAAGTCCCTCCGAAGTCAAGCCCCTTAGCCGGAGTCGAGCCCAGCCCTCCTCCGCCAGGTCGAGCCCTTTCGAGATCGAGCCTCCCGGGTAGGAGCCGAGTCCCAGCTCTCCAGTTCGGCAACCAGCTCGGACGACACCACCGGCCAACAAGGGGGCGAAGCCACCTCTCCGAAACACTGGCGGGCCGCCCGAAGATCGCGAAGGAGCACCTGTCAAGCCATTATGGCCATCTGTAGCCATCGCTTACACCAGAAAGGCAGGAAGCCCCCTGACCTAGGCGCTGCGCTTTCACCAACTACTTGTACCACCCGAAAGAGAAATCAACCAGGAGATTCGAATCCCGGGGGCGGCGACCCCGATCGAGGCACTGCAAGGCTTCCAGGAATGGGCGACCAGAAGGAATGTCAGAACACATGACAGTCTCCCTTATCTTGAATCAGGAAAGATGTCCCGTCCACGGCACGGGACATCGTTGCACACGCCTAATAGCCTGGGAAAGATCCCGAGGTAGGTGCTCAATGGTCACCTGGACTTATAAGAAGGTTTGACACCCCCAAAGGGGAGAGGTATGCAAGTGCAAATTCAACCATAAAGCACCACCATCTTTCTCACTCAAGCAAGTCAAGGGAAAGAGGCCATGCAGAGATTCCCTCTAGCTCAGCCACCATCGTCCCAACACACTTGCGTCCCACTCTCACACCACTCACTTCTCCTAGCATGGAGTCCATCAAGAGAGGCTCGACCAGGAGGACCTGTTCCCCTGGATCGTCACTGACTTGATCGTCGGAGTGCCCCCGCCAAAATCCCGGCCTGGGTCACTAACCCCGTTTTTGCAGGTCCAAAGGAGCAAGACATCCCGAGAGGGCAAGAGCGGCGATCCGACCTCAACAGTAGCTACGGGCCACGACGATCTTGCGGCAACAACTGTTATCAGAGATCTACCATCATTGCTCCTTCATTTTCGTAAACGATAAATTCTGGTATTCCCATTTTTAAAATAAAATTATTTCAAACTTGGAAGTGGGGGGCAGCTGTTATGATAATCCGATTTAATATAAAATATTGACCAGTCCATCTGTCGAGCCAATTTTAAATTTTTGGTCTATTGGCTGAATCAATGCACCAAAAAAAATCTTTTTGGTATGGTCCGAAAAGTATGCTGATATATATTATTCTTTCCATCAGCTTCAAATCTTCAGCCTGATCCGAAGAGTATGCTTGGGATATGTTATTCTTTCCTTCGATCTTATATGTTCAACCTGCTCCGAAGAGTGCCTAGAATGTTATTATTTCCATCGGTCTCATATCTTCAGCCTGGTCCGAAGAGTATGCCTGGAATATGTTATTCTTTCCATTGGCCTCATTTCTTCAGCCTGGTCCGAAGAGTATGCCTGGAATGTTATTCTTTCCATCGACCTCATATCTTCAGCCTGGTCCGAAGAGTATGCTTGGAATATGTTATTCTTTCATAGGCCTCATATCTTCAGCCTGGTCCGAAGAGTATGCCTGGGATATGTTATTCTTTCTATCGGCCTCATATCTTCAGCCTAGTCCCAAGAGTATGCTGGGATATGTTATTCTTTTCTTCGATCTTAATCTTCAGCCTGGTTCGAAGAGTATGCCTGGAAAGTTATTCTTTCCATCGGTTTCATATTTTCAGCCTGGTCCGAAAAGTATGCCTGGAATATGTTACTCTTTCTATCGATCCCATATCTTCAGCATGGTCCGAAAAGTATGCCTAGAATGTTATTCTTTTCATCGACCTCATATCTTCAGTCGGGTCCGAAGAGTATGCCTGGAATATGTTATTCTTTTCATCGGCCTCATATCTTCAGCCTGGTCCGAAGAGTATGCCTGGAATATGTTATTCTTTCCATCAGCCTCATATCTTCAGCCTGATCCTGGTCCAAGTCGAAGAGTATGCCTATATTTTCTTCTGCTTCATATCTTCAGCCTGGTCCGAAGTGTATGCTTATGGGATGTTATTATTTCCTTCGGCTTCGTATTTTCAACCTAATCCGAAGACTATGCCTTGGAATATTTTCATCTTTTCGATACTACAGTAAGTAGTTGTTTTCCTTGTTCACTCCAAAGGGATGTGTCCGAAGCATATAACTAACATTTTCTCGAGCCATTCCAAGAAAAGCCCTCTGAAGAGGTTGTTAGATTTACTTCGGACTCTCCCTAAAAAAGAGTACATCTTAAACCTTTGAGCGCTCTTTCCACCTGAAGTGGTTAAGGGTTGTTATGATTGTTATAATCACCTACATGGTCGATAGTTTCATCTTGGATAACCATGAAATAACTAATTTTATGACAGCCACTACTTACTGTTATGAGGAGGTTTCCTAACTAACTCCCATAACCGTAAGTAGTTATTCTTATGCCTATAAATACTGGTAAGAGGAGACACTTGAGGTAAGCTAACTCTGAACAAACTTGAGCCATTTTTTTCTTTCTTCTCACCATTCTCTGCTCTCGAGTTCTCCATTCTGCTGCCTGAATTCTTACTAACTTTGGCATCGGAGTGTCCCTCACCGAAAAAATTTTGGTTATGATAGTTGTTTTGCAAGCTTTCATCAACGGCGAACCGACAGGGGAGCTATTCTATCCGGTCGGCGAGGATTCAGCGTCAACAGAGACAAACAAAAATTTGCAAGACATTGCCAAAAACAGAATGAATCATGTCTTAAAAGTTTATCAACATTAAGTTTCCATATCAAGACTAATGAATAGCAACTTCAATAATTGACACGAAGCATAGAGTGAGATTCAAAAATCAGGTGAATGCACCATAAGTTCACAGATCAAATTTCATTGGCCATAGAAGAGTTCTTTGTACAAAACGCACCAAACAGAGAATATTACTTGTGAATTCAATGTCATGTGAAATAAAACTAAGACTAATCATAGTTTAAGCGCCTAAAAATATTACAATCATCCAATCATGGTATATTTGCAAATTATGTATACAAAACTCGTCCAAACCTTGATGAATCTAAAATTTAATGCAAATATAATTTTGATGCAAATTGAATTGGCAAGGATGCTTTGTCCGGTTAGTTTGATTGAACTTGATTCTCACTTGAGGCTGAGTTATATGGCCTAGATATTTAAATAGTATTCAATTTTTCGAGCATAAAACTTTATAATTAATTAGCAACCAAAGCTATAATTTGATGTATTCTCTTGCATGTCCAAAATTTACTCCACCTGTATCAAACTCATCTTTAGTTTCCTTTTATTTTATTTAATTATTTATTTTTATTGTTCTCATAGATTCATTAAATCATTCAAAATGGTTAAATGCATATAATCATACATATCAACAAACAAAGAAATACGGCAATAAGTACTCTGATCGCCCATCGATTGACCGTTCAGTTCATTGGGTCTGATTTGATGGTCGGGAATTGGTAAGGCACTTGAGAGTAGGTAATTTGCTGGAGGACTTAAACAATGATGAAACAAAGAAGCTGAACCGAGTATCGGCCTGATCAAACTTAGCTCAGTATACAAGAGGATTACTTTAAAAAGGGGTATAATTAAGCCGTGTCCGTGTCTGGGTAGCCAGGCTCATGCCCGCCTTGATTTAAAATATTTGATCCCGAAACTTGATTTGGAGCCTATCGAATCTTGATGTCCAAACTCAAATTCAATTTGATTTTCTAAAAAATAATATTCAAGATTGACTCGGCTCAAAAATCAACCAACTTATATCCATACCCGAGCCTTCATCATAATTTAAAATTATGCTCAAAATAAATAAATAATATTATATATATATATATACCCAATTAAGTTTATAAATCTTCAAGTAAAATATTTTGCTGCTCAAGTTCAATGGTACATAGAAAAACAATTATCTACCAATGGAATTACAACTTAATGTGTATACATAAGGGTACAAATTAACCAAGCAGCTCTTAAATTACTCAAATTCTGACTCGAGTCTAATTTTGACTTGACTTGATTATTTTTTAGTTCGAATAAAATAAAATAGCTCGGATAAAATAGCTCGGATAGAGTTTTAACTCATGGTCAAGTAATAAAATACTTGATTCAAAAATTTACAAATCTAATCATATATATATATATATTATTCAATTATATTATATATTATTTATAATATATATTTATTTAAATATTTAAAATATAATATTATGTTATATTTATTTTAAATATATTTTTGGTTATGCTCAATGTTCAAATTCGGGTTTAAATTCTAGTTCAAGCATGTATGCATTGCTATTTAAATCAAGTCGGATCGTAATTAAATTTTAATTTTAATTTTAAACGCAATCAATTTGAGTTAAATTTTAAATTTAAGTAATTATAATCCAACAGACCTCTGACTGCTCGAGTTGACTTGGCCCAACTTGATTGCGCCACTAGATGCACGGACACTGTTAGGCGCATAGCGGCAACCAGGTCCCAGGACCCAAACGTCCTGACCTTGCCCACTCGCGCGACAGCAGCCGTAACCCCGATCCTAAAATTATCCACTCGCGCGGCAGCAGCTGTAGCCCCCACCCTAAAATACGTGGCGACACGTACAACCCACCGCCAATCATCGATCAACACACATTCACGAAGCTAACGCGTCAGCTGCCAAGGCCGCGCAAGCGAGCCCGGCCAACTGGAAAACTTATATACCAATTGATTGATTGATAAAAGAGAAGGGAAAAAACTAAGTAACCAGGTGGGAGCCTCGCCGCAAGAATCCCCTCCTCTCTCTCTCTCTCTCTCTCTCTCTCTCTCGTTTCTTCTTGCCCTCCTCGTTTCAGCTGGTTTTTTTTTTTTTTTTTTTTTCTGCCCTTTTCTGCTTGGTAGCGCTCGGGGAGAAGGAAGGTAAAAAAAAAAAAGAAAGAAAGATAGCAAAAAAAAATCTTGGCTGGAGCGATGGCGGGAGTGGCCGGAGAGTAGAGGAGCTCGAGATGAGATGAGAAGAAGGTTGGATAGGTTGGACGATGGCTTCACTTCGTCCCATCTCATTCGCCCGCGTCGGTGTTTCGAATGCCCAGGCCGGTCGGCCAAGATCATCGCCCATCATTTCCACCCCCCTCCTCCCACGAATCGAGCATGGGTGCTGTAATTCTGACGCGGCGCGTGCGGAAGGGGTTGCGCTCGGCCCTCGATTTGAACCTCCGTCTGGGACCACCACCGAGATTGGGGAGGATCGTCGGGGAACGAGGACGACGAGGGTGGGGGCCCCACCGCGCAGAGCGGCGTGGTCGTGGAGTCCGGGGAAGAGTCCACGGTCGACAGGGCTCTGGGAGGGCCCCGCATGTGGGGGAGGTGAGCAGCGCCATCTCGCCGCGGAGAGGAGCTCGGAAGGCGAATGCGATCCGGAGGAGGTGGAGAGGAGAGCCGGAAGGAACCAAGGAATCGTCCGGGATCACGACTGCTCCATCGAGATCGAGGAAAGCCGACGACGGCGAGGAAGACGAGGAGGCGGTTTGGAGGTCATCAAGAAAGAAGAAGACCAAGAGGAAAAAGAAACCGAAGGCGGCGACGGCAGCGGGAGAGAGGAAGCCGGGTGGAATGGTAGGAAATTCGATGGAGGCGAGGGTTATCTGGACTTGCTCTTGGAGGCGGTGCGGCAGGTGTCCGGCGGTTTGTTTGAGGAGGAACCCGGGAAGGAGAAGGCGGCGGAAGAGAGAGAGGGTGTCGGAGAGAAGAGCGGCGGGGGTGCCGCAAGGGTCGAAGAGGAGAGGGACGGTGTGGCCGCCGTTCCATCTGTGCGACGATTCTGCCCCCATCGTCCGATCGAAGCGCGGGCGGAGCCAGGCGTTGCCTTCACGGTTCCGTGACTCCGTCCTCGACCCCGGCGGAAGCTGCCGACCGTCACCCGACATGGCCGGGCGGCGAGACACTGAAACCGACTGGTAAGGTTACCGTAGCCTCTCCGTGCTTCTGTACTAAGTTACAATTCGTAGATGTTATCGTGTCTTTCTTCTCATTTCTCCTTTCTCTCCATATCGTAGTCATTTTGTAGGATTTCTATTTTAATAGTGGCGGTAGAAAGCAGTTGTTGTAGCAGGGCGGGTGTTAGCTATTAGCTGTGATGCCACCAAATGTATGTATGTACCCTTAAAGTCATGCTTCTAATGTATCTTATTATTATATATCCATCTGAAGCTTGCCATGTCCTTTTGAAGCATCATGCGATCTCTTCTTCGAAGCTTGGGGCGTGTGCTGGAGAATTCTCTCTAAAAAAAAAAAAAAAAAAAATCAAAAATTCCACTTCTAAAGCCGCAAATACACCACATGGTTTTGATACTTGCTAAAGTGCCATTTAAGATAAACCAGTTGATTTTGGTTGTAGTTATGCTGTTACTATCAAATAAAACCCTAACAAACCCACTTGTGCACGCACTCTCGAATACACTCAAGTCTCCACGCAGTTTACCGTCGGTAACGACTAAAAAAAAAAAAATTCACTGTCAGTCCGATAGGGCCACCAAATGGGGTCCGCATGGATTTTGACGACCGGAAAAGGGACGGTGCGTCGAGCATTGCCCTGGCTCAAATTTGATTAGCACAAAAACCGTAGAGAAGTGGTCGGATTAGGATGCTGGGACCCTCTACGGTGCACGGGTGGAGCGCGACGGCTACTATCAGAAAATTCATGATCATTAAACAATACACATCTTGTATGGTACGCCATGCACTCATGGATTATCTAATTTAATGGACAATCATTTTTTAATAGCAGTCAGCGATGGTTGTACAGAACTTTATGATTGAGCCTACGTGCCACGGAAGATTAGGACTTAAACTGGTCCTGAGCTGGGCTGGGCTGCATTCCTATTCGACCATGGTAAAAAAAAAAAAAATTGAGCTTTGGATCGGGTTTACATCCGAAATATTTTCAATCCTGGGCCGTCTGAGCCAATAGACTGAATTGAATCGAAGCTGGCCCATAATCATTGAAACTCTTCAAAAAATAGCTCTGGACATGAAAGGGTGTCGGGTGCGGTCGCCGAAGTCGGATGAAGGAGATCGAAGCTGGAAAGGGATGTCCCGCGTTGGATGTGGACATCAAAGCCGGGAAGGGAGATCGGAGCCGGGAGGGCTGCGCGGGTGGAAGGGCATCGAGTGCATGCACCGAAGCCAGGAGGGAGATCGGAGCAGGGAAGGGCTGCGGGATCGTGCTGGGGGAAGAGATGGGGCCTCGAGTACGTGTGCCGGGGCTAGAAGGGAGATCGAAGCCAAGGGAGTTGCAGGGTTACACGGGCGGAGAGGGCGTCGGGCATGTGCGCCAAGGTCAAGGGAGGGAGATTGAAGCTCGGGATGGCGGCGGGGTCACACGGAGCCGAGAGATCTCGTGGCCGAGTGTGACCGAGAGCGCATATGCAGGAGAGCCTGAGACCATAAAATACTGAGAGGTGAGACATTTAAATACTATTTGGATTCGAACCAGTTCGGACGGACCTATTTTGGACTAGGTTTGGACCGGGCTAGGCTAGGTCGAGCCAAAGAAAAGTCCGAGCCCAGACCGAAAATTGGATATGATGCTCTGTTATAAGGTCCGAAGTCTGGGCCCGAATTACTGAAAGTCTGGCCCGAAGTCCCTACCCGAATCAGGCTGACCCGAAGTCCATCGAGCCAGTCCGATCAATTCCAGTCCAACGAGATCAGTACTCGATCAGGGTTAGCAAGGCAAAGCGATCCCGCAAGAAACCATGCAATCCGTAGGGCTTATACACTCTCTTATATTTGGTTAATATCGCAATATGCCCAAAATTTTCCACACTGTCAAATTGACACCGAGGACTGCAAGGGGCGTAGCTGTCTTCTTATAATTAAATTGGAATATTTTGTTTTTGTACAGTGCAAGCATTGTAAGGTTCAACAGTTCTTCAAACAAGCACAAATTTTGTTTTATACCGACTTTATCCTGGGAATGATCATGTCCTTTATACGTTACCCCCGTTGCAATGGTGGTTACAAGTTATTGTATATGGCTAAAATATTAATTAGAATGGTTCCAACCATGATGACAGAATATTTCAACCGACGTCATGCTATTGTAATAAATTTTGAGACATGCACCACCGGCAATACTGTCAGTCTTACCAATTTTCTCACTGTTTAAGTAATATTTGGATGTCTTCGAAGAGATCTCTGTTTAAGTAATATTATCAAGATATTGTCAAGGTATCGATAAACCAAAAACCTCCTAAACATCAAATTAAAATAGATAGTGCTATAAATAACAGATTGTGATCTTGAAGAGAACATCACTATAAAGATCACCGTGCATGTACAGGTTTGGCGGCTTGTTTATTTCATGATGGAATTTGTCCGAGTAATTTGCGTGTTCTAATTTGATCCATCATGATATCGATAAATACCGGTTAAAATCATTCATCCATGAAATATCAAAAGGAAAGCATAGTTTTAAGACATAGTTTCAAGCTTCCAAGAGAATTATTTCAGATGATTTATATCATCCTGCAGTTACTTCCTTCGCTTTTATTCTTGTTCACAGCATCATGAACACACTCATTTTATTTTATTTTCGTCCCGTGAATTCTATTTTATTTTCTTGTTTGAAGCTTCAGGAACATATTCTTGTTGTTTATTTTATCCCTGTATATCCTATTTCTTTTCTTCCTTTTATATCACAGGTACATGTTCTCCGTATATTTTTATAATTGGCCTGTATTTTAAACTCTGTAAACAGCTTTTCTACTTTACTCAATACAGTCCATTTCTTAAAAAATAAAATAAATAAAATAAAAAGGAGGAGAGAGAGAGAGGGGAAAGCATCTTTCACAAAGAAATTGGAATGCACGCGGAGGATGGACATATAATGGGAATCGACCACATAATTCAAAACTAGGTTAGTTATTTATAATTCTATATTTAGTTTTGGACGTCACGGTCCACCTTATTTCTTGGGATGCACGCAATAGAATATAATGTAAGAATGAAAAACAAAGGGATACCTGGATTGGAGTTTGTGATTGAAACCAATGATGGACACTGCCCGTTTTCCCTGTCTCATTTTTTTGTTCTATTAACATTACCAGAATTGCGTCACCACACTTTTTTTTTTTTTTTTGTCCAGGTCGAGGAATATTTATGCCTCCATCGCGTCCCCTTTCCGGAAAATGTTACAATCTATCATACTGGGTGAGGTGGCTAGGCCTCCAAATACGTTCGTTTCGACTTTTCTTTTTCTTGTCTTCAAAATTCTTGAGTATTAAAATAAAGTCGCCCTACATTAACTTTATAAGATTACCGTCTACTATATATTACAAATAATAAAACATCAACACGAGGAATTTTTATTTTATTTTTTCATGCCGGCATTTGATCAACGGTAGAAGGGATTGCTCCTATGAATTAGCCGCCAAAGCTGGGCTCTTGGATGTGCTCCGCTTGTCCTTCTTGGCACAGGAGACAAACTTTAAAATGGCCCTTCCTGCTTTTTCCGTTCTTCGGATAGGATTCGTTTTCTTACAACTAGAACGTGGTACGTGGCACAGGAATCTGCTGGGCCCAACCTTGCTAGGACCTTTCTGGTTTGCGGTTTCTTGTTTGGCGTGAGAAGGTTCGAGTCCTACACCAGGGATGACAAAATATTACTCGATTCTTTTTTTGATTCATATTTAATCTATCTTATATAAATTTAGATTTGGATTAAATAGATTTTGGTCAAAAATATATTGATCCTTTAATTTATTTAGTATTTGGATAAATTCGGATTTTAAGAGCCTAACAAATTTAATCCATTTAACACGGTTAAGTTAGATTAAAAAAATTGGACCGTTTACGGTTTGGACTAGAATTAGGGCTAAGGCTAATGAGTGATTCAAAATCAAACCTCCTGTTCAAAAATTTATCATGGCACTCGTTGTGATCTTCTTTTTTTCTCACCCCTTTTTTTTTTTTCATGATTTCCGATCGCATCCACAATCCTCGGATTAAAAGTTTTGTTCCTTCCTATTATTGACCATGGTGGTGTATCCCTCTCATCCGGTCTTGATAAGATAACAATCAAAAGGTCCAAGGTCCACTAAGGCCTATGACCAACTATTTCGGTTATTCGGTTACAATCACTTCGGTTATTCGATTACAACCCACTTCGGTTATTATCACCATATTCGATTACATCTACACTATGAATAAGGATAGAGGGGACCTTCCAAAAGGATGAGCAGGGTCTAAGGCCAACAGGCCCATGCTAGGCTACCTCACTCTCTCCTTCTCCATCTATGCTTTACTTTGAATTCTCCATTCTGTTGATGCCTAGACCACCACTGACTGAGCGTCGGAGTGTCCCATGCCGAAAATCCGGTCCGGGATCTTTTTAGCATGTCCCCATCCGTGCCCAGGAGCAGGGTCGAGAAGTGAGCGGGATGCCCGACGCCGTCAAAGTTTCAACCACGAATGATTTAGCCACAACATATTAGCGTGCCAGGAAGGGGTATGTTTTTCTCAAGAAAAATTCTCCGAAAAAAGCAAGATGGTGTAGGAAAGGGAGACCATTCACCATTCTTTAAAAAAAAAAAAAACTCATTCCCGAAATGGTAAAAGATCGTCGACCTGAAGAGAGATCCACTCCAACGCTCCACCGAATCCCGCCGATTCTCCACCTGAGATGACGAGCACCGTGGAAGATCCAGCGAGAGGGACGAACATGGAGTGGTGGAACTTAGCAAGCTTACCGGCAGATGCATCGATTCTGGTGCTAAGAAGAAGCAGAGAGCTCCGGTGGTGATAATCCACATGCAAGAAGCTCTGCTCAAGAGCATTCATCAGATGTCTGCACCTCCCCAGATCCAAGCCCGCAGGATCGTCGGCAAACCCCACTTCAGTTCCCCCTCTATTTGAACTGGCAACCATGGGAGACTCTAGCATGGTCTCTCCCCTAGCCTAATGACCACCACGATCGATGGCCGCACCCGGGGAGAGAGCAGTTGGCGGCGCGTTGGCATGGTCAAGGGACTTGAGGCAGAGCTTGATGAGCTTGGCCATCCTCAGGGCAGTGGTGACGTCGCCGTCCATGTGGGCGTGGAGGTCGCGGACGGAGGAGGCGGCATGGAGGGTCTTGGAGGTCTCGTTCGACTCATGGAGATGGCGATGGATGCGCTCCACCTCCTTGAGCTCGTCCTTGATCGTCTCCACATCCTCGAAGAATTTGTTCAGATTCGTGCTGACAGCGACGGAGGATGACAGGTTGTGGCTCATCTGGACATCACCGCCCCCATCGGCTTTAGATTTGGCTCTGACCTCTGTCCTCACCTCTGCTTGGCATGGATCGGCACTCACGAGATCACCACAAGGCCCCCTTCCGTCTTTCTTCTCCTCTCACGGTCACCAATCGTCGAAGCAGAGCTGTGTCACCTTCTCTCGGGCCATCGACTTCATTCTAGCTCGTCGCCTTCTCTGAATTCATCATCGATGAAATGCCCTCGTACATTTTCTTGGCTCCATCGACGCCTCCATTGATGCTCGCTCTAAAGAGATCGATGCCTGCTCCGAGTCGGCCGCCGCCCTTGCCTCCCTAGCCGGCGCCATCCAACTTCGGGACACTGGCCAAGATCTTTATGAAGATCCTCCACTTCCGGAGAGCAGCTAGCGGCTCGGACAGAGGCAGCCACGTCGATCTATCCCTTGATGAATACGGGGAAGCTCAAGCTCTCAGGCACCGGCTGAGAGTACTCCCCCATGCTCTCTGAGTCTCACAATCATGAGGTCAGGAAGCACAGCAGCCCTCTTTGATGCTATCCTCGAAGGATAAAGAGGTCCATTGACGGAGGCCTTGCCCTTCGCAACGCCAATGGGTCGGACAGCTAGAGGGAGGTGGAGATGGAGGGCGCACGGTTCTCGATGTGCTTCAAGAGGGGAAGGAAGAGGTTAGAGATGGAGGACCGCATAAGGCTGAGCTCAATCTCCACAGCGATCCCCAACTGTTGATTGATGACACTCCTCTTTCCCTCGAATTGGAGACAGCCGAAGGAGTCATGATAGTCTACAAAGGTAAGAGAACGAGGACAAAAGGCAACAACCTACTAGAAAAATTAAGCTCTCTAGGATCCCACCTGCTCTGAGAGGCATGCCTCAAATCATTACCTGCTCCGAGATTGATGCCAATGGTATTCTGAATGTCTTAGCAAAGGATAAGACCACCAGATAACTAATGATAAGCGTAGGCTGAGCAAGGAAGAAATAAAGAAGAAGGCCCACGGATCATGAAGGCACACTAAGGCTCAAGGCCCACAAAGGCCACAAAGGTCCATGAAAGCCCAAGGAATGCCCATTGAAGCCTATCTTATCAGGGCTCATTGAAGTCCAAGGAAAAGCCCACTGAAGCCTATCTTATCAGGGTCCATTGAAGCCCAAGGAAAGGCCCATCTACGTACTAGGCCAATCAACGCCCAAGAGGTGCAAGGCCAATCAATGCTCAAGAGGTGCAAGGCCGATCCATGTCTAAGAGGTGCAAGGTCGATCAACGCCCAAGTGGCGCAGGCCCGATCAATGCCCAAGAGTTGCAAGGCCGATCGATGCCCAAGAGGTGCAAGGCTGATCAACGCTCAAGAGGTGCAAGGCCGATCCATGTCCAAGTGGCGCAGGCCCGATCGACGTCCAAGAGGCGCAAGGCCGATCAACGTCCAAGAGGCGTGAGGCGATCAACGCCCAAGGGTGCGAGATCGATTGATGCCCAAGAAGTGCAAGGCCGATCAATGTCCAAGAGGTGCAAGGCTGATCCATGCCCAAGTGTGCAGGCTCGATCGAAGCCCAATAGGTGCAAGGCCGATCCATGCCCAAGTGGTACAGTCCCGATCGATGCCCAAGTGGCGTAGTCCGGATCGATGCCCAAGTGCGCAGGCTCGATCGACGCCCAAGAGGCGCAAAGACCGATCGATGCCCAGATGCGCAAGATCGATCGACGCCCAAGAGGTGCAAGACCGATCCATGCCAAGTTGTGCAGGCCCGATCGATGCCCAAGAGGCGCAAGGCCAATCAACGTCCAAGAGGCGCATGGTCGATCAATGCCCAAAAAGTGCTAATCCGATAAATCAAATTAGTCTGACCCATCATCTCATCGGTATTCATGATTCGGTATAAACTGAAAGGCTGGCCTGATAAGCTGACCACAATTCGGCAAATTGAGTTGGTCTGACCCACCATCTCATCAGTATTCATAAATCGGTATTTTCGATAATCAAAAGGTTGGCCTAATACGTTGACCATAATCCAACAGAATGCAAGGGCTACAATTTATGCCAATATCAAGACTGAAGAAAAGAAATTACTCCTTCGCTTAAAAAGGAATCAAAGCAGTTCACTGTCAACATTTTTTCAGCTTGGGAGTGGGGGGCTGTGTTGTATCCCTCTCATCCGATCTTGATAAGGTAACAATCAAAAGGTCCAAGGCCGACTAAGGCCCATGACCAACTACTTCAGTTATTCGGTTTATTCGGTTACATCACTTCGGTTATTCAGTTACAACCACTTCGGTTATTATAACCGTATTCGGTTACATCTACACCTATAAATAAGGATAAGAGGGGACCTCCCAAGGGTTAGCAAGATCTAAGGCCAACAAGCCCATGCTAGGCTACCTCACTCTCTCCTTCTCCATCTATACTTTACTTTGAATTCTTTAATATGTTGATGCCTAGACCACCACTGACTTGAGTGTCGGAGTGTTTCCCACCGGAAATACGGTCCGAGATCATTTTAGCAGGTCCCCATCCATGCCCGGGTAGGGTAGAGAGAGCGAGCGGGATGCTCGATGCTTTCGAAGTTTTAACCATGGATGATTTAACCACAACAGATGGCAAGGGAACATCGGACTGAGCTTCATCCAGAGATCCAAATCCTCTACTACAATAACGATTTCTCTTCCCTTTCTTTTCTCACCATTGGCTATTTCTCTAAATCATTGTGGCCACTACTTCAACTCCAATCCAATAGCAACTGCAATTTCATTCAAAGGTCCAACTACTATTACAACCACTTCATCCATAGCTTCATTTGGATGTCCGACCACCAAATCCTTCTCCTTATCGATGCCGATACAGGGTGAAAACTTGATTGAGAGAGGGATCAAAGGCCTTGAGGTGGTCAGGAGTCAGAGAAGTCGGTGGGGATGGAGCTGGAAATGGCAGGTATTTCTTCTCATAATTTTTTTTGAAACTAGGCTGCTAATGGGCCTTAAGAAGGTTGTGTCACTATTATTTATTTTTTTAACTGGATCGTAAACCTATTATAAACATGTTGGGTCGCATAATTTGTTTATTAAACATAATATGTTTGGGTTTAAAAACTTGATGTGTTTTATAAATAAGTTGGGTTTAGATTTAGAACTTTTTAGCTCGATTTGTATCCTGACCTGACCTGTTTATACATGATCCAACCCAACTACCACCCTATTTTACACATGATGGTATGGGTTACACCAATTTTTTTTAAACAAGTTATATAATGGTCTACAAATTTTTATTTAGCCACCTTTCCAAAAGAAATGTTTTGATTTATTCACCATTGTTCCTCCGCAAAGATCGTCGTGGCCCGTAGCTGCTGTTGAGGTCAGACCGCCCCTCTTGCGCTCTCGGGGATGTCTTGCTCCTTTGGACCTGCAAAAATGGGGTTAGTGACCCGGATTGGAGATTCCGACGGGAGCACTCCGACGATCAAGTCAGTGACAATCCAAGAGAACAGTTCTCATGGTTGAGCCCCTCATGATGGACTCCACGGTAGGAGGAGTGAGTAGTGTGGGAGTGGGACGCAAGTGTGTTGGGATGATGGTGGCCAAACTAGAGGGATTTTCTACGTGGCCTTTTTCCCTTGACTTACTTGAGTGAAAATGGTGATGCTCTGTGGTTGAATTTGTACTTGCATACCTCCTCCTCTCTGGGGGTGCCGAATGTTCTTTTAAGTCCAGGTGACCATTGAGCACCTACCTTGGGATCCCCCCAGGCTGTCAGGTGCATGCAGCGGTGTTCCGTGCTATGGATGGGACGTCTTTTCTGATTTATGATAGGGAGATTGCCATGTGTTCTGACATTCCATCGGTCACCCCATTCTGGGAAGCCTCACAGTGCTTCGATCGGGGGGCCGCCGCCCCCAGGATTCGAATCTCTTGATTGACTTCTGCTTTTGGGTGATGCAGGTAGCTGGTGGAAAGCACAGCGCCTTGGTCAGGGGACTTCATGCCTTTTTGTGTAAGCAGTGGCTGAAGATGGCCATCATGGCTTGACAGGTGCTCCTTCGTGATCTTCGGGCGGCTCACCGGTGTCTCAGGGAGGTGGCTCCGCCCCCTTGTTAGCCGGCGGTGCTATCCGAGTTGGTTGCTGAACTGGAGAGCTAGGACTCGGCTCTAACCTGGGAGGCTCGACCTTCGAAGGGCTCGACTTGGCAGAGGAGGGCTGAACTCGACTTCGGCTCAGGAGGCTCGACCTCGGAGGGGCTGGACCTGGTGAAAGAGGACTCGACTCTTGCTCGAAGGGCTCAGCCTCGGAGGAGCTCAACCCGGCGGAGGAGGGCTGAGCTCGACTTCGGTCCAAGGGTCTCAACCTCGGAGGGGCTCGATTCGATGGAGGACGTCAACATGTGACTCCAGCCTAGAGGGCTCGGCCTCGAAGGGGCTCAACCTGGCGGAGGAGGGCTGAGCTCAACTCCAGCTCAGGGGGCTCAGCCTCGGAGGAGCTCGATTTGGCGAAGGAGGTCGCTCGCTTTGGCCTAGGCACCCCGAGCTTGCGGATGCTGACCCGGGAGGACGGAGCTCGACTTTGATGGGCCACCTCGTTGATCTGGGGGAGCTCGGCCTGGCCAAAGGAGTCCGAGACAGGGTGTCCATCGTGCCGGATTTTCTGACATGACATCTGACAGGGATTACATATCAGCACGTCAGCTTCCAGCCACATCATTTGCCCCCCACTCCCATGTCCCGTTGGTGCGGGGCGCTCGGGGCAAAGGGAGTAAACATGCTTGCTAACATGGAAAGGAGGGGATCCAGTGCAATAATGATCACAATCGACGGCATCTCGGGAAGCGATTTTTTCAGCCTACTCGGGGGAGCCACGTGGCCATGTCCGAGGAGCAGTTATTGTGGGCGCAGAATCCAAAGCGATCGTAGTTAAAACCAGATGTTAGTACTGTCGATGAATGACGCGTGGTGCAGATCCGATGGTCGAGACTTGTAACGGTACGGTCGGGCGCCGGCCATTTCGAAGGAAAAGTTTCCTTTCCCGAAATACATCTCCTTTAAAACCTTTCATGCCCGCCATTGTACCGAAGCTCCTCTTTCATCCATCCGACCATCCTTGTTCATCCAAAGATTTCAGCAGGTCAATCCTCTTCCTCCTCGCTAGGTTGAGTAGGGTCTTCTCTCTTCTCTCTTGATTCTTAGGACTAGGCTCGCCTCAGGCCCTTATTTGATTTCTTCTTCCTCCTTCGATCTTTCTTTGCCATGTCCTGCTTCGGGTCTGGTTTCCGTCCTTCGACCAATCAGGGTGAAGTCGGGCCTTCTAGGCCGAAGCCGCCATCGTCTTCTTCTTCTGATGAGGAGAGAGATGGGACGCGCTTCGAGCTTAGAGGGAGGCATCGCCCTGGTGGTATTGTCATCAGGGAGCCCAGTCTCAACCCTTCTGGTCCTTCTCGTCCTCCTCCTCTGCCCGAACCCATCCCCGAGTCTGTCCGGTCAACAGTTCCCGGCGGGATCGCTTCGACGATCTCTACTAAGGAACTGGGGACTATCCAGGATGTGTATAGCATCCCATACTCCATCCGGCTTTTGATCCCCTGACCAGGGGACCGGGTTACTTCCAGTAGTCCGGGCCGAATTGCTTTTTATGAGGAGACCTTTTCAGGAGGGCTCTGGTTTCCTTTTCATCCCTTCTTCTTATCCGTGCTAAGCAATTATTGCTTGGTTCCTTCTCAGCTAGTTCCCAATGCCATAAGGATCATTTTCTGTTTCATTGTACTCTGCCACTTCCACGAGATCGTTGCCCATTTTTCACTCTTCAGAGCTTTCTTCACTTTGAAGCGCTACCCCATCGAAGGTGGATGGTGGTCCCTCTCTTCTCATCCGAGGAGAATCAAATTTGAACTCCCCTCTTCCATCAAGGGATGGAAGAGCAAGTTTTTTTTTGCTACAGTTGAGGGGTTGACTGGGCATGGAGCGACCCAAACCGATCTCCCAATAGAGATTTTGTAGTCAAGGCAGCCGACAAGGATGTTTATGAGCTGCTCTGAATTGCACGGATTCCTTCTCTCGAGGTTTTGCTGTCAGAGTAGAACCTCGTCGAGTTCGGGATCAGCCTAACAGGGAAGTTGGGTGAGTTCAGCTCGAGTCCCTTTCTGCTCCTTTTGACCCGTTCCCTTTGAACTAGAGTTGACGTGATGTTCTCTGTATTCCATGTGCATGTATGAGGTTCTCCGTGGAAGACCTGCTCTCCATCACCCAGAAAAGGCCTTCGGCTAGGCTGGTAGAAGAACCTTCTCCAAAGAGGTCCCATGGTGAGGGTGCGTCGGTGGCTGCCCCCACCTAGCAGACCGAGCCGAGGAGGCGAGAGCCCGAGGCTGCTCCCGCACAGGAGAGGGGGAAGGCGGTTGCCGTGCCTGGCCAGAGCGGAGGGCGGCCAGGCCTATGGTGGAGCAAGTGAGGAGACGAGAGTCTGTCCCCGCTCTAGCCTGAGGTAGTTGTCCGGGCCAGGACCGCCATAGCAGCTGTCGCCTTTGTGCCGCCCCCTTCTCCAGAGCTCGTCGTCGTCGAAGAGAAGGCACGGGAAAGAGCGGACCCAATGCTGGGAGCGCCGGTGGACGGGGCGCCGAGCTCCCGACTCACCCCTGAGGCCTCTACTGGCGGCGGAGCGGGCGACTCCGCCTCGGGGGCAGGCAGGAAGGAAAGGGACTATCGTCGGGTCCCGTTCAGAATGGAGCCTAACGTGTCGTTGCTTCGGGATCCGAAGCTGGTTGAACGCATGATGGATTTCTCCATCCAGGCATGCAACTGGCGAGAGATGGCCAGGAAGGTATTGGGAGATGCGATCAGCAGAATCTTCCCCCTACTCTTCATGGTAAGCAGTCTTAAGCTTATGGGGCTTTCTCCCCTTTTTCCTTCTCTTTTTAACATCCTGTTTGGTGCAGGTCGGAGCCAAGATGCTCCTTATTAAGAATTGCTGCCGGAACTGGTTGAAGAATGACCAGCAACGCACAGCCAAGGTTGAGTCCCTGAAGGCTGAGTTGAAGGAGAAGTCCGAAGCCTCCCGGAAGCTCAGCCTGAGGAACGAGGAGCTCGAAAGAGGGCTTGCAGGAGCTGAGAGGAGCTCGAAGGGGCTCCAGGAGGAGCTTGACCGGGAGTGGGGCCGGTCAAAGAGAAAGGCCAAGGAGCTCGTGGCCACTGAGAAAAGGCTGAGCTCATTCAACGCCGAGGCGGTCCGGCATAAGGAGATCGCGCGGTCCATCCATTTGAGCCGGATGCGATGAAGGGTAAACTGGCTGCAGCCGAGAGGGAGGCAGCGGAGCAGCCAGATCGGTGGAGGCAGCAAAGGCACAAGCCGTCAAAGCGAGGAAGGAGGCTGGAAGGGACCGTGAAAAGGTACAAGGCCTCAAAGGAGGTTCGTAGCTGAGTTCGTATCGAGCGATCGGACTCCTGTCTACTCCTTCTAAGGGTTTCATGTACCTGCACGACACGACGATTTGGGGTTTGTTGTCCCCAATGAGGATCGAAGTTGGCTCAAATTCCTTAGGCTCCAGGCATTGAGCCCGGCGGGCAGAGGGTCCAGACACATCGTCCCTGATCTTCCCTCACTGGTGTGCGACTGTCGAGGACGAAGCTAAGCAGCCTGAAGCCACCGGGACGGGGCTCCACTACCGTAAAGCCCTGCCGACGGGGTCTTGAATAGACTAGGCCTTTTTTTTTTTTTTCTCTCGAGCATATCGACTCGAGTCGCCTAGCATCTGGGGCCGGGGACATTGTAAATGAACAGTGGGTCTATATATATATATATTTATATATATATACTTAAATGGAAGATTTGTGTGGTAGGCGCTTCTTTCATCGGGTATATAATCTATTACTTGCTTCATATACCTTACTTTTATTTTTCAATTTAAAATCTCTTAATTATATATTTAATAAAAATTATGATATTTAAAGATTATTGTTATAATAAGTAGAAATTATGGTATTAAGAGATTGTTTCTATCTCATTAGAATCAGCGAATGGAAGAGAGAAGTGGATCTATTTCAAATACCACGGTCTATCTAATTAGAATAAAAGAGTGGGAAAGGGAAACGAACATATTTCAAATAATCTAAATAATTATTAAATTTCTAATATCATATTTTGTTGGAAATGAAAGAAAGGGTGGATGCTATACTGGATACCACGGAGGAAGAGAATAACATTGAGCTTCACGAATCACGAAGTGGGCAAAGGTGCCGGAGGTGCAAGGCCGACACGAATGGGCAGCAACGTAGCCAACATTATTGGCAGCTTCGAGATCTCCATATCTTGGCTACTCTACGGATCAATGAAGGTGCCAAGAAATTTTGGATCTGAAGTAACAAAATAACAACGATGAAGTTGGATTGAAATTGGGCTCGGACTAGTATGATAAGTTTTGGATCAGTTTAAAATAGATTATTTTTTGGATCAGGTTCAAAATAGATCAGGTCAGACTTGGATCTAAAAATAAAATTTATTTAATTTTCGGGCCGGACTGGACTCTCTCTTGGCCTGGTCCGACCCGACTCGAACTTGACCTGCCAGTCCAATAAATTTTAAGATTTTAATTTTTGAATTTTTTAAAATATATACTAGTAGTTAAAAGGACTTATTTTATCATTTCATCTTCAGTTTGGTAACTTCAATCAAGTTTTAATTTGGGCTGGTGGTAGAATCGAAGTCTGATACAGACCAATCCAATCGGGCTCAAACAGGATTTTTTTTAAATAAATAAGGTCTAAACTCGACTCGAAGCTCAAAAATTTTTTAGAACAAGTTCGAATATAGATATAAACTTGGCCCACACCCGATCCTAGATGAAGCCAAACTAAAAAAATAAATAAATAAATAAATATATATATATATATATATATATATATCCGTTGGACTTCTATCTCGTCATGCGCCGTCGCGGAACCTCACTTGTGAACCACCATCTATCGACACTCTTAATTCTTGAGTGACATTAATAAGTAAGATCCATGTTTTCCTAAACACATTCTACCAAAGCTCATGCCCGTTTCAATAATAAAATACTGTTATAATTTTTAATATAATATGATTCTCTTTGCTTATTCTCTATTATTTTCTATCTTTTTCCGGAAGATTAATGCCTAATCTACTAATGCAATCTTTTAAAAAATGCCCATCTTAAATGCTAGAAATAATTGATTAATAATAATTTAAATACTAATCCATTAATGCCTTTCTATTAATGCCATATTTTTGACAAAATATCATTATTTTCTTTTAGTTCAATGTATGCCATAGCAACAATTTTTCATGAAAAATTGTTTTGAATCATTTTCCTTCACGTTCCATATGCTAACAGGATCGTCTGATCGGAATCCCAACATACATAAGTTCCAAGGGGTCTTGGATGAATTGTGATGAGTAAATGAAAAAGAAGGCTAGGATAAATATAAAAGAGGTCTCTTTGATAATTTAGATAGAATTTTCAAGAATTTATTTTTTTTAAACAAGATAGATATCAGATTTGATTATAATTATTAATATAATATATATATTTTGAATGCATGGTACATGCCTAAACTTCGTTTATTTATGAGATTGTATTAATAATAGGATTGTAAGTTGCTTATTAGGAGATGTACATGCCTAAACTTCGCTTATTTATGAGATTGTATTGTATAATAATAGGATTGCAAGGCACATGAGGAAGGAAAAACATAAATATCAGGCTTGATTACGATTTTATGAAAATTTTTGGCCAACATGTATCGTAACAATCTTTAATTCAAATTTGAAACACCAAAAAAATCTATCGTGCTTTGATTCTAAGTACATTTAATTATAATAGCATTTTTAAATAAAATAGAGCACTTATACAAGTCTAATATGAATACAACTAAAGAGAGTAAAAAATAAAATATCTTGAAACAAACTTAGCTCAATACCCATGTCAATCCAAAGTAACTTATTGAAATGATGTGCAATAAACAAGATAGTCCATGTGGCCGCCTACACCGCCATGGCCTATAGTTTTGGGATGACCTCGGATGCCGACTCGTCGCTCGGGAACCAGCTCACACGTCTGGACCTACAAAAAAGAGGAGACCCGGGCGGAGATCCTGGCGGGGACACTCTGACAATCAAGTCAGTGGCGATCTAGAGAACACATCCTCTCCTGTGGGCCCCTTTGGTCGGACTCCATGCTTGGAGGAGGAGATTTTGCTTTAGAAAAAAGAGTAAAGTGAGGGTGGCAGTGGTGGAAGAGAGCTCGAGCGGTGACGACTGTGTCCATTGAGACCCTTTCGACGGGTGCTCCAGTAGCTTCAGAATGCTCTGCTCCTTGCTTGCTCTCCCATTTTCTTTCCTTTGCTTGCTTACCTTCTTCGAAGACCTTCTGAACCTTCTTTTAGGCCATGGACCCTTCCAGCGACCTACCTCAGGTTTTCTCCCTCTGTAGGCACCGGAAGGTCAACACCTGGCAGCGATTCATGCCGTGCGCCCATGTGCCTTCCCATCCGTGATAAGGAGTTATGTCGCTGTCCTCTGACCTTTTCTCTGGTCGCTCCACTTTGAGAAATTTGCAGGGCCTCGATCGGAGAGCAACCGCCCCCCTGATTTGAATATTCTGAGATGATTTCTTCTTTCAGGTGGTGCAAACGATCAGTTGGGAGGTGCAGTGCCTTGGCCAGGGTGCCCTTTCCTATCTGGTATAAGTAGCTGCGGGAGTAATCATGGCATCCTGGAGGGTGTCCCTCCATGGTCCTTGGGCGGCGGTCCGTCACCTAAGGGAGGTGGCACCGTCCCCTTCCTCCTACTTCTGAATCTCCCGAAGCGCAGTGGGCTTTGGCCACGGGATGGCTTCCGATTATTGGACCTTCCGTCTGAAGAGAGCTTGGTCTGAAGAGCAGGAGCTTGACTTTGGCCGATGTGAGCTCGACCTCGAGGAGCCGCCCGATGAAGGAGCTCGAAGAGAGCAGGAGCTCGACTTCGGCCAAGGTGGGCTCGACCTCGAGGGAGTCGCCCGGCGAAGAAGCTCGAAGAGAGCAGGAGCTTGACTTCGACCGAGGTGGGCTCGACTTCAGGGGAGCCGCCTGGCGAAGGAGCTTGAAGGAACGAGAGCTCGACTTCGACCGAGGTAGGCTCGACCTCGAGGGAGCCGCTCGGCGAAGGAGCTCGAAGAGAAGGTCTGACATGGCAACTTCACCAATGTGGCATCCGGCTGGACCTGACAGGGATTCCATGTCAGCGATCCTGACACATCATTTGCCCCCACTCTCAAGTTCCGTTGGGGTGGCGCTCAGCGAAGGGAGTAATTACGGAGCTAACATGGAAAGATGAAAATCGGGCACCATTAATACCACGATCACCGGTGCCTCGCTGGACAGGCCTTGAGACCAATATGGGGACGACCGTCAACTTGTTCGAGGAAGCATAATGGCTGACGCATAACCCAAAATGGCTTCTGGTGAACCAAAGATCGCTCCTCGCTGATCTCGGCATGTGGCGCAAATTTGATGGTGGCGGTTCTGGGGGTACGGTTGCTGTCTTGCCATTTCGAAAAGATGGAAGTTTCCTGAAAACATCCTTTCTTTCGAATTCTTCATGCCCGCCGACAGACAGAGCCTTCTTTCTTCTCTCCTACATCACCTATCCTTTCTCTTCAAGGCCACCAGGTTCATCTTCTTCAGCCCTTCTTCTTCTCCGGTTAGGTAGAGTCATACCCTAAGGCCCTCCAGACTTCGTTCTTCTTCTTCCTTCCTCGTTTCCTTGTTCTTCCTCAGGATGGCCTCTTCAGGTCGTAGCCACCATCCTTCGAGCAATACCAATGAGGCAGGGCCTTCTCGACCAAGGACTCCATCCTTCGATGAGGAGGAGGGAATCCCTCTCAGGTTCATAGAAGCCTTCGCCCCATTAGGATTGTAATAGGAGAGCCTAAGGCTCGTCTTCCTCCTCCCCTCCCCGAAGTTCCCTCCGAGCCTTCTCGTTCGATCAGTCCCGACGGCGTCGCTTTGGTGATGACCGAGGAGGACCTCTCGATAATTCGGGAAGCCTTCGGCATCCCGGACTCCATCCGGCTCTCGATCCCAAGACGGGGGAACGGGTTACCTCTAGTGGCCCGGGCCGGATTGCCCTCTACGAGGAATCCCTCTCAGGGGGTCTTCACTTCCCTTTTCATCCTTTCTTCCTCTCTGTGCTTAGTAACTACCGCCTCATCCCAGCTTAGCTAGTTCCAAATATGGTTAGGGCCATCTTCTGTTTTATTGTCTTCTGCCACTTCCATGAGATTGTAGCCCATTTTTCTTTGTCAGGGCCTGTCTTCTCCTGAAATGCCACCCGATTAAGGATGGGTGGTGGTTTATCTCTTCTCACCCGAAGGGCATTAAATTTGAACTCCCCTTCCATCAAAGGATGGAAGAGCAAGTATTTCTTCACCTCCATTAAAAGGGTTGACTAGGTCTGGAGTGATCTGGACCAGACTCTAAATTGGAACTCAAAAGTCAAAGTGGCTGATCGAGAAATTTACGACCAGCTCGTCATTGACCAAATCCCTTCCCTCGAGATTTTGCTATCAGAGCAGAACTTGTTCGAAGCCGAGACCAGCCTAATCCGGGAGTTGGGTGAGTTCAACATTCCTTTCTTCTTCTTCTGCGGGTCTGTTCAAGCTCGAGGTTGACCTTGTTTCTTTCTTCCTTGCAGGCATAAAGTTTTCGATGGAGCAACTTGTCCAGTCCTCCCAGAAGTGGGGTGCACCAGCGGGAGCTCAGGAGTCCCCACCGAAGAGGGCCCAGAATGAGCCTAGCCCGAGGCCCGGGCCTATTGCAGCCTCCGACCCAGGTAAAGAATGGTCGAACCGACCCTCGAACCGTCAAGGCAATAGATTCCGCCTCCGGTCCAAGAGTCCGGTGTGATTGTGCTGGCTCAGCCCATCGCTGTTGTCATTGCCGCACCCCCACCTCTTAAAGTCATCGAGGTGGAAGCGGGAGGAGAAGAGGGGAGGAAACCACCATCGACGGCACCGTCCGGCATGGCGGCGAGCTCCAACAGGGGTTTGGATATGTCTTCGGCCACCCCTGAGGGCACGACGATGGCCCCGTCGAGGAGAAGAAGACTAGCTCCTGAAGGGTGCCCGTCGAGGTGGCGCCAAACTCGTCGGTGATCCAGGATCGGTCCCTGGCCGAGTGTATGATGGACTTTGACGTCCAATGACACGACCGGTGGGAAAGGGGAGGAAGGCCTTTGCCGGATGCCATTCTCAGCACCTTCCCCATCTTTTCACAGTAGGGTCCCTTGCCTTTTTCCTCCTCATTCTTCATTCATCATCATTCGTTTTTTCATTTTTTTCTCTCTCTCTTTTTGCATGGCTGACATCTTTTGATGCAGCTCGGGACAGACCTCCGGCTTATCCATGATTATTGCTCCACTGGGCCAAAGAGAGAAGTTGAAGGAGCGGGAGATGGCATTGCTGGTGGCCGAGGCTAGAGAGAAGACCAATAGGGCCCAAGAATTGGAGGAGAAAATGGAAAATTGAAGGCCGAGGCGGCAGGCGCTGAGAGGCACATCAAGGACCACAAGGCATCCTTGGCCCGAGAGAGGGACCGGGTCAAGCATCGGGCCAAGGAGCTAAAGGCTGGGTAGCTCGGATGGAAGATCTATAGGCCAAAGTGGCTCGGGAGGCGAAACAGGCTCGGGCTCTTCGGGCTCAACTGGAGGCAGCACAGGTATGGGCTACTATCGCTGAAGAGAAGGTCATGGGGGTGGTGGCCTTGATGGAGACCGTGAAGGAGGTCACTGAGGCAGTACTGAACTTTAAGGCCTTGGCGGAATACAGTGATGAGGTTCAGGAGGTGGAAACGGACTCGTTCCTCAAAGGCTACGAGTTCTGCCAGTCCATGGCAGCATAGCTCTTTCCGGTGCTAAGCCTGGAGGCGCTCTCCTTCCCAGCCATTCCGTGCGGGGACCGATTGAGGCCACGGCCAAAGCGGAGGAGGAGCGTACGGTCATTGTTGAAGCAGCTCCATCGGTGGAGGTTCGAGAGGATGTTGTCCCACCTCAGCACCGTCCCTGGAAGGAGCTGGTATAGTAGGAACTTTTTTTTGCTTCTTGTATTTTTGCTTCTTCCTGGATAGCTTGGCCTGTCGGGGTCATGGGATAGTGTAATTTTTTAAACTTTGAATGAAGTATCATTTCTGTTAACTGAGCTCACAGAATCCCTCATCTGCTTTCCTTTGTATTCTTGACTACATCAACAACCTCTTCCTTCTTCCTTATTCCTTCTTTTCTTTGTGTTTTTTTGTTTTGTTTTTCTTGATCGCCCATGTACAAGTTCTTGTTGTGGTGCCTTGCCTCAAGGTACCAAGTCCTTCGACTCTTCTAGCAGAGCCCCGGGTATGGAGGGCGGTTAGGAAGAAAGATCTTGAGTTGTTGGTTGTCCCTACCATGTCGGATATGAGGTAGCGGGGCTTCATGCATCTCCTTGAAGGAGGCCAGAGTGACCTCAGGTGAAACTATCTCTAAGTGCCTGGAATGCAACCAAGCTGGGAGGCTGAACTCAGAGAGTCCGTAAGGTGCTCCCACCAGGCTGGGGACTTAGATAGATAGGGGGCGGGGCTTTGGAGTCTCCCGACTTCGAGGTGCGGGGCTTCAAGAGTCTCTCGACTTCAAGGTGCGGGGCTTTTGGAGTTTTCCAGCTTGAGGTGCGGGGCTTCAAGAGTTTCCCGGCTTGAGGTGTGAGGCTTCAAAATTTTCCCGCCTTAAGATGCGGGGCTCAGGAGTTTCCCGGCTTGAGGTCCGAGGCTTCAAGAGTTTTCTAGCTTGAGGGCGGGGCTTCAGGAATTTTCTGGCTTGAGGTGCAGGGCTTCAGGAGTTTCCCAGCTTCAAGGTGAGAGGCTTCAGGAGTTTCCCGGCTTCGAGGTGTGGGGCTTCTGGAGTTTCTCAGCTTGATATGCGGACCTCGGGTCAGGCAGCAATATTCCTGCAAGGCAAAGATAGTTTGTACCAAAAGGAATTATCTTATTGATGGGAAGAAGCCTTACATTATTGGTAGTACATCCTCAAATTGTTAGCGTTCCAAGTTCATGGGAACCGGGTGCCATCGAGCTTGACAAGGTAGTGAGCTCCATGGGGGAGTACCTCGACCACCTTGTAGGGGCCTTCCCAGTTAGGAAGAGTTTGCCATACTCTCGAGGTTGAGAGGCTTCAGCTCGCCACAGCACCAAATCATCCGAGCGAAAGATCTTTGGCCTTACCCGTGTGTTGTAGTACCTAGCTACCCGCTATCGATAAGCCACCATCCGGAGTCGAGCCTTGTCTCTCATTTCTCAAAGAGGTATAAGTTGAGTAGAAGGCGGGCCAGGTTTTCGACTTCATCATATTGCTCCACCCGCATCGTGGGTGCACCAAGTTCGACTGGGATTACGGCTTCGACACCGAAGACGAGGTTGAAAGGTATATCATCCATGGCCGTTCGGGGTGTTGTGTGGTAGGCCCAAAGGATACTGGAAAGTTCTTCTACCTACCTGCCCTTGGCCTGATCCAACCTAGTTCGGAGTTCCTAGATGATGGTCCGATTGGTCACCTCGGCCTCTCCATTGGTATGAGGGTGAGCCACCGAGGTAAAGCGGTGATGGATGTCGAGGCCGACGTAGAACTCCTCGAACTCTCAATTATCGAACCGTCATCTGTTATCGATGATGATGGTGTGGGGGAGTTCGAAGCGGTAGATGATCGACTTTTAGAAGGGCTGACCTTGGCTTCAGTGATCCATGCTAGTGGCTTTGCCTTCACCCATTTGGTGAAATAGTCAATGGCCACTATCAGGAACTTGCACTGTTCGGACATGGAAGAAAATGGACCAAGGATGTCCATCCCCCACTGGATGAACGGTCAGGGGACGGAGAGCTGGGAGAGTGGTGCCGCCGGTTGGAACTGTATGCGGGCATGGTGCTGGCAGCGATCGCACTTCTACACGAAGTCGGTAGCGTCCTCCCTCATAGTCTCCAGTAATATCCCTAATAGAAAGCCTTGTATGCTAGCATCCTGCCCCCATGTATTCCCACAGAGGCCTTCGTGTATCTCTTGGAGCACAAAGGCTGCCTCCGTGGGTCTCAAGTACTTCAGGAGTGGATAAGAATAGGACCTGCGGTTAAGTTGTCCATCCATCAAGATGAAGCACACAGCCTTCTTCTTGATGAGGCCAGCCTCCACGCGGTCTTCCAGTAGGATGCCATCGATGATGTACCTGATGTATCGGTCCATCCAGCTGGGCTTCGGGATGACCTGCTGGACCTCTCCGGGAGCCTTATAACTTGAAGATTCTATGTATTCGATGTGGGCATGCCCTAATGATGAGCTTGGTAGGGTCGCGAGACTTGAGAGGGCATTGGCGCGAGCGTTCTCTCCACGAGGGATGTGGGAGATGCTGAAGTGCCGAAAGCCGCTCGAGCGCACCTATTCCAAGTACTTCATCATTTGGGGATCTCTTGCCTCGAATTCTTGAGATATGTTTGGCTACTAGCTGGGAGTCGGTGAAGACCTTCAGGTTGGGCACATCCAGTTTACGGAAGACCCTCAGTCTCGCGAGGAGTGTCCGTACTCCACCTGGTTATTGGTTGCTGCAAACCAGAATCGAAGTGTGCACTCAGTCATAACTCCATCGCTATTGGCGAGGATGAGGCCTTCTCCACTCCCTCCCGAGTTGGATGCGCCATCCATGTGGAGGACCTAGACCCCCTCGATTTCGGGCTCCATCTGGCACTTCGGGGTGGTCTCTTATGGCTCCTTGTCCATGCCCATGCACTCGACCAGAAAGTCAGCCAACACCTAGGCCTTCTGAGATGGTCTCAATCGGTACGTGATGTCGAACTCACTAAGTGTCAGAGCCCACTTGGCCAAACATCCGGAAGTATCGGGGCGGTTGAGTATGGCCCTCAATGGTTGGTCCGTCAAGACCATAATCGGATGCACTTGGAAGTATGGCCTAAGTCGCTGAGCAGACATTATAACGATAAAATTAACTTCTTAGAGCGGGTGTACCTAATCTCCTCATCTCGGAGGAGTTTGCTGGCATAATACACCAGTTTTTAGCTCCGTCCTCATCTATATGGACAAGGACCGAACTGACGGCCCCTGGGGTGGCGCTAGGTACAACAAGAGTTACTCTCCATCTTTTGCCTAGAGAGCAGCGGTAGTGATGCCAAGAACTTCTTCAAGTCCTCAAAGGCTTCCTTGCACTTTTCTGTCCAGGTGAAATCATGCACTTTGCATAGCACCTTGAAGAAAGGCAAGCAGCGGTCAGCATATCGCGAGATGAACCGACTCAGGACGGTGATCCAGTCCATGAGGTACTGGACCTGCTTCTTCGAGTTGGGGTGCTCCATGTCGACAATCGCCTAAACCTTCTTAGGGTTGGCTTCCATTCCCCTCTGGGTGACCATGAAGCCCAGGAACTTTCCTGCCTTCATGCCGAAAGCGCACTTCACCGGATTCAGCTTCATCTGGTGCAGGCAAAGGTTTTGGAAGGCCTCCGCTAAGTCGACGATGTGGTCTGACCCCGGCTTGCTTATGATGAGCATGTCATCCACATAGACTTGCATATTTTGGTCGATCTAATCCTTGAAGACTCGATTGACCAGCTGTTGGTATGTGGCACTAGCATTCTTCAGACTGAAAGGCATCATCCGGTAGCACTACGTCCCCGATCTGTGATGAAGGCAGTGTGCTCCTCATCCTCTAGATGCTTTCGGATCTGATTGTACTCAGAGAATGCATCCATAAAGGAGAGTAAGCAGTGCCCCGAGATGGCGTCTACCAGTTGATCAATTTTCGACAATGGAAAGCTGTCCTTTGGATAGGCTCGGTTGAGGTCGGTGTAGTATGCAAATCATCTATTTTCTTTTGTTCTTCTTGACCATGACCACATTCACCAGCTAGCTAGGATATTGTATTCCACGAACAAAGCTGGCTACGAGGAGCTTCTCCACCTCCTCGTTGACCACTCGTTGCCTCTCCAGGGTGAAACATCTCTTCTTCTGCCAAACAGAACGGTACTTCGGGTCGGTGCTCAACTTGTGGGTGATGATAATGGGAGAATCCCGGGCGTCTGTCGCTGTCCAGGCAAACACATCTATATTCATCCAAAAGAAACCCAGTAAGTGGGTCCGTTCCTCTTCTTGTAGCTGGGCCCCAATCTGTGATGTCTTCATTGGGTCTGCTCCGAGCGAATATGTCAACAGGTGCTCAACTGGACCACCTCTAGGATCCTGCACCCTTTTGTCGAGGTCGTCGATGCTAGGGTCCTCCTCAGAATCTCTGATCCCTAGGATCGCTTGAAGATAGTGTTGAATCGGCTGAGATGCCTCCCTCATTTCTCCTATGCCATAAGGAGTGGGAAACTGCACCAATAGCCGCCTGGTGGAGATGACCGCGTCGAGTATATTGAGCCCGGGGTGGCCAAGGATCACGTTATAGGCCAAAATGAGCCTAACAGCCGTGAAGGTTATCATGACAATGCTCTACTGAGATGGTGACCCAGCAGTAACGGAAGAGTGATCTCACCTTTAACTCTCACGGAATCTCCAATAAAACTGATAAAGGGAGTGTGCACAAGCTTCAATTGAATAGAGGATAGGTTCATCCTGGAGAAAGCATCGTAAAAAAGGATATCAGTCAAATTTTCATTATCGACCATAATTTGCTTTACAGGATGCCTGGCAATCGTCATCTTGACAACCACGACATCGTTATTTATATTTTGATTCCCAGATCCCTCCTCCCTCATAAAGGGGAGTACATTTTCCAACCTCTCCCCCTTTCTAACCCTCTTGGCAGCGTGCTCTATTTCCCAACATATTATACCCACAGGCTTCTCGGTGGGTCAGTTATCTACTGCAGGGACGGGAGGAAGAGCAGCGAGTGCCTGAGGTTCCGTCGGGGCCTTGCCCCCCATAAATTTTCGAGGTAGCCCCTCCTTGTCAGGTCTTCAATTTTCCTCTTGAGGTGGTGGCACTCCTCGATGTCATGGTCGTGGTCACGGTGGAACTGGCAATACTTCGTATTGTCACGACTGTTGGATGGCCTCAACGAGGGAGGACGGTGCAAGTAATGCTCGCCCTCAATCTCCATGAGTATCTTTGACCTTGTGGTGAAAAGAGGTGTGTATCTTTCTTTTGGGATGGGGCCGCTCTTCGGCTTCGACCTGGATGGAAGTTCAGGGTGGTCGGTCTGGGCTTTCGCATCCCGGACGTCTCCCCCAGAGGTTGCTTCTTTAGTCGCTTCCCATCCAGCTCTCTCCACGTACAGTCCGCCTTCTCGGTGTGGATGTACTTGTGAATGCAGAGGAGGAGGTCAGAGTACATATTCGACGGCTTTTTATCCAGGGAGTAGGTAAGACGGGAGGTCCTAAGTCCTCTCTTCAATGCCAGCATGGTGACCGGTTCATCCAAGTTATAAATCTCTAGTGCGGTAACTTTGAAGCGAGTCACATAGTCCCACAAGGATTCGCGGTCATGTTGCCTGATGGAGAAGAGGCTGTCTACCTCTCGTAGCACCTTTCAACAGGCATCAAAGTGGGCCACAAACTTCCTTTTCAGTTGTGCAATGGAGTTGATGCGTTTAGGCTCGAGGTGGGTAAACTAGACTTGAGCTGCCTTTCGGAGAGTGGCTGGAAAGGCGATATAGAAGAGGGCATCGATCGTCCCTTGAACTCTCATGAGAGCCTTGTAGCTCTCAAGGTGGTTCAGAGGGTCAGTGGTTCCGTCGTAGGAATCCACCTGCGGCATGCGAAACTGATTCAAGATCGGCTCCTCTTGGATTTCTCGGGAGCAAGGGAGATGGACGTCATGGCCCGCAGGTTTATGGGAGGAGCCCTGCAAGTTTGCAAACTGGTGGGATAGCTCCGCTAGCTTACGCTCCTATTCCTCCAGGTGCCTTTCATCCATGTGCCTAATGGCCTTATCGATGGAGCCTTCCACTAAGGCCGATGGAGGAGGTGAAGATGACAACTAGGGGGGTCGCAACGGGGGGCCTTGCCTCGATGGCCTCGGTGATGCTTAATAGTGGCCTGCTCGAGGGCAAGAGACTGGCTCTCCTGGTCGACTGACCCGGTCCACTATCTCTTCATCAGGATCTTGTGGCTTCCTGGGGGTTTGTCGTGGACCGCAGTAGCGACGGCCTTCCTTGGAAGGAATGCAGGCTATCACGGGTACGATGGCTTGGGCCGCAAGGGTCCTTGGCTATTGGTGGATGGCCAGAGATCGGTGCTGATGTTGCAACAGCCGCACCGCCATAGTTAGAACCTGCATCTATTGGACGAGTGCGACCAACTGGACATCCGCCAGAGGAAATTACGGTGGAGCAGGGGGCTCCCTCTCTAAACTGTGCGGGCCCCATGGGAAGGGGTTCTCCCGCTCGGCTGGTAGAGAAACCTCCCGCGCTCATGTCATCACCATTTTTGGGAGGAGTTGCATGTATGGAGATTGGCCTTGATCAAACTGTGTCCTGCCCCCCTACCTGGTGCGCCAATCTGTTGCCGCCTACACCGCCATGGCCTATAGCTTTGGGATGACCTTGGATGCCGACCTCGTCACTCGGGAACCAGCTCACGCACCCGGACCTCCAAAAAAGAGGGGACCCAGATCGAGAATCCCAGCGGGGGCACTTCAACGATCAAGTTAGTGGCGATCTAGGAAAATAGATCCTCCTTGTGGGCCCCTTTCGTCGGACTCCATACTTGGAGGAGGAGATTTTGCTTTAGAAAAAAAGAGTAGAGTGAGGGTGGCAGTGGTGGAGGAGAGCTCGAGCAGTGATGATCGTGTCCGTTGAGACCCTTTCGATGGGTGCTCCGGTAGCCTTAGAATGCTCTACTCCTTGCTCTCCCGTTTTCTTGCCTTTGCTTGCTTACCTTCTTCGAAGACCTTATGAACTTTCTTTTGGCCATGGACCCTTCCAGCGACCTACCTCGGGTTCTCCCCCTCTGCAGGCACCGGAAGGTCAATGCCCGGCAGCGCTCCGTGCCGTGCACCTAGGTGCCTTCTCCATCCATGATAAGGAGTTATGTCGCTGGCTCTGACCTTCCCTCTTGTCGCTCTACTTTGAAAAATTTGGTAGGGCCTCGATAGGGGAGCAGCCACTCCCCTAATTTTAATCTTTTGGGATGATTTCCTCTTTCAGGTGGTGCAAATGGTCAGTTAGAAGGTGCAGTGCCTTGGCCAGGTGCCTTTCCTATCTGGTGTAAGTAGCGACGGGAGTAATCATGGCATCCTGGGGGTGCCCCTCTATGGTCCTTGGGCGGTGGTCCGTCACCTAAGGGGGTAGCGTCGTCCCTTCCTCTGCTTCTAAATCTCCCGAAGCGTTGCGGGCTTTGGCCACGGGGATGGCTTTCAACTACTAGACCTTTTGTCTGAAGAGAGCTTGGTTTGAAGAGCAGGAGCTCGATTTTGATCGAGGTGGGCTCGACCTCGAGGGAGCCACTTGGTGAAGGAGCTCGAAGAGAGCAGGAGCTCGACTTCGACCGAGGTGGGCTTGATCTTGAGGGAGACGCCCAACGAAGGAGCTCGAAGAGAGCAGGAGCTTGACTTTAGCCGAGGTGGGCTCGACCTCGAGGGAGCTGTCAAGCGAAGGAGCTCGAAGAGAGTGGGAGCTCGACTTCGATCGAGGTGGGCTCGACCTCAAGGGAGCCGCCCAGCGAAGGAGCTCGAAGAGAGGGATTGACATGGCAACTTCTGCCAATGTGGTATCTGACTGGACCTGACAAGGACTCCATGTCAGTGATCCTGCCACATCAGCCCGGTTGGTAGCAAAGTTAACCTCCAATATATATATCGGTCAACCAAAAAAACAAACCCCTACAACATACTAGAGATGTCCGGTAATAGTAGATGAATAAAAATCTCCCTCATATACAATTGGATCCAACTAACCATAATAGATGAGTCATTCTCAATCACGAATCAATTGGCTCTCGATGTAAGTATTGTATAAGCAATACCAACCCAAGCAGTCTGAAGTTTTGCCATAAAAACAAAGGTCTTAAAAAGTTGGCTTCTTCCCGCAATTACTAACTCGAGTTAGGACCACAAGTCATAAATGTAGCTCCTCTGTAACTACCTATCACGCTACTGTTGAAATTAATTAATCTTGAGAAATGTCAAGGTGATGGTTTCCAAGAGATAAAACAACCCTCTAAGTTGCTCCAGGAGTCCCAGTGAATCAACAATTCTAGAGTCAAATCAGCCAATGTTGGCTACCATCATCAAAACTCTCTTATGACAAACCATGCTGATAGTCTCCTCGACTCTACGTTATTTTTGAATAGCCAGATAATAAACACTACATAATAAAGTTAATATAATAGATTTAATAAATAATAGATTTTATTAAATAAATATTAAATTATATCAAATATCAAAATTATTATACTTTGTGCATCGTATGGGCCAGCATCTAGTTTATACCAAAATAAAAATTTTAGCTGCACATAACTCTTCATTTGCCATAGATGCTAATACGATGATAGAAGTTAAATACTTTTCTCATTTAATATTAATAATAGGATTTAAATCCTTCTAATATTCTATATTATTATTATTAATATAAAAGTGATATATTATTTAAATCAAAGAGGGAAAGATTGATACTAAAAATAAAAATAAATAATTATAGGCTATAGAATGATATTTTAATTTATTATATAAATATTATAATGATTTTTTGGTAAAATGGAGCATTCAACTAACGGTCATAGAATGAATATAACCAAGATAATCAGAAAGGATAATGTCCCGGAGGAGACCCAGGGCATCTCCCAAATTAGTCCACAACATATTGCTGAAGTGATTGGCAACAAAGGAGGCAACCCAATCCATCGTTGAGTTTGCCTCCCAATAAACATGTCAACTATAATGTCCTAGCATCTGTGTAAGAGAAGAGCAATGCCACGGATAAGAGGATGCAAGGACATCGACCTCATGGCATCCCTGATCTAAGTGATGATAGTGGCTGAATCACCCTCGATAATAAAGTGGTCTGTTATAGAATCCTCCGAGCATATACTATGCCAGCCCAAGCATCCCAAACTCTCTGCCACCAAGACAATCAGCTCGAAGAGAAAACTTTCCCCAGCAGCGACTATACCAAGAGCAAGATCCGAATAACAAAGCTGGCTCCATCCCGTCTATCCCTAACACTCCCATCAAAGCTGACTATGAAGAATCTCGGATGAGAGGGCTCCCAAGAGATGAAAATATGATGGGTGCTCGAAGAGCATCACTGAAGCCCCAGGTCTTTGTAGTCGACTCGATCAACAACACATACTCCTCCGTATAAGCATGGGCTCGTTCCACTATAACACCAGCACTGCATCTGGAAGAATAGAAAATCATGGCATTCCTAATAAGCCAGATATGGTAAGTTAGATAGGCCATCAGAGAGCAGGAAGAATATCCACTGGTCGGTCAAAGCAGATCTAGAAAAGTACAAATAATGTTTGCTCCCTGCAGAAGGAAGCCATCCAAGCTAGCCAACCTCCAACCTGCTAGGCCCTCTCACATAAGAAAACATGCATGAGTGTCTCTCAATCCTCTCTTCAAGTAGGACAAACAGAAGGCAAGTGAAGATCCTTGGCAATCAGAAAAGCTCTAGTAAGGAGGCGATGCCACGTAACCTTTCAAATAAACATGCTAACTCTAGGGTGTACCGCCAACCTCCAAACCCAGCCATATATATCGTTCACTTGGCAATTGATGAAACAAGGGGTACAAGTCCAACATGAGAACTCTGGGAAGGATAAATGATCCCCACACTCTAATATCCCTGGACAGATACACGTACAAAATAATAGATAAAACATGTGAATCCAAAATGCCCCAAATGTCTGAGTGATCATCTCCACATTCCATCGAGTGCCATCCAAAATCAGTAAATCAGAAACTAAAAAGAATCCTGAATATCCATGGAGGTGAAGGTAGGCCAACGAATCAAAGAGGTCTCCACAATCCAAGGATCATGCAAGAAGCTGATGCACCATCCATCCCCCACGATCCATCTCATCTGATAGATCACATCCAAGGCTAAACAACCATCTCTTCCAAATAGCTAAACCAACACGCCCCCACCAAACACCCCTCTTCATAGGTAAGGAGCCATATCTGGCCATTATCATAGAGGTCCACACACTATCAGGGCATAATAAGAACCTAGCAACATATCTATCAAACAAGCTTCTCTCTTGGCAACAAGTGAGTGGATGCCAAGACACCTCTCCTAGAAAGGTAGGCAAATAGCATGCCAGCCAGAAGATGAACTCTCCGCCCTCCAGAGGTCGAATCCCACAAGAATGAACATAAGTTGCTCCAGCTTGAGTACCACTGACTTAAGAAGGACAGTATTGGAGAGTATATGCACTGGTAGAGATGTAATAACTAATCTAATCAAAGTCATCCTGCCCATCAAAGATAAAGCTCTGCCTTGCCACCCTCCACCCTCTCCTGAATCGCCTGCACCATATGACCACACTCCACCTGCAGGAGTCTACCCCTGAAATGGGAACCCCAGGTATTATAAAATACTCTATGACTCAGTAATCTCGAGGATGTCCTAAATGCATCGTCTAATCTAAGCCGGAGTCTTCGGGCTGAAGTAAATCTCAGATTTGAGAAGATTTACTCTCTGATCTGAAGAAAGATAGTAGTCCTCTAGAATTCTCCTGAACTCCTATGCACAAAGGACAGAGGCATGCCCCAATAGCAAGCAATCATCTGCAAATAAAAGGTACAAGATCATGTGTGTAGGCTTAAGTGTGGTGCACCAAAGCCCAGGGAAGCCATACTGATCTGGGAGCTTGAGATTTATAAGTTCTTAAGGCCTTGAGTCATGTTGGGTCAGGGTTTAACCCAAGGTTGAGAGAATATGTGTGACATAGGTGTACATGGACTCGGATTTGATGTATTTTCTCATTGACTTATTGGGCCGAGAGTTTTTTTGAGAGATTGTATTATAACCCATTATGGATTATGGGATTGGGTCCAAGTGTAGCTGGCTGCCCCGTTTGGTGCGAAAGGGGAGTAGTTGGTTAGGTGGTTAGTCGGTTGGTTGGTTAGCCTAAGAAGCCCAACCACCCAAAATCCTAACTGCTGCCCAAGAACTAAAAACCGCCCGCCCCATATAAAAGAAAGGATGGGGGCAACGGTTTTGGGGGTTGTTCGTGGGGCTTTTTGGTTTTGAGAGGAGACGGTGTTTTGTAACAAAAACTAGGGTTCTTCTCCAAGGAATAAACAATCTCTCTTTTCTCCATCTCTCTTCATCTCTTCTCCTACCTCTCTTTGTAAATTGGAATCCAAGAAAAGGTTGCAGCTGGCTAGATTTCTGATTGTTGGTTTCTTACAATCAAGAAGGCTGATTCACGTCTGCATGCTCTCCCTTTTGTGCTGCAAGATCTCTACAAGTGGTATCGGAGCCTTGTTCGAGCATGGGGAAAGGAGTATCTAAGGCAGGAGGTGCTGCACCCTAGTTCGTCCCAAAGAAGAAGAGGATGTCAGCCTTGAAACCAGTTTTCTGCTGCACCCGTCTACACGCTTTCATGCATTGCAAATTTTTACCCCGGGATCCCTTTGAGGTATTTCCAAGATCCAACCTTTGAGTAATTTTTTGTGGCCCGATCAACCATGAATAGCGATAGCAAGGTAGAGTTTGAGAATTTAATCAAAAGGGAAGCTATCTATGTGGAAGGTTCTTATAGAGGATTTGTTGGTGCGGAATTTTCTTGGCATGGCTTTGGAGGAAAAGCCAGAGGGGATGACAGGTCAGGATTGGTTGTCTTTGCAAAAGAGGGCATGTGCAGCCATTAGAGGGTGTTTGGCTGATGCGGCGTTGTACAGCATCCTGAGGAGAAGACACCGAAGGGTTTATGGTCCAAATTGCATGCCATGTATACAGGAAAAAATATGTGCAATAAGCTGATATTGAAGAAGCAATTATATAGCCTCGTATGCAGGAAGGTGGAGATATTGTTCTTCATGTTCAGAGGTATGACCAAGTTTGCAATGATTTGTTGACCCTTGGGATGAAGATGGAGGAGAAAGACAAGTCCCTACTGTTGTTATGCTCGTTGCCGAGTTCATATGATCTGCTGTCACTACTTGCTGTATGGGGAGGAGACGCTGATGTATAAAGACATAGTATCAGTGCTAAGGTCCAATGAGCAAAAGGGGAAGATGATAATGGAGGGAGTACCTCAGGAGGGCCTCATGGTAGGAGAGAGGACCAGGAGAGGAAAGGAAGGCAGCAAGCATAGGGGGCGGTTCAAGTCCCGAAAGGCAAGAGAGAATTCAGATGCTACAAGTACAATGAGGGTCGGGCACTTAAAGAGGAACTGCCTCTTTGGAAGAAGCATCAAGAGGAGAAGAATGGAAAGGAATCTGTGAGCACCGTGGCTGATTGGGGTTCGAGGAGGATCTCATGATGGTTTCAGATATGCAGCAAAAGGTATCGGACACATGGATTCTACATTCAGCTTGTTCACAGTACTACACACCGCATCGATCTTGGTTTACTGATTATGCCAAAATCGATGAGGAAAGTATGACACTTGGGGATGACCATCTTTGCAAGGTGATTGGAGTGGTACGGTCAGGTGAGGATGTTTGATGGGGTTGTGTGGACTTTACACATGTGAAGCATGTCCCAGTGTTGAAGAAAAACCTAGTGTCACTAGGGTACCTGGAGAGGAGTAGTTTCAGCTTCAGTTGCCATTCCGAGAGTCGTGTTTTGAACATCATGAAAGGTGCCATGGTGGTGATGAGGGAAAAGAGGCTAGAGAACAATCTATATCAGATTGAAGGGTTTGTGGAGTGTGGAGGATCTGACACAGCAGCGGCAGCACATGATCAGCAGGATTTGTACTAGTTATGGCATTATCGCCTTGGCCACATGGAAGAACGTGGTATGAAGGAGCTGATGAAGGATGGACGAATTTTAGATCTGGATACAGGTGTTGCAGAGGTGTGTGAGCCATGCCATATAGGAAAGCAACACCGGGTGAAGTTCTCCACAAGTTCAGCGTGCAGCGAAGGGCCCCTGGACCTGGTGCACACAGATTTGGGTCCGGCACGGTTTCAGGAAGAAACATAGCTAAATACTTTGTCCCTTATGATGACTATTCGAGGAGAGTGTGGGTGTTCTTCTTGAGATAGAAGTCAAAAATCTTCACCAAGTTTAAAGCCTGGATAACAGAGGTGGAGAAAGAGAAGGAGCGTCATGAGAAGGTTGTATGGTCTGACAATGGTGGGGATTTCATAAGCAAGGAGCTCCTTAGATTTTGCGAAGATGGTGGGATCAGGAGGCAATTTTCAGTGGCAAGGACTTCTCAGCAAAATGGCATGGCCGAGCGGATGAATCGAACTCTCATGGAAAAGGCAAGGTGTATGAGGTTGTAAGTAGGATGCCCAAGGTATTTGGGTGGATACTGTTGACACAGCAGCCTACTTGGTGAATCAGTCTCGTCATACAAAGCTTGATGGGAGGGTTCCAGAGGAGTTATGGTCTGGAAGGAAGATGGAGCTTGGTCATCTCAAAGTATTTGGGTGCACGGCATTTGTGCACATTGATCCTAGTCAGCAGAGCAAGTTGGATGCTAAGGCTCGGAAGATGGTGTTCATAGGATATCCACGTGGAGTCAAAGGATACCGGCTATGGGACCCTTTGGAGCAGAAGGACACAATCAGCCGAGATGTGATCTTTGATGAAGATTTTGTCCTTAGGAGGCAAAAGGAGGTGGAGGTTCAGCAGGAGGTCCAACCGGATGCTGTTGGGCAGCAGGCAGCTCGGCAGGGTACAGCTGAGCAACAACTAACCTCTTATAGAATTTTACCTTTTGCTGGAGCACCAAAAGGACCTAAGATTCAGTGGAGCACTCTTTAGAGGTGCCTCCACATGTGGAGATCAGTGAGATGCATTCTCATGGCCGAGATGAGCAGGGGGAGGAGCCACATCTCAATCCAGGCGTCGGAGTCGCACTGCACAAGCCTAGGCAGATTGTGTGAGACAGCCAGTGCGATATGGTTTTGCAAACCATGTGTATGCTTTGGTGGCTTTCAATGGGGGCCCGGAGACCTACGAGGAGGTGGTGGCAATCCAGGTTCATGATAGGTGGGTCCAAGCTATGGTGGAGGAGATGTAGTCCCTACACAAAAATCAGACTTGGCGGTTGGTGGCACTGTCGAGTGGAAAGAGACCCATTGGATGTAAATGGGTATTCAATGCAAGGAAGGAGTCTCAGAGAAAGAAGGTACAAGGTACAAGGCCAGGTTGGTGGCCAAAGGTTACTTCCAAAAGAAAGCATCAACTACAATGAGGTTTTCTCACTGGTGGTAGACATACATCCATCGGGATTTGTGTTGAGCATTATAGCATTGCAGGATATGGAGCTGGAATAGATGGATGTCAGGACGACCTTCCTCCTGGGGATTTGGAAGAGGAGATATACATGAAGTAGCCAAAGGGGTTCGATGAGCCAGGGACAAAGAAAAGGTTTGTCTTTTGCTGAGATCATTGTATGGATTGAAGCAATCGCCAAGACAGTGGTACCTGTAGTCGATGCATATGTCAGAAGCATTGGCATGACCAGATGTGAGTATGACCCTGTGTTTATGTTAGAACACTTGAAGATAGCTCTAAATTTATATGCTTTTGTATGTGGACATATATTGATTGCATGCAAAAGTAGAGAGGTTTTGAAGGACTGAAGGCAGCAATGTCACAAGAGTTTGAAATGAAGGATTGGATCTTGCTACAAGGATTCTAGGGATAGAGATCTTCAGGGACAGAGCCAAGAGGATGCTTCATTTATCTCAGGGGAATTGCATCAGGAAGGTCTTAGAGAGATACAGCATGGATGGAGCAAAACTGATGGTATTGCCTCTTGCCGATCATATTAAATTCTCGAAGACGATGTCACCTAGGACTGAGGTAGAGGCGAGGAGAGATGACAAGAGTTCCATATGCTTCAAGAGTTAGGAGTATTATGTATGCAATGGGTGTTATAGGCCAGATCTCGGGCATGCAGTTAGCCAAGTCAGCAGGTTCATAGCCAATCCAGGCAGGGAGCATTGGAAAGCACTGAAAGGTATCTTCAGGTACTTGGTGGGCACAGTTGGATTTAGCATATGCTATAGGCGTGGTAGCATGGAGGGCGGCTCTGGGGTGTCCATGGAGGCTCAAGGTCGGTTGTTTGGGTTTGGGATGCTGATTATGGTGGTGATTTAGATACGAGGCGTTCAACAATCGGTTTGTTTGTGTTGAATGGTGATCCAATTTCATGGAGATCAAATCTACAAGCAATAACAGCATTTTCTACTATAGAGTCAGAGTACATTGGCATTTCTGAGACTGCTAAGGAAGCCATGTGGCTGAAGGGACTTGCATTGGAGATGGGCATTGCACAAGGGACAGTTAAGATTTATTCCGATAGCCAGAGTGCATTGTCTTTGGTCCAGAATCTGATCTATCATGCTAGACCAAGCATATTGATGTCAGGTACCATAGGATTCGGGAGTTGGTGGAAGACAGTGAAGTGGAGCTCGCCAAGGTGTCTACCAAGGAAAACATGGCTGATGCACTTACCAAATTCTTCCAAGGGATAGCTTCTTCAGATATGGAACGCTGATGGGACTGATTGACCGAATGGAGCTTACTGGAGCTTTGGAGTGCCAAGGTGGAGATTGTAGGCTTAAGTGTATGGCACCTAAAGCCCAGGGAAGCCACACAAGTTTGCGAGCTTGAGGTTTATAAGTTTCCAAGGCCCTGAGTCATGTTGGGTCAGGGTTTGATCCAAGGTTGAGAGAGCATGTGAGACATTGATGTACATGGACTCGGGTTTAAGTGTTTTCTCATGGACTTATTGGGACGAGTTTTTTTGAGAGATTGTATTATAACCCATTATGGTTATGGGATTGGGTCAGGTGTAGCTGGCTACCCCCTTTGGTGTGAAAGGGGAGTAGTTGGTTAGGTGGTTAGTCAGTTGGTTGGTGGCCCAAGAAGCCAAACCGCCCAAGAACTAAAGCTACCCAACCCATATAAAAGAAAGGAGGGGGGCCGACGATTTTGGGGGTTGTTCGTGGGGCTTCTTGGTTTTGAGAGGAGACGGTGTTTGTAACAAAAACAAGGGTTCTTCTCCAAGGAATAAACACTCTCTCTCGTTTCTCCCATCTCTCATTTCATCTCCTTCTCCACCTCTCTTTGTATTGGAATCCAAGAAAAGGTTGCAACCGGCTAGATTTCTGATTTGTTGGTTTCTTACAATCAAGAAGGCTGATTCACGTTGTACGCTCTCTCTTTTTGCTACAAGATCTCTACAGGTAGGCACCGGGAGTAGGGACATAAGGATGAAGATCTAAATCTCGCGCCATAGCCCTTAAAGCTCACGATCAAGAGTCAGCACACAAAATGAACAAATAAGGAGAAAGAGAGTACCTTTGACAAAGGCCAATGCTAGAAACGAAAGACTCGGAGGGAGTACCATTAATCAGAATGGCAAAGGAAGGCCTCAGAACACAAGCTAGAATTAGGGCTATCCATCGATGAAGAAAGCCAAAATCCAGCAGTGCCTTCTCCAAGAACTTCCAATGCATCCGGTCATAGGCCCTCTCCATGTCCAACTTGATATTTATAAGACTGCGATGAATAGGGGCTCTCTAGAGATCATACATAACTCTTAAGCAATTAGAATATTGTTAGAAATACACGACCACCGCAAAACACATCCTGCTCCAGACTAATAAGGCACGGGAGATAGGCTTTATCCCGTTGACCATCAGCTTTGCATAAATTTGTAGAGGGTATTGCACAAGCTAATAGGCCTAGAATGACCCAGCTCACATGCATCATGCCATTTAGGAATGAGAGTAACAAAAGTTTTCTTCCATGAGTTAGGCATTTGAGCAGACACAAAGAACTCCCACAGTGTAGCAACAACATCCTCATGGATAATAAACCAAAATCGCTTAAAGAAACAAGGTGAGAACCCATCCGGACCAGGAGCTTTATCCTTCGGCAATGACCACAGAACATTCCAGATCTCGTCCTCAAAAATAGGCATGAGGAGAGCTCGGTTTTCCAGAGGAGTAACCAAATCCATAGGAGTATCAAAGGCGATATGGTCCCCAATTGAGTCAGTCCACCTGGATCTGAAGAAAGAAGTGATCACCTGCTAATTTCAACCTCATCCTCCATCTAGTGCCCCTGAGGAGACCGAGGAGCTCTGATCTAATTTCTATGTTTGCGGATAACAGTAGTTTGATAAAAAAAATGGGTATTCTTATTCCCTTCCTTTATCCACTGCACTCTTGATTTCTATCTTAAAACACCTCTTGCTGACGAAGAAGAGAGTGATGGGTAGCCAACTGGTTCTGTAAATTGGACAGAGCATTCTTAGTCAAGGCCCCTTCCCTTTCCTCCTGCTCCTGAAGGTGAAGAATAGATTTTTCCACAGTCTCCAGTCTAGAGAAAATATTACCCACTTCCTCCCTATTCCAATAAAGGAGTCTCCTTTTTGCCAACTCCAACCTACGAGAAACTCGGTATCTAGCATTATCCCAAACTAGCATCCTCTATACCTCTCTAACAATCTCCCAAGCTTGAGGGTAGGCAAGTTAAAACTTCTCAAATCTAAAGAAGAGTGATAAGAAGCCGAAGAATTAATAGAGAGTAACACCAGGCAGTGGTTCGAGGCAGTTCTAGCAAGATGCCAGACAAGATTAGCAGGGAACCATTGAAGCCAGCTAGGGGTGGAGAAGATTTTGTCAATTCTTTCCCAACCCTAGCCCCTCTAGAGCAGTTGTTATACCAAGTATAGCAAGGGTCAACAAACTCTAAATCCACCAAGCCATTAGCATGCAAAACTCCCTAAATTCTTTGGAACTAGTATCTTCCACAAATGGTCTGCCATCTCTCTTATCCTTAGGCCCAAGGATACAGTTAAGGTTCCCCTCCACTACTGTCGAAACACCCTAATCAATCAAAGCTGTTACCTCTCACCATAGGATCCTGCGCTACTTATAATCAGTACGGGCATACACCCCCGAAAGGAGCCAAGTAAACCCATTCAGTTTAGTGATAACAATAGCCACCTGTGGGGATAGCAATGGAAAACATCTACTCTTGCTGTCCCTCGCTTCCAAACCACAATGATTCTACATGATAGACCTTAGGAATCAATGGCATAAAAATCCGAATTGATCGACAAGCGCTGATGGAAGTGCTCCAAACTAGGACCACAAAGTCTAGTTTCAAGAACACATACTTTTGGATGGTACAGTTGCCCCAATCTGCGAAAAGTAGAGTTGAAGAAAAGTTTTTCCATCTCCCGAACATTCCAAATTAGGACTTTCATTAGAAACAAAACAGAAACAAGTGAGTACCTTAATAAAAACCAGCACCAACTAAGCCAACATCACCTGGAGGTTCTAACGCTATGGCATTCCTAGCAGCTAATAGAGACGGCTTCAATCGACCAACTATAGTTTTATCATCGATGTCTCCTCCCCCTCCATCTACAGGAACATCAACTGGAATGACCGGTGGGTTTGTGCTTCCAGGATGTTGCACCATAATATCCGACATATGCTAGGATGATGAGACAAACCAACTTTGCCCGCGGAATGAGAAGGCCCACGAAGCTTCCTGTAATCATTATATATTATAATGATTACAAAAAATTATATAATCATTGAGATAAATACATTTAATATTATAATTTATTATATAATAAATAAAAACTTAATATCATATAAACAAGTAGATATTCATAATTTATTTTTAACTCAAATTTAAGCTCGTCGAGGCAACTATGTTCTTGAAATTTAGCATAATCCCTATTTTAGCCTAATTTATATAATAACTGCAAGCAATAATTGTTACAATATCTTAGCATTATAATAAATTTAGTAAATTATATAATACTTTAAATATAACTTATTAAAATGCTATATATCCACGCGTCGCATGGGTGGTTCCAGGAAGGTGAGTGAGATGGGACCCGCAGAGATAAAACGTGGCAGCTCATTTACTTAACACGTGGCGTTATCGAAACCAAAAAATATCGCGATGGCTTGCCGAGGTCTTTAAAAATCGTTGCTTTACCCGCCCTCTCCATCCGCCCTCCGCCGGCCATCCGTTAAACAAATCCATTAAAAGTATTCTTCCCAAAATGACCTCCTTGGTATCTCCTCGTCCGCTCTGGTGCCTCGACCGGCGAAGCCCTAGGGTGGGCCGCCCGTCATGCTCGAGCTTGCGGGAGATCGAGAGGCTGCCGGCAGGCGGCGACGTGAGGCCGGAGATCCGGCGTTCGGTCCCCCAGTTCCCGGCGATCCGGGAGGCGAAGCGGGTGTTTTGGTGAGGCACGGGCAGAGCACATGGAACGAGGAGGGCCGCATCCAGGGTAGCTCCAACGCCTCGATTCTCACGCCCAAGGGAGAGTCGCAGGCCGAGACTTCTCGCCAGATGCTTCTCGGCGATTCTTTCGATGTCTGCTTTACTAGGTTCCTCCCCTTCTCTCCTCGGACCTAGGTTTTTTGACAAGAATTTCATAAATCTTCTTCTTTTCTCGTGCTAATCTAAAAAAAGAAAAAAAAAAAAAAAGCACCCTCGACCTGGTCATCATAAAGACTTATTCGTTTTATAATGGGAGAACGCTGTAGTTTGATATGTTTTGTGTTCGATTATCTTTCTTGATTCTCTATTAGTGTTAATCGAACGCGGATCGTGCATTGTTTTCCAGTCCCCTGGTTCGTTCCCGGAAAACGGCTGAAATTATATGGGATACCCGGAAGGAGGAGATGGTTCCAGAACCCGACTTGAGGGAGATTGATCTTTACTCATTCCAAGTTAGTTGTCTGCAAAGAATGCCAGAAGCTTATCACTAGATCCTGTTGTTCGCAAGTGTGCATCTTTTTCTTTTACTTAGTTGTGGTATCTGTTATGGTGCTAAAGGTCTCTGTCTTTGATGGTGTATTGAGCTTCTCAGGGCCTCTTGAAGCATGAAGGGAAGGAGAAGTTCGGCAGGGCGTATCGCCAGTGGCAGAAAGATGCTGGAAATTTAACATCGATGGCCACTATCCAGTGAGAGAATTGTGGGCCAGAGCCCAGAGCTGCTGGAACAAAATCTTAGCTCATGAAGGGAGATCGGTGCTTGTTGTTGCTCACAATGCAGTCAATCAAGCACTGTGTTGCCACCGCGATAGGTGCCGGGATTCCATTCTAATTCTATGTTGTTTTGCACTGAAAATTGTCATGGTTTACCAATATAGATAAAGCAGCATTATTTATAGCCATCGTGACACCTGTATCTGTCCACCCAGGACTAGGCACAGAGTACTTCAGGCTTCTTCTCCAGAGCAATTGTGGGGTGAGTGTGGTGGATTTCACCCCACAACCTAAAGTCAGATCTCCACATATATGCCTCGATCGTTTGAATCAGGTACTTTCACCATTCGATCGTTTATATCTCAAGCTATGATCTGCTAATATTGACCAACATTTGTTGGTGGTTGCCCTCGGTCCATCATAATTTCTGGTCATTAAGATATGAGTTTTATATTAGAATAGAAGGAAAATATGCAGAACATGACACATTGCCTTATTGGTATCACCTCGATGTGCAAGCAGTAATTGTGTTTGTATGGTGCTTGAATATCTGATTGTGATTCAAGCAACCAATCACTGAAATGAAACAGTTGTTTGATGCAATTTCTCCCCTTTCTAAGTAGTCTGGGTTTCTGTCTACTTTCCATTGGTAGATAAATACCTTGTGATGTTCTTTGTTTTGTCCTGCTCAATGATATATGCCTTGTTGGTAGTTTATCTTCTGCTAGGCAAAGAAAGGATTTTAGTCATGGTCATGAGAGGCGACATATGTCGTGTGGAATTTGGCAATTCTATCTATAGTTTGAGTTTTTTTCCTAATATTTATAGTAATATGCTGGGTTTTTTTATATTGCTATGTTACTTTCATGACATCACATTAGTAAATCTTTGCTCTGGCTTACTCATATTCTTTTCATCCTAGTAAGCTTGTCAAAGGTAATAATGCATGAGTTTTATGCTATTGCAGACACCAAATTCTCCCATTGCTGCTGGAAGTTCTGGAGGAAGAAAAACCATAAAGCGGATCATTTTGGTCTGCCATGGGGCAACACAGACCAACACTGAGGTATGGAAAAGGTGATGATCAGTTAATGCTACATCTTTTCTTTCTGAGTATCTGATGCCTAAAACATTTGTCACATGAAGCCTCTGGATGGTCAGTTTATTATTCTTCCATCACTTAGTCTGCTGGCTTGGCTTTGTTGATGCATTGTGGGAATTTGAGTGCTGGTCCTTTTTTATTAGTACTCTTTTCTGGTACAGCTCTATATGAAATCCCATCTTCTAGAAAGAGTATGATTGGACACTTTCTGTTGATACATTCTAATTTGTATATTAAGGTCAACAAAGGCTTTGTGCTAGATGTCTCTGTGCATGAAGAATTTGTTGAATCTACCTATAGTTAGAATCAATCATCAAGTGACATGGAGGTGTGCTGACAGGGCATTTGCATATCTGTATCATGTAGAACTGTCATATGTTTCGACGGTGCTTTATTTTGTTCATAATGTCAAAGTTATGTTTCATCATCTTCTTCTCTAGTTCATAAGAGCTAACCATGTTCGTTTTATCTGTTTCCTGTATGACCTAAATCTTTTTGTTCATGTACATATAGAAGTTTTATCTGTTTCCTGTATGACCTAAATCTTTTTGTTCATGTACATATAGAAGCAACTGTTAATCATTATATCTTTTCAAAATGTGAATTTTGAAAGAACTTGCTGAGTGTTGCTTAAAGTAGTTCATTCTTGGTTGTTGGAGCTAGTTTGCAAGCTTTCCTTATCCTCGACAAAGAACATGATTTCAATTTTCTTCTTTCCAGGCCAGTTTCCCCAATATGGGATATGAACCCATGAACATGCTCGGGGTTATACAGGTAGCTTGTTTTGATTACCTCATTGTCAGTATATTGCTGGTGATGTATTATTGATACGGTTGTTTCTGGAACGCTTTGACTGCAGTCACAGAAAACTGCAGAACTACTATTAGACTTGAAAGTGGATTGTATAATTTGTAGTCCACGAATCGCCTCAGTTGATACAGCCATGGCTATATCTGAGGTGAGTCTTTCTTGAAAGTTTTCCAAAACCTAGCAGTACAAATTAATTTCATGAAATGCTGCTCTTTTCCAATGCAGTCATTTATTTTAACTGCAAACCTGATTGTAGGTTCAAGAGGCAGCAGATTGCTTGGGTGCTGATTGTGCGCCTCGTTATGTAGAAATGAAGAAAATGGTAGACCTTGAAGTCGAGCCTGTACTTCAGCAACCACAGAAGGTGAAAATTTAAGATTTAACATCATTGAAGAGTTTAGGCTAAAAATTAATTTATTTAGAAGGCACTTTTTCATTATAGTAACCTTTAAGCTGTCTGTTAATGAATTTTATGGTTGCTCCAAGCGTCGCTTCTTGGAGATGGAAAACTACATGGCAAAGCATGATTTTTATAAGATTAATTAAGCTTTCAGAACAGCAATTGGTGTCTGACACTGATTTTGATATTTAACAGCATTCAATGGAAACTCTGATAGGCAAGTCAGGTTTGTTATATGGCTTCGATGATGGCATCCTGACAGAATTATGGAATCAGTCGAGGAAGTCTTGGCGATCTTTGCTCCCTGAGTTGTCTGGTGATTCAGAAACAGAAAGAAATGTGGTGGTTGTAGGGCACCCTGCTGTTCATATAGCATTGATAGCCCATTGTCTGAATCTGACGGTAGAATGGATGGGATCTTTTCATCTAGATGCTGGTAGTGTCAGTGTTATTGACTTTCCAGATGGGCCATCGGGAAGAGGTGTCATCCGATGTATAAATTACACGGCGCATTTGGGAAGGTGGTCCATACCTGTAACGAGAGCAACATCAAATGACGAGGAGTTTTAGCTGAACTTGCAGGTATCCTTCTTCTGTTCTTACTAAATTAAACAATGTAATCATGTTACAACAACATATATTATTTTCTAATTGAAAAATAGAAATGGAAGCAGAGATGTATTATAGTTTATTATTATTATTTTATTATGGCTAGTAATATGTATTATAGTTATTTTAAAATTTTGAATTTAAGTAGTTGCTTTTTGTAGGACTCTTGAGCTAATCTATTGTTCATAAAGGAAATCCCAGCATCAGCACTCTACCCTGCATCCAGAATGGTGTTTTGCTTTGATTGGAAACGTGCTAAAATTGGAGAAAGTAATTTCTTCTGTTCTTTCTAATACCTTGGCATCCAGAAAAGTTCACGTTCCTGTCTTCTAGAATGCTATGAGTCTCTGCACTCCGTCCTTGATCTTTCAAAAGTACAAGTCTTATAGAAGATCGATGCTGGTTCTAAGTGGCTCAAGTTCTGAAGTCCGGATAATGTAGAATAGATCCCTAAAGATCAGGAAGAAAGAAAGGGGGAAGAAGAGATTGTAGAATTCTGTCAATCTTGAAGAATGCATCCTCCAATTAAAGCTTCAAATCTTAAATATTATTTAACCTTAACATGGCTCTCTCTCTGAACTCTGCGTGATGTAAATAGAGTTGCAAACAAAAAGATTTGAACTCTTTTAAAGACCCTGTCCCTTCCTACCAAAACAGAAAAAAACCGTGTCCCTACCATTACTCCACCATGAGCAAGCTACTAGCATCAAAAAGTCATGAACAGCCAATATGAACGGTCCAGTTACATCCGCGAGACCCTGATACTTGACAGACCCAAACAGTTGAAGTCGTGTAATTTCAGCAAAAAATATCTGAATCCAATATTATTTGCTCCTCCGAACAGCGATACTGAACCCGCACTGCTTTCGTTAGTTCTATCTCGCAAGCCCTAGAGTCCTGGTCTGTTTCAGATCTCACTGAAACATGTACTTGTCAGGTGGGTTGGTTAGGGGACGAGCCCTTAGCCACGTAGCAGAAGGTTGATGCAACTGTGCGCGCTTTCTCTTTCTCACCTGTCAATATGGGCTGGCCTGGTCCGGTTCTAATTCACATGGGCTGGTATTATAATTCACATGGGCTGGTATTATATAGCCGGGCTAGGTCTACTTGTACAAATGGATCATGAAAATTCAGGCTTGCCCTGCTCTATATGGATCATGACTAGGACCGGGCTAGTCCACTTGCACTTTTCCGTTCTGCCCGTCGGCCTTTGCTTGCACCGCCCTCTCCCATTCCGACAAGATCTACGTCCTCGATGGAATGCAGTCAGATACTGAGACTCCGTTTCAGACCCTCGTGACTACCACGCCACCACGAATTCGTGGTTCATCGCGGCGTCGATGCCGACCTTGCGGTCCTTCTTCGCTGCGGGGGCGATCGGGGGACGAATCTTCATGGCTAGGGGCAGCGATAGAGGGATCTCGGCGGTGGAGTGCCGGCAGCGTTGATGGAAGCCAGTGGTAGGGATGTGGTGCGGGATGGCATGGTACAACGCGGCAATGGTGGGATGGCGGATGTACCTGGTGGAGGGGTGGCGATGGCCCTTCTACACGTCGCCGCGAGCGGGGGTCTACGATGCGAATTGGGATGCCTGGGAGGAGATGAGCGAGGAAATGCGGGAGGGCTGGACAGGGAAAAGCGTTGTCGTCGGGGCCTTCTCCTTGTAGTCATCGACTGCGGGGCCTTCTCTTGGCTCATGGACTGACCCAGCCCTAATCTTGTTGAGCTCATGGGCTACAGGGGCCGGGTCAAAAAGTCCAGATATATAAATTGATCAAATTTTTTTAGCCCGATCCAGTTTTTTTATAGGATCATATAGGCTGGTCCATGAGCTCTAACTTATTTTGACAGCTCTTCTTTCTCAACCATTGAAAGATTATCTTTTGTTATTTTTTTCACAAATGTGAATTTCGTGGGTGTTTTTTTTCTTTCTTTTACCACCACCCCCGCCCGAAACAAACCACGAAATTCACATTATGAGAAAAATAACAAAAGGTAATCTTATAATTCCACCGATGCTCCACGTGTTCTTGCTTCATTAAAATTTTCTGAACATCACTTCTACACATCCACACCAAGCAGAAGGTCATCGTGCTGCAAATTTTTTTGGATATTAAGTTCATGCTGTTGATCAAGCCGACTTCTCGGTACTTGTCGATTGGCGTGTAGATTTTATTTTGCCTTTTTTTAATCTGTCCCACATAGTGATCCGGAAGTCTATGTTCTTGCTTTTTGCGGATTTTTTTTTTATAAGAAAAGTCAATGTTCTTTAATGGCGTGAGATATGTCCACCTTGAATCGTGTCCAGCATTCAAAAGTCTCTCAGCCTTGAGCTGTTCCAAATGTCATTGTTTTGTATCAGAAATCATTGGTTAATTTTTGAACCATCATTCGAAAAATAGATGAAATCCGGGAGTCAGAATCGAAAGTTCTATATCATCATTTCTGCTCTACCGATCATGGTCCAACCTTTTAGCCGCATGAGTTAGCCCTGTTGAAAGCAGGGTTGCATTCTCCCACAAAAAGGAAAAAAATAGTTGAATCTTAAAATTATGTCAGTCCTCTAGATTTTAATGCTTGGAATATCGTGTACCACCATGGTATTTTACGTTGTCCTGATTCTGTGTAGTTGCAGAAGTTCTTGATATTTTAATGCGTAGATTAGCGAGAGGAACGGTTGCATTCTCTCTTCCCTTTATCTGTATCTGGAATCTCAGGTTTTAGATTATATACAGCATTCCCCTGGTTTTTCCAGTTTTTTGTTTTTTTTTTTTTGTTTTTTTTTTTTTGTGTCCCAACTCACCGGGTGGGAAATCTGTTTCAAAAACAGTAGTTTTGCAACGAATCCATTCTAGAAGCAGCTTGCTCAATGCGGCGGTATAAAAAAATGCGGTTCTTTCTTCGGCTTTGGAGTTTGGGCTATCTATCCAATTCATTGGTTGCTTTGTTTTCGGGGGAAGGAATCAGAAGGTTGGTTATGTTTTAAGCTAACTGTCCTTTCGAAGAATGGAAGACCACGTTGTGGCCGGTCAATGGTTTCGAGCAAGCTGACTTAAATAGTTGGAGCTACACATCATGATGTAGTTTTTTTTTTTTTGGTAGGGGGGTTGGGTAGGTGGGTGATGACAAGGGAGGCTTGGAAGAGCCACCCGAATTTTAAATCTTTTTGTCAATTTTAGATTTAATATGACTGTTCGGCTGTTCCTGATGCTGATCGAACATTTAGTTAACTTAAATCGTGCATGGATTTTGATAATGGCTGCTGCATCCTTATATCTAATACCTGGTGTGCTCGAGCCTTGCTGGTTTGCACATGCATTTGCTGGATTTGATGTCCTCACCAATTCGGATATAATAAATTAAAGCTATGGAGTGAGTGGTGGATGAAGGAAAGTGGTTCCGTCTTCTCGTTCACGGATCTTGCCCCCAACACGGTCCTGATCTTACAAAAAAAAAAAACACGGTAGACGTTGAACATGGGATTTCCGATTTATTTTTTAAGGTCAGAAAGAGAGTAGCAGCCATTTAATTAGAAATCGCCACATTATACATGCGATGAAATATATGCCTGTCGGTTGGCACCCTTCTCCTCGGTGCACACGTTAGGGAGAGCCGTAGAGGTCTCAAATTCGAATCCAGACGTGTGGCATTCCACCGCAAAACATATTCCTCGCGAGTAAGTAATCTTCGATTCGACTTGTAACCAGTTGAGTCGCGAAACACGGCACTTATCAAGGAACGAGTTAATTGTCATGTCCCCGAATTCAGCACCAGAGTCGGTTACGTAACCGACCGTACAAATTCTATATTTTATTTAGAGATCATGCAAGATCTAGATACACCAAAAGTCAACCGTATCAAATTAAAATTAATATTATATAAACAAACAAGTAACAAGTGTACAATCCATTTATTTAGTCGACCTTACTAAATGATCTACTGATTCACAAATATCAGTAACCGAAATTAACTCTAACTAACTCAGCATATATGAAAATTTGTCTCACGTCCAGCCCAAATCCTGTCATGCATCCTGAGTCTCTGAAAAATCAAAAGGTAAGAAGTGAGCTTAACAGCCCAGTAAAGTATCCATAAGATAATTTCAATTAATAATATAAATTTTTAAAATAATAAAGTACCAGTATGTTATGTCATGCAATTAAATGATTTAAGCCTCATGTATTACACACCTTGATATTTTACATTTTTCCTTTGATATTCTCATTATTGTACCTTTATCTTTAGGGTTCTGGACTAGCCACGATCATGTACCAGCCCATGACTGGCAACCACAAAGCGACCATGCATACTATGGTCGGTCCTGCTCACGTACTAAGCCCGTGGCTCGGCTGTCCCATGTACTATCCGCCCGTGGCCGGCTCCCACGTACAAAGCCCGTGGCTCAGGCTGTATAACCACGGTGCTACCGTAGCATGGCTAGACCAAAAACCATATTCACTTCATTAACACTTGTCAAAACATATCTTCTATGACCTCTCGATAACCGGTATCGTGGTACGACCCACTCGATAACAGATATCGTGGTTCATCTATTTTAATAACCGATGTCGTGGTCCCACCCACTCGATATCTAGTTTCATGATTCAACCTATTTAACAATCCGGTATCATGGTCCAACCCATCCGGATATCAATTTTCTTAATAACATCATGCATGAAATACCGACAATAAAACCATAATTTCTATCTCAAGAAACAACTATACCATGTCATATAGTACCATACGTGCAAATATATAAAACATATATGCTAGATCAAACCAGACCATAATAAATTCAAGCATAAAGGAATGATAGTACAAAATTCCTTACCTTAACACGCTATTCTTAGTATATCCGATATTAGTCAGTACCCGAATTTTACGCGATGCCTTCCTGCTCAGTAGACTGATTCCCTACATTAATAAATAATTAAATTATTTAAAAAAATTAAATTCCAAATTTCACGAATCTCAGAAAATTCCTTGATTTCTCTCTTCTTCCTCTCTCCTCTCCTTCTCTCTCCTCCTCTCTCTCCTCTTTCTCTCTCTCTTCCTTCTCTCTCCTCTTTCACTCTCCCTTTATTATTATTTATTATTATTATTATTATTTATATTATTATTATTATTATTATTATTATTATTATTTATTATTATTATTTTCTTCTCTTTTCTTTTCTTTCTTTCTCTTTCTTTTCTTTCTCCCAAACCACCTTCCCCCTCCCCTGTTTCCTAGATTCGGCCGATCCGGCCTCTCACCCCCCCAGTTGCCGGCAACCACTCCGTGGTTGTCGCAGGCCTTCACAGACCAAAGGTAGGCGGCGACGGCGGCGACGACGGCGAACGATCCCGAACTAAACCGAAAACCTAAAGAAAAAATATCAAAATTCTCCAAAAAAAATAGATTAATTGGAAAGGAACTTACCGGCGGTTGAAACCCTTCGCTGCTCGCCGGAGAAAACAATGATGGTATGGAGGAACTTGATGGAATTTGATTCGGCAACAGTGGAAGGAAATTTAAAGAATTAATCGGTGGTTTCCTTGCCGTTTGGGGAGCAACCCGCTAGATCGGAGTTCACTCCATCCCGGACTAGTCGCGATCATTTTCACTCCTACTACGACTCCTCCCTCCGAGTCCTCGGTAAAAACTTCGGTGAGCTCCCCCCTCCCCTGTTCTCTCTTCTTCATTTTTTTTTTTTTTTACTGATTTGGATTGAAGTCGCTGCCTGTCGATTTCAACCCAAGCCGGATATTACATTAATCATCCACCCACCCATTCAAAAAGCAGAAGGAGAACTGCCGGGACATATATATATATATATAATATATATATATATATATATATATAGAGAGAGAGAGAGAGAGAGAGAGAGAGAGAGATGGTGGAGCCACAACGAGGTGAATCCGGACACGAGGCACAAGCATCCAAGTGGATATCTGCGTTCCCTGGTCCAGACAAGCCTATTTTATCCGATAAACAGCTAACCATATGTCCCTTTCCTGCTTCCATTTCATTTTAAAATTTGGAGGTATCCACTTTCTGAACTCCCGCATTTAAAATGCAAACAAGATTAGTTATAATGGCTCCGTATTCTATTGAATGTGGTAACTTAATTAATGATCAGGAGTGATGCACAATAATATATAGCCAGCAGCTCAGCTGCCCATGAGATGAAGTCACGGTCGTTGGCTGCTTCTCCAAATCTTCTCCGTAGCTATAGCGTTTCCAACGATTCTCCGGAGAACTCATGTGAGGAGGGGAGGCAGCTCTATTGTCCTCTTCCGCCAACATTCCCTTCAATTGGCCGCTTCCTCTCTTGAGGAGTGGATGGGAGGCCCTTCTTCGCGATACACTGAATTGATGGAATTTTTTTTTATATATATTAGCTAACACATTAGCTCGTTAGTTAGCACGCCTCATGGTCAGACGAGTTTGTTGGAGATTTATTTGCATATTTATTCCAATACATGGCCCTCGAATCTTAGGTCCCACTTTCCAGACGAAAGTGAAACGGCTTCTCCACTATGGCCCCCCCCCCCTTCCCGGTAAAACCCATAGACATGAATCCGGTGCCTCCTCGAATAATACCTTGGTCGCCGTCTCGACCAACTAATTTTTCACAATTCCGTTGTTCGACCATAAGCAACTTGTGACATATTCTATTAGCCATGCAGCGTGTAAATCAAGTATTGAACTTAATGTGAGCTGGGATGGGAACCAGTTTCCATGGAAATGATTGACGGCAGAGAGGATCTCATCCATCTTGTCCTGTTCGTGTTAGCTTTAATCGTGACCGCACAAGGCCCTTATGATTTGCGCAGCGCAGTTCGGCGGCCCTTGTATTTTAAGCAAGTACTCTTCGACTGTGATGGGGATCGATCGATGATGCCCTGAGAAGGACTGCTCGGAGTCCAACAAGGGAGGATGGATCTGGATGCCACACGATCATATAAATAGCTCAAAGAATTTTATAAACTCTCTCTTTCACGAGCCAAATCAAATTGATCGGATCTATCCTTGGATCGTTACCGTTTTATTTGCTCTTTCATGCTATCTTTCCAAAAATTATGACTCTCAATTAGACCAAATTATTCGTCTTTTCTCTAGAGATCGATTTATGATAGAAGATCCATCCATCTTCTGATTTCGAAAAGTGGTTTGCCAGCCTCGTCGAGATGGTGGCCTGGACATCCACTCCCTGCTTCCCATACGGAAATCCTGTTCATGAGGCATGTCACCAGGTTCTCGCTTTGTCCGAACAGCCTATGAACTTATATGACGAGGCACGAATATGATCCTTTTGCGTATCATCGACCTATCCATCGATGCTCTGCCATTTGGAGAGCGATGTTCATCACGGCTCCTGATATCACTCTCGATACCATATGGGTACTGAAGCGTGGTACAGCTATCAGCTTCATGTCCGATCCTTGGATTGCAAATGTCCCGTTATCTCGTTGGTCGACCTTCATTGCTATGGACATCGGTGATTCCATGTACATTCCTGACTTATTATTTGTCGATGGCTCGTAATGGAACTCGATGCTGGTTACCCGTGTATTTGGTGATATTTTGGGAGCTCGGGTATTATCGATTTCATTGCCCATCCATGCTTGTACCGATATTTGGATTTGGAGGACCTCCGCCATTCCTAGAGCGTTCACCTTTGAGTTGCTTCCCCTGGTCAGCCAGGTTCCTCAGCGAAGTCTTGATCTTGACTGGATCCGGAGGATACCGATACACCCTAGGGTGAGAACATTTCTCTAGAAAGTGGCCTGGGATTGCTTCCATACTAGAGCATTTCTTTTATCTAGAGGGGTGCATGTCCTCTCCCACTATCCAGTTTACGAGTTGGAAGATGAGATCTTGGTCCATGTCCTTTTCTTATGTCAGCGAGCTACCCATATTTGGATGTTGGCTGGGCTCCTTCCTTCTTTCAGCTATGTTGCAGACTATATTGACCACTTCCTGGGATTACTTCGCCAGGCCACTACTCATCCTACTGCCACCTTTATGGCCTATATAGCATACCACATTTGGCTATTCAGGAATGATATTATTTTCAATTCCACCACTCCCCATCTTTGAACTATGTCACGATCAACTTCGATGGAAGTGTCTTGGACGCACATGGGGGAGCTAGCTTCGTCATCTAAGGCCCGGCTCTCGGGATTCTTGCTACAAGGGGCATCATCTTTTTGACCCGACTATTTCGGCCGCAAAATTGCAAGGCACCTGGGCCGGCATTGTATATGCTCGGATGATTTTGCACGCAGATCACCTCATTGTCCAGGATGACTCTGCTACTGTCTTTGCTTGGATCCAGAAGGCGAGAAGGATCAGGCCGTCGCATCCTTTCCTGCGTGACATTGCGCTTCTACTTCAAGGGTACTCTTCGTGTTTTATTATGCATATTTATCGGAATGCTAACTCTGCAATGGGTTGCCTTCTATATTGTCCATCATTCGGGCCATGTTTGTGGACCGACTTTTAGGACACCCCCAAGTTATTTCGAGATCTTGTATTTTTAGACTTTCTTGATTATATTAATGTTAGATCACTGATATGATTTACTAAAAAAAATTTATATATATATATATATATAAAAGGGCTAAAAGATGTTGGAAGCTTCGAAAATTTATATAATACAAAAATAATTGTGCAACTAAAAACATGCCTACGATGTTCTTCATAAATTAAATTATAAATATTCCGGTCAACTCATAAGCAATTCAAACAAGACTGTACAACAATATCCTGATTCCACATCAATTATAAATTATTTTCTAATACCATTTTTAACAATCCAATTTTTTTAAAGAAAAATTAGTTAAAATATATCATTCGAATTTTTTGTATTAATATGAATTTTTAAGATTTATCAAATACGTTGTCAACATGAGATTAAACTTATGCCTGCATCGATTTTTTCAAAAATTTAAAATAACTACCTTTCATTTTCTACCATTTCAGTTACCATTTGTTTCGGTGCGTCTCTTTGGATTTTTTTAAAATATTATTATTTAAATAATATTATCAAAGTACAGCTATTTCAAGTAAATTCATCATTTTACGGTATTTTTATTGTACCGGACTTTTTTTTTAAATACTTCTCATAAAATTTTTAACAAAAGTTCCTGCACCTACTTATAAAATTTTTAAAAAAATTAACCGAAGGTGCATCGTATCTATGCCTTTTCATAAAACACAAAAAAAAAATTTCAGCTTCATAAATTTTTTAAAAAAATTGACCTGAAGGCGCAAGTTACTGAGGGCAAATAAAAAAAATTAGATTTTGCATAAAAACTCATAAAAAATTCAAACCGGTGGCAGGACCTTGCAGGCCAGACAGGTGGCAGGATCCTGATGGCTGGACCGGCAATTTGATCGGTGACAGAACCCTAGCGACAGGACCTGCGACCAGACTAGCGATCAAACCGATGGCGGGACCCTGGTAGGGATGGCAATGGGCCAGGTTCGGGCGGGGTGCATAAATATCCAAATCCAAATACTCAATAAACTACCTAAACCCAGTCCAAACACTATCGGGATTGGATTTTTTTTATCCAACCCATCTCAATCGGGTATCAGGTAATTCGGGTTTACCCGGCCCAAATCCAATTGGGTCATATTAAAAATTTTTCATTTTTGTCAACTTTAAAATCATCTACCGTTTTATAAATCATACATACATTAAAGAAATAAAATTTAACTATATTTTTAGTTTAACAGCATTTAGTTTCACATTCAAAATAAAATTTAAATTATCTTAAACAAAAAAAATTTAACATGACTTAATTCAATACTTCTGAAATAAATAAAAATAAGATATATATTAATTATATATATATTAAAATAATTTGGCTGGGTTCGGATCGGGTGTATATCTATCCAGTCCCGGCCCAAATCCAAAGTTAAGCATTCGAGTTTTATCCAAACCCGGTCCAAACCTAGTTAAAGCGTTTGACTACCTGGCCCAATCGGGTTGGGCCGGGTCGGGTACCTATGAGTTTGGATTTTGTTGCCATTCCTAGATCCTAGCGATCGGATCGGTGCCAAGATTCTAGTGGCTGGACCGGTGGTAGGACTCTGGCGAACGGATCGATGGTTTGACCGGTGATAGGACCTTAGTGACCGGACCTGTGACAGGACCCTACCGGCCAGACCAGCAATCAGACCGGTGGAAGGACCCTAGCGGCCAGACCGGTGGCAGGACCTTGTGACCGGACCAGTGATTTGACCAGTGACAGGACCCTACCGGCCGAACTTGTGGCAGGACCCTACCGACTAGACTGGCGATCAGACAGGTAGCAGGACCCTAGCGACCGGATCGGTGGTAGGACCTTGATGGTTGGACCGGTGCAGGCCCTGATGATCGGATCGGCAGTTTGATCGGTGACAGGATCCTAGCGACTGGACCTGTGAGAGGACCCTGTCGATTAGATTGGCGAACAGATCGGTGGTAGGATCCTAGCGACCGGATCGATGGCAGGACCCTGGCGGCTGGACCGGTGGCAGGACCCTGGCGGCTGAATCGACGGTTTGACCGGTGACAGGACCCTAGCGACCGTACCTATGGCAGAACCCTGTCGACCATACTAGTGATCGAACCAGTGGCTGGACCCTAGCAGCCGGATCGATGGTAGGACCCTAGCGACTGAACTGGTGGCAGGACCCTGACGACCGGACCGGCAGTTTGATAGGTGACAGGACCCTAGCAACCGGACCTGTGGCAAGACCTTGCCGGCCAGACTGGTGATCAGACCACCGGTGGTAGGATCCTAGCGCCCGGGACCGATGGCAGACATGTGGCTGGACCCTGGCGACTAGCCCGACGATTTGACCGATGATAGAACCCTAGCCACTGGATCTGTGACAGGACCCTGTCAACTAGACCCGATCAGACTGATGGCAAGACCCTAGCAGCCGGACCGATGGTAGGACCTTGGTGGCTAGACCGGTGGCAGGACCATGGCGACCGAATCGCGCGATTTGACCTGTGACAATATCCTAGAGGCTGAACCTATAGTAGGACCCTACCGGCTAGACCGACGATCAGACCGATGGCAGGATCCTAGCGACCGGACTGGTGATAGGACCCTAGCGATTAGACCGTAGGTGTGATCAGTGACAGGACTTTAGCAGCCGGACCTGTGGCAGGACCCTACCGATCAGGATCCTGCCACAGGTTAGGCCGTTAGGGTCCTGTCACCAATCAAACTGCCAGTCCGATCACCAAGATTCTATCACCGGCCTAGCCGCTAGGATCCTATCACCAGTCAAACTATCGGTCTGATCACCAGGGTCCTGTCACCGGTCTAGCCATCAGGATCCTGCCACCGGTCCGGCTGCTAGGGTCCTGCCACCAGTCTGATCACTGGTTTGGCCGACATGGTTTTGTCACAAGTTCGGTCGCTAAGGTCCTATCATCGATCAAACCGTCTATCTGGTCGCAGAGTCCTGTCACCGGTCCAACAATCAGGATCTTGCTATCGATCTAGTCGTCAAGGTCCTACCATCGGTCCGGTCGCTAGGGTCCTGCCACCCATCTGATCGCTAGTTTGGCCAGTAAGGTCTTGCCACAGGTCCGGCCAGAAAGGTCCTGTCATCGGTCAAATCGCCAGTCCGGGTCGCTAGGGTCTTGCCACCGATCCGGTCGCTAGGGTCATGCCACTGGTCTGATTACCGGTCTGGCCAACAGGGTCCTGTCATAAGTTCGGCCTCTAAGGTCCTGTCATTGGTCAAACCATCGATCCGTCACCAGGATCCTACCACTGGTATGATCGCCAGTTTGGCCGGCAGAATCCTATCACTATGGTCATGTCACCAATCAAACTGCCGGCCAGTCACCAGGATCCTATCACTGGTCCGGCCTGCAAGGTCCTGCCACCGGTTGGAAATTTTTTTTTTGAGTTTTTATGTAAAATCTAATTTTTTTTATTTGCCCCCGGTAATTTACGCCTTCAGGTCAACTTTTTAAAGTTTTATGAGAATGTGCAGGTTAATTTTTTAAAAAATTTTATGAAAAGGCGTAAGTTCAACATCCGCCTTTAGCTGATTTTTTTTTTTTTTTTTTTTCGTTCTATGAAAAGGCATAGATTCAACCTGTGCTTTCAGTTAAATTTTTTAAAAAAACTTTATAAAGGAAGGCACAGCTTCAACATAGGCCTTCAGCCTTTTCTTTTTAAAAATTTATGAGAAGGTGTAGGTTTCTACATGTGACATAAAAAAAAATCTGACATGATAAAAATACGGTAAAATGATAAATTTGCTTGGAATGGACGTACTTCGATAATATTATTTTTAAAAATTTTATGAGAATGTGCAGGTTAATTTTTTAAAAAATTTTATGAAAAGGCGTAAGTTCAACATCCGCCTTTAGCTGATTTTTTTTTTTTTTTTTGCGTTCTATGAAAAGGCATAGATTCAATCTGTGCTTTCAGTTAATTTTTTTAAAAAATTTTATAAAAGGAAGGCACAGCTTCAACATAGGCCTTCAGCCTTTTTTTTTTTTTATGAGAAGGTGTAGGTTCTACATGTGATATTAAAAAAAATCTGACATGATAAAAATAAGATAAAATGATAAATTTGCTTGGAATGGACGTACTTCCATATTATTTTTAAAAAAATAATATTTAAAAAAAATCCCCGTCTCTTTTACAAGCAAACACAAAAAAAGCATAGCAGATTTCAGTGAAACATCATTTTAATGGCATTTGGAACGGTCCAAATGGCAAGCATTGAAGGTTGTAATGCTTATGGGACCAAGCGTGACGTTGACTTTCAACTAGTTTGCTCTTTCTTTTTCTGCGTTCTGAATCCCTTCTCTTGCAAAATTGCAATTTTGTAACAAGCGTGTCGTCCTTGCTCTCCTCCCACCATTTGTTGGTTGTGAATTGTGGGTTCGATTAGGATTATTTATTGCAAACACGACTCTTCTTGTTTAGATTGCAGCGCCTTTCTTTCCAAGTCATTAATGCGGAGTGCTATTTATGTCGGATAGTGAATGAAACGTGAAAAACTTAGTTGATCGTTACCCAATTCCACTCCCTGTTGTTGTTTTTTGCGTCGGGAAAGAATAGAAATGATCATTATTCATTTTTCCCAAAGAAGAAGCGGGATCTTTTTTATGTCAAATAATGGTATACATGAAATGAAAAACTTGCTTTGGAGGACTACGATTTTTTTTTTTTTTTCCCTTTTTAAAATATCGTCATTATCCCTAAATCAGAAAATAAAAGTTGCCGCGTTACTCCTTTTGTTCTTCAAAAGTGCAAAAGATTTTGTAAAAATTGAAGGTACATATTTCTTATTTGAATATAATTTTGAAATACTCCCACAATAGCATCGTTCATAAACTTTCTTTAACAGCAGGTATGCGAATGTACTCCCAAGAAAATTACAGAACACATCTCAGTTTGAGATCACCAATCCAAGGAATCATAAACAATCCCGCGACCCTGGAAGGAGAGAGTCTCGGAACATACTTTTTCTAATCCAGAAAGTTACCGAGATATTGATAACTTAGATGATGACATGAATTTAAATCATACAGCGCTTCCCTTGTAAACAGGCACGGCCATGTGTTTGGAATCAAGGATAAGGAGAGTTGGTATATTAAATGCTATATCGATACCAGAAATATTAGCTACAATTGTGGTATACCACAAACCATGGACACATTAAATAGAAATGGGGGGAGTTACTCACCAAGCTTCCAACCTCACATTATTCCTCTGGCCTTCTGCCTTGGGGCGATGGGTCGGAGTGGGTGGGTCTGATGACAGTTTTTAATCCTTGTGGACCCAATCCCCTCCTTCATGACTCATGAGCCCAATACCATCCATAACCTCATGAGACGAAGCTAAGTTCATTCCTAAGCGCATCGCCAGCTTGGAAACCTGCCTGCATTAATTGCCTGCCACCGAATCCTTTGTTTACGCTCTCAAGCAATAAGAAGGAAAGAAATGAAAACAACCTGCTCCTTTTAAACAAAGTATAATTCTCTTCCTTCGGCTAGCCATGGCACAAACCGTACCGAGATCAGGACCTTAATTAGACCAAGTCCGCTGCCAATCAAGTCTTTCCTTTAGATGCCATTTGATTTGAACTAGCAGCGTTCATGAAAAGCAACAAGGCAAGCCAAGATTATTCCTCCCTTCCGTTCCCCTCCTCCTCCTCCTCCTCCTCCTCCTCCTTCCCCATGTCATACTTCGGAGCCAAGAGATTCCCTTGGCTTCCCTCGATCACCTTTCTTCTTTCCCTCCGGTCTTCCTATCCGTTCTAGTTTCGAGCCACGGAAATTTGGGACACCGACATCGAACGACCCGAACGAAGACACAGGAGCAATCACAAACAACAACCCATCTCCACACACACCTCCTCCTCCTCTCCTCCAACCATGAAGGACTTCGCATCCTGCTTCAGCACGCCGTCGCACGCCGTCAAAGCTCCGATACCTCCTGCTCAGGCGGCGGCCATTCTTCGGTCCTCGAGAACAGGTCGGTCCAGAGCGCCGTCACCTGCCTCTATAGATCCCGGCTCTCCACGCGCAAGGAAGTTCTCATCAGGGTCACCTGGTCCAAGAGCCACGTCGGTCCGGCCTTATGCATCGGCGTCGACGACAACCCTCCCTCCACGACTGGAAGCCTACTTTCATGAATTCACAGCTCTTGAGGAAGAAGAAAGGGAGCGAGTCCTATGCCTTGGGTACCTCTCTCATCGATCTCCGATGGGACATCTCCTCTGCCAAGTACGGGCCAGGGCCCGAGCCTATACATGACTTCTATGTCGTCGTCATCGTGGATGCCCACTTCGGGTTGCTCCTCGGAGACATGAGCAGGGACTACATCGAACGATTCGAGGAGAAGATCCCGATTGCCGAGTTCTCGATGTTTAGTCGGAGAGAGCAAGTCCTCGGGCATTCCCTTCACTCGACCAAGGCTCGGTTTCGCGAGGGCGGGAGGGATCACGAGATAACCATCAGGTGCAAGGAGGATGGTTGGGACTCCAAGGAGTCGGAGCTCTCGGTGTGCATCGACAAGAAGAGGGTGGTGTACGTGAGGAGGTTAAGATGGAACTTTAGAGGGAATCAGACCATATTTATCGATGGAACGCCGGTGGACATGATGTGGGACTTGCACGACTGGTGGTTCAGCAGCCCCTCGGGGGTTACGCCGTCTTCATGTTTCGGACGAGGAGCGCATTGGAGAGCAGGCTATGGCTGGAAGAGGAGATACTGAACAGGGAGCAAGGCACCTCTGCAGGGTTCTCCCTATCGATCCAAGCTTTCAAGAGCTCTTAATTGACGTCTTCTAACTGCTGGCCCGGTTAGCCGTTTACTTCACCCCATGCATGCCGCTTCTTTCACTCTGGTTCCAAAACATTACTCGCTGATTCTTTAGGGATGCTTTGACTCGAATAAGTCGTGAGGAGTTGCTTGTTAAATGGAATTAATTGCAGAAATGCGAATTCTAGGTTCGATTCTGATTTTTTTTTTTTTTTTTTTTTGGCCCTTTGTTTCTTTGTAAATAATATATATATATATATATATATATACTTTCTTATATAGAATCCTGTTTTCTTTTTGGAATACAAGCTAGCTAGCCTTTGTCGACCTTGCTTTTAAGGAATGGTTTTTCCATCGTGGGCGTATGGGAATGAATGAATTTATATGGGTGGAAATACCAAATCCACTTTCTGTTTCTTCTGTTGATTTCCATGATTCGCTTTTGTTCCTTTTTCACTTCAAAGTTTGGTTATCATCTTGGTGGCATCAAAACTGTGTTTAATATATAGTTTTCCTCCGCCTTAACATCACCCTGGAGTCCTCGAGGTTCCTGGACTTGTTTTAGGGAGGAAGTTTCTAACCTCACGAATTAATTGTTGTAGTGTCTTCAATCGAGTCGCAGTGGAGATCGATTTGTTCTCCTAAAAGCAATAGATTGGGATATATATATATATAATGACGAGATTTCGTGGAGACTCGTATTAGGGAATCAAAAATGATAGATTGTTCGAAAGATAAACTTGTAATAATTATAAGGCAGCTGGGTACCTTGGCATTCGAGCCTGAACATCAAACTTCTCTCTCTGCCATATTTTTCAAGATTTTATATATTTCCCTCTCTCTCTCTCTCTCTCTCTCGTCTCTCTCTCTCTCTCTCTCTCTGTGGAGCATGGAAATGCTTACAAGGGGGCAACCGTGAATATGATTCCCCATAATATAGTGCTGGTTGTCCAACTGTAGTTAATCATGCTTTTTTGGTTGTCAATTTTAGTACTAAATTCGCTCTCGTAAAATCTCCTCAAATCTCTCCATCTCATGTACTTGCACTCTTTTCATTTTTATCACCATGTATACGTGCCTAAATGGGAGGTCTGAACTCTGAAATTGTTAGTTTTAGATGAAAAATGTCCCGAGTGATATAGGTCATCAAGTTACATTGACAGATTTGTATGGGTAAAATATAGAAACAATGGAGATTTAATAAGGTTATAAATAATTTGTTTTCCTAAGTCAATAATGTATGGATCATCTCCATGAAAAACTTGTTGACATTCTGGCATGATGTTTTCCAACTAGAGCAAACCATAGGGTGATACCAGGTATACCGTGGAAGGGATCCACAGTCAAAACATTCTCCTTGGGAGGTTTTCTTTCAACTTCTAGCCAATCTCATTTCGAATCTGAATTGCTTGAAATATATGGAAATGAAGGAGCTTTAGCAAAGACCTTTCAAAGGATCATAGGTTCTCTTTGACTTTTCTTTTCTCGGGGGAAATGAATCAGACCACGTATCTCGTCTTATTAACGAGCAGAAGGCTTTTACAGGCAGTCAAGACATAGGCCATATGGGGGGTCCATCATTTTACACTTATGTGCTGAGATCTATTATTGATATGTATTTGGATATAAACAAGAAAGATTCGAGTTTAAGAAGTTACGATGTTTGAAGGAAGAACTGGTGGTACCCTGTTGCCTCAGCTCCAAGAGAGCTACATACAGGGCTTTTATTCTCGGATGCTAGTGGATGCTTATATTCTCGTGTTATCTGACTTTTATGGGCTGCGAAAGAAAGGGTTGATTTGGAACTAAATAACTAGGAACAAATCCTCACCGTAACATAGACAATGTTGCGAAGAAATTATAGCTTCTCTAGAAACAAGAAGAATAAGTCGGCACAGCAGGATTATTATTATTATTATTATTATTATCATCATCATTATTTTGACAAACAACTAAATGATCAAGAAACAGAAAATTAGTGCTATTTGTTTGAGGCAATAAATTTGTCTGAACTAAAAATGTTAGCTCATGTCGAAGCAGTTTAAAAATTTGATAGGTGGATGTAGTTGGGAAGGGGAACCAAGAGACAATGGATATAAAAGGATGTTTATGATGGAGCCTAACCAATACCATAACCAACGAGATATAATTGCACTGTGCTTCATTAGCATTCTTTTATTAATTGGTTTTTACTTTATTGAAAGACTGAAAGGATAACAAGATGTCTAGAAGGTCAGTATGCCTTCATATCGTTCTGGTGGCGATATATATGCTGCATATTGTTACATCGCTGTCATCTTGGAAGCAGAGCGTCGTGGTACTAGGAAGTAATATTTGTCGCATTCTTTGCTGCCTCTTAAGCTAATTTTTAATATTTCATCCTTCTCTTTAGTAAGTTTCCTTCAAAAAAAAATCCTTTTCTTTGGGAAGACTGTCGAATGGACATACGTAAGGTTGTAAAAGCATGATTACAAACCGATAAGATATTCCATGTCAAGTTGTCAACTCTTTCCCTTGACTCGGTCTAACACGCCTACTCTGTTTTTTTTTTTTTTTTAAATGGCAGAAACATGACAATTTTTAAAGAAATATAATAATATCAAGTATGATATGTCCAGCAATGAATTGCATTCACATACGCAACAAATTGTTAGGGGCTGAAAAAATGAGGGCTAGATAGAGTCTGTTTTAGCTATGAACTCATCTTAAGACTTGATCAAATCATCACTGACCTGCTTGCAAAGAGCTTTACTTCTCTGTGAAAGCTGTAAATACTCTTTCCACATGGCAGCGTATAGTGAAGCCCATTGATCGGTGACACTAATTAATAGAGATTAGTATTATAATCATATTTTGAATAAAAATAAGATTGAAAGTGAAGAATGAGACATTGAAATGTGTATATTAATCAACTGGGACACCTTATAATATATCACGGTCCCTTGAATCTTGATGCAATGGATAACAATTTCTATGGTATTGTAGTAGGAAATTGATATAATCATGAAAGAAACATCAGGGAATTGATTAATGAAAAATGTGACGTTTATTGGCCTACACACACACAAAAAAAGAAGAAGAAAAGAAGAAGAAGAAAAGAAGCAACCCAGGATCCAGACAGAAGCTGCTTGCCTTCTTGTATCAGAACGTGGTGGGAGAAAAGGACTGCTTTTAATACTTGCAACAGTTCGACATCCGAACTAAGGTCGGGCCCGGAGAGTTCGCTTCTTTTAGTGATGATGGATCCCAAGTGGAGCTGAACTGAGTTCCTCTTTAGCCCAGGTGGGCCCGAGTAGCTTTGGCCCATGAAAACGGAAGCCACTGTTGTAAGTCGTTCCCTGTTGGCCCACTTAAACCAAACCAAATGGCCCACTTGATTAATTTTCGTGCCAAGGGTTCCAGTTAAGAATGCAATCCTGGAGCAACAGTTTAGGGCTAACGGTCTGCTAATTAATTAACTTGAAACGTGGTGCAAGATAAGAGTCTGATTAGTCATCGGAGTGGAGTGGGTTCGGGCTTACGTCCATGTTTGGACATTGTTGAAGCACGAGATATCCCCACGCCCAACGCCAAATCCCAGGCTTTTCCCTCCGTGGATGGGCACAAATGGCCCAGCATGTACCCAATTACTCTTATCCAAGCAAGCAACCCGCAACGCAAAATTCACGTTTATAATAAAATAGAAAAAATAAAGTAAAATAGCAATTTCCTTCTAATTTTTACTTTTCTATCAGGGTAAATAGTCTATAAAGGAATAAAGAAAGTTAATTGAATATATAAAATCGAGTACAAAAATACGATCTAAAGATAGAAAAATAAGAAAAATGCAGGACACTAATTTCCGTTAGATTTTTACTCTATTTTCGAATAGGGAGGCTTGAACGATGCTTTATTTTGTTTTCTCTCGGTTTTTCTTGATTCCTTCCGAATCAAGTGGGAGGCTTGAAGTAGCTGAATAGGAAAGCTTAGACGATGCTTTACTTTGTTTTCCCGTGGTGTTTCATTGGTTTCTTCCGTCCTTCGGTAGCCTCAATCGGGTGGGAGGTTGGAGTGGACGAATAAGGAAGCTTTAGACAATGGCCAGGGATTTTATGTTAGATATTTATATATCAGCTTTTTCAACAAAAAGAAAAAAAAAAAAAAAAAAAAGAAAAAGAAAAAAAAGAGAAGAGGATGAATATAGGGTAGGGTACGGGTCAGAAACCGTCTCCAGCTTAAAAATCGAAGAAATAAAATTGACGCCCATAGTTTGATCTAAATGAATAGCTGAATCTACCTGAGCTCGACAAACCCGCTTACGTACACGGTACTACGAATCCAAACCCAAACCCGACGCCCATAGTTTTGATCTAATCGGGGAACTTGAACCTGGAAGCTGGCACCGGTAAGAGAGGAGGGTTTCTGAAAATAAGCGACCATCCCTAACGAGAGGTACAACCCACCAAATCTGGCGCCATTACAAGTTGCCCACTGAATGCACCGGTTCTTCTGCATTAAATAAATAAATAAATAAATAGCTCACCGGTACATGGTTGGTGGGGTTGGGTCTTGGCAAACTTTCGTTGTCCAACTCCTCGCCAACCAAACGGTCCATTCCTTGCCAGTGCTCGGTGGGCACTTGTGGTGGATTTTGGAAACTTGTGGATTGTTTCGCCTTGTGGACCCACTTTGGGCTTGTTAGCAGGCCGAGGCCCATCTTGCTGTAATTGTTTTCTGATTGACTTCGAGTTCGAACCTGTGCTAATGTTAACGCGAACTGTAAACGGGGCAGGTTGTCTTCTAGCGTAGCTCCACATCTGCCCGAAGGACCATCATGCCTTTTAATTTCAGATATTCCTACCATCTCTATATAAAGCAAACATTGTTTATTAAAAACTGAGGTATCAGACTACCAGCATCTAATATAATGAAGCGATATCAGCTCTTGTTCGATGTTTGTATTGATTGTGCTTAATAGGAAACTCGCGTACTATAACAAACAATCGTATCGACACAGCATTCTTTCATGTTCTCCCAGACGACAAAGAGAAACCAAAATATGCTTGAAGCGATTATAACATCATAAGAACCGTCGGCGTTGTAATCCGTGGGCCGATAGGCTGGTTGGTTTTGAGTTAAGGCCCATCTTGGCTTGATGTTTGCGATAAATTTTGGGCCCTTGTGAGGGAGGCCAGGACACGATGACGATATTCCAGAAGCATCCGCTTTTATTTTCAGGGCCGGGGAGCGGTAGGGTGATGGTGTATGATGATAAAAACCTCATCTGTCTCTTTTCCGTCGCCGCTCCGATCCCCCGCTATTGCCGTTATCCTCTCTCGCTCTCTTATATTTCGCTCCCCGGCTCCATTAATTCTTGGTACAAGAGACACAACAAGAAGAAAGGGGCCAACGACGATGTCCGCTTACTGTGGAAAATATCACGGTATTCCATATGTCTCCCTTACTCTTTCTTTGTCTGAAAAAGATTTGATTTCTGATGTCGTACTCTTTGGTGATCCGAAAAAAGTTTGATTTTTTTGATGAGATGAATTTTATTATTTCCTGTTGGGCGGACAAAAATTTGATTTTTTCTCGTCTTGGATGAACCTTCTTATTTCTTCTTGGTCTGAGAAGATTAGATTTTTTCCCCTTTTGATGGGATGAATCTTCGAATTTTTCTTGCCCTAATTTTTTTTTAAAATTTTTTTTTACGTTGTTTGTTCTTGGACAAGAAGGGGTTTTATTTTTTAGAGCGTTGTTACTTCTTCTTGGCCTGAAAAGTTATTGTTTTTTTTCGCTTCCCTTCTTTGATGACACGAATATTATTACTTAAAAAATCGGTTCTTTTTTTTTTGGTTTTATGAGCATGAATTTTGGATTTCTTGTATGTTTCTTTTTTTCTTTTTTAATGTTTCGTTGTAGTTTTTGTTTGCGGGTTTTGATTATCGTTTTTTTTTTTTTTTTGGCTGGGTTTTCCCCCTCCCTCCTTAACTCGCTCCAACTATAGGCAAGATCATTATAGAGATTCTATCCAAGATTAAATTGTGTGGTAATTCCGCTTTCCTGGTTTTGTTTACTGGTTTTTCACTCTCTTTAAGTATCTTATCTATGCGTCGTGAAGCTTGTTTTGTTGTTTTTCGTGTTTTATCTAGAATCGTGAAAGAGAACTACGACTTCTGATCTTGATATAGGTTTAAGTTTTTTGAATTTTGATTGCCGGCGCTGATACTGCGTTTGTGTATTATATGTGTTCTAATGAATTTTTGAAGATTAATCTCCTAAAACGCCCTTCTTTCACATGGATTTTCAGCACGGCAATCGGGACTGTGTAGCACAAATATCATCATATACAATGTGGCAAACTATTTCATCAGTTTCAACCTCTATATGTATATGTATTTCACACAGAAGAACTTTTGCTTCTCTTGATGATGAAATTGTATCTAATTAAATAGTGGGACTGAATGTGACTGATGCCGTTAGCTTGTTATAGCAATGGTTCGAAGTATCACTTAAGAGTTTAAGAGCTTGATGTTAACTATTTTTGCACAGCGTCTAGTTACACGGTACATGTCCTATAATGCTTGAAATAATTAAGATGTGGGTAGGCATGGAAACAGGTTGGATATTAACTGACAATATCCATTTCTGTATCCAGTTGGGACTGGATTTGGATAGCAATATTTGGATTCGGTCGATTCGGATCTTGTTAATTTTGCTGGATCCGAGTTTGGATCCGGATATGTGCTAAAAAAATTATCTAAATACTGCTATTATGATTGATCTTGTGTCATTTTAGTTACTCACCAACCATCCAACCATTAAGACAATATTCATTCCTACATTATATTACATCTTATTTTACTTATTTAAAACTTCTTTACATCTTTAAAAATAGAATTTTCATATGTTATTTATTAATTCTATTTATAAAAAATGAATTCTTTTCACTATGATAAAAAATGAAATACATCTATTTTCCCTTATCAAATGTTCAAAAATTTGTTGTTTAAGATATTTAAAAACATCAATATGTATAATGTATTCTTTCATTTATATGTAGTATTTTGTAACTTAGCTATAAAACAGATATTTCTTGATTATTTGTATATTGTATATTTTTATTTTAAAAATTAGTTTCTAATATATTTTAGTACACATTTCAATTCGGCAAATCATCTAGACTTTAGGCCGGTCGGCCTACATATGAGTTTAATAACTATAATTTAGATCCTTACCTCGTTAGCTTCTTGTGCAAAGCTGTTATTGGATTCCATACCCATGCTTCATGGCTTTGTCATTTATGTCAATTTTTATTATTGAGATCTGCTGAAATCCGATTTGTATTTGAATAATATCCAACTTATCTCTCTATTTGAATTGGGAAAATATGGTTATAAGTTATAACTAATATCCAACTTATATTTATATCCATTTAGAATAAATATGGATATGGTTAATATCTGATTCAAATTTGTATCAATTTAGAACAAATATGGATACTAATCTGTTTAATATCTGCCTGTACTGGAATCCACTAAAAATATGGATACAGACATGGATACTATCAATATTCAGTCCATATCCAAGCTGTTTTCCTTCCTTGATGTGCAGCCATCAACAAATGCAATGAAGGTTCTTTAGTATTGCATGCATCTTATTAAAAGAAATATATTATTCCCACTTTAAGTGCATGAGGTAGATAATTCGCCTTTATAATATAGCAAACCAGTAGGTTGATATGCATTTATTTCATGCTGAAGAACAACTAACAACATCATCTCCAAGATCCCCCTTGGAAAAATTGTGGAATCTACAGTGATTTTTTCAAGCCTAAACAAAGGCTTGGAGCACGGTGTTTTTTTGATGTGAAAAAGGCATCTATAGGTTAATTAGACACCCTTAATTCAATGTTCATTTAGATGCGGCAATCAACATTCAAGGAATTTCTTATATCTAGGGTATATGTAATTAATCAAGGAGTTGAATTTTAGTATTTGAGAATAGAAGGATGGTAATTAGTCATCTTGCAGTTTTGTGTGTTCTCTTGATTTTTTTTTTTTGGTACCAGGTATCACCATGCATTTGAAAATTGATTTTTTTTCCTCATCCGAGCAGTTCATGACTGCATTACCTGGATTGTTTTACATGGCTGAGGTATTGATTGCAGAAAATGTGAGAAACAACAATAGTGATACTAAATTCTTGTGGCATTTCTTAGAAAGTGAAGAATCCTGATACATGAAAGTTTCTTTTTTTACAGTCAATCTGTACCTTCAGGTAATAGCGTGCGTGGTGTGGTCTGGCAGCTCTATGGCATCTTGTTTTGGGAAATCTTGTTTACTTATTTGGACATAGAATCTTACATTCTGTCTACAGTTCGTTTATGTGGTTTCATCTAGTCTGCTGTTCATCTTCTTCATCTTTTTGTCTCACATTCTTGTCTTTCTATAATTCTCTTTTCTTTTTTTCTCTATCTGTATTCATTTTTTCTCATTTCTTCTGCTATCTGTCTTGCTCTTTTTCTTCACTAACTATTTTCTCTTTTCTCCTATCTCTTCCTCTGTACCATTTCTGTTTTTTCTCTGCTCCATTTGCTTTCAGCTCTGCTAGAACTTTATCTCAACGGTGCAGGCCTTGTCCATCTGTCTCACATAACCTTTGTTGTTTAGGCAATCGCACTAGGATTGGTCTCAATTTAACAATTCTCAGACAATATCACTGCCCTGATACCATTGAACGATTTTGTCTCTGGAGACATGAACCCTATGTGATTTCTAGCTCTTCTTGGTGCAGCCTTAACAGTTCTTTTTTGCTGCAATGTTGGACCTTGTGCTGCAGATGTTCTCTTGGATGATTCTAGCTTCTGATTTGCTTGATTGTTGGTTTGAACTGCGCTGCTGGTGCTACTTCCCATTCTCGGTGTTTCTTTCCATGTCCCCTCACTTTCTAACAAAGCTGTTTTATGGCCTTAAAACCAAAAGAGGAGTCCTTGATGTGTCGATCAAAATTGAGCTTGAATTGAGGATATCTGAAACCTGATTTGACTAGTCTATCCTTTGGGCTTGCCTTTATCTTAGCCTGTTTAGTACCTGCATAAACACAATCTAGACTTTTCCTTGTTTTCACTTCATCAAATAAAAAATTATGTGTTCTGTGGCCTTCCCAGTACTGTTGTCACAATCAGCCATAGCTTTTCAATATCTGAACCCCAAGTGCGGTTGGCTATATCATGTTGCTGTCATCATGGTAGAAATTGATAAAATATTTATTTGATCATATGCTTGCACAACTTCTTTGAAAGTCTATCTTGTTAAAAACTTTACACCCTGCTTTGTCAATGGAAACTAAAATTTGTTTTTTGACTTTCTGAATATTGTTGTTGTCATTGTATGAGCTGATCTTCAATTTTTCTGTTGAAATATATTGTAAGCTTCTACCTTTCTTTTGTTCAAGACTGATTCTAATTTCCCTTTTCTTGTAGATGAACTTATTGCCAATGCAGCTTACATTGGCACCCCTGGTAGGGGATTCTTGCTGCTGATGAGTCGACTGGCACCATTGGCAAGCGTCTTGCCAGCATCAATGTGGAGAATGTTGAAGCCAATCGTCGTGCTCTACGGGAACTCCTTTTCTGCGCACCAGGTGCTCTGCAGTACCTCAGCGGCGTCATCCTTTTCGAAGAGACCCTCTACCAGAAGACAACTGATGGAAAACCGTTTGTTGAAGTCCTCAAGGAAGGTGGGGTCCTCCCTGGCATCAAGGTAGATAAAGGTACTGTTGAGCTTGCTGGTACTAACGGCGAGACCACGACACAAGGCCATGATGATCTTGGCAAGCGCTGTGCCAAGTACTATGAGGCTGGGGCTCGTTTTGCCAAGTGGCGTGCCGTCCTGAAGATTGGCCCAACCGAGCCATCCCAGCTTGCGATCAATGAGAATGCCAATGGGCTGGCTCGTTATGCCATCATCTGCCAGGAGAATGGCCTTGTTCCAATTGTGGAGCCTGAGATCCTTGTTGATGGGCCCCATGATATCAACCGCTGCGCTGAGGTAACGGAGCGGGTGCTTGCTGCTTGTTACAAGGCATTGAACGATCACCATGTTCTCTTGGAAGGAAGTCTCTTGAAGCCAAACATGGTGACTCCTGGGTCAGACTCGAAGAAGGCTGCTCCCAAGGTAGTGGCTGAGTACACCGTGCGCGCTCTCCTAAGAACTGTCCTGGCAGCTGTTCCAGCCATCGTCTTCCTTTCCGGTGGTCAAAGCGAGGAGGAGGCGACTTTGAACCTGAATGCGATGAACCAGCTTAAGGGGAAGAAGCCATGGTCACTCTCTTTCTCATTTGGCCGTGCACTGCAGCAGAGCACGCTCAAGACATGGGCTGGAAAGGAGGAGAATGTTGAGAAGGCGAGGGCTGCTTTCCTTTCCAGGTGCAAGGCGAATTCAGAGGCTACCCTAGGGGCATACAAGGGAGATGCTGCTAAGGGAGAGGGTGTCTCGGAGAGCCTTCATGTCAAGGACTACAAGTACTGATTTTGGTTCCTCAAGGTTTCTGGTTTGTTGATAAATGACGTTGTTAGAGAGTTGTTTGCCACTACGTTATCTACTTGTCAAGTCTCGTCTGGAACTTATCGGTCTTTTGGTACATCGGCAGGTATGAGTCTTTGAACGCTTGCTTCTCCTGTTTTACACAGTTCAGTTCTCTTTTCCAACTCTAATGGTTTCTTCTGTTTAATGAATTATGTTTTGAATGGAATTATATGCCATGTATGATTTTATATTGTTTACGGAGTCTTGTTGTCATCTGTTTGTCGTCTTTCCGTGATTCGGTGCTGTACTGAAATTGTGCAAGTATATGTTTCTGTTATTTCTAAATCTTTTTAGGAGACTCGAGAAGCTTCTTTCTCTCTGATTGGATCAAGATGTGAAATTTTTCCTTCCCTTTTTTTTCTGGTCTCTTGTTTTCCAATGCCACCTACTCTGAAGGAGGGCTGATCATTCGTGCCTCTTGATTTAGGGTGGAGTCATATCTGAAAACAGCTGGGAGCGCAGAAGAGGAACAGTTATAGCTTATTTGCTGAGGAATCTTGCCGTTGGATCTGGTATGGGCAGCCAATGAATGGTGGCTGTAGGTAGAGAGAGGAGAAGCGTGTGTATGGTGAGGAGATGCGGGTTGAGGGATGATGGTGGCAGGGACCGTGGAGAAGAAGGGAGACGGGAGTCGGTGAGTTAGAAGGATGACGTCAGGAGTGTGCATGCGTATGAAAACGGAAACGCGATTCATGTATATGACATGACAATGCTGTTTGGGTCGAGATTCGTCTGTACGTGCTGCTCGAGATTTTATGTAGGAGAAACGTTTTTGAGAACTTTGTTGGAAGGTAATCGGATTTTAGGCGATCTTGGTATTAGCATCATCGAGGATCTTACCCGACTTCAAGGTTGTAAGCTTCTTCAATCTCTCAATGTCAAGCAAGGGTAAAAACCATCCTAGATATATTGGGTTCTCAAATCTCAAAAACAAGAGGTAGAAACCCTTCTAGATAGATACACGGTTTCTCGAATCTCAAACAAGGGTAAGAATCTCGTGACTTTCGCTCGTTTCCTGGAACAAAATTTCCCTTTGTGGTTGAAACATGGGTAAGAATCTCCTGACTTTCGCTTGTTTCCTAGAACAAAATTCCCCTTGTGGTTGTTGGATGTGATCTTTTAATGATAAAGTTGAAAGACCATTAACATGGGATATTTTTTTTAAAAATAAATATAAAAAAAATAATTATGAAATAGGTTTTTAAATAATATTTATCAAAAAATATAGATATGTGGTACTAGATGGTGACGTGGTCAAGAAAAAATGCCTTTCGGAAAGTTGAATTCGAAAATGCCTTTTGAAAAGATGATTTCAGGTGATACGTGGCGAGTTTTAGGATACGTTGCATTTACGGAACACGTGGCATGCTCAACGTCGATGTAGTCAGGAGAACATTTTTTGGAAAGATGATTTCTCTATGAAAAATGTCTTTCGAAATGACGATTTCAGGCCCGGTCGTATGCTGGTCTTTTTTTTTTTTCGTTTGTTCTTTGTTTTATTTTTCGTCCTTGATCTCGTGGCCTCGATCCATCGCTTCGATCTCGTGGACCTGTGTTTTTCATCTCGTGGCTTCGATCGCGAGCGTCCATCGCTGTTCCTGGTTCCAGTGAAGCTTTTTTTTTTTTCCATCGCTATTTCGATTCTTTTTTCTTGCTGGCCCATCTTTACTGGTTCTACGGTGGCTCTGTCCCATTGTGATCTATTTTATAAGGTATTGTTCTCTATTCTCGATCTATCAAATATTTTTTAAATTTTATTTTTTTTAATTTGTGGTTATGTTTTCTTGTCCATATATGGCTTCTAGTTCATGTGCGATCTATTTTTATTGTTATAAAAAATATTTCATCATCCCATCCGGTCAGTGAAAGTAATTTTTTTTAAAATTTAAAGTTGATTGAATGTTTAAATTTAATTTTGTAGAGCTTAATTTAAGTTTAAGAATTTACTATTTAGGTATGCTGTTATTTTTTTTAATTAATTTATTCTATATTTATTATTGGGTAATTACATTATTACCGTTTATATTATGAAATAATTTTAAAAAATCAATTTATGTATAGTTAAATTAATATTTTAATTGTAAAAATTGATAAAACAATATTAAGATTTGAGGGATAATTAGGATAATTAATTTATGTAGTAATTAAAATTAAAAAAGATAGGTCATATAATTTATGTAGAATATGAAATTATTATAATTTTATGAATGTACATCTAAATTTTAAGATATTTAAATTTCAGTAAATTATTTTGTGAATGTAAATAATTATTAAAATTATTTTGTTATGAGTTAATAGTTAAATTGATTTTTTTATTATAGAATGAAATTAATTAAAGTTTAATTATAAATAATTATTTAATGAAATGGAAGTAATATAGTAATAAGTTGTTAATTATAATTTACAATTAATTGATATGTTCAATATAAATTAATTATGATGTTAATAAACTTTTACAAATAATAATTTTTATAGCATGTAAATAATGAAATAATGAAAAATAAGTTTATTATGCTCTATAGAAAATTAATAATTATTATAAAAGTTTTTAACATATATAAGTTTGTAGTTATAGTTTTTTTATTTTAAGATATGCAGCATGAATATTTATAGCATATAATATATAAAAATTGGTATCATTGATGTAATTATATTTGAAAAAAAAATTTAGGTTAATCGTTCGAATTTTTATATATATTTTATAAAATTTGTATTGCATTGAACCGTAGATCGTCAATTGCTTAATATGCATATTCTGTAGTATCAATACATTTTTATAAATTTATACGGATCTGAGATTATATATTAATCAATTGATTATCCAAGTTGGATAGTTTAGGAATTACAAATAATTTGCAGGTAGCTTACAGTAATCAAACAATGTGCAAAGAATTCGAATGAAATTTTGAGCATCATTTTCTTTTTGTTCTTCGCATACATAAATATTTGTATGCGGATAACTAAGGAGAAATGCTGCCGAAATTTCGTTTGGTCTTCTTTGCACACCGTTTGATTACTATAAGTTGACCTGTAAAATTAATGCAATTCCTGAATGGGATAGGACCTATATCCTAGTAGTTGGTGATAGGATGCATGCATTTATCTTTTAAGTCATAATAATCTTCGTACGATGATAATAAATTAAAATATATTGTAATTTATATGTTTGTGTTTAATAAAATAAATATTTATTTAATTTCATTGTTATATAATTTATTTAATAAATGGTTTTTTAATGATGTCGATATAAATTTTGGAAAGGTTATCTATAAACGTGTTTTCTTAATTGAACATGTAGGGCATAATGGGAAGAAATAATCACAGCATTATGTTACATTAATGGTTCTATGATTAATGGTTCAAATGGGATTGAGTATAAACATGGACCGAAAAAGGCAATTAGAATTAATTCTGGTATGACATTTCAAGAGTTAGAGAACAAAATATGTAGAGTTCTCCATATTAACAGAACTGGAAAGAAAGTATTGATTATCTATAGATATCAAAATTATCCGACCGACATTTGTAAAGTATGAACATGTTCCATTAATCGATAATGAAGACATGGAGATAATGTTTTCAACTATCAATTCACATCCATGTATATCGGGTGCAGAGTTGTATATAGATATCCAAACATTGAATCTCCTGAACCTGATCGTGATAGGATAATTATGAAGAAGCTGTTTGAAATATAGTAATGACTCATGTAACTGAAATGGTTATTTTGTGCAGTACTCCGAATATTGTAGATAATAATGTGAAAAATATTGGTACAGTTTTTACTGTAGATCCTATGTATGGTGGACAGTACTGTACCATAAAGTAATATTAGAGAAGTATCAGTATATACAGCTACTGATGATACGGTGATGTCGATAATCAACTTTTTAATGAAAATGATGACGAAACTGAACATGATTTAGCTGATAAGGTAACGAAGCCGGTACTTCACACCCAGTACGTAGTCCAAAGGATACTACTGTTCCAAACTATCTTTATTTGAAGCTCCATCTAGAACATTCACTGAAGTTGATAGGAATGCTGTAAAACATGTCAATGTATTCCTCATTACAAGAACAACATGTTATATGGCAAAGGGATGAGGAACTACGTAAAGGACTCCACTTTTCAGATAAGGCAAAATTACAGACTGCGGTAAAGTAATATTCTATTGAAAGACATCATGAATTCAAGGTTATTGAGTCAAATCCAAATCTATGGCATGTGACATGTAAGAGCAGAGATTATGGCTGTCAGTGGATGATGAGAGCTATTAACGTCATGATTTTTTTGAGATCTCATGATATACCGGTCCTCATATATGCCTATCTATAATGATGTCTCAGGATCATTCTGGTCTGGACTCCATATTAATTGCTAATGAAATTCGGGACCTGGTTAAAGAAATTCCTACCATTACTGTTGCTGGACTTGGTGCAGTCATAAATAACAAATACAACTATACACCAAGTTACAAAAAATTATGGGATGCCAAACAGAAGGCGAGCGATGTTATTCGGAGATTGGGATATGTCATATCAATTGCTTCCGAAATTGTTGCATATTGTACAAGCATTTAATCCAGGTTCCTGGGTAAAATTTATCAGCATTCCAACTGGTATACCAAATTGTACTTAGTTTGATCATGTATTCTGGGCCTTTGCACCCTCGATTGCAGGGATTAAGCACTGTCATCCGGTCATAAGTGTCGATGCTACTTTCATTTATGAAAAGTATAAGAAAAAGTTATTGATTGCAACTGCTATATAGAGAAATAATCAGATCTTTCCACTTGCATTGGCATTGTCGATGAAGAGTCGGCGGATACCTGGGATTGGTTCTTAGCTTGCATCTGAAGTTTTGTTACATCATGCTAGGAAATTTGTCTAATTTCGATCGACATGCTGGTATACTTGCTACAGTGCAGAAGAGTATCTGGGTTGGTAGCCAACGAATGCTTATCATGTATATTGCCTCCGTCACGTGGCAAGTAACTTCAACTCAAGATTTCATGATTCCAAACTAAGAGATGTGGTGAAAAGAGCTGGAATGTAAATGCAGCCTAGAAAATTTCATAAATATATGACAAACATCAAGAAATTTAATCTAGAAGCCGTTCAATGGTTGAATAAATTTATTTTAGCAAAATAGACACGTTCACATGATGACGGATGACGGTATGGGATGATGACAACTAATATATCTGAGTGTTTCAATGGAGTTTTAAAAAATGCTCGATTTCTTTCCCAACAGCATTGGTACAGTTGACTTTCTTTTGGCTTGTGTCATACTTGAAGGTTGACGTGCCCAAGCAATAGAAGCAATGGAAAGAAATGAAAGGTCCTTTTGTCATGGGACTGTCATCTCTAAGCAAGCCAAAGCGACATCGCATACCATTACAGGGTTCGATAGAGCAAGTGGCTTGTTCCAAGTCCAAACTGCTAGACGTGGACCGAACATGAACAGGGATAACAATACATAGTACCTACTATCTTTAGTATCATTGAAAATATATTATTATATTGTGTATATGCCGAATTATGGTTTTTTATAGTGTAGGTTGTTCATCTTTCCTGGCAGACATATACGTGTTAGAAATGACAGTGTTTCATTTACTTTGTTCTCACGTCATGGCTGCTTGTGCACATGTTGCCATTGATTTTTATAGATACATTGATCGCTGCTATACATTACATGATTATCATCAAATTGTACAAATTTGTACCCAATTCAACCAATTCTCGTGAAGAATATTGGCCCTAGCAAAGTGAACATGGATGGTATCATTATACCTGATAGAAATAGGCTGCGACAGAAAGGTAGGCCATGATCCACGAGGATTAGAAATGATAGGATATCAGAGAAGCTAGCAACAGACGCAAGTATACAATCTGTAAAGAAGAAAGGCATGATAGACGATCATGTCCAAGACTTCTACAAGCAGATTAGTTAAATTATATCAGTCATATTTTACAGATGTTTTAAGGTATATCAGTTATTTCTGTTATTTATGCTATGTTTATTTATTGATCGTTGTCAAACTTATACCAATATTTCCCACGTTTAAATTTTATTAATGTCTCCTTACAGGAATTGCTTGTTGCTCCAGGAGTCCTAGACCATGTTCACAGTTCATGTCATTGTTTTGTATTTTATTTGATGGATTGTAATATATGGATATAGTTTGTGTTTTATTGTTGATGTTTATACCTTGTATATGGATTGATGTTATTAATGTTTACATATAATTTTATATTAAATGGTCTTTGTGACTGCTAATTTCATTTTGTTTGAGTTATTGAATGTCACAGTATGGATCCCGGTCCTACAGACAGTAGTGTACTACACGATCAGCCTTCACATAGATCAGGTTTAGTATGGGAGGGACAGGATTCTGCTACTTTTCACTGTCGACGTCAAGAGATGGTTATGCACAGATCGATACCGCTCGATTGCGTATTGTGCCTTTGCTGATACTGTCCGGATTTTATGGTCTAGCACGTATCGAATTTATTAGATTAGACTAGCATTTGATTAGTGCTCTCGTCGAGCGGTGGCATCCAGAGAAGCATACCTTTCATTTTTCCCATGAAGAGATCACCATCATCCTACAGGATGTTGCTATTCAGCTAGGTTCGCCAGTCGATGGTCTATCGGTGACGGGTACTACATGGATAGACTGGGGATAGATTTGTTATGATTTATTGGGTCGTCCCACCACACGATAGACTTCATGGATCTAAATTGAGTTTGGTATGGCTTATCGAGCATTTCTAGGATTTAGCATTTGATGCCGATGAGATAGCCATACAGCGCTATGCTCGAGCATATATTTTACAGTTTATGGGTGGGTGCCATTTTATGGATAAATCTGGGAACATGATGCATCTCTTATTCTACCTATATTAGAGGATTTCGAGATGGCTGGACAGTATAGTTGGGGTAGCGTGGACTCGCATGGTTGTATAAAGAGATGTGTAGGGCGAGCCACAAAGATGCTAGTGATATTGCTGGTCCTCTGTTGCTACTACAACCGTGGTCATAGGATAGAGTTCCGCTTCTTGCAACCCACAGATTACTTCGACAGGCTCCAAATCCGATGATTGATCTTGATGATGGTGGAGCCGGTTTATCACATGGACCATTAGGGATGAGGTGAGTTTAGCATTTACATAATATTTTATGCAGTGTACGATATGTACTGTTTTATTTAATAAATTAATTAATTTATTTTGTAGATGGAGAGACGATTTTTTTTATGACATGGGTACTACACACGTCGTCTCTTCGTATCGTTATTTACTTGATCGCTTGCTACCTGATCAGGTAATGAATATTGATTTTTTTCGTAATGATTGACTAGTTTTATATATTCTTGTGTAATAAATTATATTTTAAATTACTTATACACAGGTGATATGGCAGCCATATACTGCCACTATACTTGGAGAGTTACCAGATTACTGTCTATAGGGTCAGGAGATCTGGTGTACTCGAGTGCCATTAGTTTGTTTTTATATAGTAGAGTGGCATTATCTGATAGAGTGATGTGGCAGTTTGGGATGCGACAGGTCGTGCCAGATCGGATTCCTACGATGTCCGCACTGCATCATATTGATATGAGGGGACGATTCGATCAGGATTGGTCCGCCACTTATCTGGAGTACATTCGGTTATGATGAGTCGACCTGATTATATTATACATGGTGAATCCATTCGATGTTTCATGGATTATCACGATCCTTATATGTAGTGGTACCACCGGATCACTTGTCGATTCATCAGTCGCAATGGTGCGGTGTATGATTACATGGTAAGTAATTTAAATTTAATTATTTAATAAAATCTAAGTTTAAATTCCATCAAACTAATTATTATATTTTTTTTACTTACAGGGCACTAGCATCGCGATGATACCTCAGCTTGCCCTGCCAGGTTCCACCGCAATGTCCTCCCAGACTATACAGGACGTGTCATTCCACCCTCCATATTATCGGCGAGCATGTACGGGTTCGCTACATGAGTTTTATCAACAGGGCGACAAGGAGGACGAGACTCCTTCACCTTATCCGTATGCATCTTCATCGGGAGTACCTCCGCCAGCTCAGCACAAACGAGGTACCTGACGACGTAGTACCTCTCCATATCCGATGCCCGAGTTGGCATCCGTTGAGGATGTGGCAGCACACTTTGATTATATTGCTGCACCGGATTCCATGGGTTGGCAAGCATGATTATTTCGGACCTGGAGGACACTTCTTTGGTGAAAGATTGTCAGATCACATATATGCATCACACGACGTAGAGCATGCTGCACAGCACGCATCACACGACGTAGAGCATGAGACAGAGCAGTAGCCACCTCCGATCCTCGTCGTACATAGCCTGCACGCACGAAGAGATGGCCGCCATGTGGGACCTAAGTGTATTTTTTATAGTTATGCATTGTATGTAACAAAATCGTATTATGAAAGGTAATAACTGTTCTGGTTCCATAGTGCTTTAGAGAATCATTTATTTGCTTAATTAAATTCAAAAATATAAATAATAAAATAAAATTTATGAAAAATAATAAAAATAGTTGTATTTTAGGGTATATAGGGTTTAGTTTTTAGGGTTTATATGATTTTTAGGTTTACGGTACCGGTTGTAAGTTGGCCGGACTCCCATCGATCCGATCGCCAGGGTCTGATCACCGGTCCGACCGTCGATCCTGCTACCTATTCGATCCCCAGTCCTGCCATCCTTTCGACCGTCGGTCTGGTCATCAGGGTTCGGCCACCAGGATCCGGCCATTAGAATTTTTTTTAAAATTATTTTATTAATTTTTTAATTTTTTAATTAAATTTTAATGAAAGAAAAATATTATTTGATGAAAAATTATTAATTTTAAAAGTTTTTTTTAAAATTTTTTATATTTTTATTAAATTTAATTAAAGAAATAAAATGAAGAAGCATATATTAATTATTTAATAATAAATTATTTTTCATTTAATATATTAATTATTTAATAATAAAAATAATATTTTCTTCATTGAAATCGTCTTCTGGAAAGACGTGGCCGGGACACCATCAATCCGGTCGTCAGGGTCCGACAATCGATCCTGCCATCGTTTCTATCACCGGTCTGGCCACCAGGGTCCGGCCCTCGGTCCGACTGTCGGTCCGGCTACCAGGATCCGGCCACCAGTCCAGCTACCGATCCGGCCACCAGGATGCGGCCACCACCAGTCCTGCCACCTTAAATTCTTTTAATATTTTTATATTTTTTATTACATTTTGATACCGAAAATGATTTATTTTATTAATTTTAAAAGTTTTTTTTTATTAATTTTTTAATTAAATTTTAATGAAAAATTTAACAAATTAATTATTTAATAAATATTTAAATAATTTTTTCCAGCAGAATCATCTTTTCGAAAGATGTTTTGAACCCGGCCGAAATTGTTTTTTCAAAAGACGTTTTCATCCAAGTAAATTTTATCCCCGATTCTAACACCTACTTTGATAATATTTAATCTAGCACCTATTTTCGTAATTATGTTTTTAAAAAATATTATTTAAAAAAAAATCCATTTAACATGCATGGCTTTTAATAGTAACATGGGACGTATGAAGCAACCGGAGGTGCCTGCAGCGGGGGGTCGCAGGGGACCGTACTTCGGATGGGACCGAACCAAAGGGTGGGCAACTCGATAGGATGTATAAAATTTCATGGAAGGGCATCAAGAATCTGATGCGAAGCTAGAACGACACCAAAATAAAATTCAGAAAATAACTCTAAAATAGTAGGATCAGGAGAGAACAGAAGTTAGAAAACCATCTAAGGAACGAACAATCACCAAGAGGACAAACACCTGACCACAACAGAATCACCAAACTTGCTCATTACAGTAGAACACGATTAAATGAGAACGCAACATCGATCGGATGAACACAAAACTACCACGAACTTTCCGGATCATGAAACCCCCCTCAACAATCTTAGAATATATATATATATGTTCCTTTCAAGCCGAAGGCTTGACGAGAATTGGTGGAAAATCAAATAACAAGACCTTATCGATGGCTGCAGTGAATTTTTCCGCGTACTCGAGGTGGCTGGGATGGTTGGTATAAGCGACCAGGTCATTGTGGCTTCTAAATGTCAGCAAGAACATGTGAGTGAAGCCTTGCGTGATGGTGTCCTCGCTCAGCACATTCCGTCCCCTGCATGAGAATGGATAATCTTTTGGTTGAAGCACCAATGTTAACTCATCACTGACTGGATAATCTTTTGAATTAAAAAGGCCCGAAACCATCACCACTCTGATTCATGTCCGCACGAATAGGTGAAGTGAAAGGGCCCAGATCTATGCATTATTCCCATCGGATCTTGTGGGGAATATTTGTGGGTCAGCATAAAATGATCAAGCGAAAACACTTCTTGCGACTCTGCTGGGTGGGAAATTAGCAAGCCTTCACAAAGTTATGATGAAAATCTTTATATATAAATGAAGAAGAATCCACGTTCCTTGATCGAGATAAAACTCTCTGGTTATGATGTGTACAATTAATGCACACACATTGTGCTTGTTTTGAAGAGTATTTACTTTTAGTTTCCCTCGATCCTAGATCATTGCCTCGATCGATACTAGTTCGCCTCTATACTTGTAGTTTGCCTAGACCATAGGAATCATCGAAAAAAAAAAAAAAAAAAAGAAGATAATATTTTAGGAACCAGAATGGAAAACAGGAGCAAGGATCGGTAATACCATTCGAATGATTTAACGGTGTCCATTTCAGCAACGAGATTTTGCATCCCTTCCATCAGCTTCTCCACCACGACGCCATCCTTGAACTTCACCAGAACCAAATGCTTGAAGTCTCCCATCGGTCGATCGATGGCTCAGGCGGTAGCAAAAGTGGGAGCAATGGTTTTCTTGCCAAGGTCGGGGTTAAGGCTGTCAACATTTATGAGTTCATTCATGGACCATTGTCAGAAGCAACCACTCCTTCTCCAACAATATCTTCCAAAATATTCCATGTACCCCACAGGGCTTAACTTCAGGGATCCCACCACCATGAGTTCATCAAAAATTTCTTCGATGAAGAGATGGAAGTTTTCTTCGATGAGCTGGCTAGATCATGAAGTTTTTTTTTAATATGCTTTTAGAGTGTACCATCATCACATGACCATCCCTTTCTTTCCTCCTGTCTTATCTCAAGGGCTCCAAATTACATGCTCGTGACCGAGCAAGGGTGATCATGCATATGATTCTCTTCTTCTTTTAACTCCGGCAGTTGTCAGGACCATATTACATGCGTGCATGGGATAAGTTGTACAAGCTACTGTGCAATACTCTAGGTAAGTCGAGCAAGACTCATGAACATTTATACGGTGTTTGGTTTGTAATTAACCAGGATGGATGGCCATATTCCTCCAAAAAATATTTGGTTCATGAGCGAAAACAAAATTCGAATCCTCGAAAATTAATCAGCATTAATTATTTGTTTAAAAAGGATAATTTCCCTCGTATCTTAAAATCGAAATCGAAATGAAACTCCCTTCGTTCGAATGATCAGGATGGAAATCACCAATTCTCCTTCTCATTCTAGGCCCCGCTCTCTCCAACCAAACACACCCAATGGAGGGAGCCAAATAGTTAACGGCCGTAAGTATTATAAAATTACACCAGTCATTCAAAGATTAGCATGATGACTTGCTTCACAATTAGCGTAAATTCACCGGGAAAGTCCGCATAGCTGAAGTACGGACAAAGGACCAGAGCACATGGTTGCTCTTCAGACGGACGTGAAGGCATGCTCAGACTAAGAGCCACCGACTTTAAAATGATTCACGTGCAGCGTCAGAAGGCAGGTGAGGTGAAGAATTTTGCAGCCTTGGCCATCAAAGCTTGAAGGGATCTCGAAGGAACCACGATCTACGTTTGCAGTCATATTTCAAAGATAACGCAAATCTACCGGTTCCTGTCACTGGAAAAAAAAAAAAAAAAAAAAAAAAAAAAAAAAAAGAGAGACACGTTTAGCGAGGGCAATTGATGTACTGAAACTCTGAAAGAGACACTGCACGTCGAAACAAGGCACCACCAGAAAAATCACATTCTGGATTTTCGTTCTATGGAAGAACAAATAATTTGGCATAGAAACTGGGGTCGATTCCACCAATACTTGATGAGATTTCATCATTTGTACATCAAGCCCAAAAGCAAAGGGACAATCAAGTACGGCGAAACAGGTTGTTGCAATATGAAGTTAGTTTCTATGGATTATAAGAAATGTATAACAAAATAAATTGATGAAGTGATTATCCTGAATTATTGTATTACCCCTCGTGTCAAGTGCACAACCAAAAAAAAAAAAAAAAAAAAAAAAAGAAGACAGAATGATGTTTATTCTACTGGAGCTTTTGTAAGCGAGATGATCTTAGTATAATTTGTAAATTAATGATGATCGAAAACATGGATCCTCAAGTGCTGTTTGCCGAAAATATCATATTTCAGGAGGAGGAGAAGTTTAAGAGGAGAAACAACCTTTTTCAACTTAACTTTTAGGAACGACATATTTCTTTCATGACATAATTTGCTTTATTCTAAAGAGGCAATGATTTGCGTTGCCAAACTGCCTCATTTGCTAAAATTTATAATAAGAATAAAACGCATAAATAGCTTTTTTTTCCAAATATCATTATGAATGAAAATTATTTTTAAGTGCATGTAAATCTTCAATTCCACTGATAGCAATAATTATGATTTTTTTTGTAAAATTTTTGGACAAATTGTCGGGCATGGAGCATTCTCGACGACTTATCAAAGAGACACGGTAGACATGATGCATAAACTGCCAGTTATTTGGTGGATTAAATATCATAAATTTTAAAGTTTCTAAACTTTTCATTAAAAAAAAAAAAAAAAACTTTTGCAGTGATAAGAGAAGGGATAGGACTGAAATAGATCGGATACTAAAATATTCATATTCATATTATTTTATCTAATAAATATAGATATGGATGCGAATATTAATCGGATATAAAATTATATTTATTTTAAACGGATATGGATTCGAACCGGCTACTGAAAATATGGATATAAATGAGATGATTAAATTTGATGACTATAAAACCACAAATATTACTAAATGGATGATAAACCAAGTTAATAACATATTAACATCATTATTTATTTTTTTAAAAAAATCATGAATGTTATATAAAATTAAAAATAAAAATATAATCGGATATTCGAATATGGATTAAATAGTTATCTATCTATATCCATATTCATTTTTCTTTGACGAATATGAATACATATATTAGTTAGATGCTCAAATTCTATCCACATCTGGATAAATTCTGATATGAAAATAGATTTGAACGGATATTATCTAATCCACTTTCATTCCTACGAGGAGAAATCTAACTTCTCTTGCTAATATTGGAATTTTTGTAATGGTGCTATTCTTAATAATATTATATAAATATAAATGATCAAGAAAGTTTTTAAAGAAAAAATAAAAAATAAACTTTAATATTTATATTTTTGATTTATATGTAACCTTAAATAGAAACTCATGTGCTATCGGTGAAGAGGACGACCTTTAACCTAGGACCCACGTGCCCCAAATTCTTACCCTAAAATCACCGCCCCAAAGAATCATAAGTCACGTAAGCCTGAATGATACACCATGGCTAAAGGGAAAATTAATCCCTACAATACACAATGCACCGATACGTGCACCGAACCAATCATCTAATTTCTTTGTTACGGGCCAATCATCATCGAGATAAGTGCATGATGAATGAATTTCATGAAAAAAGGAAATGATGTGATTAGGCTGTTGCACGGCTATATGATGGCACGGTGTAGGTATAATTTTTCGTGATCGAGATCGTGGTCAACAGGATCATTCCCTCTCTAATATTTAAGGTGCAGGGAGGGGCTAGGCGTTCCCTCTCTATTCATGCATCAGCTCCTATCTCTGTAAATTAAAACACCAACTCTAGCCAGATTAAATCTGGAGCCAAGAGGCTTCGTCATGCGATGAGGGATACATTATCACGGATTCGCTGTCTTACCATCCAGGTGTGAAGTTGAGAGAATCCGAAACCGACGGAAAAGGTGGTGGCATAATGGCTAATTATATTATATGCTTCTCGTGTTGTTCGGACTGCTTTCATAGGATGGCCTGGCGCTTGTTAGCGTAGAATTTTTCATATAATACTCTGCACCTAGATTATCTTGAATAAATAATAATCCTCCCTTTTTTATGAAAAAAATATTAATCCTCTCAGAACCTTCAATTTTGTGAAATAAATCCATCAAAATACGATCTTTGTTGTTTTTTCAGGTGGTGGTCGCCGTTTGATCCATATGGACCGGATGCTTGGCTTGCAAATGAGAAGGATGGTGATATATTCCACCCGTTGGGCAGGGTTATTAAATTTGTTGAACGAAAGAAAAAAAAAAAAAAAGAAGCAATGGCTGGTGATTAAGGATCTCCAATTTTCTTTCTTTCTTTCTTTTTGTTAAAGGCAAAAGGTTTAGATCGGAGAACATTTCAGCATCTAGCAACCAGCGTCGCTTTCTACTAGTCCAGTAGTGGTTTCGAGATGAGAGGAAGGTGTTGAGTGTCATACTTTGAGTACAGGCTCTAACGGAACATGCTTGTTCTGCCCTTAATCTTCGGTTAAATCTTTAACGGGATAGAAAGAAAGATGCTATCTCCCTCATCGTTTTGGATCTTATTCTTTTGGATATATCTTTAATGAAAAAAGATGCTTGTCTCCTTTTCTTATCGTGAAATCTTATTCTTTGGATCAATCTTAAATGAACAGAAAAGAAAATTATCGCATCCTATCTCTTCATGGAATCTTCTACTTTGGGACCGATCTTTAATGAGATGAAAAGGAAATGCCCATCAGCTCCCACAGCACATACTGCAGTCAGGGACGATTATCAAAAGTGGGTATCTGACCGTACTACGGTGCGGTGCATTATGTTGGCGGCTATGAACGACGAGTTCAGTCATAGATTCGCGGAGGCCCGGCCGGAGGAAATCCTTCAAAAGTTGAAGGAATTTTTTGGTATCTCAGACGACGTTGAAAGGTACAGAATTTTCTCTACCATCTTCAACGCTTGAATGACTGAGGGATCCTCGGTCACTGATCATGTATTGTACATGATCGAGATGATCGAGCGCCTGGCCAAACTCGGATATCCTTTCCACAAGCAGCTTGGGAAGGATGCGATTTTGAATTCTTTGCCTCCTTCATACTTACCTTTTCTAAATCACTATAGATTGACAAGGCATGTAGTCAACTACCATGGGTTGATGGGGTTGCTGCAGACTTATGAAAAGGATTACCAGCTCCAAAAGAGCTTGGTGAATTTAGTGAGAGGCGGTGCGACAAGGCATCGTCCCTTTAGAAAGGGAAGAAAAATAAGAATAAAAGTAAAATGGTGCAAAGTACTGGACCCAGTCAGGCTAAGAAGAGGGCTGACCAGAGTCAGGCAGAATGCTTCTACTGCAAGAAGCCGGGTCATTGGAAGAGGATTATTCTGCTTACCTAGCTACACTTGACCCGAACAGGCCAAAGAAGAAAAAGCAGCAAAAAGTTGCTAGACAAGGTATTTATATGATAAATCCTTGTTATTTTTCTATTTGTGATACTACTAACTGGGTATTGGATACTGGTAGTCCTTACCACATTTGTAATACGTTGCAGGGACTACAAGTTAGTAGAAGATTCGAGAATGGTGAGAGATTTCTGAACATGGGGAATGGAAGTCAAGCTCCAGTCCTGGCATTGGGAGTTGTCAATCTATTTTTCGAGTCTTGTAAAGTTATTCTTAGTGATTGTCACTATTGTCTATCATTCCTTGTAAATATCATCTCTGTAGGCCAGTTGACCGGTAATGGTTATGAACTATTAATCAATAGTGATTTTTGCAAATTCATTATGAATGATATTGTGGTTATGACTGGACATATTAAGAATGGCATTTACGTTTATCACAGCCTGTTGGTGTAATGTACATTTCATGCAAACGCCCTAGATTAGATAATGTCAGTGATACTTATCTCTGGCACTGTAGGCTAGGTCATATAAACAAGAATAGAATCAACAGGTTAGTGGGAGAAGGTCTCATAAACGTTAGTGATTGTGAATCACTGCCGACCTGTAAATCTTGTTTACTTGTAAGATGACCAAGTCACCTTTTACTGGAAAAGGTGTACGAGCCGATGACATCTTGTGTCTAGTACATACTGATATATGGGATCAATGAATGTCGATGCCAAAGATGGGTATAAATATTTCATTACGTTTACAGATGACCTCTCAAGGTACGGTTATGTCTTTTTGATGAGACATAAATCTGAATCGTTTGAAATGTTTTAAACGGTATCGTAATGAAGTTGAAAAAAACCAGGAAGCTTATTAAAACCCTTCGATCAGATCGAGGTGGTGAATATGTTTCTGGGGAGTTTTGACCTATCTTGAAGAGAATGTGATTCTCTTTCAATGGACACCTCCTAGGACGCCCCAATTAAATGGTGTGTCTAAAAGGAGGAATCGGACTCTGTTGGACATGGTCCGGTCCATGATGGGGTTTGCAACTCTATCAACTTCCTTTGGGGGTATGCTTTGGAGTCAGCATGCTATCTTCTAAATAGAGTTCCGAGTAAGTCTGTTAACAAAACTCCATATGAGATATGGAATGGGCGTAAGCCGACTCTTTCACACCTTCGGGTTTGGGGGTGTCCGGCTTATGTCAAGCATTTGGAGATAGATAAACTTGGACCTAGGTCTGACAGGTGCCTCTTTGTTGGGTATCCTAAAGAGTCTAAGGGTTATTTCTTCTATATGCCTGGGAAACAAAAGTTGTTCGTCAATCTTAGAGCTACCTTTTTGGAAAGGGAGTACCTTACTGAAGGTGCTCAAGTTGCCAGGGTTGAGCTTACTGAAGTTCAACAGATAGAAGAACCAAATCACTCAAGGACTGCTACAGAACCCGTTATGATAAGATCAAACCCTAAGCCTATTGACCAGTCATTAAGGAGATCCGGAGAGTACCGCGTTAACCGGACAGATACTATAGTTTTCTGGTCCGGGATGGTGATCCCGTTGAGCTCGATGAGAACAACGAGGATCCGATCACCTATATGGACGCGATGCAGAGGTTTGATTATGAGTTGTGGCTGGGAGCCATGAAATCCAAAATGGAGTCCATGGAAATCAACAAAGTATGGACTTTGGTTGATCCACCTGAAGGGGTAAAACCCATTGGGTGCAAATGGATCTTCAAAAGGAAACGGGGCGCAGATGGATAGGTAGAGACCTATAAAGCCCGTCTGGTTGCCAAGGGTTATCGTCAACGTTATGGTATCGACTATGACGAGACATTTTCTCCTGTGGCAATGCTCAAGTCCATTCGGATTATGCTTGCCTTGGCTACATATCTGGACTATGAAATATGGCAAATGGATGTCTGAACAGCTTTCCTAAATGGTGAGCTAGATGAGGAGGTGTATATGATTCAACCTGAAGGGTTCACATCCACAGATGAGTCAAAGGTATGTAAGCTTAGTGGGTCCATCTATGGACTAAAGCAGGCGTCTCGAAGTTGGAACATGCATTTTGATAAGTGTATCAAGACATATGGTTTTGTTAGGAATAAAGAAGAACCCTGCATATATAAGTGGGCAAATGGTTCTTTAGTTGTATTTCTTGTACTGTATGTGGATGACATTCTCTTAATCGGGAATGACATCCCTGCATTGGGAATAAAGGTCTGGTTGTCGTCCCAGTTTTCTATGAAAGACTTAGGTGAGGCTTCTTTCATACTAGGTATGAAGATCTATAGGGATAGATCAAGGAAGCTTCTGGGTTTGTCCCAGTCTACGTACATTGATACCGTGCTGAAAAGGTTCAGCATGGAGAATTTCAAGAAAGGCTATCTTCCGATAGGCCATGGAATTTCTCTTTCCAAGAAGGATTGTCCGACACTCCTGAGGAAAGAGAGCATATGAGTAGGATTCCTTATGCTTCGGCAATAGGGTCCATCATGTACGCCATGATATGTACTAGACCAGACGTGGCATACTCATTAGGAGTAGTGAGTCGATACCAGTCTAACCCAGGTGAAGCACACTGGAAGGTTGCAAAGACCATCCTGAAGTATTTGCGAAATACCAAGGACCAGTGGCTTCTTTTTGGAGGACCTGACTTGAAATTTATGGGGTACACTGACTCCAGTTTCCAGTCAGATAGGGATGATAGCAAGAGTGTGTCTGGCTTTGTTTTTACCCTGAATGGTGAAGCTATCTACTGGAAGAGTTCCAAGCAGCACACTGTAGCAGCTCTGTATGCAAAGCGGAATATATTGCAGCATCTGATGCAGCAAAGGAAGCTGTTTGGTTGCGAAAATTTCTTGGCGAGCTGGGAGTGGCACCTTCCCTGGATGGTCTCTTCCAGTGTACTGTGACAGCACTGGAGCCATTGCTCAAGCCAAAGAGCCGAAGTCCCATCAGCGTACCAAGCATATTCTGCGCCGGTTTCATCTTGTGCGAGAAATCGTGGAGCGAGGTGACGTCGACCTTCTGAAGATCGACGGAAAGGAGAACCTAGCTGACCCCTTCACTAAAGCCATTGAAATTCAAGAACTGAATGATTGTAAATGGAAGATAGGTATACGATACTGTTCTGATTGGCTTTAGTCCAAGTGGAAGTTGTTGGAAAATGTGTCCCAAAGCAATTATCTATTGTAGACAGTTGTACATTTGATGTAATATATATGAATTATATTATTGAATAAAATATTTATTCTGGCAGTTCATCACTATTTCATCTTTCTGTAATGAGTTCTTGAGTGATGAAGTCCTTAGACTATTTGTATGTGATATAGAGAGGATATATCATATAGTCCTAAAATTGTTCGCGACCAAATGATACACTTATTTCAGGACGATAGTATATCAAGTATAGGTTGTTGTGTGCCATAGTCGTTGGTTTCCTCTTAACCAAGGAGTATGGAGATACTGGTATGGCATGCAGATATTCTGTTTGACATTTCATCGAACGTGACCCGCCTGTACTCTTTCTACCTAAAGTTTTTAATATGGACGTAGTTATCCTCAGACATGAGATCATCATGGTAGCTTGCGAGCAACTCACTGTACTTTGGTGCTAGACTATTTGGATTTCTAATCCAGGGACAGAAAGTTTCTGGGTGCAGTCAAGTACTCGTGTAGCAGTGGTCAGATCAAGATGGGATTGACCATTCCAAAGTGTTTGGAGCAGATATCTCACTATGTTTCAATTTAGCAAAACCTTGGCCAGGGTAGTCTCTGTAAAGTGTTACAGGACTTGTGAGGTTGAGGCACATTATTGATGGACTTTATGGGTTGGGCAGTTTAACCCTAAGTCTTCCTAAGCATTGAGGTCAAAGGGATTAATTACAGGGTTTCCGTATCTCCTGGTTCTTGATTGTTGCTCTACAACTTCGACCTATCCGGATATCGGGTGTCATTACTAGATGGCGACTTTGATTGGTATTGGAAATGTTCCAGTGCTACCGGCTTAGTGTTCGAACCTATGGGGTCATACACCATAGGGGTTTCTACTTGATCTAGTGATCGGATGACGATTAGGAATCGTTCGTGGACTCGCAAAGGAAAAGTATTTTTCCTTACCCTAGTGTCGACACTTGATATTCTTGAAAGTGTCGACACTTGTGTAGGTGTCGACACTTGTTAATTTCGCAAGTGTAGACACTTGATATCACAAAAGTTGTGACATAAAATTTTTCACTAAAAGTTGGTGATACATGGAGGTGAATTAAGTAATGTGATTACTTGATGGCCCAATTTGATTGAGCTATAAAAATCTGGAACGAATCAAATGGGATTTGGTTCAAAATCGGTTTGGGTCAAATTGGGAACCCAATGTATGCACACTTGACCCAATTGATTTCAGTTATGAACTGAAATTAATTGAGACATTAATCTGAATTTAAATGGTTTAATTCAGTTTTGGGGAGTTATATAACCTCCCATGACTATAACTTCCCATAACCACCCATAACCCCTCCATAACCACCCATAACTACCCACTCTCCCTCTCCACCTATATGGTGGGCTGAAATGGGAGGACGAAAATAACTGATATTCAGCAAAGAAATGCTGAAAAAATCAAAAGGGAGGAAAGGGAAGAAACTAAAAAAGGTTCCAGGTTTGTATGGGTGTGAGGATTTTGGAAAAAGAGTGTGCATGTTTGTACCTAGTGATCTAGGTCTTGGATTGAGTGTTTAGGAAGGGTTTTAACATCTCATTCTCCACCTCTTGAGTTTCTTCATTCATTCGGAGAATCCGGCATCGAAAGACGAAAAAAAGTCCCGATCAAATCGTTCTACAATAAGCTAGCACTTGGAGTGGAAGTGGATTTTAAAAGAGCCTCGGTGTGAACCACCTATAGAGGCCGGACACGTGTGCGGCTAAGTAGAGATTTTCTACCTCCTCCTGGATCTTCCGTGGCGGAGAGCGTCTCCACTTCATACGAGGTATGGTTTTACATATAGAGATATGTTGCTTTGAAAGCTATTCATAGCATGAGTTCATAATTTCATAGTTTATATTACTCATTCATACAAGATCTTGGGCTAAGTAGCATAGAAAAGTTCTAAAAGCATGCTTAGATTAAATGTTAATCTTTTTATTATGCTTCCGCTGTATATTATTTTAAAAAGTTTTAAAATAGAAAGCATGCTCGCTACAGTTTTCCTTTCAACCGGGATGTTCCCGACTGCCCGATACTCCGGCGCTTCCTGAGACTGTCTCCTGTCTCCTTGAGCTGCCCCTGGCACCGTCTCTACTGATGTACTCCGGTGAATCTTAGAATCTGGGCTTTCCTTTCTCCATCCATGCGAGATACAACACCCATGTACAGCTCCACCTATCTCGGTGAACTTCTTGAATCCTTCTCTTCTACATTCAAACCAGTGGCTCTGAAACCGCTCCGCTTCCGCTCGAACCTGGCTCTAATACCTGTTGCTATAAATATTCAAGGCACTGATCCCACTTGTTGGGAGATCCGAACCAACGCCTATATGCAGCGGATGCAACATGAAAGGATACAGTCCAACAACCTGTTCTTGGATCAATATCATGCAACAATGGAGATATAAATGTAGGAGAAAAGAGATATTACTTTATTCCTTTAAAGAAAAACCTTGTTACAACAAAAAAGATAACACTCGACAGCACCCCTTCTGAAACCCCAGAAACTTCTCGCTATCCCGCACGTCTTCTCTCTTACAGGCCTCACGCCCCAAGAACCGACGTACACCATGCACAGACAATACCTCAACATGCATCCCTTCTCCAAACCCCGTGGAACATCCTACGGCACCAAGCCCTCCACATGAAAGACTCTCTATGTGTGCCTCTCTACAGCCCTTCACCGTGGCCTCCTTGAAATCCAGGAGGCTCTCCATAGTCCACGCCCTCAAAGGCATCCTCGAGTCCTCCCCCTCACGGTCTTCCTCATGACCGTGAGGAATTCTTGCATGCTCCTCTTGGACCGTGAGCCAAGTCTCACGGTCACAAGCCTCAAACCGTGGACACCTCCCAGAGGGGGGGCGCTCCCCTACGACCTTCTTTCTTCATGCAAACTGGAGTTAGCCTTTTCCATCGCATGCCCACTTCTTAAATAGAGTAGGCGGTAAAATTCTCTTGGTCTTGAGCATCTTGACTCCTTGAATTCTTAGGCTCAACCACTTCTTAGTTTGTTAGAACTCAATCACATGGACGATTAGGACTTGGATTCTTGGGCCAATAGCAAACTGGTTAGAACTCCTTAAGTAGTTAAGCTTCTAATTAGTTACAACCAACTAATTCGGTTAGGATCCTGAATGGTTGGACTAACAACCAACCAACTAACCATCTAACCAACTAAGCTAACCTCCTAACCAATTTAATAAAATTGGACCTAACTCCATAACCCAACTGGTTATGTTACAATCTCTTAAAAAAAATTCCGTCCTAGGTCATATAAGAAAATACTCAAATTTAGAGCATCCATGAAATACCTCCATAAATTTATTTGAGATACGCTTCCACATTTCAGGGATTGCCACCAGTATTCTTGCCATAGTTTTTAAAATCTTTTCAAGACTTGAAAATATCGTGCAAATTTTCTGCATCATATAGTTGACTGCGCCATGTAAATAGCCTTTCATCGAATAAACGCGGAGGAACTGGCTTACTGCCCGATTTTTTTTTTTTTTTTTTTAAACACTGTTTCCTTCGAGAAATTAAAATTATCGGAGCATTATTTCCTGGGAGTCAGGTCCTCCTCGATCTAGTCAGTATACTGACAGAGAGGACTAGTTTTTGAAATTGACGTGTCTAAATTTTACCCAGCGGTCCTGATCTAATCGCCCGGCAACTTCATAAGCACGGTGGTGATATTGGAACATCGATTCCCCCATGGTCGCGGCCGTCGATCGAAGAGTTGCATGGCCCGACTTTGGAGACTGGACCTCTCCGGCCATCGTGGCGACCCGAAATCTACTTTCCCAAGTTATTTATTTATTTAATTTATTCGAAAATCATATTCTTTTCTTGCACTTCCGGAGACTTCAGAAACTTGCATTGTATGCGTGGAATGCTAGTTATAAAAGTAATACAACAGTTACTTCATAAATAAATAATTTGACAGTAACCCATACGTATCCGGTGCTATCTAGTGTCACGGATAACATATTTATAATTATCTGGATTATCTGGCCATCTTTATCTTTTCTTATCTCTTAAAAAGAAATTCATTAGTTCTGCATTTAATTATAATTTTTAAATTAAAATTTAGGAAGATAAAATCATGTAGCCCATCATATCTCATGTGTCGAGTCTTTGGCCGTAAAAATTGTTGAAAAATATGTAATTAAAAAAAAATCAATTTACTTACATGCGAAAGGATCTCTGTATCGTGGTTGTAGGAAAAAATTTCTAAATTCTTAGAATCTATCAAAAATTTAGAATGATATATTAGATCTAAAAAATAATTACTTATCAAAAAATTAGAATGATATATTATATTTGAAAAATAATTATTTACCTGTATTCGCATGATCTTCCGATCTTTCTCACAAAGGCGGTTCTCGATAGAAAAATCACTGTACCATAAAATTATGATATACGTGATATATACATAGAGGAAGCGGAGAGAGGACCTAACCAATAAAATAAAAAACCCTAACTGACCCTCCCATCACGAGTCAAGTTGGGCTAAGACCTACACTGCGCCGTCCCAACCATACCAAATCACATAAGGTACTCCTAGCCCAATCAATGATCACATAATAATTGGCTCAACCTACGTCTATCAACATGGACCATAAAATCAACCCGGATTTTAATAAAAGAAAATTATCAATTAATGTTATCCCAAATCAAGAAAATTTCTCACATTCTTCCACTTGGACTACATTAATTAATAATTTAAAAATATTTTATTTTAAAACAAATAATTCTTAGGTTGAAAATAAATGTGGCCACCGTATGATCCATAGACAATACCTACAAATGATTCGGTCCAATAGTATCCATGATGCCGAGTCATGGGACCGTTGTACTACTTAACCAATACAAGACTTATCCATGGTTACAAGCATCATAAACACCATCGACATGAATCTTGGTGTGGTAGTGTAGCAAGAAAATAGCATCAAGGTGATCAAATAAAACATGCTATTTTTCATTGTCAGTCCTCCAATTTCTCGTCAACATGCTTAGAAACAAAAATAGTGAGAGAAATCGTGATAGCAAGCCATCCTGTCTCATATACTCAACAATGGTGTCAATGACGAGACAGTACAACAAATCTGAAACTCGACACCAGGTCTCAGTCAGGTACATAACCAAAAGAGATATCTCATAACCAAAATAAATTAATATATGTACCCTCAATCAAGATTTCTCTATAATCACATGCTATATCACAAGCTAGAGAAATCTCACGACTTCAAAGAAGTCTGTATGTCTCCAAACATAATGAGATATCATAATTATTAAATGAGACATATCCATACAAATGTCATTCTTAAGACAAAGATATAATCTTGAGATACTATGTTGTACTTTATTTCACATGTGTACATACAAAACCATAAAACAAAATAATTATCATGACAACAATGCATGCAAAAACTCATGATAAATGAAAAAAATATTCATGATGATAATAAAGTCTAATCACAGGGTCACTCCTACTAACTAAGTATATCAAAAGAACTCACTATGCCCATATTTTTAACAAGCCTTACAAAGCTTATGGGCCTCAACCCTTGGTCAGAGGATCAGCTAACATAGACTCTGTATCTATATAATCACAATTATATACCATTATTTACAGGATCTTTAACGGCCAAATACTTCAACTCAATGTGTTTAGACTTGCTAGATGACTTATTATTCCTTGTAAAGAATATCGCAGCCATATTATCACAGTATATCAACACTGGTCTGGAACTCGAATGCAAAATCTGAAGTCCAGCCATAAAATTCCTTAACCAAATAGCTTGAGTAGCAGCTCCATAACAAGATACAAACTCAGCTTGCATGGTAGAAGATGCAGTCAGTATCTATTTAACACTTTTCCAAGATACTGCACCACTAGCCAACACAAAAATATATCCAGAAGTTGATTTTAGATCATAAGGATACCCGGCATAATCAGAATCCGAATATCCAACCAACTCAAGATTGTCAACTCTCCTATATATGAGCATATAATCTTTGGTTTTCTGTAGATACCTCATCACTTTATTTACAGCAATCCAATGTTGATAACATGGATTTGATAAGTATCTTCCAAGAACACCCACTATGAAGGCAATGTCAGGTCTGGTACAGACTCGACCATACATCAAGCTCCCTACAGCACTAGCATAAGGCACATCTTTCATTTTATCTTTCTCAAACTGATTCTTTGGACACTGATCTTTATTGAACTTATCACCTTTAACCATAGGAGAATCACAAGGTCTATAATTTTGCATACTAAATCTCTGAAGAATTCTGTCAATATATGCTTTCTGTGACAAACCCAATAAACACCGAGATCTATCCTATGAATTTCAATTCCCAAAACAAAGGATGCCTCACTAAGATCTTTTATATCAAAATTCTCCGACAACATTTGTTTGGTCTCGGAAAGCAAACCAAAATCAATGCTAGCAAGCAGGATATCATCAACATATAAGACAAGGAAGATAAAATTCCTCTCACTGATCTTGAGATATATACATTGATCAACTTTATTTTTCTCAAAACCAAGAGAGGTCACAACTTCATAAACTTGAGGTACCATTATCGTGATGCCTGCTTCAGACCATAGATAGACCTTTTTAATTTGCACACCAAATATTCTTTTCCACTTTCTTAAAAACCTTCAGGTTGCTTCATATAGACCTCTTCACAGAGATACCATTCAGGAAAGCAATTCTAACATCCATCTGATATAGCTCCAAATCATAATGAGCCACCAAGGACATGATTATTCTAAAAGAATCTTTTGAAGATACATGAGAGAAAGTTTCAGTAAAATCAATTCCTTCTCTTTGAATGAAGCTTTTTGCTACCAATATGGCCTTGAAATGCTCAATTCTATCCTTAGAATCTCTTTTAGTTTTATATATCCATTTGCATCCAATAGGTTTACAAGCATCAGAAGGCTCAACATGCTCCCACACATCATTATGGGCCATAGATTGCATCTCCTCTTCATATCATTTATCCATAAATCAGATTAGAGAGAATTAACAGCATCAATATAAGTAACTGGGTCAACAAATGCCAATATCAAAGTCATTCTCCTCGAGATAAACATAAAAATTATCTGAAATTGCAGATCTTCTTTGTCTAACAGATCTTCTAACTTGGACTTCTTTCACTGGTGAAGATTTTGAAAAGGGCTAGGTGTATCATGGATTTCATCATCCATTCCTTCAATAGAAGCAGGAATCAAATTATCATTCTGATTAGATACGTGAATAGAAACAGTTTCTCCTTATGGATTATCATCATCAGTAGTAGATGAAGATCCAGTATCAGCCATATCAAGTTCTTGAAACTTTACAGTAAGAGACTCTACAATTTTATTACCTCTTCCAGGACTATAAAACCTATATCCTTTAGAATGTTCTGAATATCCAATAAAGTAGCAATGACTTGTTTTGGGATCTGTCATTTTCTCTGAAGGATTGTAGAATTTACTTCTGCAGGACAACCCAAAACCTGAAAATGATTCAAACTAGGTTTTCTTCCAGTCCAGAGTTCAAAAGGTGTCTTCAACATAGATTTACAGGGAACTCTGTTGAGAATATATAAAGCAGTCTTTAGAGCTTCACCCCATAAAAATTCTGGCATATTAGACTACTCATCATGCTCCGCATCATATCTTTGAGGGTGCGATTCACCTTTCGGCCACACCATTCTGCTCAGGACTTCTAGGCATGGTATATTGAGGAACAATCCCACAGTCCTGTAAATACTTGGTAAACGGACCCATTTGCTATCCAGCCACATCATGTCTGCCATAGTACTTACCTCCATGATCAGATCTCACAATCTTGATAACTTTCCCAATTATTTCTCGACTTCAATTTAAAAATCTTAAGCCTTTGAAAGGCATCAGACTTTTCTTTAATTAAGTAAACATATCCATATCGAGGGAAAAGTCATCAATAAAAGTGATAAAATATCTATTACCATAAATTGTAAAAGAATGAGGTCCAGATGTCAGTTGTGAATTATTTCCAGAGGGTTTGAACATGAATTGCCCTTTCTTCTGGTTTTAGTCAATTTTCCTTTAATACAATCAACACAAGTCTTAATATCCCCAAGATCCAAAACAGGCAGGATGTCATCATTGATTAATCTGGTTATCTTTCCTTTGAAATATGTCCCAAGCGTTTATGCCATAACATAAAGGATTTATCATTAGTCCTTAGACGTTTGGCAACAACATTTTCCATACTTAAAGAAGCATTAGAATTATGAGTAGCCAGAGACAATCTATATAAGCCATCAACCAAATCACCATAGACAATAATTTTTGAATTGCATATCAAATCAACTCTTTTATTGTTAAACAAGAATCCATAACCAAGCTTATCTAAGGATGAAACAGAAATCAAATTCCTTATAAAGGAAGGTACATAAAAGGTATTTTCTAAAATAATTACAAAATCAGATCCTAAGCATAACTTGACAACTCCTACACACTCTACTTCGACTTCAAAATCATTACCAACCTTCAATTTGCTCTCATGCAGACTTGGCTTCCGTTTGTTTATCATCCCCTGTAGAGAAGTAATAACATGAGTCGAAGCTCCACTATCTATCCACCAGGAATTAATAGGGACATTGACAATATTAGATTCACAACATACCAAACCAAAGGGCTTACCTCTCTGTTTTTCTTTTTTTTCTAACCAGGACTTGAACTTAAAGCACTGACTTCTAATGTATCCTTTCTTTTTATAGTGGAAGCACTTTCCATCTTTTTAATGGCAACATTGGGACCTCCTACAAAATGGTTCTAATCATGACCTCTTCCATCCCTCTTGGAATCCTGAGACTGTCTAGGAGTAGTTGGCTTTCCCTTCTTGTTATGTACAAAATGCTTGCTAGCTTGAGTTTGTTGTTGATGAGTAAGGGGGGCACTATCAATCTTCTCTTTCTTGACCTTTTCTTCTTCAACAACACACTTAGTGATCAGGTCATTAGCATTTCATGTTTCATCCAGAGTATTGTAGGCATTCTTGATTTAAGAAAATTCCATAGGCAAGGAATTTAAGGCATGTGACATGATGAAGAAATCTGGCAGATCAATCTTTAGACCCTTGAGCTTAGATTGTATATGAACCATCTTCAGAATATATTCTCTGACATCCCCAATATTATTGTATGTCATGGTTGTCAATTCCTTCATCAGGGATCTGATCTCATCATTATTAGATACGAGATATCTCTGCTCAATTGCATCTAGCAACTCTTTCGCATTGTCGGACCTCGGTAAACCACTCAGAAGATGTTCCAAAATTGACCTCTTAATTGCAATCAGACTAAGTCTATTCGACTTTTCCCATTTAGCAAGGTGGTCCTTCTGTTCAATGGTACTTTGATCATTCAAATCATCGGGTCTGGCCTCACGCAATGCAAAATCAATATCAGCAATTCTAAGAGCAAACTCTAGGTCTTGCCTCTATTTCTTATAGTTCGACCCAGTGAGCACCTCGACAACATCATTGTTGTTGTTTACACCAAAAGTAACCGTACAATCAAAAAATAAGGAATGCCAAACATTAATTAACGGACATACAACAAACATATCATATCACAATAACAAATAAGAATACAAACACAATATCACATATTCTCCTTTGGGCAGAACATGCAATATGTATTAGTGTTCTACACATGAAGCCACAGGCTAATTAGATATTCTAGCATTCCTGAACCTATCCCCTTTGGGTAGATAGGTCCAAAGAAGCTAGAGTACCTTAGCAACAAAATGCTCCATGCCACATTTTCTAGTTAAAATATACAACAACCCCCTTTGGACTGGCGGTTGTATGTCATAACCAGAAAATATCTAGTTAAAACATACAACAACCCCCTTTGGGCAGGCGATTGTATGTCATAACCAGAAAATATCCCTTACACGATGAACAATTCAATAAACTAACATAAACAAACCACTTTGGTGATAAATATTTGTCTCAACCCATAAAATTATGCATACAGGGAATAAATATCCAACAAAACAAAAGGATAGTCACAAAACAAATGTATGTCCCATACGATCAGTCACAATAGGATACTGTTACATCCGTGACAGTGACGTGGCCAGGCTCAGGTATCGCCGAATGCGAGCGAGCCACGTGCGAGTTTTCCTGCCAGAATCAGCGCCACGTCCTCAAAGCTGGGGTCGGCAAGATCGCGCCGCCCGACGATTATCTGGAGCAGACCGCTCCCGCCGAGGTCGAGCTCGGCGCGGGGTTCCTCCACCGACTCATCTGCGCCCGCGCGCAAAGGAGACGACCCAAGTGAGGTCGGCCAAGGTCGGCCGATCCTTCGCCTTGCGCCAGGTGGCCACCCGGAGACGGGTCCACCTCGGCTGAAGCCAGGCGATCTCCGGCCGCCTCGCCAGGTGTCCGCCCAGGAGGGGCCCGCCTGGGCAGAGGTCGGCCGACCCTTCGCCTTGCGCCAGGTGGCCACCCGGAGACGGGTCCACCTCGGCCGAAGCCAGGCGACCTCCTGCCGCCTCGCCAGGTGTCCACCCAGGAGGGGTCCACCTAAGCCGAGGTCGGCCGATCCCTCGCCTCTCGCCAGTTGGCCCCCGGAGATAGGTCCAACTCAGCCGAGGTCAGACCGCTCGTACGGAGGGGCCCCCGAGGAAAGCGACGGGTCCCGAGACCATCCCTCGGGCCGTACCGACCCCAGACGGTGTCCCGTACGGAGGGCGGCGGCACGCGGAGCGTCACTTACATTGGCCCGGAAGGTCCCACGGTCGAGAGACCCGATCCTGACGGAACAGGGCCCATAAACGGATGGCGCCCACACCCGGGAAAAGAGCACCCTCACGAAGCCCGAGGCCTGACGACTTGCCGCTCTGCCAGCGCCGCCTTCCCTCTTTTTCTCTTATGTCCTTACCTTTTTCCTGCTGGGCCCGGCGGACGAGGTCGGAAAGCCGCCTGGCCTCCTTCACCAAAAAGGGAAAAGAAAGGAAGACAGGGAGGAGGAGTTTTCGAGGGAGAAAAGGACAAGCGCACGACGGAGGGAGATAAAGAGGGAAGAATCCAAAGACTGCGAGGTAAGCCAACTAGCCTGGGGACAAGAAGGAAGCACCGGCACAAGGCCTCGCTCCGAGGAAGAAACCAGAGATCCCGAGAGGGGAATACTGGACGCGAGCTCGGCGGGCAGGCCCAGCCGAGATTCCAGTCCCCGGCGCTTTCCCTTCACTAGTTAACTCTCCAAACCTGAGACCCTCCAGGGGGCCTAGGGGGGAGAGTCTGTTCCTCCACGTCGTCTATTGACTTGACCGTCGGAGCCCCCTCGCCGGAATCCCCGGCCAGGGTCCTCTAACCCCTTTGTTGCAGGTTTCTCACAGGAAGGGAGGCTCCCTTGCCAGGCGGTCAGGGAGGATCGACTGATCCTCTGCACGGGCGCGGCGACGAGGACGGCAACAGATTGGCGCACCAGGTAGGGGGCAGGACACTAACCCCCAGTGGGAACTAGCTTTTTGCAGGTGTCACGCTCTCTAGCAATGGTGGTCACTCGTGGTCGCGAGGCGTCCACCAGCCGAGTGGGAGAAGCCCACTCCCCACCAGGGGGCCACACCCCCGAACGGGAGCTTCCCGCTCCCCCTCCTCTTCTGCAGCAGCCTACCCCGGCGGACGGATCCCTTGCGGCCATCGTCCAGCAGCTGCAGACCTTGACCTCAGCGGTCCGACAGCTCCAGCATCAGCAGCGGTCCCTGGCCACTCAGCCGCAGCCAGGGACCCCCGCGGCCCGGGTCGCGGGACAGCGTGGGAGCCTGCGCTCAATCCAGGGCAGGCCGTCCCATCCACAAGCCATCTCCAACCCCCGAGGGAGCCGCCAAGCTCCCCCGAAGAGAAACTATTCCGGCTCGGAGGATCACGAGAGTCGATCCCCGGCTGATGGGGCCGAAACGGCGCATCGCAGCAAGCGACGCCGGGTCCAGACCTCGCACCGAGACCGATCGGCGCCCCCTTCACCTGCAGTCTCGGTGGAAGACTCCACCGACGAAGCCATCAGGCGCCAGGCCGAGAGGTGCCTAGAAGAGCACGAGCGCAAGTTGGCGGAGTTCGCCCGACGGTTCGCCGACCTGCAGAACTCGTCAGCCGACCCGGCGGGCTACGACTCCCGCCCCCCTTTCTCCGAAGAGATCCAGGCGGAACCAATCCCGAAATGGTTCCGCATGCCGCAGGTGGACCCTTACGACGGGACCACCGACCCCCTGGACCACCTGGAGGGTTATAAAGCCCTCATGAGGGTCCAGGGCGCCACCGACGCCCTTCTGTGCATTGCCTTCCCTGCAACCCTTCGGAAGGCCGCCCGAGTCTGGTTCGCCCGTCTCGAGCCCGGATCCATTTGCTCCTTCCAGCAGTTGGAAGGAAAGTTTGTGGCGCATTTCGACGCTTGTCGAAAGGTGCCGAGGGAGGTGGACAGCCTCTTCTCCATCCGCCAGCAGGACCAGGAGCTGCTCCGAGACTACATCGCCCGGTTTAAGACCGCAGCCCTGGAGATCTACAGCTTGGACGAGCCCGTCGCTATGCTGGCTCTAAAGCGCGGGCTCAAGACATCCCGCCTAACCTATTCCCTGGACAAGAAGCCGCCCAGGACGTATTCCGAGCTCCTCCTCCGCGCCCACAAGTACATCCGAGCGGAGGAGGCTGACCGCACCCGTCGGGAGCTGGACGGGAAGATTCTGAAGAAGCCAATTCCGAGGGACGCCCCGGGAGCTCGGAGGCCCGGGCCATCAGCCGACCCTCGCCCGAACCCAAGGCTGAGGGCCGAGTCTGCCCCCGAGCGGAGGTACACCCCTCTCCTCGCACCTCGAGCCAAAATCCTTATGGAGATCGAGGGCGAGCGCTACCTCCGCCGACCTCCACCTCAGAACCCGAGGGCCGCCCGGGACAAATCAAAGTACTGCCAATTCTACCGCGAGCACGGGCATGACACGGAGGAGTGCCGCCACTTGAAGCGGGAGATCGAGGAGCTGATTGGGAGGGGATACCTCCGGAAGTTCGTCAAGAACGAGGCCCCCTCCGAGAAGCAGCCGCTCGCAGCCTTGCCACCTGTCCCTGCGATCGACAACCGGCCAACAGAGAGGCCCGTGGGCATGATCTCACGCGGATCTGGCCGAGCAGAGAAGAGAGCCCGGGAAGTCCCGGAGAATGTAATCCCTCCCAAAGGAGGGGAATCTAACGGCAATGTAAACGATGATGCCGTGGTGGTCGAGATGACCATCGCGAAACACCCTGTACATCGAATCATGGTGGATAGTGGAAGCTCGGCCGATGTACTTTTTTATGATGCTTTCTCTCGGATGAATTTGCCTCTCGACCGGCTAAAGCCAGTGCACACCCCACTGGTAGGTTTCACAGGGGACTCCGTCGGAGTCGAAGGGGAAATCACTCTCCCAGTTACCGCCGGATCCCCACCTCGGCAGGCGACCATCATGGTAACTTTCACTGTCGTCAAGCTCCCTTCGCCTTACAACGCCATTCTTGGGCATCTCGGGCTCAACCAACTAGACGCCACCATCTCCACAAGGAGACTGCTGGTGCAGTTCCCCACGCCTTTCGGGTTCGGGGAAATGAAGGGGACGATCCAGCCAGTCCCGCTCTGCCTGCAGACAATCCCAGGCACCAGGGGCGCAGAGCTCGCCCACGATGTCGAGGACCTCGACCTAAGAGAAAAGGAACCCAGGGGAGGGCCCGTAGAGCGCCTGCTATCCTTTCCCCTTGGTTCAGACCCCCTGAAGATGGTGCAAGTCGGGGCCCAGCTCCCCGAAGAGGAGCGAACCCGCCTGCTGGAGTTCCTCCGTGCCAACGCCGACGTGTTCGCCTGGTCGGCGGCCGACTTGCCGGGCATCCCGCCCGAGATTATCATGCACAGCCTGAACGTGGACCCAGGCAGCCGCCCGGTCCGCCAGAAGAAGAGAAGCTTTGCCATGGAGAGGCAGAAGGCGATCGACGAGGAGGTAGAAAAACTTCTCGCCGCCGGTTTCGTCCGAGAAGTCCAATACCCCAGCTGGTTAGCAAATGTGGTCATGGTAAAGAAGAGCAGCGGTAGGTGGAGGATCTGCGTGGACTACACCGACCTCAATCGAGCTTGCCCGAAGGACAGCTTCCCTCTGCCAAAGATCGACCAGCTGGTCGACACCACCTCGGGACACCGTCTCCTGTCATTCATGGACGCTTTCTCCGGATACAACCAGATCCGGATGAATCCGGAGGACGAGGAGCGTACCGCCTTCATAACTGACCGCGGGACTTTCTGTTACAGGATGATGCCCTTCGGCCTCAAGAACGCGGGGGCGACGTACCAGCGTCTGGTCAATAAGGTCTTCAAAGACCAGATAGGCCGCAACATGCAGGTATACGTGGACGACATGCTGGTGATGAGCAAACTTGACTCGGACCACGTAACCGACCTGGCGGAGACGTTCGGCAACCTCCGGCGCCACCAGATGAAGCTGAATCCGGTGAAGTGCGCCTTCGGGGTCTCCGCCGGAAAGTTCCTAGGGTTCATGGTGACCCAGAGAGGGATCGAGGCCAACCCGGAGAAGGTCCAGGCCATCCTGGACATTGAGCAGCCAGCCTCCAAGAAACAAGTGCAGCAGCTGACCGGTCGGGTCGCGGCCCTTAGCCGTTTCATTTCCAGGTCGGCGGACCGCTGCCGTCCCTTCTTCAAGGTGCTGAGGAAGATGAATGGTTTCGCCTGGACCGAGGAATGCCAGCAGGCCTTCGAGGAGTTGAAGAAGACGCTCGCATCACCACCTTTGCTGTCCAGGCCCGAGGAAGGGGAGGAGCTTACCCTCTACTTGGCCGTTACCCCGGAGGCCGTCAGCTCTGTCCTGGTCCGGACCGACGACCACGGGATCCAGCGACCGGTGTACTATACCAACAAACTCCTCCGGGACGCGGAGCTCAGGTATTCCCGGCCCGAGAAACTCGTTTTTGCGCTAATGGTGTCTGCCCAGCGTCTCAGGCCCTATTTCCAAGCGCATCCCATCGCCGTCTTGACGGATCAACCGCTGAAAGTGGTGCTCAGCCGACCCGACACCTCGGGACGATTGGCTAAATGGGCACTGAAACTCAGCGAGTTCGACATTACGTACCGGCCGAGGTCGGCAATGAAGGCACAGGTGCTGGCCGACTTCTTGGTCGAATGCGCAGGTCTGGGCAAAGAGCCCGAGGAGGACTCCTCGGCCCAGCTGATGGAGGTCGGCACCGATGAGCCCGGAGAGGATGCTTGGATCCTCCATGTGGACGGAGCCTCAAACTCCGGAGGGAGCGGAGCTGGGCTCATCCTCGCCAACGGCGACGGAGTCGTCGCCGAATGCGCGCTCCGTTTCCAGTTCTCCGCGACAAACAACCAAGCGGAGTACGAGGCGCTTCTCGCCGGACTCAGAGTCTCCCGCGAGCTGGGCGTGACCAACCTCAGGGCTTTCACTGACTCCCAGCTCGTGGCGGGGCAGGTGTCCGGGGAGTACGTCGCTCACGACCCCCAGATGGCAAGGGAGAACGCCCGCGCGGATGCCCTCTCTCGGTTGGCGACTCTGCCGGACACGATGCTGGGACGCGCTCATGTGGAGCGACTCGAAGTCCCAAGCCTCGAAGCACCGGCAGGGGTCCATCAGGTCAGCCAGGAGCCCGGCTGGATGGACAAGTACGCCGCATACATCACCAGTGGCATTCTGCCGGAAGACCGAGACGCGGCTCGCCTCATCAGGAAGAAGGCCGTGCGGTTTGTCCTAATGGACGGGCAGCTGTATCGAAGGTCCTACTCTTATCCCCTCCTCAAGTGCATCGGACCCACAGAAGCCCAGCTTGTGCTCCAGGAGATTCACGAAGGCATCTGTGGGAACCACGTGGGGGGCAGGGCATTGGCATATAAGGCCCTTCGTCAAGGCTACTTCTGGGAGACGATGAAGGAGGACGCCGCCGACTTCGTGAAGAAATGCGACCGGTGCCAGCGCCACGCCACGGTACAACGGCAACCCTCCAACCCGATCTCTCAGCTCTCAGCCCCCTGGCCGTTCGCCCAGTGGGGGATGGACCTTCTGGGCCCATTCCCGCCGGCGTCCGGCCAGCGGAAGTTCCTAATAGTGGCTATCGACTACTTCACAAAGTGGGTCGAAGCCGAACCCTTGGCAAGAATCACCGAGGCAAACATCGCCAAGTTCTTCTGGAAGTCCATCGTCTGCCGCTTCGGCCTCCCCCACACCGTGGTCACCGACAACGGACGCCAGTTCGACTGTCGAGAGTTCGAAGATTTCTGCAACGACCTCGGCATCAAGCATCGCTTCACTTCGGTGGCGCACCCCCAGACCAACGGGGAGGCCGAGGTCACAAACAGGACCATCCTTCAGGGCCTCCGCACGCGGCTAGACCAAGCCAAGGGCAGGTGGGCCGACGAGCTTCCCAGCGTTCTTTGGGCATACCACACCACTCCAAGGACGGCTACTGACGAAACCCCATTCAACCTCGTCTTCGGGGCCGAGGCAGTCATCCCGATCGAGCTCAGCATACCCACGCTGCACGTGGAACAATACGACGAGACAGAAAACCCGGCCAGGATGATGCTCAACCTAGACCTCCTCGAAGAAACAAGGGACAAGGCCCGAATTCGAATGGCGGCATACCGGCAACGTGTAGCCAGATATTACAACTCCCGAGTACGGCCGAAGGTTTTTCGTCCCGGAGACTTGGTCCTCCGGCATGCAGAAGCCTCCCAGCCACGAGAGTGCGGCAAGCTTTCACCCAACTGGGAAGGCCCTTATCGGGTAGCAGAAGCCCTCCCTCACGGGGCATATTACTTGGAAGAATTGGGAGGTGCCAGGTTCCCCCGGACATGGAACCCCTCGAACCTGAGAATGTACTACCAGTAATGTAAGGCTCCCAGTTTCTCTAACAAAGCTTCTTCGCTTCAAATATTCTTCTCTGACTTCAACAAAAAGCCCGGAGCACAGCTCAGCAAGCCGCGCAAGGTTTGAGAAAGCCTGCGGCATCGATCTCAGTCCGGAAGATCCTGGGTTTCGGCCTGGAAGGTGGTGTCGAACCCAGTTCGCCCACGCAAGCCCGGAGCACAGCTCAGCAAGCCGCGCAAGGTTTGAGAAAGCCTGCGGCATCGAGCTCAGTCCGGAAGATCCTGGGCTTCGGCCTGGAAGGTGGCGTCGAACCCAGTTCGCCCACGCAAGCCCGGAGCACAGCTCAGCAAGCCGCGCAAGGTTTGAGAAAGCCTGCGGCATCGAGCTCAGTCCGGAAGATCCTGGGTTTCGGCCTGGAAGGTGGCGTCGAACCCAGTTCGCCCACGCAAGCCCGGAGCACAGCTCGGCAAGCCGCGCAAGGTTTGAGAAAGCCTGCGGCATCGAGCTCAGTCCGGAAGATCCTGGGCTTCGGCCTGGAAGGCGGCGCCGAATCCGCTTCGCCCATGCAAGCCCGGAGCACAGCTCAGCAAGCCGCGCAAGGTTTGAGAAAGCCTGCGGCATCGAGCTCAGTCCGGAGGATTCCGGGTTTCGGCCCGGAAGGTGGTGCAGGAACTGTGTCGTCCGCGCAAGCATGAAGGCAGCCCAAAGTCAGACCTGCTCAGGATTCTTGCCTCGCCGCAACACAGTTTTGCAGACCCCATCCTCCGATTTAGTATGGAAGAATCAGGCCCGCAGTTGTCTCAGGTATCCCAGACCGACACCTCAGAAACAAACAAACAAAGAAGGAGAGAAGAACCAGAAATAATGGACAAGTTTTTGCAAAAAGTGTTCTTTATTGAAAAAGGATTACAAAGTGTTCAGTACAAACAGGGAGCTCCGACAGGCCGGAACTCCCCAAAAAAAAAGAGAGAGACACAGAAAGTAAAAGGACAAGACAGCAGTTACTGGGGCGCAGGGTCGGCGCCGTCCGCCGGAGGTGCGGGCGCCTCCTCTTCAACTTCCACGACAACCGGCTCCGGAGGCTGTGTCGGGGCCGCGGCGTCATCAGCCGAAGGTGCTGCAGCTGCCGCCTGAGATGTCGCCTGGGCCGTGCCGGAGGTCCTGCCCTCGCTTCCCGGCTTCCTGCCGCCGACGATGACCGCACTCAGATCCAGTTGGGGGAAGAAGGCCCCCACCTTTTCCCGGCACACCCGGAACCCCTTGAGGAAGGAGTCCACGGCGGCCTCCCGGACTTCCGACGTAAACTCGTCGGAAGCCCGGAACTTGGGGACGGCCTCCAGTGCTTCTCGCTTTGCCGCCTCCAGGAGCCGTTGATGTACGAGCTCCGGTCCTTTGCCACGGTCGCCTCTCGCCTGGCCTCGTCCAGCTGACGCTCCAGGAACAGCGAGTGGGCCTGCAGGCGGGCCTTCTCCGCCGCGTCCTCCTCAGTGCGGCGCTGGTTGGAGGTCCGCTCCTCCGCCAAGGAGGCCTCCAGTTCCTTGTTCCGCTCCTCGGAACGCCCCAGGTCGGACTGGAGGGCCTGCTTCTCAGCTCGCAGCTCGGCCCCCTTGTCCATCAAGTCTTTCACGTCGGCCGCGAGCTTTCCAAGCTTCTGCTCCCGCTCGGAGTCCCGCTTGGCGTTCCCTACGAGGTAGTTCCTCAGTAGGAGGACGTCGTTCCCGATCTGCAAGGGCAAAAGTGAAATGTCAGTACCGAGGCAGGAGGCCTCGGATTGAAAGAGAAAAGAAGAGCTGAAGACCGGACTTACCGTGAAGAGCTGGGGCAGGATGCCGAGCAGCGCATCCGCGTAGTCCCGGCCGCCCCGAGCTCGGCGGTCCCGGGCGATGGAAGCATACTCCATCACCCTTTCCGCCAGCCCTCGGTCGAGGATGACCGAGTCCCGGTGCGAGATTACCGGCGCTGGGCCCTTCGGGCCGATCCCTGCGACGGCCGCCCCTTCTGCTGGAGCCGCAGCCGACGGACCGGCGGTCGCCACTGGCGGTGCCGTCGAACTGCTGACCAGAATGGGCCCGGCGGTGGGCAGAGCGGCAGGCGCCGGAGCTCTCTCGGCAGCACCGCCAGGTCGTGGAGCCGAGGTGCCAGGGGCGCCGCCCTGAGGAGGTCTGGGCGGAGAAACAGCGGCAGCTAGGCCGGGCGCGGTCGCCGCTGCGACCTCCCGGCTCGTCTCCGTGCGAGCCCTCTTCGCCACGGGCTCGTCCACGTCGACGACCTCCCTCTGAGCAGCACCCTCCAACAAGTTCTCCAGTGAAAACTTCATCCCTGCAAAGTGGAGAAATCAAAAGGTTAGTCAGTTCAATCTTAAAAAGAGAGAGGGGAAGGGCAGAATTTAATGCGGGGCCAAATCTCACCGGTCTCCCGGATGGGACTGATGCCGGCCTCAAAAAGATTCTGCTCAGAAAGCAGAACCTCGAGCGGTGGGACCACGTCACTCAGGAGCTGGGAGTAAGCCTCCTGGTCCGCGGACTCGACCCGAGAACTCCGGTTCGGCGACCGGTCCGGTTCGCTCCAGGCCCAGTCGACGTCGTCGACCGAGGCAAAGAAAAACCGGCTCTTCCATCCCTTAACCGAAGAAGGGAGGTCGAACCGGAGACACCTAGGCCGGGGTGAAATATACCACCAGCCGTCATCGGTGGAGCACTTCTTCAGGATGAACAGGGACCTGAAGAGCGAAAAACGGGCAACGAACCCGTGGAAATGACAGAAGACGATGAAGGAGAAGATGACCCGGATGGCATTAGGAGCCAGCTGGGCCGGGACGAGCCGGAAATGGCTGAGGAAGGAAAGGAAAAAAGGATGAAGAGGAAAACGAAGACCCCGAGGAGGAAGTCTTCGTAGAAGGCAATGCGGCCGGGGCCACTCATGGTGACACGCTCCCCGGACCGCGGAGCAAATAGATGGACAGATCCCGGGATGCCATAAGCATCCCGGAGCAGAGAAAGATCACCTTCGGTCATGGTGGAGACATGACCGGAGGGACCGGCGGGAAGGAGCGGCGGAGCCGGAAGAGAAGCGAAAGCAGGGAGTGAACGGAGCGGCACGGCAGGTGCAACCGGAGGGGACCGGATCCCCCTGGGGATGCCAATGGTGACACCCCCGGGTTGCAAACGCCGGCGGACCTCCTCTGGGATCACCTCCTCATCCGAGGAGGAAGAAGATGGAGTCCTCGGCCGGGATGGACCGGCCTCGTCCGGATTAGAAGAAACATGGCGACGGCGCGCCATGGAGAAGAAAAGAAGAAAAGGACTGAATGATCGAAAGAAAAGGAAGGGGGCTAGAGAAGAGGAAGACGCTTACCCAAAAATGCACAGGCGAACGCAAGCAGCAGAAGTTGTTAGCCTGCAGCAAACCGCCCACGAAGCAAGGGAAAAGGCCTCGTTCTGGAAAGTCCCCTCCCTTTCAGACTCAGCCGGCAGCAGCCGTACCCATCATTCCGTCTCAGGCCACTGGATGGTCTCCACGTGGGCACACGCCCGACACCGACGCCTCGTTAGCAGAGTAACGGCCTCTGCCCCGAAGCGACGCATTGATTGCGGGCAAGTGGACGACGCGTGGCAACTCCCCATAGGTCTTCAGCCGCATCGAGCCACGACGAGTGAAGATCGCGCCAATTATGAAGCAAGATCTTCGCCTCCCCATGTCATGTCTGCAATTAATCCCGACGTTCCGTTCTACGATGCCCCGACGGAACGGCGGGCTGGGGGGCAACTGTTACATCCGTGACAGTGACGTGGCCAGGCTCAGGTATCGCCGAATGCGAGCGAGCCACGTGCGAGTTTTCCTGCCAGAATCAGCGCCACGTCCTCAAAGCTGGGGTCGGCAAGATCGCGCCGCCCGACGATTATCTGGAGCAGACCGCTCCCGCCGAGGTCGAGCTCGGCGCGGGGTTCCTCCACCGACTCATCTGCGCCCGCGCGCAAAGGAGACGACCCAAGTGAGGTCGGCCAAGGTCGGCCGATCCTTCGCCTTGCGCCAGGTGGCCACCCGGAGATGGGTCCACCTCGGCTGAAGCCAGGCGATCTCCGGCCGCCTCGCCAGGTGTCCGCCCAGGAGGGGCCCGCCTGGGCCGAGGTCGGCCGACCCTTCGCCTTGCGCCAGGTGGCCACCCGGAGACGGGTCCACCTCGGCCGAAGCCAGGCGACCTCCTGCCGCCTCGCCAGGTGTCCACCCAGGAGGGGTCCACCTAAGCCGAGGTCGGCCGATCCCTCGCCTCTCGCCAGTTGGCCCCCGGAGATAGGTCCAACTCAGCCGAGGTCAGACCGCTCGTACGGAGGGGCCCCCGAGGAAAGCGACGGGTCCCGAGACCATCCCTCGGGCCGTACCGACCCCAGACGGCGTCCCGTACGGAGGGCGGCGGCACGCGGAGCGTCACTTACATTGGCCCGGCAGGTCCCACGGTTGAGAGACCCGATCCTGACGGAACAGGGCCCATAAACGGATGGTGCCCACGCCCGGGGAAAAGAGCACCCTCACGAAGCCCGAGGCCTGACGACTTGCCGCTCTGCCAGCGCCGCCTTCCCTCTTTTTCTCTTCTGTCCTTACCTTTTTCCTGCTGGGCCCGGCGGACGAGGTCGGAAAGCCGCCTGGCCTCCTTCACCAAAAAGGGAAAAGAAAGGAAGACAGGGAGGAGGAGTTTTCGAGGGAGAAAAGGACAAGCGCACGACGGAGGGAGATAAAGAGGGAAGAATCCAAAGACTGCGAGGTAAGCCAACTAGCCTGGGGACAAGAAGGAAGCACCGGCACAAGGCCTCGCTCCGAGGAAGAAACCAGAGATCCCGAGAGGGGAATACTGGACGCGAGCTCGGCGGGCAGGCCCAGCCGAGATTCCAGTCCCCGGCGCTTTCCCTTCACTAGTTAACTCTCCAAACCTGAGACCCTCCAGGGGGCCTAGGGGGAGAGTCTGTTCCTCCACGTCGTCTATTGACTTGACCGTCGGAGCCCCCTCGCCGAAATCCCCGGCCAGGGTCCTCTAACCCCTTTGTTGCAGGTTTCTCGCAGGAAGGGAGGCTCCCTTGCCAGGCGGTCAGGGAGGATCGACTGATCCTCTGCACGGGCGCGGCGACGAGGACGGCAACAGATACCAATCAACATGTATCCACTGATCCATTTTACCAATATTATTGCATTCAAAAAATGTACATTGATAAAAATAATCATAGGATCCACCCATGCCCTCCAACATTTTATTTTGGACCAAAATATAATTATAAATTTCGAGGGACTAAACTGTAAAAGGGGCTTATATTAATTCCAGAAATTGTAGGGACCTAAATGCAAGATACCCCCTTTTTTTGAGATAATGGGTTAACAGATTTTGGGTTAAAACCCAAAACCCGCAAACCCGCCAGCCTTTCTTCCCCGCGATCAAACACAAAACAGAGCTTGATCCTAAACCGCCGACAACGACCCTTGATTCCTCACCCACCGGCGCATCTGCCGGCGAGAACACCTCCCGGGCCGGCCAAGAACTTCTGATCGCCGATTCCGGTGAAGACCCTGGACATCTGGAACAAGTCCACGGCCAAAAATGGGAAAATACCTTTTTTTTGACAGATTATGCCACCGGTGAGCCACCAGTCACTGCCGCCGGGAAGAGGGGGGGAAGGGTTCGATCCGGGAGACCGGCCGGAACACGCCTGGCGGTGACGGCCAAGGCATGGCCGATCGCGGCCCACATGGTCACCGCCGTTGGGCAAAATCCTCTTTTTTTTAACACGGTTTGGGATATCAATCAATTGACTGAGATCCAGCAATTCTGGGCCAGGAATTGGATGCCCGATCATCGTCGGGGTTCAGGAGGTTTCTTTTTTTTGTTACGAGGGGTGTCAAAAGAAATAACAGAGACCATCGGTTTCTCCTTCCATCTCCAGTCACGGCAGCATATCTCGATGCTGCCGGTAACTTCACAGCACAGATCTCCGTGCAAGCACCGATCTATAAATATCGGTGGAAAAAAAAATATTTTAACAGATCTAATATTTTAATATTTTAGATACCAAGGCTCTGATACCAATGTAGGAAAAAAATCCTAAATCTCTAGAATCTATCAAAAAATTAGAATGATATATTAGATCTGAAAAATAATTACTTACCTGTATTTGCCATGATCTTCCGATCTAGATCCTTGATTCCGATGCTCACACGAATACCGCAGGCAGACTTCTCTACGGTCTTCCTCGGAAAGGAAGCTCTCGACGGGAAAAATCATTATACCACAAAATCACGTATACGTGATATATGAATTGAGAAAGCGGAGAGGTGATATATAAATAAAGGAAGCGGATAGGGGATCTAGCCAATAAAATAAAAATACCCTAATTGACCCTCTCATCACGAGTCAAGTTGGGCTAAGACCTACACTATGTCGCCTCAACCATACCAAATCACATAAGGTGCTCATAGTCCAATCAATGATCACATAATAATGGGCTCAATCTACGTCTATCAACATGGAGCATAAAATTAATCCGGATTTTAAAAAAAAATATCAATTAATGTCAGACCAAAACAAGAAAATTCTTACAGTGATTTCAAAATTACGATGAAAGGTAGAGGTCTGATTCTTATTCCATTTCTCGATAAAAAGTCAATATGTATTCAGCATCAATCGACCAACAACCGGAAGTAATTTCATATGATTGATATCCAGCTTGATATCCTTGTTATTCGTAGCTGCGTGTTGGTCTTCGATTAAGTGATCAATTGCTCCAAATACTTTCATAATTTGTTACCTCGGCAGGAAAACTCGGGTGGCGACATAATTGACCGCATGCCTGGCCGCGGTGGCAGGGTTGGCGGAGTCTTCGGACCCGGCACGGAAGGTGGCGGCAGGGTTGGCGGCGTTATTGGATCCGGCGAGGAAGGCGGCGACAATTTTGGGGGTATCTACAGATCCGGAGCCAGAGGGGGCAGCAACGTCGGCAGCATCTACACTTCCGACGCCAGAGGAGGTGGCAACGTTGGCGCCACCTATGCACCTGGCGCCGTAGGAGGCGGCAATATCGGCGCCATCTACGCACCAGGCGCCGCAGGAGGCGGCAACATCGGTGCCACCTATGGACTGGGCCCGGCAGGTGGCGGCAACATCGGCGCCACCCATGGACTGGACCTGGCCGGCGGCAACGTTGGAGCCATGTATGGAGCGGACCCGGACGCCACCCTTGGACAGGGTGTGGTCGGCAGCGGCGGTGGCAATGTTGGCGCCGTCTATGGTTGCGATGATGGCATGGTCGCTAACAACGGACCCAGCGGGGGACCGGGCGGCGCCGAACCGGGTGCAGGAGAGGGCAACGGCGTTGGCGTCGTCGACAAACCTGAAACGGATGGGCACGGCGGAACAGAGACACCTACAACGGGAGGGGCCCGCACCGACGAACGAGGCTTCCAAGGGGACAGTGGCGGTGGCGGCATCAACACAGCCATGACAAGAGAGGAATTCGGTACGGAAGGGGGAAGACGCGGTGGCGCCATCGACGAACCTGTAGCGGGAGAGGGCGACAGCGAGGCAGGAGGGGGAAGCGACCACAACGTTCGCGGCAATAAAGGAGCCATCTACGAACCTGGTGCGAGGAGCACCGGCGGCAACGTCGACGAAGTATTCTTACCCGGCCCGGGTAGCCGCGGCAACGTTGGTATGTGATGTGACTGGGAACCAGATCGCCGGTAAAGCTAAGAAGCGTGAATCAGTTACATAACGGCTTATTAATCTTGCTTCCCTGGGGTTTGTGTGTACCGGTGCTTTCACCCTACTTTGCTTGAACGAATAAACAGGGGCTTCTCTTAAAATGGAGGATTTGTTTTTCCACTCTTGATTCACATTTATTTTTCTTCTTCTTCTTCGATACAGATTCACATTTATTCTTTAATTTTGGGTGGGATGGAAGGTGGTGACGTTTGTAAGGGGAAGGGGATCTAAGATCAGCGAAGAGAAATCCATCTATTTTGGTCATCGTCACCGTGTCGACATGACCGGAAAATCAAAGTGCACCTGGCGGCTCCACCAGACAGTCGGCAGGTTGAGAGGCGAATTTTTGGATCCTATCATACGTTTGTGTGGACTGTTTTATCATCACTTATCAGTGATGCTTTTTGTAAAAAAAAAAAATCGTTAAGAGAGCTATCTTGCAGCCGATTTAGAGGACTGTACAAATAATCTAAGGAACATAGCGATTATGATATATATATATATTCAAAAAATAAATAAATAATTGTATCAGGTCTAGAAGCTCTTGATAATCGATCGATCACCGATAGATTCACTAATCCGATTAGCTCGTAAATGCCGATCTATATCTAAAGATCGACGTGTACCTAAAGACTATCAGTACCTAAAATCCGACAAGCTCCAAAAGAAATGAGAACAGCAAGAAAAGAGTTGATTATACTATTAGAATAATCAACTACCGTTATAACAGGTACATGTTAGTTTTCAACGGAATAACATCGGAACTAACTGTCAAAAGCCCTTTCAATTAAATTTTGTTAAGACCCATACCTATAAATACCGGTAAAAGAGGATTTCGAGGGGTAAGTAAGAATAACTAGCTGAAGTATTCTTTCATTTCTATCCAATTTTTTTGAGATTCTATATCCATTACCCGAATCCTTGCTAACTTAAGCATCGGAGTGTCCCTCACCGATAATCTTCCGATAAGTGGATTTGTTTTATAAGACCCCGCCAAAAGTCTGATCGGATAAATCTTTTTGTAAGACCCCGCCAGAAGTCTGATCGGATGAATCTTGACAGTGCAAGAGGACCACCTGGATTCGGCAACAATAATATATATATGATACAGTTTAAAATTTTATCCAAAAAGATTAGTCAAAAAATGTTATTTAGATTTCTTATTCTTATATAAGTATCCAATATCTTTATATCAAATAATAAATAAACTAAAAATAAACCTGTATGGATTTTTGTATATTTTTATTGTTTAAGTCTCGACATACTTACCAAGCTAAGAGTTCAAATTCATGCCTCCATTTATTAATACTATAATCGGATCATGATTAATCCCATAAATTCATGCTACAATATTCCCTAATTAATATAAGTTATATGATAGGTCGGCTTTGATATCATTTATAACAATCCAAAATCTCATCTAAAAAAATTAGCCATAAAATATTATTTGAATTCTTTGATCTTGTATAAGTATTCAAAATCTTTTCAGTGAATAATCAATATGAAACTTGTTGTGATATGCTGGCTCAGTACAGGCTAATTATCGGTTCGACCACAATCAAGTTCCTTCTGAACCAGTCGTCTAAACCGAAGCGCCCGAAGAAAACTACGTGGATAGATAAAGCAACGACCCCGCATCACTGCCCTAGTCACATCGTGAGGTCAGTCTTCGATCTTAGTCGAAGGCGTTGGTCCCGAAGAGTACCTCCAATCCACAACACATCCGGCTACTGACCAGTCTCCTTCACATCAGCCGAAGAAGGCCGATCCAAATTATACTGGTCCGAAGATGATGCTAGCTTCATTCCATAACCCACTCTGAAGAAAAAAGCTTTGATACAAATGATAAAGGCATCTTCGATGTACTCCTGAGAGGATAAGCCTGAAACATTCCACCGATTCAACATCGATCCCTCCTGAAGAAGTGGTCCAGAAATGAATCTCCGGTTGATCTCAAATCTTCTAACGTAGATATGGTTGTTACAACCAACCGCGTGGCCACTACCTCTAATCTCAACCATATCGGAGTGGCCACGTGGCCATTATCTGTAATTCCAACGATTCTAGATTAACTAGAATCAATTGACAACTACTTATGGTTATACGAGGGGTAAAGTTATTTAACCCCATCCTAACCATAGGTGAGTGAGCCTAACTACATACTAGCACGACAACCACTATAAATACTGGTAAGAGGGGACACTCAAAGTAAGCCTGGCAAAAGCAAAGAAAAGCTAAGCCAATATACTCTCTGCAAATACTTTCACCATCTTTCTTTCTCCTTCTCAGAAAGCTCTCCATTTTGTTGCTAGAACCTCTTTCCGACTTAGGCATCGGAGTATCCCCCACCAAAGAAAATCCGGTCATGGACCTATTTTGCAGGTATCCAGAGAAGCGAACCAGCAATCCAGCGGCTCCGCCCGGTCGACGATGGTTCTACGCTAACAGAACTAAATACATGATTATGTGAATTCTCCCATATTTTTCATATTTAAGTCCTAACATTCTCGTCAAGTTATAGATCCAAATCTATGCCTTCATTAATAAACATCACGATTGACTCATGCTTAGCCTCAATGAATTCGTGCTGCAGTATCCCCTAGTTTATATAGGTTACGAACTGAATGTGCTATAATATCATTTTGCAACAATCCAGGACCTCATTTTATAAAAACTAGTGATAATGTATTATTTAGATTTATTGGTTTTTATAAGTATCCAAAATCCTTCTAATAAATAATTGATACGAAACTAAATACATATTAACATGGGTCCTCATAATACGAGAGGTGGTTGATGTTAATTTGTCAACCCTGTTTTTATGTAGTATTAGGCAAAATTCACTGACCCTTTGCTTGGTACGAAAGATAGATTGGAGAATGGATGGATGAGAGAGATGATGGATGGGACACATCCATCCTATCATATATTTGATAAAATATGAAAAGAGATTCTACTATAGATCCTTGTACAATAAGATTCAAACAATTATATAATAACAACAACATGCACCCCCTTTCTACCAAAACAAAAATAGCTCGGATCCCCTCCTCTCCATATAAAATAATCAAATCAATCTATAAAACTAAGCAAGTCAGGTTAATCGAGTCTGAATTTAATTAACTAAGATCCAATCTAGAAATGAAATGGATCCAACCCTACCTGGCCTCACATAACATTTAAAATCGATCGGATTGGATTGGATAATAGATCAACCCTATCTATTTGCAAGCTTATATCCACCTGCACAACTCTTAAAGTGAGCAATGGATGATCCAATGGTGGATTTGCTTTAAGATGGGTGAATCCATGATAAGCCTTTCCTAGGTTTAAAGGTTGAGAAGGCTTTAACAGCAAGCGCCGAAAGATGATGTATCATGGGGTGCTCGTATGTACCTAGAAATTTTATGGGGAAAGGATTCTCCTTCTGGACTTTAATTAGAATGATCAAACCTATGGGGCAAAACAAAATCAGATCGTATGTGCCTAAATGACCAAAGAGAACAATGGTTGATACATTTTACGATTTGCATCAATTTTGGATGAAAACTCAGAATATGATCTAAAACAAAATTTATAAGTTATTCCAGTTGAATAATACACGTAATCATGTACAAGCGTGCACGGTTTGTTTGTAAACTTAGACATTCTTATTATGTTCCCTTATTTTTAGTTGTTCCAATCTTGTTCAAGGAAACTACAAAACTAAATGGCAGGTGGATAGGGGAGAATCTACATGCCGGCCGCTCAAGCCTTGTTTTTTTGACCTTCATCATGCGTCGTCCTTTTGATGGTGATTGACATCAATCACCTGATTAAAAAAACTCCATTCTATGCGTTCCACGGCCAACCCCTCGTTCCTGAAAAGACCTTTATTCCACGGCAAAAGTGATTCTCGCCGACAACAGCTTTAACTTTAATGGTAAGTTGAAGGGTAGGTCCCATTTCAAAAATTCGACTCTCCAAATTATTTCATCTCTTTGAGTGACTTTGACCCCACTTCTTAGTAACCTCGGTTATTTTCTATTTTTATTTATTTTAAAAGACTCCATCCTATGTCCAGTATTCATGTTGAGACTAATGAAAGCTATCAAAAAAAAAAAAAAAACTAATGAAAGCTGCAGCGGGGATTTTTCTTTCTTCATCTTTTTTTTTTCATTAAAAATAAAATAAAATATCCGCTGATAATGTGGCCTCTTTTTTTTTTTTTTTTGTTGATAAATCTTTTATGTTATTATCTCCTTCTTTTTTATTTTAGTTTATTTTTTGATTAGTGTGTTTTTGGAGAACCAAGCCTTTCCGTCATCTAATAGATCGAAAACCACTAGAACTTAAATCTATTAATGCGACCAATTACAGAGTAACCAAGGAAAAGTACACATTTTTTTAATATAAAAAAACTTCAAAAACGAACTTAGCATAATTATAGTATTATTTTATTATAATATGCATGTCGTAGATTTGGAATATGGAAATAACCTTCCAGTATACAAGGACAAGGCTGCACATTTCTGACCCACGATAACAGCAAAAGCCTGCATTAAAGCATCATGAAACCCTTTAAAAAAAAAAAAAAAAAACTCACTTCCAGACACATCCACCATGTGAAAATAATAGGATATAAATTTTCCTTGGCCATGGCTAAAAACATATAAAATCCAGAGGTCAACCTTGACAATATATGGTAACAAGCCACACCTTACCGATAGATGAATTGAAGTGATGAGAAAGTAGAAAAACATAACCAACAATGATGGATGTTAATTCTTGGGAAGAAAATCTGTTTGAGATCATAATAGATCAACCCAACTAGGTGAATTTGATGTTTAAAAACCTGGCAATGCAACCCCTCTTAAAAAAAGAGTGATGCAGATAGATAAATTTTTGTTGTAAATATATAGATCTTAGATTGTTCAATCTGCAAGTTGTACGACCTTGAACCCTACTCTTCCTCTTGGTGACAAAGTCTTGATTCTTATTACCCTAACTCCGGACCTACCGATGCTACCTGGCCGACCCTGCACTCAGGCTGATCTAGCGCTTAAATCCCATGTTCCTTCTTCTTTACTAAGTTACCATTGGACCATTCGATCTAGATCGGCCGACCCTAAGTATCAAGCCTTATCCTTGGATCGTCCCGACCCTATTCGGCTAACTAGCCACTAATAGCAAATCCATCTCTTGGCCAAACCAATTCAAAGGAAATATTGGTTAATGTAATGATCAAATGGAAAAGGTCTAATTCATGACTTTTTATATTGACAACGAATCTCTATAATGTTTGGATAAAATCAAGCCTAAACAAATAAGGCAAGAAGGGCTAATAGAATCCGTGATAAAGAGAAGGAAATAACAATCAAATCCTTCCAAATTAAATAAAAATCACCATCAGAATCTTCAAACACCATACAATTCTTCAACCAACCCATATATAAGAGACTTAAAAAGAGAACTCAAAAGTAACTCATTCTCCTAAATACTCATTTCATTTATTTTATTTCAGTTTTCTGATTTGAGCATTATAAGGTCCTCCATAACTAGCTTAATTGAGGACTTGTTTTGCAAGTTCTACCATCATAACATTATGATGGCAACTTTATTAGTGCAGTTTGACAACGGTCAGGAGACTACAGCAACAGAGAGCAAGAATACCTATCTCTCTAATGTCTTGTGTCTTTCTTTGGCCACTTTCTCTCTCTTGATTTCAACTAAGAACATATTCAAAACCTTTTTCGGAGTCTCTTTTTACTTCTCTTGATGTGCTGGAGAGGGATTTTAGAGATAGTAAAAAGAAAAATCATGTGAAATAATTTCAACCAACTCCCTTTCTAAGCCCAACAATCAAAGCTAAACTAAAAAAATGAGCCTAGCTGTTTTGCATGAGTCCTCCCTGACATGAGGATGGACATTGCAATATCATATCAGGACTAAAACTAGAAGTGAGATTTGGACTTTCATAATTTTGCAAGATCCCGATAAATGGAAACAACGTTCAAGTAAGATTAGGGATGGGGAAGACATGTTGATGACCACTAGTTAGTTTAGTATAGATAGGCACGGTAGATTGATCAGGATGTCATTGTAGGTAGAGCACTATAAAACCTACAATGGGACAGAGATCTCATGCTCATTAGAGTATAATTGCAAAGGCAAATTCTCCAATTTGTGGCCTCAGGTGTGATGATTGTGAAAGATTGGGTTTTGGTGACTTTTGGGTTTGTGCTTTGCTAAAAGTAACCCACAGGTAAAGGGGTGTTTGATAGATGATGTTTGATGGCTTGGAATTGTTTTGAAATTTCTAGGAATACAATCTCTCTTTTTTTTCAAAGGAATACATTTTTTTTTTTTCTCCAAAGGAATACAATCTCTTTTTTTCTCCTACATCTCTTCTCTATATCTCTTTTGTTGCATGATCTTGAATCCAAGAACAGATTGCTTCCGCTGTGTATAGGTGTTGATCCGAATCTCTCAACAAGTGGGATCAGTGCCTGGAAATTTTCTCAACAACTGGTATTAAAACGGGATTCGAGGATTCAATGGAAAAGAGGTCTGACATTGGCGTTAGGTTTGCACAGCTGTCTGGGTGCACTGTGGAAGCACATGTTGGGGTTGCAGTCACAGAAACAGAGCATGAAGATATCAGTTCGAGGTTAGGAGTGCGGTGGAGCACGAGTCTCAAAAGATGTGGAGCACAGGTTGATGTTCCAGCTAGGAAGGTGAGGTGGCTTCGATGGGAAGATGTCAATTCTGGAGACACAGGAAGGATGCAGACAGTCACGCAAAGCTTGTCAGGGATGGAGAAAGGAAAAGTCTAGATTTTTCAAGTTCACGGAGTACATCAGTAGAGACAGTGCTAGAGGCAGCTCAGGGAGATAGGAGACAGTCTCAGGAAGCGCCGGAGGTTTCGGGCAATCGAAAGTGTCCTGGTATGGTGGAATTGGCCTAGGGACACAGACTGGAGCTGATGGAGATGGCAGCTCAGGGAGACCGAGGACAGGTCTCAGGGAGCACCGGGGATATCATGCAGCCGGGAGACATGCTGGGACATGATGGAGCAGCCTATGGAGATGGTTGCTGGTTTCGTCGCTGGGTTAGAGGAGTTAGGATGAGCTCCTGTGTTTCGGAGGAGCCTATGGGATGCAGTGTATTTGAAATGATCTCGAAGAGGTTCGTGGGTTACGAAGGATTCGAGGAGACAGCGACGGATACAAAGTGCAGCGGCAGGCTCAAAAGGGCAGCGTTGAGTGGCTGGCCTCGAGATTTCTTGAAGTGGCATCAGTGGGACTTCAGTTTCAGGTGGAACACCAAGGACAGGTGGCTTTACGGGTGGAGCAGAATTAGACACGAGTTCAGAGCGAGAGGTGCAGGGATATTAGTCATATCTTAGCATGAGTGCCAGGGGTGCACATAGCCAGGTGGAGTAGAGTGTGCAGAGATTGGCGTGGCTCTGAGGAGATAGTGTCAGGTAGAACTCCAATTACAGCGAGTGCTGGCTCAGGTTCGCTGTGGTCTCTCCAGGAAAGTCCAAGAAAAAGTCTGATACAGCACCAGGCAGAAAGAATGCTACAATCGTGATGCCAAGGATACAAACAAGGATCTTCAGCTATAGAGGCGGTCATCCCAAAGGCCTCCAGGTGAGCTCAGCAGCTAAAGGGTATTGGTAAAGGCAAGGAGGTCTGCACAAGGAGCTGTCAGAACACGCACTTACAGTGAGGTTGTGCAGGAGGACATTGCCAGGTTTGTCAAGGCTTGGGGGCACCAAGGTGGAGATTGTAGGGTTTTGTGTGGTGCTCCCAAGCCTTGGAGAGACTTGGAAGACCATGGCAGGGATACTGGAGGTGATTCCTGGAGCTTGCGGGCATGTCCCAAGCTATTATGGAGGTATTCCAGGAGGGTCCCAAAGTCATGTTGGGTCAGGGAGATTGATCCAGGGTTGAGAGTTTTCTCACATTGATTTGTTAGGAGAGTTTTTTGAAAGATTGTAACATAACCCATTGGATTATGAGGTTGGGTCCAGGTTTGTTAAGTTGGTTAGGAGGTTAGACAGTTAGTTGGTTGGTTGTAACTGTTACGGCCGTAACGGTGATGTGGCCGGGCTCAGATACCACCGAATATGATCGAGCCACGTGGAGGTTTCTCTGGCCGAGTCAGCGCCACATCGCCAAGGCCGAGCTCGGCAAGACTACTCCGCCAGACGACTTCCTAAGACAAACTGCTCTCGCCGAAGTCGAGCTCGATTTGGGGCTCCTCTACCACCTCGCCTGGCGCGCACCCAGGAGGGGTCCGCCTAGGCCGAGGTCGCTCGATCCATCGCTCCTTCGCCAGGTGGCCCCCCCGGAGACGGGCCCACCTCGGCCAAAGCCAGGCGACCTCCTGCCACCTCGCCAGGTGTCCACCCAGGAGGGGTCCACCTAGGCCGAGGTCGGCCGATCCTTCGCTCCTTCGCCAGGTGGCCCCCGGAGACGGGCCCACTCGGTCGAAGCCAGGCGACCTCCTGCCACCTCGCCAGGTGTCCACCCAGGAGGGGTCCACCTAGGCCGAGGTCGGCCGATCCTTCGCTCCTTCACCAGGTGGCCCCCGGAGACGGGCCCACCTCGGCCGAAGCCAGGCGACCTCCTGCCACCTCGCCAGGTGTCCACCCAGGAGGGGTCCACCTAGGTCGAGGTCGGCCAATCCTTCGCTCCTTCGCCAGGTGGCCCCGGAGACGGGCCCACCTCGGCCGAAGCCAGGCGACCTCCTGCCACCTCGCCAGGTATCCACCCAAGAGGGGTCCACCTAGGCCGAGGTCGGCCGATCCTTCGCTCCTTCGCCAGGTGGCCCCCGGAGACGGGCCCACCTCAGCCGAAGCCAGACGACCTCCTGCCACCTCGCCAGGTGTCCACCCAGGAGGGGTCCACCTAGGCCGAGGTCGGCCGATCCTTCGCTCCTTCGCCAGGTGGCCCCCGGAGACGGGCCCACCTCGGCCGAAGCCAGGCGACCTCCTGCAACCTCGCCAGGTGTCCACCCAGGAGGGGTCCACCTAGGCCGAGGTCGGCCGATCCTTCGCTCCTTCGCCAGGTGGCCCCCGGAGACGGGCCTACCTCGGCCGAAGCCAGGCGACCCCCTGCCACCTCGCCAGGTGTCCACCCAGGAGGGGTCCACCTAGGCCGAGGTCGGCGGATCCTTCGCTCCTTCGCCAGGTGGCCCCCGGAGACGGGCCCACCTCGGCCGAAGCCAGGCCGCCCGTACGGAGAAGGTCCCAGGGAAGGAGGCGCAGGCCCCGAGGTCATCCCTCGGGCCGTACGCATCACAGACGGCACCCCGTACGGATGGCGGCGGCATGCGAAACACCATTTGCATCGGCCCGACAGGTCCCGCAGTCGAGAGGCGCGATTCTGACAAAGCAGGCCCCATAGATGGATGGCGCCCACACTTGGAAAAGAGAGCGCTCTCACTGGGCCCGAGGTCTGACCGGCCGCCTTACCAGCGCCGCCCCCCCTTTTTCTGTCTTTGCCTTTTCCCTGTTGGGCTCGGTGGACGAGGTCGGAAAGCCGCCTGGCCCTCCTCACCGAAAAGGGGAAAGAGAAAGGGACGGGGGAGGGAAGCCTCCCAGGAGGAGAAGACAGGCGAACGACGGGAAGAGATAAAAGGAAGGAATCTGGGGACGACAAGGTAAGCGAACAAGCCTGGGGACAAGGAAGAAGCAGCGGCAAAAGGCCTCGCTTCGAGAGTGAGATCGAAGATCCCGAGAGGGGATCGCTCGGCATGAGCTCGGCAAGGAGGCCCGGCCGAATTTCTGGTCCCCAGTGCACCTTTCTTTCTAGTAAATTCTCTAAGTCTGGAACCCTTTCGGGGGTCCGTCTTGGAGAGTCTGTTCCTTCTCGTCGTCTACTGACTTGACCGTCGGAGCTCCCTCGCCGGGATCCCCGGCCAGGGTCTTCTAACCCCTTCTTGCAGGTTCGCCGCAGCCGGGGAGGCTCCCTCGCCAGGCGGTCAGGAAGGATCCACGGATTCGAGGCACGGGCGCGGCGATGAGAGCGGCAACAGTAACCAATTAGGAATCCCAACCATGTGAGGTGTCTTAATTCGTTTGATAGTGGTCCAAGACAAGTCCAAATTGCCCATGTGATTGTAACTACCAAGAAGTTGTGAGCCCATGTGATTGTTGTCCAATAAGATCAAGGAGTCCAAGATGCCTAAGAAGAGACCAATTTCACCGCCCCATTTGCCTATAAATCAGATGGGGGGTGTGCATGAGAGGAGCATCCAAGATGGGCCAACCCCTTTGGGGTCTCTCGGTTTGCAGAGAGGCTGAGCAAGGCTTGGAGCGTGAAAACACCTCACGATCATGAGAAGACCGTGAGGGGTTGATCTTGGAGTGCCCCCCTTTGGGACGAGACCACGTGGAGGGACTTTCCGTGTGGGGAACTTGGCTGTGAGAGGATCCTGCATGAGGTAGTCCACAGGTGGAGCTCTTTCCAGTGAGAGGAGGCACAGTCATGGCTTGGGCTTGTAGAGAGACGCACGTGAGAGAGATACCACGTGGAGGGCTTGGTGCCGTGGGATGTTCCACGAGACTTTGAAGAGGAGAACCTGCGTTGAGGTATTGTCCGCATGTGGGACTTTTTCTCAGGTTTGAGGAGACCGGTGTCCCGGTTCTTGTTTTGTAACAAAATTTTTCTCCAAAGGAATACAATCTCTCTTTTTCTCCTACATTTCTTCACTATATCTCCTTTGTTGCATGATCTTGAATCCAAGAACAGGTTGTTGATGGTTCTTGATCAAAAAGATTGGTTCTTGATTTCTCCCTCGCTATTTTCACTGCGTAAGCACTGATCCGGATCTCCCAACAAGTGGGATCGGTGCCTAGGAATTTTCAACATGAATGACAATTAAATCTAAGATTTTGGTTACAAATATGTGCCTCTTTCTATTAAATAGGCCTCTCATAAAAAACTATATGCTAATTAATTAATGTTAATTAATTATATATGCATTAAGTTTATTTCAAACAAAAATATCTATTAGTTTAATTGGTATAGTTAGTAACCCTATTATATTGATGAAAAAGTATTTAGATCCCATCTCACTCTCTCTCTTCAACCAGGCTTTCACTTGCACTACTTCTTTAAAGGTTTAAGTCAAGCAATTTATGTGAAAAATTATTGTTATGGCAATAGCTGACTCAGCCTGAAAAATTTATCGGACTACCGACTGTGCCACCGGTCATGAAAGACCGGGACATTCGATTTGGATTAATTAAGCTACCGACTAGGAAGAAGATAATAGAGTCGACTACTTCACCGCTAACCAGGAGAAAGACTAGGGAGAAAAAGACAAAGCCGACCAAGTAGTTGCTTCTTTCCAAACCAAGTATCAGCTCCTTTCCAAGCCAAGTAGCTACCACCTATCGAGTCTGTTGGCGTAGAGTCCCTGTTCCGGCCGGTCAGAGCTACTACACCACAGGACCGCTCCCTGGTTCACTTGCAAAACAGGTCCCTTGTCGGAGTTGCTCTGGCGAGGGACACTCCGATGCCAAAGTCAGAGATGGGCTCCAGCCATAGAATGGAAAAAATTCTGGAGAAGCAGAGGGAAAGACTGTGATTTTTTAGCATGCGTGTGTCTTTTTTTGTGCATTTCCTCTCACCGCTATTTATAAGGGGCCGTCCGGCCTGCGGATCCGTTATTCTCCCAGTGATTATAGGAAGTTGATTTTTCTCCATGATTGGCAATCGTGGATTGTCATTGAGCAATTCCGACCAGACCGGAGGCGTGGCAGCTAGAGTTGCGCACCATGATCGTGGCATGGAAATAGTCAATAGTAACCGTTGGTTATTATTGCCTATCTGGGACAGATCGTGGATCCATCTTCAGATTTCTCCCGCTTAGGAAGATTCTCATAATTAAATCGGGAATCTCCTCCTCTTCAAATCTTCTCGGTCGGAGATCCTGTCTTCAGCATGAGTTGAGGACTTGGTGTTTACTAAGGGCCGGAGATCGTGTCTTCGACAGGAACCGAAGGGTATGTCCTCGGAAGTCAACGAAAAGCCTGATCTTCGATTAGTGCTGAAGACGTAATTCGAAGGTCTTGCCTTCGGATGTCGTAGGTCAGCGGAGAGCCTTGAGTTACCCGTAGTTAGCCTGAACTTTCTAGGCCCGAAGTTGTTGGTTCGGAGGAAAGGTCTTTGGTCAGTAAAACTGGTGTTCGGCTCATACTTGGATCGGGATATCCCAATAGTTGCCTCCCTACTCTCAGTTTTCGAAGCGAAGATTTGCCTCGAGAAGTGAGAGTACCAATGCTTTGTCATTTTCCTCCGAGATGATAGTGTAGTGGATGATCATGAGATATCTGATTAGACTGCCCATTATGACTACTGGTTGATTTGGGAATCAGGCGGTGGACAGTTGTCACTTCCTGATTGGGGGAGAAGAAAAGAGCGAATGGCCCTGGGACCGTCTCTTCTTTTCCCATTGCGTGATGGTTCAGCCAATCTTTCGGTTGGGATTTGGGCGGTTGTGGTGGCTTCTCCCTGCCCGTTGGATGATGGATGTGCTTCATCCTGGTCGTTGGCTCAGGATGTGTTACCTCCTTGGATTACCCTTTGTCAAATCAACCTGGTGGGACTTTAGAGGCTCTTGGTTAACTTTTGGGAAAGAGAGAAGGTCTGACTGAGGAAGCTTCTTCAACATCGCTTCATTCTTCGCTCAACCTTCCCTATTCTTGACTATCAATCTATTCTGCAGGTAGAATCTTCCTTCTACCTTTTTGTTTTATTCTTTTACCATGGAAGAAGCTGTAGAAAGTCAAGGGGGACAAGTTGGGCCCTCGGGGGCCGGTGACGTGGTAGGTCCGGAGTCGATCCCTAGTTCAGTTACACAGGGGAAGATGGCCCTTCTTCAGGAATGCTATCGCATTCCCAAGGGGTTTCCTTTCGTCCTCCCCGCACCTGAGGAATGGGTGAACAAACCTCCTCCCGGGTGCCTAGCCGTGTACGAAGACCATCTGAAGGCTGGGCTTCGGTTTTCCCTGCATCCTTTTTTCATCAAAATCTTCCGCCTGTACCAAGTGGTGCCGGTGCAATTGACCCCGAATAGCATCTGGAAATGTCTGCGGGTTTCTGGTCCTGTGCCACATTGCAAACATAGAACCTATGACCAACTTATTTACAGCCCTTTTTGTACTCAAGAGGGATTTCCATAGCAATGGATGGTGGGTGATCGGTCCTCGATCGGGCCGCAAGATCATCAAGGACATGCCCAATGCCATCCACGAGTGGAAACCTATTTTTGTGTTTATATTGTCCATTGATCCATGGGACTTTGACACTGTTTGGAAGAAGCCTCGTTTAACCACCAATGATGGGAAAAAGGTTTTGGTGGTTGACCAGTCGGATTACGAACTTCTGAGTAATTCGGAAGTTGCCCCTATCCGCGAGTTGTTGGAGGAGAGAAATCTCTATCTTGCTGTACATCATAGTTGGCCACAACGGCCGAGATTACAATGGAATCATCATGCAGGAGCCGGACTCCCGCAAGGTCGTCGTCGGAGAAGAGGATAGTGTTGTTGTCGTTGAGTCACTTTGGGACATTGTCTCGCTCTTCTCGAGTTGATAGGCCGGTGTATCATCTCCACACCTCCGTTGGTGGGCCTTTGATTTGATAGTTCGGCCTTTTCAGGAGGTGGTTGGGGAACAGTAGCTTCCGACCGAGATCCTTGACGATCAATGTACCGCCCCAAATACCCTCTTTTGATGAGATCCTCAATCGCATCCCTCAGCTGGATGCATTCTTCAGTATTGTGGCCGTGGTCCTGGTGGAATTGGCAGATTTGTTCCTATTCCTTACGGAAGAGGAGGCCTTCATGGGACGGGGCCGTTGGAGATAGTTTTCTTTCTCTATCTCCATGAGGATCTTTTCTCGAGAGAGGTTGAGGGGGATGTAGGAGTCGAATCTTCCTCCCGATGCTCTGGGCCTGGGAGGATTTCTTCGGTGGTCAGTATATTTGTTGTTTTTATTATTGGAGATTGGGGGACCTTGTCCCTTGTTGTTCTTCTTTTTTGAAGGGGGCTTCCCTTCGATCAGTTGTCGGTTGGCCGCCTGATCTTCAGCATCGACGTATTTCTGAGCCCTTGACAGGAGCTCAGTGTAGCTTTTGGAAAACTTCTTATCCAGGAAAAAAGTGAGCCTGAATGTGTGAAGTCCCTTCTTCAGTGCAGACATGGCCACATGCTCGTTGAGATCGGGAATCTCAAGTGTGGCCACATTAAACCTGGAGATGTAGTCTCGCAGGCTTTCTCCTTTGTTTTGATGAAGGAGAAACAGTGTGTCCATATTCTGGGAGGTCTTGTGGCAAGTACTGAAATGCAAGACAAACAATTTCTCTATTTTGGAAAAAGAATTGATGGTACTTGGGCGTAGGCTTGAGTACCACATCCGAGCAGCTTTCTTCAAGATGGCCGGGAACACGAGGCAGTACATCACGTCCGAAGCTCCTTGGATCATCATATGGGCCTTGAAACTGCCCAAGTGGTCAAAGGGATCGGAGGTATTGTCGTAGGGTTCCACCTGGGAAACCCTGAAGTGTCGAGGGATGACTTCGGCCATGACACGATCTATGAAGGGCGGGCGTAGATCACCTACTATCAAGTCGTTGTGATCTTTTAGGTCCTACAACCTTTGCTTCCGTGTCCTCGCCATTTCTGATTCGATGGCTTTGAATCTTCCATCGTAATCGGGGGGAGCCTGCTTCTGCGCCCCCTCTACGGAAGTAGAGTCTTCGGAGGAGGGTGAGGGAGTTTGCCTAGGCCTTTTCCCTTTCTGCGAGGAGTTGGCGGGCATAGGTAGTCTCGAACTTTGACCTTCAGGAGAAAGCCGAGAATGGGGGGAGAGATGTGTTGATTCCTCCCGAGGGGCTCTCTTTCTCCGAGACCGAGAGCTGTGTCTGGAGGCGGTCGGTGGATTTCCCACCGGAAAAGCTCTGTTTTGAAAATCTTGAACCATGACCGTAAGATTGGTGACCTGGTTCACAAGAGCTTCAAATTGCTGCAATCCCATGATAACTGTGGGAGGTTGAACGTCATTCTCTCCCGAGGGCGCACCCCCTTGGGATGGAACACGACTTCGACTCGTGGAGGCGATCTTAGTCTTTCCTCTCGCCATCGGGGTACTAACCCTTGTTAGTGAGGGGAGCTTAAAGAATGTTGGCGACTTGTCCCCCCTTCCTGGCGTGCCAATCTGTTGGCGTGAAGTCCCTGTTCCAGCCGGTCGGAGCTACTGCACCACAGGACCGCTCCCCGATTTACCTGTAAAACAGGTTCCTTGCCGGAGTTGCTCTGTCAGGGGACACTCCGATGCCAAAGACAGAGGCGAGCTCCAGCCATAGAATGGGAAAGATTCTGGAGAAGCAGAGGGAAAGACTCTGTGAATTTTTTAGCGTGTGTGTATCTTTTTTTGTGTATTTCCTCTCACCGCTATTTATAAGAAGCCGTCCGGCCTGTGGATCCGTTCTTCTCCTAGTGATTACGGGAAGTTGATTTCTCCCCATTATTGGCAATCATGGGTTGTCATTGAGCAGTTCTGGCCAGACCGGAGGCGCGGCAGCTGGAGTTGCGTGCCATGATCGTGGCATGGAAATAGTCGATAGTAACCATTGGTTACTGTTGCCTATCTGGGACAGATCGTGGATCCATCTTCAGATTTCTCTCACTTAGGGGGATTCTCATAATTAAATTAAGAATCTTCTCGTTTTCAGATTTTCTCGGTCGGAGATCCTGTCTTCAGCATGAGTCGAGGACTTGGTGTTTACCAAGGGCCGGAGATCATGTCTTCGGCAGGAACCGAAGGGTATGTCCTCGAAAGTCAACGAAAAGCCTGGTCTTCAGTTAGTGCCAAAGACGTAATCAGAAAGTCTTACCTTCGGATGTTGTAGGCCGGTAGAGAGCCTTGAGTTGCCCGTAGTTGGCCTGAACTTTCTAGGCCCGAAGTTGTTGGTTTGGAGGAAAGTCTTCGGTCAGCTGAACTGGTGTTCAGCTCATACTTGGACTGGGATATCCCAACAATTGCCTCCCTACTCTCAGTTTTCGAAGTGAAGATTTGCCTCGAGAAGTGAGAGTACCAATGCTTTGTCATTTTCCTCCAAGGGGATAGTGTAGTAGATGATCATGAGATCTCTGATTAGACTGCCCATCATGACTGCTGGTTGATTTGGGAATCAAGCGGTGGACAGTTGTCACTTCCTGATTGGGGGAGAAGAAAAGAGCGAATAGCCCTGGGACCATCTCTTCTTTCCTCGTTGCATGATGGTTCAGCCAATCTTTCGGTTGGGATTTGGGTGGTTATAGTGGCTTCTCCCTGCCCGTTGGGTGATGGATGTACTTCATCCTGGTCGTTGGTTCAAGATGTGTTACCTCCTTGGGTTATCCTTTGTCAAATCAACCTGGTGGGACTTTAGAGGCTCCTGGTCTCCTTTTGGGAAAGAGAGAAGGTCCGGCTGAGGAAGCTTCTTCAACCTCGCTTCATTCTTCGCTCAACCTTCCCTGTTCTTGACTATCAGTCTATTATGTAGGTAGAATCTTCCTTCTACCTTTTTGTTTCACTCTTTTACCATGGAAGAAGCTGTAGAAAGTCAAGGAGGACAAGTTGGGCCCTCGGGGGCCGGTGACGTGGTAGGTCCGGAGTCGATCCCTAGTTCAGTTACACAGGGAAAGATGGCCCTTCTTCGGGAACGCTATCGCATTCCCGAGGGGTTTCCTTTCGTCCTCCTCACACCTGAGGAACGAGTGAACAAACCTCCTTCCGGGTGCCTAGCCGTGTATGAAGACCATCTGAGGCTAGGCTTCGATTTCCCTTGCATCCTTTTTTCATCAAAATATTTCGTCTGTACCAAGCGGTGCCGGTGCAATTGACCCCGAATAGCATCCGGAAACGTTTGTGGGTTTCTGGTCCTGTGCTGCATTGCAAACATAGAACCTAGGACCAACTTATTCACAGCCCTTTTTATACTCAAGAGAGATTTCCATAGCAATGGATGGTGGGTGATCGGTCCTCGATCGGGCCGCAAGATCATCAAGGACATGCCCAGGCCATCCATGGGTGGAAACCTGTTTTTGTGTTTATATGTCCATTGATCCATAGGGCTTCGACACTGTTTGGAAGAAGCCTCGTTTAACCGCCAATGATGGGAAAAGATTTTGGCGGCTGACCAGTCAGATTACGAACTTCTGAGTAATTCGGAAGTCATCCCTATTCACGAGTTGTTGGAGGAGAGAAATCTCTATCTTGCTGTATATCATAGTTGGCCACAACAGTCGAGATTACAATGGAATCATCATGCGGGAGCCAGACTTCCGCAAGGTCGTCGTCGGAGAAGAGGATAGCGTTGTTGTCTTTGAGTCGCTTTGGGACATCATCTCATCTCTTCTCGAGTTGATAGGCCGGTGTATCATCCCCACACATCCGTTGGTGGGCCTTTGATTCGACAGTTTGGCCTCTTCAGGAGGTGGCTAGGAAATAGTAGCTTCCGATCGAGGTCCTTGACGACCAATATACCGTCCCAAATACCCTCTTTTGATGAGATCCTCAATCGCATCCTCAACAGAATTAATTATGCATATTAAAGAAGACCATCTTTGCAATGGCATTCGGTTACCCAACATAGTCCTATAAAATGGCAAAAAAGGATTCCAGCAAAGTACGTTACACTACAATAACTTATCTCTATCACTTACATAGTCACCATCATTGATCACAGCTCCAATTGCTATAGCCCATTTCTTCCATCTACAAACTCAAGCATCCGAAAGTCCTCATTGAAAACCTCGATCTACGGATTGTTCTTGTAGGTTTCCATTTGAGAGTCAGTACTCAGTTCCATTCAGAGAAGACCGGAGTACCCTCGGCCGCTACTGGAGTCTAGTGAAGGGTGATTTGTGTTGGAGCAAACCCGCTCCATGGAATGCCCGGGATCCAACTTGATACTGCTATGGCGGAAAGGGAACAATTACCAGGAAAGAGATGTAGGAGAAAACGAGAGATTGCTTTATTCATTTGGAGAAAAACCTTGTTACAACCAACAAGATAACACTCGATAGCCCTTCTGAAAACCCAGAAGCTTCTCGCCGTCTCGCACGTCTTCTCTCTTACATGCCTCATACCTCAAGAATCCACGTATGCCATGCACGGAGAATACCTCAACGTGCATCCATTCTCCAAAGCCTCGTAAAACACCATCACGGTATAAGCCCTCCATGTGATATCTCCCTCACGTGCGCCTCTCTGCAGCCCATCACATGGCTCCACCTACGGACTGCCTCATGCAGGATCTTTCCACAGCCATGTCTCCCACACGGACTCCCTCACGTGTAGTCTCCAAGAAGCCTCCACCGTGGCCCTCCTTGAAATCCAGGAGTCTCCCACAGTCTCCACGCCCATGAGGGGTGCTCCAAGCATCCATGCTCCACCTTGGAACCATGAGCCAAGCCCCACAGACCAAGGCCTTCACGCTAATCTCTCCACGGTCTTCACGTGACCATGAGACCCCAAAGGGGTCGGCCTCTTTTTGGACCCTCCAACCGCACACCCCATCCTCTCATATTTATAGCACATGGGAGGCGTTGAAGCCTTCTTGGATTGGGCGTCTGATCTTGGACTTCAACTACCTCTTGAATCTTGTTAGGACTCAATCACATGGACGGTTAGGACTTGTCTTGGACCGATAACAAACTAATTAGGACACCTCACATGGTTGGACTTCCTAATTGGTTACAACCAACCAACTGGGCTAACCTCCTAACCAATTTAACAAACCTAGACCCAACTTCATAACCCAATTGGGTTATGTTACAATCTCTCAAAAACTCCCCCCTCTCAAAGCCAACATAAAATTAATAATCCTTGGGTCAAACTTCCTGATCCAACATAACTTAAAAGGAACCCTGGAGAAAAACCCTAGAAAATCCTGGAATACCTCCAGGATAGCTTGGGACACGCCCCCAAGCTCCATGGATCGCCTCCAGCATCTCTGCCATGGTCTTCCAAGTTTCTCCAAGACTTGGGAGCACCACACAAAACCCTACAATTTGATGGCATCGATTATCACTCAACCTAGTTCTCAAAGATTTTGGATTAAATCTTTTAAATAAAAAATTAATGCAACCACTGGATCACCCTTGTGGCTTTTTAGATGTTCTCTTTTATATTTTGACAACAACCAACAGTTTGTGCCGATGATCCAAAGTTTGAATCTTCCATGATGTATGTTTCGCACTACAGAGAGCTATACAATCCTTGTTAGTTGCTATGTCATCTAATTGTAGAGATGAATTATGACTCATACACTGGACTCCACATCCAATACCGTTCTTTAACAAAATAGTGAGCTCTTTCAAGTTGGGTGTCCTCATTCGAAGAGAGAGAAAAGAGGGGCATCAATTCTGCTCCTCCCCTCTTCTCCTCCCGGCTCCAATCCTTTCTCATATTTCCCTCAATCCTCCATGCGCCACTTCATTTCTCATAGTTGCCCATGGTGGTAAATATACTCAGAGATGCTCGGAATAGCCCGAGCTTGACCATATCCATATGTTGTTATAATCATTTGAATATGAATATACATACAGGCATCCAAGAGTACATGTACACTTATAAGCAATTAAGCACATACATTTAGACACATGCATACATATATTGGCCATTGAGTGAAACACATCCATCTTTTCCGTTTTGAGTCATAACACAATCATGCGTCGTTTAGGAGATCTCTGCTGCCATTTAAAAACATTGCCTGAAAATGAACTTCTGGAAACAGAAGTACTAAAATATCGGCTAAAGCAAATATTTATAAAGCAGCTTTCCACAATAACTGACCCTTTGGTATTCAACCATATATACATGTAAAAAAGAGCGCATTAGCGACATGCAAGTAATGTTAATACTATGGCAACTTCTTGTGGAACCTCCTCGGTGGTTCATCAACAAAGCTATATTTCTCTGGACATGCACTAACGACCTGTAGACGATGTACATGTTTAGGATTTTGCTTTTGTTCTTTTTAATTAATCCACCAGCATGTGGATACAGGCACTCGCAACTGGCCATTTGTTGAATTTCTTTTATGCTCAACCACCATGTCTTAAAAGCCAATGTCCATTTGTTCGAATATCTCTTCCTTTTTTTTTTTCTTTCTGTGGCATGCTCAAGTACAGTTGTGATTTTATTTTACTAAGGTTTGTATGAAAAAAGATATATATATATATATATATATATGGAAGGGCTTGATTATTAGTTGGACACAGCATTTGAAAGCAGATTCGCCATTAGATCAATACTGCTTCTGCAACATCCTTGAAGAAGCCAGTGTTAAATCAGATAAATGGTAGAGCATTCACAAAAGCTTTGAATGGCCGTTGCCACATTATTTAATAATACACATTTAGAGATTAAGGTTTCCATAAAACAGGGAAGGAAATCTTTTCATGAATACACCGATAAAAAGGTTTTTATATTTTTATTTACAATTACAGACCTGTGTGGAGGGCAAGTCCCTGCTTAAATCAGCAAAACACATTCAGCAAACCAAAGCAAGATAACAAAACAAACAATAATTTCATGTCCTAATCAAAAACACCAGTGGAATCTACAATCATCTGAAATAAAAATCACACAGGTCTAACTCCTTGGTAGCACCAGCAGATTGGCTTAGCAAAGCGAGTCTATTGTTTTGCTCAACTCCTCCAGTTTTTTCATCCTTAGTCGTTCGCTTTCGCTTACAAGCTGCTCAGACATCAAGCATATAGAAAAGTGAAAGAACACATACATCAATTTGGATGACTGCAGACTCTGTACATGAAAAATTCACCTCCTAACTATTTAGTAACAGATCGCTATATTACTGATAGGAAAGGGGAAAAAAAAATAGTCACCTCCATTAATTTATTGATCAATTGAGCCTTCTCCTTGTTCTTCTCATTGAATGCCTCAAGAGCTTCTTTGTACTCCTTTTCCTGTATCAATAAGAGCATCCAGTTCCTAATTATGTTAAGCTCGATGGTCGTAAGTGCAAAAACATATGGATTGATGAATAAATTATGTCACCCGTTTTAGTTCATCCTACATGTTATAAGTATGTAATCCACCTTTTTCAGGCAGCTTTGTCCAAGAGGCTTTAGTTCACGGTTGACTGCATCGATTTTTTTGCGCACAGCTGCAACTTCCTTCCTCTTCGGATCCGCCATTGCTTCAAGTTCCTACCAGAATTTCAAGCAATTGTAAATATGACTGCGTGATGATTTTTTTTTTTTACATTTTTTTTAAAATGCAGAAACATTAATCTTATAGGTAGATATTGAATCAGCCAATAAAACTCTTTTCCACCAAATAACTTGGAATAGAAGATTTTTCTGAAGTCTTAGTACTAGCATGCCAGTTCGGTATGTGATTGGTGCTAGAATGCAGGAAAATTTTTACAAACCGATCCGCTTTGCTACTGCAGACAAAAGGTCGGATACCGCATCCTCATATTGTTTTAAAATCTAAGGCAATGATCTGATTGGCAAACTAACATTAAAAAACAAATCCTGTTAGCAAATCATCAACCTAAATACTAGATTTTCCGTTTTTGAAGGCATATCTTGCAACTTGTTGGTTGTTCAACTTACTTCCCTGATCTCTGCCAAGCGCTTGGTTTCTTCTTCCACCCTTCCCAGTTGTGCAAACACCTTCTCTCTGACCTCCATTTTCTTCCTCTCAATCTGCTCTTCCTTTTCTCGGAATTCGGAGAGAGCCGACCTTGATGTCTCCTCCTCTTCTCGTTCTTCCTTCGTTGGGCTGTTTCTGATACCGTGGCTGGAGTTCCTCGCACGCAGAATGTTCTGCTGCTGCTGCTCCCATGTTTGCATTGGACTCTGCATCTCTTCCTCTACCAAAAGTTCCAAAGCTCTCCTCCTTTCCTCGGAATCCTCCAAACTTCTGTTCCCTATTTTCTGCCTCTTCGTGTAGCCTGGTTTCTTTTCTCCTGCTGAATGGATTTCTAAGCAAGTTTCTTTTCTCCTGCTGAATGGATTTCTAAGCAAGGAAACCTTTTCAATGGCGTCAAGCAAGTCAGTTTCTCGTGATGTACATATATAAGAGATAAGGCTTCGACAGCGACATGGCAACTATTATTGGTGCATATGCGATTAAAGTTTAGGTAACTGATCCGGCATAAGTTAATAATTTGTTAAGATGGTTATTTTCATAAGTTGGTATGTTGGATGTATCCTAAGTTGGTAAGAACACTTTCCTCGTGTCATTTAATACACTTCGAATTTGGTGATAAATTTTCTTATGCTTGACCATTTACACTATAATCCTACATCTTTTACCCTTTTTTCAAAAATCATGGGAGTAGGGCAATTTTTTTATTGGGAAGTTCTCGAGGGGTATTGGGTAGATACTATGTCCATGTGAAAAGGGTGCTTAGAGATGAAGCTTTGATAGAAAGGAAGTGGGCTCACCTGAACCGGGGAAAACAGAGCCTTAGGGGACAAGACAGAGACAAGGGATGCTACGTATCAACTACCTTTTTCTTTTCTTTTCTTTTCTTTTTTCTTTTTTTTTTTTTTTGGTAAGGCAAGAGGGATGGGGGAGGGGGATATCAGCTACCTTTCTTTGATAACTAATGACTGGCTTCCAAGATGAACATGATATCACGCGTCATCCCCCTCCTTTTCCCATTTCACTTTGAGCATATTTCCCTTTCTACAATCTGGTGAAGCTAGGTTTGCTTGTATCATAGGTTTTTGGCCGGCATTTCTCTTTTGAAAGGAACTGGAGACCGAAAGATCAGCCCCCATTTTTATTCAGATCAGAAAAATGTACACAGCAGTGGGGGCTAGTTTGCAGTGAAGCTGAGAAGGAGGAGAAAGGCAAAACAGAAAATCAGAAACTACAGAAAACCTGCTAAAACGGCAGGTTTTCTCCGATTTTATCCGCTCTCTCCTGCTGATTTTTTATTAATTTCCTAGTCCCGTTTCAAGTTATAATGTTCTTTGAACCGTTCATGGAATGAAGGGTTTTAGCTTCTTCTATTTTACTTGTAGTATCCTAGCATACCTCCGTGGTAGTAATTAAGTATCGATTACAAGTATTGGGTATATTGTAATATCTTTTACGATTAAAATTATTTTTGCCGGTGTGATAAGTCAGTAAAGGAAAACGTATTCTTGATCTATGCCTTTCTTTTCTTTTCTTTTTTTTTTTGATGAATAAAAAAGGGGGAGAGGTGCTAGATCCCGGACGTGGCTATCCCAGATGGTCTCTCAACTCCAGTCAGAAAATGTTCCACAGCTATTCCCTATCCAAAGGTTAACTTTTTTACTTCCATAAGTCTACAGGACCTACTCGAAGGTTAACTTTTTTACCGCCACCAGTCAACAGGAACTTCAAGATTATTTTATTAATTTTATTTTAAAATTATTTTTTTATTTTTTATTTTATTTTTAAATTTTTTTATTAAAATATATCAAAACCAAGATTCGAATTCTTGCCAGCTCCAAAATTATAAAAAAAATCTCATAATCAACTGCACCCTTCGTCAATGATACCTATGCCTTCTTTCATCCACGGAAATTGACACCAGAAACATCGACCATTGTGTCCCATGACAAAAAAATTTAAAATAGATAAAAAATTTCTATCTGTCGGGTGATGCCAATTTCTGCGTGGGGCTGCACACAAGCATCTGCCAGCACCGTTCAGCCTCGATGCTATCATGGTTGTTCATGTACGGATGGCTAATGGCTTCGATGCATTTGGCGCTTATGGTTGGTGTATCTCACGTCCTTATATGCAGCACTCTTCGCAAACTGGCATTTCCCCGCATCATGATTCCAACCAATCATGACTGCCGTGGATCCATGGCACAGCATAAATCTCTATAAAAGGAGAGGAGAAAAATCCTAGGGAGGCATGTTTCGAGCTAGAGAGGGTGCATCCATTAGAACAAACCCTTATTACAAATTTACAATCTTCATCGAATGTGGTAATGACAATAGCAAAAAACCATATATACCACTAAGCAAGATACCAATTAACATGGTACCTCTGTGTGTGTGAATGTGTGGCTTTTGCATGCTCAATACCAACATACTGGACCAGTATATATTTATGCCATATCTATGACTATGAGTATATATTCCAGTGCTATCAGGAGCTGTAAATCGCAACGCAACCGTATTCATAGCTTGTTCCACTTGTGCGGACTTGATTGCTCTTTGACCATATATACACTGTTGTCTTCACTTTAACATAGATGATATAATGTTGGTTGATATCATGAGAAGCAGCAACACTCTAGCTAGCTGCAACCTTACCACCCTGTGGGTTTGGAAATGGAGCATCACGTGCCCAGGGTTCCATCTGCCTGCTGCTAGCCGCTTGCAGTTGAAGCAAGGCTTTTTATTGATACACCGATACTGATACCACGTACAGCATCATTTTATGATATTTTTTGCCGAAAATCAACAAGCTTGATTACCATTTGAGGTCATTGACAACAAATCACAAATGTCTCCTTTCTTTTTAAATTTGGAAAGTTCGGTTATTCAGTATGGATCCGGATTCACGTGTATATATATATATATATATATATTGATAGGTATTTGCATGTTCACATCGAAGGGAAATGCTAAAGTAATATCTTAATGACATTTTAGCCACATCATCCCATCTCAGCATGTATATATGTTAGATGGCCATGGCTCTCTACTTGCTATATGTCAGCACCATACTAAGTTTCGGACATTTATGAGAGTTTTTCTACCTGAAGTCGCAAGAATGTTTTAGCATCCATATGTTCCATGAACGACAAAAATCAAATGTATTGCCTGTTTAAGACATAAAAGCAAATGCACAAAATTTGGGTTGAGTGCGAAGAAAGAAGGGCTGAGTACAAGCTCGTGAGATTTCATGAGATGGCGATGTTTAAGACGTAAAAGAAAGAAGAGACAATTACTTCCTTCAAGACTTTCTTCTATATATATTGTTGTACCTATTCGGCTAGTCTTGGATCATACCGGTCCAGTGATCCGACCGGTAGATCCATGGGAGGAGAAGTCCGAGCAACCCCTTCCTTCGAGTCTGCCCGAGCGGCTTCCGCGGAGATCCTGGCTAATTTCTTTCCCAGAAGGCCAACCCATAAGACCAACCCAGAAGGCCGACCCACTGAAGTAGAGGTCCAACCGCTCCATTCTCATCCAAGGATATCTTGATGACTCCAGAAGCTCCTTTTCAACTGGTATCGAAATTCTGTTGTAACAAACTCCACGACGTGGCCATGACCCCGTGCCACCTAGCCATCACCCTGATCCTCCTAGAAGCAAATCGGGGCTTTTTCAACCTATCCCCTAACGGAATTTGGCAGCATTCTATGCCTATTAAAGGCACCCAGGGGACCTCCGCTCAAGGCTAAGTATCCTCTCCCTTTCCCGTGTGCAATTCTCTTTCAATTCTCTCCATTTTGTTGCTCCAGATCCCCTACTAACTTAAGCATCGAAGTATCCCCCGCCGGAGCACCTCCGGCGCTCAGGGGGTTTTGTGCAGGTCGACCAGCAAAGAAGCTCTCCATCGTAGCCGGCCTAGCCCGGTCCAGGGGAAGGCGCAGCAACGGATTGGCACTAGAAGGAGGGCTTGAACCTTCATTCCACCCTCTGCTCTAAAAGGAGAGATTGACCAAGAAAATCTGGTAATGGCGAGGGAAAGAACTCGAAGTACCTCCGCCAGGAGAGGACATTCCCACCACAGGTCTGAAGCACCCCATAGGGAGGATGACATCGTTGCTACCGCTGAGCCCACCATTACTTTGAGATTGCAGCAATTCCAGATGCTGGTGAACCGCATCGAAATGCTCACCACGGCGGTCCATTGTTTCCAGGAAGCAGCCGATAATCGGCCGCAGCCGCCTGAGGTGTCTTGCATCAATCATCAGCTGGCCGCCGGGGCAAGTCAGCAGCCGAAGGCGCCCCCGCCTCCGTCCCACGTCGTTCTGGAGCCCCGAAGGTCTTTGGAGACTCGCACTGACGGGAAGAGGGCGAGGTCGGCCTCCCCCTCTTTCGCTGACTCCACCCCCCTTGACGGTCGGCACCCTGCCAAAGATCCACGTGACTACAGCAGCAAAATCATGTGCATAGAAGAGCGCATTGCTGAAATTGCTGAATGGCAGAAAGCTGAGGGGGGGTAGGTGTATGACACCCGCCTACCTTTTTCTGCTGAGATCTTGGGGGAGCCCATCCCTTGATACTTTAAAATTCCTCAGGTGGACCCCTATGACGGCACCACCGAATCACTGGACCATCTGGGCACCTACAAGGCCCACATGATGGTACAGGGCACCTCCGACGCCCTTCAATGCATCGCCTTCCCAGCAATCCTGAAGAAGGCTACTCGGATGTGGTTCACGGCCATCCGATCAAGTACGATCCGCTCTTTTTCTCAACTTGATAATCTTTTTCTTTTTCATTTTAGGACATGCAGCCGCACCTCGAAGAGCACCGACTGCCTCTTCCTCATTCTACAAAAGGAGGGGGAGACTCTTTGAGACTACATGGCCCGTTTTAACTCAGCGGCCATGGAAGTTCTGGATTTGAATGAAGTCGTAGCAATGTCAGCCTTCAAGAGAGGGCTTCGCTCATCCAGACTCACATTCTCCCTAGACAAGAAATTTTCGACGAGCTAAACTGTGCTATTGGCCAAGGCACAGAAGTACGCCCTGACTGAGGAGCAGTTGGCCAGTCGATGCCAGGCCGAGGGGAGGTCAGCCCCCAAGAAGCGAAGTGATAAAGCCCCTACGGTCCGACCTCCTGGCGATGACGGTCGATCCACCCAACGCCGAAGCCCAAAGTCGAGGGACTTCTTCAAGAGGTTTGAGACCTATGCGCCCCTCTCCCTTCCGAGGGAGAAAATCCTCATGGAGATTGAAAACTAGGCTTTCTTCCAAAGGCCTTGACCGATGAGGGGTCCTCCTGCCACCAGAAATAAAAGCAAGTACTGCCGGTTTCATAGGAACCATGGGCACGATACCGAAGAGTACCTCCAACTGAAGGATGCCATTGAAGACCTCATCAGGAGAGGGTACCTGAGCAAATATGTCCGACCCCGCCAGGATCGGGTCGAAGCCTCAACTGCCAGAGACCCTCCGGAGGAGGCGGAGCTCCCCAACCAGCGCCCGACAGATGGGGGCATTGGCATGCTACATCGCCAATCCAACTGGGGACACGAAGGGGACCAAGACATTGTAAAGAGGCCCAGGGGTTCCAATGTGATCAATTTCTCTGATGAAGACCTCTTGGAGCCTCATCTTTCAGGAGATGACCCTGTAGTTGTGTCGGCAATCATTGCCAACTATGATGTAAAGCGTATCATCATTGATAATGGAAGTTGTGCAGAAGTTTTGTTGTATGATGCCTTTGTCCGAATGAACTTATCCAGATCGAGGTTGCGGGAATCCCTAATGCCACTGACTGGCTTTGGAAGAAACTCTGTCGGGGTCGAAAAAGAAATAACTTTGCCCGTGACCATCGGGATGGAGCCCTACCAGCGAACTTTTTCCATCAACTTTGTGGTCGTTCATATGACCTCGGCATACAATGCCATTTTGGGCTGACCGGCCCTCAACAGGTTTCGTGCCATCGTATCCACATACCATTTGCTGGCAAAGTTTCCGACTCGTAGCGGGGTCGGGGAAATGAGGGGAGACCGTAGAATGGCTAAACAATGCCTGGCTATTCATGACAAATAGCTGGATGGGCACCCCACACTTGAACAACTTGACCCCCGAGACGAAGCTGACAACCGTGGCCAGCCTGTTGAGAAGATCATGTTCGTTCCCCTTAGGAAGGACGACCCCACAAGGGTCCTCCAAATTGGGAGCACACTGGATGAAAAGGCCAAGCAAGAGTTGATTAGCTTCCCGAGGGGCAATGCTAATGTCTCCGCCTGGTCAGCATCGGATATGCCAGGCATCCCGTCGGACGTCATCACTCACCAGCTTAAGGTGGACCCAACTTATAAACCTATCCGATAGAAAAAGAGGAGCTTCACCGTTGAAAAGCAGAGGGCCATCGAAGAAGAAGTGAAGAAGCTATCTAACACTGGCTTCATCAGGAAGGCCCATTACCCTGAGTGGCTAGCCAATGTCGTCATGGTGAGAAAGGTTAGTGAGAAGTGGAGGATCTATGTGGATTACACTGACTTTAACAAGTCTTGTCCGAAGGACAGCTTCCCCCTGCCGAAAATCGATCAACTGGTAGATGCGACGGCCGGCCACCAGCTCTTAAGTTTCATGGATGCCATCTCTGGGTACCACCAGATCAGGATGCACCCTGAAGATGAAGAGAAGATGGCCTTTGTTACAGACAGAAGGCTGTATTGTTACAGGATAATGCCATTCAGCCTGAAGAATGCGGGTGCCACTTTTCAAAGGCTGATCAACCGAGTCTTTGAAGGGCAACTCGGAAGGAATGTGGAGGCGTATGTTGATGATATGATTGTCAAGAGTCTCCGCAGGGCCGACCACATCAGGGACTTGCAAGAATCCTTCGATGCGCTGAGACGCCATCGGATGAGGCTAAATCCTATCAAGTGCATATTTGGGGCGACCTTCGAGAAGTTTCTTGGTTTCCTGGTCACTCAAAGGGGTATCGAGGTCAACCCCGAGAAAATCAAAGCTATCATGACATGACACATCCGACCAGTAAAAAGCAGGTGCAAGAACACACGGGCCGCATCGCTTCTCTCAGCCATTTTATCTAGCGATCGGTGGAGAGGTCCCTTCCATTCTTCAAGACCTTGCACCGGTCGGACCGTTTCCAATGGACCGATGAATGTCGGTCGGCCTTTGAAGCTCTGAAGGACTATCTGAAGGACCCTCCACTCTTGGCCAAACCAAAGGAGGGAGAAGTGTTGTACTTATACTTGTCGGCCTCCAACGAGGTCGTCAGTGCCGTCCTCGTATGGGTGGGGGAAGACGACCAGCAGAAATCTGTCTACTACATTAGCAAAGTCCTCCATGATGCCAAGACAAGGTACCCTAAAGTACAGAAGCTGGTCTACTCACTGGTCATAGCGGAAAAATGCCTTCGACCCTATTTCCAGGTGCACCCAATCATCGTATTGATAGACCAGCCCCTCAAGGCAATCCTCTGAAGCCCAGACACCTCCGGACGACTCGCCAAGTGGGCCGTCAGGCTGGGCGAGTTCGACATCTCCTTCCAGTCTCATCCACGTTGAAGGCTCAGGTAATTACTGATTTTATTGCAGAGTGTACCTGGGGGTCGAAGGCAGCCTCATTGGTAGCTGAAGTGCCTATAGCTGATCTCAAGGAAGGGATTGAACCTACTTGGACCCTTCATGTGGACGGGGCTTCCAATCTCACGGGGTGTGGGGCAGGCCTGATCTTAGCTGACCCCAACGGGCAATGTCTGGAGTATGCCCTACACTTTGCATTTCAGGTATCAAACAACCAGGCGTAGTATGAAGCCTTACTTGCAAGATTAAGGATAGCGAGTGAGTTAGGCATCGATAAAATCCGAGCCTTCTCATACTCCCAGTTGGTAGTTAATCAAGTGAAGGGCGAGTTCGAAGCAAGGGACCCTGCCTTGACTAAGTACTTGGATAAGGTACGAGGCTTTACATCTCGGCTTAAATTTTTCGAGATTCTACATATACCTCGACTGCAGAACTCCCGGGCGGATGCTCTGTCACGATTAGCCACTACCGCAGCCGGCACCTCCGATTGGACCTTTGTAGAGCATCTACAGCATCCAAGCATTATCGAAGAGCCGACTGCAGTTCACCAAGTCGAGCAGGAAGCTTCATGGATGGACCAAATCCATATTTTCCTAGTTCAGGGAACTCTTCCGGATGATCCGGCTGAAGCTAAGCATATACGCTTGACGGCTTCTAAGTATGTCGTCCTCGACGGGGCCCTCTACAAGCGATCATTTTCACAACCACTACTGAAGTGTTTGGGGCCGACCGATGAGGATTATGCACTCAGGGAGGTACATGAAGGCATCTGTGGCGACCACCTTGGAGGGAGATCCCTAGCTTATAAAATTATCCGGCAGGGATATTATTGGCCTACAATTCAGAAAGACGCGTCAGACTTCGTATGAAAGTGCGATGCATGTCAAAGGTACGCTATTATCCAGAGGCGGCCCGCCAGCCAACTGACCCCGCTTACGGCTCCTTGGCCATTTGCATAATGGAGCATGGATATCTTGGGACCCTTTCCCTCAGCATTCGGCCAACGTAAATTCCTTCTTATGGCCATTGATTACTTCACCAAATAGGTAGAAGCCGAAGCATTAGCACAAATAATGGAGGCTAAGGTGGAAAACTTCGTCCGGAACTACATTATCTTCTGGTTTGGCATTCCATGGACAATCATTACTGATAACGGAAGACAGTTTGACAACTCTAAATTCCAGGATTTCTGTCAGCAATACCATATTTTCCATTAACTCACATCGGTCGGCCACCCTCAGTCCGATGGAGAGACTGAAGTCACTAATCGAACGATCCTGCATGGGCTGAAGACCCGGCTGAACGGAGCCAAAGGGCTTTGGACAGAAGAGCTTCACTTAGTGCTATGGGCATATCGGACGATCGCCCGAGCGACGATCGGAGAGACTCCATTCAACCTGACCTATGGGAGCGAGGCAGTCATCCCCGTAGAAATCTCTTTGCAATCCCTGCGGGTTGATCATTTCACTGAGCCGACCAACTCGGAGCAGCGGAGGGCTGACCTAGATTTGTTGAAAGAAACCAGGCTCCAGACAAGCTTGAAGATGGCGACTTACCGTCAAAGGATGGCTAGATATTACAATTCGCGGGTCAAGGCACGAACCTTCCAGGTCGGAGATCTGGTTTTGCGAAGGACAGAGATTTCGAGGCCGACTGAGCAAGGAAAACTTTTTCCCAGTTAGGAAGGCCCCTATCGAGTCGTTGAAGTGATTCGGGCCGGAACCAACCAACTCGAGCATTTGGACGGACGACAAATAATACGCCCGTGGAATGTAGACAACCTTCACAGATATTATCAATAAAGTCTACAACTTCCTTCATGAAGGCTCTAAGCAAGCCCACTTCTGAAAGTCTGACCCCGATCGATAAAGGCTCTAGGGCAGCCCACTTTCGAAAGCCCGACCCCGGTCGGCAGAGGCTCTAGGGCAGCCCACTTCCGAAAGCCCGACCCCGGTCGGCAGAGGCTTTAGGACAGTCCATTTCGAAAGTTCGACCCCGGTCGGCAGAGGCTTTAGGGCAGCCCACTTCCGAAAGTCCGACCCCGGTCGGTAGAGGCTCTAAGACAGCCCACTTTCAAAAGTCTGATCCCGGTCGGCAGAGGCTCTAGGGCAGCCCACTTCCGAAAGTCCAATCCCGGTCGGCAGAGGCTCTAGGGCAGCCCACTTCCGAAGGTCCGACCCCGGTCGGCAAAGGCTCTAAGACAATGTACATGGAGATCCGTCCTTAAATTTGGACAAGCCGACGGACCAGCACTTTGAAAAATTTCTGAGTACTCGAGTTTGGACTGAGCCACAATTCATTGGCCATCCCGCAAATCTTAACTTCGGACGAGCCGACGGATCAGCATTTGAAAAAATGCATAAGTTTCAAAGTTCTAGATAAGCTGACGCCTGTCAGCTACCTCGAAAAGCTTACGATCCTAAAGAGCCGACCGAAAATACTTAGAAAAATTTCAAAGAGTAACAGAGAAGTACCCCACTCCATACACATCAGCATACACTAGGAATATCAAAAGGGTTCTTCTATTAAGATCAAAAGATGTCAGTTACAAAAGGGGGTCGGACCTTTACAAACTCCTTAGGTCTGACCCGCGAAAGGTGCGGCAAGGACCTCAGCTTTGGCCCCGCCCGCTACAACTGGAGTTTCAATTGGGACATCTGCCGTCCCTACATCAGCTAACGCTGGAGCTTCGACCCTACTCTCTTCCGCACGGCCTTCAGCCTGGGGCTCGCCCCCAACGTCCGTCAGGTGGTCTTCCTCCTCCGCTGGCCTCCTTAGCTTGGCGCCCGACAGATCGAGCTCGGGGAAGAGTCTGGCCACCTTCTTCAGGCAGTCGTCGTAGCCCTCTATGTAGAAGGCCGACGCTGCCTCCTCTACCTCTTTCGTGAAGTTGTCGGAAGCCTTGTACTTCGTCACGACGTCTCGGACCTGCCCCGTCGCCAGTTCTTTGGCTTCCTCAAGCTGGAGCGCCAACTTCACCACAGCCTCCCACTCGACCTGGGCCTTCTTGTCGGCCTCGGCAAGTTGCTCTTCCACCTCTTATAGCCGGCAAGTAAGGGAGCTTACTTTTGCTTTCTTCTTCTTCAGTTTGGCCTCCCAGTCGGCCAGCCGGCTCTCCGCCTCCTTCAGTGCCTCCCTCGATGACTCAGCCTCCGCTTGGACAGCCGACAGCCTTTCCTCTGAAGATTTTAAGGATGCCTCAACAGTTGCTTAAGCCGCCTCTAGCTCCTGCACCTTCTTGGTGGAGGTCTTGGCCGCGTACAGCACCCGACTAATGTTGTCGTCCATTAGAGAAATGCCATGCAGAAGCTGCAAGCACAAGGCTAAGTTATTACTACACAAGATAATGGGAAGAAAGGGAAAAATACAAGGGAGTAAAAGAAGTATTTTACCCTCATGAGGTCGCGGTAGGATTCTGCGACTACGTCACTAGATTTCTCTGAATTGATAGCTCCCAATCGGCATCCATCATGGCCCCCCTGAGCAAACTCCGCGCCTTCCTTGGGTTGTCCAGGGCATGCCGGTGTTGGAATGCCTCCTGACATATCTCTTCTTCGAATCTACCTCGGCACGCCGGATCAGCAATGCAGAGACTGCCTGGGAAGCGACGTCGGCTACTCGGATGCTGCCACATGGTGCGGTACGTCCCTCCATTCCAGCCATTATGTGAGCCAGCCTGGCCCTTCATCATGGCGCCACCTCCGCATTAACTGCAACTCCTGCGCCCCAATACGGGACTGATGTCTGTTTGGGAACCCGATCGTGGGGGATTCGAAGCAATCCGGCGCAATGATTCCGGATCAAGCTCGGATGTGCGTGACTTGTACAAAAACAATGCTCCTACCCTTTGAAGCCACGTGCTCCCTCAAAGCCCAGGAGCAGGGGGCAATTGTTGTACCCATTCGGCTGGTCTTGGGTCGTACCGACCTAGTGGTCCGACCGGCAGACCCATGGGAGAAGAAGTCCGAGCAACCCCTTCCTTCGAGGTCTATCCGAGCGGCTCCCGCGGAGATCCTGGCTGATTTCTTCCCCAAGAGGCCGACCCACTGAAGTAGAGGTCCGGCTGCTCCATTCTCATCCAAGGATATCTCGATGGAAGCCCCTTTCCAACTGGTATCGAAATTCTGTTGTAACAAACTCCACGACGTGGCCACGACTCCGTGCCACCTGGCCATCACCCTGATTCTTCTAGGGACAAATCGGGGCTTTTTCAGCCTATCCCATAACGGAATTTGGCAACATTCCACGCATATTAAAGGTACCCGGGGGACCTCTGCTCAAGGCTAAGTATCATCTTCCTTTCCCGTGTGCGATTCTCTTTCAATTATCTCCATTCTGTTGCTCCAGATCCCTTGCTAACTTAAGCATCGGAGTGTCCCCCACCGGAGCACCTCCGGCGTTCAGGAGGTTTTGTGCAGGTCGACCGGTAGAGAAGCTCTCCAGCATAGCCAGCCCAGTCCGGTCCAGGGGAAGGCGCATATATATATATATATATATATATATATATATATATATATATATATATATATATATATATATATATATATATTTGTTTTAAAAGTGACAGTGAGTCGGAATTCACCACTATCTTCTTTTGTTTTTGGAGAATTTTTTGATGGGCTGCTTCTTCTTCTGCAACGGCCTTTTGAAATATTTTAAGGCCTAGCAAGGCAAGATTTGATTTTGCCCAGTCGCCATCTGCTTTGTTGTCAGGGATGAGTTTTGGACTTCCTTTTGGATGGATTCTTTTTGGATAATATACATACATACATATATACATAGCAAAGCATGAAATGATAATATGATATATATATACATTCATGCTTTGCGTGTCTAATTTGTTAGTTGTTAAAGATAAACTGGTTGTCTTATGTATTAAATAATCAAAAAAAAAAAAAAAGGTCTTCTGTTTTAAATTGAAGCGCTATTTTAAGGACAACTTGATACCGGGCCTTTCGCCCCGGGCTTGCTCGACCGCAAAAGTCACTCTGCAATACTGTTCCAAAAATAAGTACGTAGGCCCTTGAAGCAACATACAAAAATGACTTGTTTCGAGAAAAAATGAAACGACTCCCCTCGGCGTATCATGGAAGGAGAGATGTCAACGTTAAACAAAAAGAAGAGATTACCAACTCTACACGTTTGACATCCGGTGATAGAATATCTGGTTGCTTTTCCTCTGGGAGTTGGTGAGATGTCAATGTTAGACAGAAATTTGAATCTAATGATTATGTCATTTGTCTCCTATATTCTAGTATTTTATGCATGCTGGAGCATATGGAAATCCCAAAAAGGCTTCCACCAAATCATTATATAAAGTCGGTAAGCAAAATTGGGTGTGTAATAACCCAGCCCGTGGGCTCTTAGACCCACTTGAAAGGATCAATCCAAAAAAGAAATGAAAAAAAAAAGTAGGAAAGAGAAAATAGCTGATGGGAGTTCTCTTCTCTTCCAAATCTCTATCGAAAGGGAGGGAGATTTCCTACCTAAACTCGATTTAGAAAGTTCTAGATTTCAACTATAAGTAGAGATCTCGTTCTACTTGAAATCCCATCACCAGATCTTCAAGAAATTGCTGCTGTTTTTCAGCTTGTTTCAAGTATTTTTCTTGAATTGTTGCCGAAGAAGATCACCGGTTTCTCTCGTTCAACCTTTGCCAGACTTAGGTATGATACCTAAACCTTGCTCTTCTTTGTTTTCCAAGCATATTACTACCATTTAGGGCCGATGAGATTTTGGATTTTCGGACGATATCAACTTCTCTGTTTTAGTCCTTTTTTCCTTATTTTTGGCATCGCTGTCGCCGTCGACCATCAAATAGGGATCGGTGGCCGTGCCGTCTCAAGCCGCAACATCAGACACCATCTCCTGACAAGATCCTAGGTTTTTGGGAATGAGGGATGAGTCCCCTGTTTTGGCTAAACGAAGAAAGAAAAAGAAAAGAAGAAGAAGAGAAGAGAAAAGAAATGAAAGAAAAGAAAGAAAGAAAGAAAGAAAATGAATAGAAAATGAAAATAAATAAAGAAAAAAATTTTTTTTTTCTTTTTCCTCTTTCTTCTCTTCCTAGTATTTCTCCTCACTTTCTCTTTCTAAGAAGTTTCTCTCTTAAAGATTAGGAAGGTTATAAAAGTGGAATCAAGGAATTGGTTGGTAGATTATTGATAAACCTTGGTAGAGGGTTCTAGATTGATAATTGTTATATTATGAAGTTATTTATTAATATTAAGATTAATTATATAGAAAGATAATTTTTCGAACAAGAAGATATCGAGCAAGTTTCTTAGTAGCACATAGGTCGAGGATATGGATGCAGATTGGTATCTGACATTGTAAATTTGTAGGGGTAGCAATTTATAACCCAACCCGCCAACTCGACCTGTGTTCGACCCATCATAAACAGGTTTGGGTTTGGGATAAATGAATTCAAGTTATAAACAGGTCGACCCGTTTAACCCATTTAATAAATGGATTGGGTTCAAGTTTTTTAGGCCCAAACCTGTTTAACCCGTTTAATTCATTTAATATACGGGTCGAGTCGGGTCGGATCGAGTCAGGTTAGGTAAATAGGTTATCTATTTATTAAACAGGTTGGGTCAGGTTGGGTTGGATAAATAAGTTATTCAATTGTTAAACGAGTTAAATAGGTTGAGTTGAGTCTGGTTAGCAGGTTATCCATTTAATAAACGGGTTAAACGGGTTGGGTCGGGTTACCTGTTTATTAAATAGATAAGGTTCTGGTTTTAAATTATAACCCGTTTAATAAACATGTCAAGTTCAGGTTGAGACTTTTCTAACCCGACCTGTATATGACCCGACCCGTATATGCCTGATCCGACCCGATTGCCACCCCTATAAATTTGTCACTAGTAAAAATAAGAATTCTTAGACATGATCACCAGTTTATATATATATTTTTATATCACGCGATTTGATCATTGAACATGATCATTGGCATATATGATTATTTATGCACTACATGATTTTCATTCCTCGTGATATATATTTATTTTGTGAATTAACGGTATGATTATTTATATTTTTTGTATAATATATTTATATCGAACATGATTATTTTTTTGGATGATTTGGATTTGGTTATTAAAAATCTTGAAATGAATATAATTTGATAATATAATGAAATTTGATAAATTAATTATCAAGAAAGGAATGTTTGGAATGATTATGTTAAATAGAGAATAGTTAAACATGGGCAGATAGTACATACCGAGCCACAGGCAGATAGTACGTGCCGAGCCACAGACAGATAGTACATGCCAAGCCATGGATGGTAGTACGTAAAATAGCTAAGCCATTGATCGATAATATATGGAATAGTTGAGCCATGAATAGATAGTACATGAAATAGTAAAGTCACAGATAGATAGTACATGAAATAGCTACAGGTGGATAGTATGTGGTATATGTATTGAGGATAGTTTAGTCACGGATAGATATATAGCAGATACTTGAGTTCGCAAGTCATAGACCGGAGCATATCATGATTAGTCCAAAATCCTAAAGATAATGATTGATTGATTGGATCATGTTAACGATACACGGATAGAAAGATGCGAAATCATAATTAAGTAAAAAAGATTTTACTTAATAATATATGTGGTATATGACTTTTGAATAAGATGGAAGCTTGGTGTTAATTGATGCATGTTTTTGCATAAATTGATACCGAGCTGTCTTAATCGCTTGACATAATATTTTAAAATTTATGTTTTATTTGATATTATTTATTATTATTTTTGAATTATATTATATTATACTGATATGAGTATTGGAGATTTTTACTGGGCTGTAAAACTCACATATCTACTTTTCTTTCTTCTTAAAATTTTTGGATGTCCATACTTGGCTATTGTTTAGATTCATGAATCAAAAAATAAATAGATCAAGGGAGTCATTAACATCGATCGGATGACTGAAGATTAACTGAATTTGTGATTATACAAGTAGTATTATTTTTTTATATTAAATATTCTCTTATAAATTATGATTAATAATATTCTTGAAAAATTAAAATTATGATAGATTTTTTTAAGGCACTGTATGATCTCTAGTGAGTATTCGACGATTCATGTGATCGGTCCCATGACCGACTCAAGTGCTGGGTTTGGGATGTGGCTTATTGACATCTTAAAATTTTTGCTAACGACATAAAGCAATGAAGAATGACATATTAGGATGAATCATAAAAGCAATTTAATACGTTTTGTTATTTTTATTTCTTGCCTAGGGGCACCATTAAGCATTCATCATGTCAGCTAGGGCAGCAAACTTGCCGCAAAATATGAAATATAGAATGCCTTAAATAGGTTTTAATATATCCAAAAATTTTGACTCTTGAAATCGCTAATGGTTCCAAAAACCACAAAAACAGCTTACTTGAGCTTTACCACTAGCCAATCCATGGAAGTTAAAACAATTTATGCGAGTAATTAGTTTTTGGTCGGCGGTTAGGTCCAGTGATGGACCCAGGATTTGATCCTACGGGACACTGGCCTCCCATGGATGCTACAAGATATATTATTTTACCTCATTAAGATTGAATTTGATCGATTGATTAAAAGTAAAGGATTTAACATGAATCAACCTCATAAACTAAAGCTAATGAAAGGCATCACATTTGAAGAAGAAAAAACAATATTGTTTTTAGCAATATCGAAAAAAAACTCCCATTATTTATGCTGCTTTCAGTTGGTGAGCATAATCACCACATGGTAATAACTGCAAATCCTGTGCTACTTTGGTTGCACGAAATTCTTACAATTAAAAAACGTGGCTAAAATTCTAATAGCTGTGCAACTTAAACCAAATCCAGTGTACCAAAACAAGTGATTTTATTTTAAATGAGAAAAAAATCGATTAGATTTCTTTTGATGGGGGTTCCAACTAGTGGATCGAGCTGGTACATTAACTGGATGTTGGATATAAATTATGTTTGTTCCATCCCACGTTTATTCCAATTTCTAGGAAAATTTTCTCCTGTTTCAGTTCTCAAAATAGAAAAGAAAAAGTTTTTGATCCATAAAACCTACCGTATACTTGAGTGTCAAGTCTTTCTTTGACCAACGTAGAAGGTTTTACGGATAATATTTCCTTAGTTCCCGTATGCGTGAATATACATGGTCACACGTATCCACTACAAACACCTTTGATTTGCAATTAGAATTGTATTATTTAGAATGAATTAGTATAAGAATTAGAATGATCATATTTCTCGAAATATTTGATTCGCGGTTGAATTCAGGTTAATGAAATTTGAATACTTTAAAAAATAAAATATATATTTTGAAAAATTGAAATAGTTTTTATCCTTCGGTTGAACGAGAATAAAAATGGGACTTCTTCCAACGCATGGTTGGAATATTAGTTATTCATTTCTCCTTTCATTTCAAAGCCTAACTCCTCCCATCAAATATGCTGTAAAATCTGTGACATGCCAAGGGAATTTGGGCAGAAAATGCGCATACTCTCATGCAATAATAACATTAAGGTGGTGTTTGGATGTCAAAAAGTTAATCCTGGAATAGGGATAGTAATTCCTGGGAATTAGTTGGTATTCTCGTTTTCTGTTTGGTTGGAAGTATGAAATAAGGTGGTTATTTCAGTGCAATTAATGCAGTCTTATTCGTATTTGTGTTTGGTTGACATGAGAATAAGACTTTATTCTTGGAGGATAGTGAATGAATTTTATTAAAATGACAAAATTATTCTTGAATATTATAATATAGAAAATGTTAATTATTTTTTTAGTAAATTATATTTAAGTTGGCAAATTTCCATGTTAACATGGATAGGGATATCAATTTAGATATGATTATCTCCAATAAAATATTATAAAATTGTTAATATTTTTATTAAAAAAATTATTATCAAATAAAAATGAATAAAAATAATTTTATGCATTAATTTTAAGAAAAGTAATATTAATTAATAATAATTTTTTATTAGTTATTTTGATAATAATATATTATTAAAAAAATATGATCAAATAAATTTCACAAAATATAATTTCTACGAGAAATTGTATTATGACCCAATATATTTCATAACACAACATCAATGTCATACAAGATCAAAACAAGAATACACCTAACAGATGAATATTGGCAAAGGCTCTGTTGACTTCAAATCCTTCGACGCAGCCGATTAGATTGGATATACATTTTTCTATGACAATTATGTATCCAGCAATATAGAACATAGCCTTCTAAGAACCCGGACATTTAATTATACAACTTCAGACTAATTCAAATGGCAAAATTAAAACCTGGGCATTTGAAAATGCAAATTCATTATACTACATATAAACCTGGACATTTCAAAATATAAACCTGGGCATTGCAATATAATAAATCATCCATAACACATCGCACAATACAAACATGGGCATTTCAATATACAACTTCAGACCAATTCACATGGCAAAATTAAAACCTGTGCATTTGAAAATGCAAATTCATTATACTACATATAAACCTGGGCATTTCAAAATATAAACCTGGGCATTGCAATATAATAAATCATTCATAACAATACAAACCTGGGCATTTCAATATACAACTTCAGACCAATTCACATGGCAAAATTAAAACCTGTGCATTTGAAAATGCAAATTCAGTATACTACATATAAACCTGGGCATTTCAAAATATAAACCTGGGCATTGCAATATAATAAATCATCCATAACACATGGCACAATACAAACCTGGGTATTTCAATATACAACTTCATACCAATTCACATGGCAAAATTAAAACCTGTGCATTTGAAAATGCAAATTCATTATACTACATATAAACTTGGGCATTTCAAAATATAAACCTGGGCGTTGCAATATAATAAATCATCCATAACAATACAAACCTGGGCATTTCAATATACAACTTCAGACCAATTCACATGGCAAAATTAAAACCTGTGCATTTGAAAATGCAAATTCATTATACTACATATAAACCTGGGCATTTCAAAATATAAACCTGGGCATTGCAATATAATAAATCATCCATAACACATGGCACAATACAAACCTGGGCATTTCATTATACAACTTCAGACCAATTCAAATGGCACAATTAGAACCTGGGCATTTCAAAATGCAAATTCAGATACACCATATAAACCTGGGCTTTTCAAAATATAAACATGTGCATTACAATATAATAAATCATTCAGTACACATGGGAGAGAGAAAAACCTAGGCATTTCAATATATTACTTCATCCAATACAAATGGCACAGTACAGACATTAGATAAATGATCTGAAAGGCTTTAGATGAGAGCATGCTTTCATTACAAATATATGATGATTGTTTAACATGACAAATACTTCATCATAATAGGATAACATACTGTTTCACAATTTTGTATTACTGTCGAAACAATGTAATCCCAAATGATACTACAAAATAGTAACTAAGAAATACAACATTCAGTTCGATACAAGGCACATTATAATGAATGTCCGCAACATCATTTTGATGAAGGTACATATTGCAGATAGTAACAGCAGTGGCAATCATCAGTCTTGTTCACTCCATCGAAGTCCATCACCACAGCAACTTGTAAGCTGCAAAAATAAAAGAAAATAGTAAGTAATTTAGATGTAACTTGGAGCATTTTCTACAAGAGCCGACTCCTAGGGAGGAGCCGACTTTGGCACGGATCCGGCATGCACTGGCACGACAAATTTCTGGCACCCAGCACAAGAGCCGACCACCTGGCTAAGAGCCTTCTCCCACAGAACTTCATTTTCAAGACCCTGAGAAAAGGAGCCGACCCAAACTGACCCAAATTTTTAAGTACCATTACATAAGAAACTGACTCAAAAATACATGTACCAAACAAACTACATTGCAAATTCACATTTTCTGTTAGGTAGACAGCTCTTTCATGCTCAGCAAATAAGAAAACAGAAGCAAGTATAAGCTGTGTGCATTCATGCATTGAACAAACATATACAAACATGGATCTATATATCATACTATAATGGCAACCAGGGCTTAAGCAAAATAATATATAAGTTTCATGCAACACTTTCAGCCAAGTGAGTTTCATAGTACAACACATCATAAAAAAAGACCCATCCGATAAGAACCAGGATATGAAGATATTCCAGAAATGCAAGATCATGTTTGGTTGTGATACAGAGAGAATGCCTATGAATATAAAACAACACAAACAAATATTACCATGCAATATATGGTATCATCTGGTACAAGATAAACTAAACTTTGGGGAAGTATGCTCTCCATTCATAACAACTAAAATTTTATTTCTTACCAATCATATAAAAGAAGTCCAAATTGTCATATGGTAACAGGCTGCAATAACTTCATCAACGAACTATAAGGTAAAGAAACCAAATAAATATATATTCATTAAATAACAGTAAGAAGGGGCCGCCTTAATCATGAAATGGTAGACCTGCATGTGTCGGCACATCATTCATAAAATTCTAAATGCACATGTTCATATACTTGTCCTTATAGATAGAGTACAAATTCATGATAATAGACCAATTAGACTGCCATTACCAAGTATAGAAACATATATACAATTGTGGCTCAGGAGAAGCGAAGTTAATGTCAGTGGAGCATCGCGACTACATTATGAAAATTTATTTTTAATTTTCAGCTAATGTCTCCAAGCCATGCTCCATCAACACGCAGCCCTTCATCATTGCCATCGATAAGGAAAATTGTGCCATACAAAAGAGGGTCAGACATTTCAAAGACAAACCGTACTATGTAAGAAATTTAGGATGTAATGCAATAATCTTACCAAACATGAAAAATCATTGGCAAGGGGTCACTCTTCTAATCCATTGATGATTTTTAGTTAGTGAGAGTGTTTGAAAATTGTATCATATTATAATAGAGTGAATACTATGTATCATTGAAAAAGTGAGTATAAAAAATACCCTCTACTTGAAAGATATCTCAAAAAAGAAAGGAAACAAGATATGATCACCGACTACAGCACAACATTAAAAAAGCAAATATTGTTGTTCATATTGTCATATTCAGGCCTCCAAATATTGCGTGCCGTGCCATCCTGTGCCGTGCCAGCCTGTGTATCGACTCGATCTCCAAATCTGATAGCATAATAAAATTTAAAAAAGTAAACATTAGAAATAGGGGAAAGAACCACACACCTGAAACTTGATACCTTGGGTCTGATGCTAGGATCCTACCACATACCCACACACACACACTCTCTGTGTGTACTCCAGAAAACATAAATTGTTCAATAAGTTAGGGATCGAAAAACCATATAACATTATGAAAAAAAGAAAGAAATAAAACTATACAAAGAGAATGCATATACGGGTCGCTTTGTAAGTGGACATTTGGTTAATGGGAAAATGGGAATGGCAGTGCACCATACCAATTTTTCAAAAAATCATATCCTGTATCGTGTGCACCAACATGGCAGTGCACCATACCAATCACTACATTTCCTTTCCATGGGCCATCATCGAGATGAGCATGCACATTAATGATTATGGTCTATGAGAAGGAGACAAGATACAATGGGCTATCTTAATCAAGTAAAATCAGCAGCACAATTGAAATGGTGGCTCGGAAGATATTCGAATTTTACAACATTAGAGCAAAGCGGCTACAATAGGAAGAACCCATACATAAGAACCTCAACTATTGTCTCCAAGCAATGCTCTATCAGTGATCAGCCCCTCATCATTGCCACATATATGAACCTGGAACTTTATGATACAAATGGCACAATAAGAACCCACTATTTCAAAATACACATTGATGATAAAAATGGGCTGTCTTAATCAAGTAAAATCAGTAGCACAATTGAAATGGTAGCTCAAAAGATATTCAAATTTTACAACATTAGAGCAAAGCGGTTACAATAGGAAGAACCCATACATAAGAACCTCAACTATTGTCTCCAAGCAATGCTCTATCAGTGATCAGCCCCTCATCATTGCCACACATATGAACCTGGAACTTTATGATACAAATGGCACAATAAGAATCCATTATTTCAAAATACACGTTGATGATAAAAATGGGCTGTCTTAATCAAGTAAAATCAGCAGCATAATTGAAATGGTAGCTCAGAAGATATTCGAATTTTACAATATTAGAGCAAAGCGGCTACAATAGGAAGAACCCATACATAAGAACCTCAACTATTGTCTCCAAGCAATGCTCTATCAGTGGTCAGCCCCTCATCATTGCCACACATATGAACCTGGGACTTTATGATACAAATATCACAATAAGAACCTGAGCAATTAAAAATACACATGGTTAATTAATGGGTCGTATTGAACACAACCAATATAATCCATCCAGAAATCTTTTATATAATATTGTTATAGGGTTTCAAACATGAAAATCATATAAACAATACAACTTTAGAATATAAAAGGCAAAATCGACAAAAACCAAGTATGAACAATGTGGCTCAGAGAATTTGAATTATAAAATAATCGAATATTCATGGTTATAAAAGAAGAAAAGTAGTTTAACTAATCAACTAATGTCTCGTAGCCAATCTCCATTTTATGGCAGCCATTCATTATAGCCAAAATCGATAACATGCATACATCTTAAATTTGATAAGTAGATATGCAAGGAGTAATGAAGATAAAGAAACATTATACATGTACCACTAAAGGAAAGTATCATACGGGTTAAAGGTTCTAGTACAAATCCTACTATTACATAATATATATAACTTTAAACAAACAGTTCATATAAGACCACATGAACACGTTCCCAGCAGATATCCTATGATGATGCCAACTATTAATACAGCCATTAGAGAAGATCGTGACCCAGTGGTGGTTCTGCTACAAACAAACATATCTCTGTCAACCTCATTGATAACATTTTGATGAAGTATTGGATTTTGGAGGCCTCGAATATATATGTCAAATGCTTCAAATGCCTCAGCTTTTGTTCTATACTTTTTATATAAAGCATGGGGGTAACCCGATACTTCACGTTGACAATCTGGCCATGACTCATAAACTCCCCTTTGACGACCCTCGAAGACGACATAATACCTTTCCGAAGACATAAGTAGATGCAATTAACAACCACGTTGTCTTCCTGTATAAGGAAAAAGATACAGAAATTTACAATCAGTTATATAATTAATGGTAGATGGAGGGCTTACGAAATCATGAAATCATTATATGAATACATTCAAATGTATCTCATTTGCTACTTCCATTTTAACCTACCCCTATTTTGATGATCAATCCATAGCCTGCTTGCTATAGAATTTCGTAGATCTTCTCCTCTACGGCTTTCATCATCACCAACAATAACAAATGGATCTATGTCATCATCATCGTTATCAGCAGGCTCCGGTGCTAATGATATGTTGAAGTACTTGTCATTTTCCTGGTTGCGCCTAATGAAATTATGAATAATGCAACAAGCCATGACTATACGCTTTTGAACCTTGAAGGGAAATGGAATGGCAGTCCTCAAAATCTTGAAACGCTTTTTCAGAATTCCAAATGACTTCTCTACACAATTACGCAATTGTGCATGTCTATGGTTGTACAAATCTCGTTGGTTGGAATATCGATGAGATCGGGGATTACTGAATGTACTTAGATGATATCTATTCCCACGATAGGGAGCAAGGAACTTATCTGTATTCGCATATCCAGAGTCAACTAGGTAATAGTTTCCATCTGGAACATTAAATCCACCCATCTTCACACACCATCGCAAAACACGCACACCATCGCAAAACACGCATGTCAGCTGCCGAACCTTCCCATCCAGTACAAATGAAAAGGAAAGAGTGATCAAACGAGGCAGCAGCCATAACATTTTGTGAAATCGTTCCCTTCCGATTTCGAAACCGAGATTGTTTGCTCAACTTGATTAGTGCAGGTATGTGTGTGCCATCAACAGCGCCTACAGCATTCTGTGATGCAACATAATGCTTAAAATCGAATAACCAATAAAAAATTTAATGAAATTCATATTTATGGAAACGTACCTTGAAAAATAGATGGAAAAGATTGCTATCATGGATGCACGGATGTACACCGACATCGTCATCTGGTTGAACTATATAATCATGTTTTAGGTTACAGATTGCTTTCAAGACTGTGTTAAAGTACCTGGATATTGTCTCTCCCGAATGTTGGAAGGTCTCAGCCAAAATCCTATTGGTGACACAATGCCCTATACCGTACAAAAAGAAACCCAATTGTTCCTTAGCAGTCACGTAACGACTGCCACGAAGAAGTCCACGTGAAACTAGTAGTTCCTCTAACTAAACAAACATTGTATTTGTCATTCGAAAGTGGTTATAACCCCTTTTAGGATGTCCACTGAGAATGTCTGTAATGAATTGATGACCTGAAAATGGACGTGTTCGACATGGTACCCTTGACACTATATTGCTTTCGCCCATTGATGTTAAACCACTATTTAACAATGCGATAAGGACATCATCCCAAAAGTTATCGTCATCTATAATGAATTGCAGTAGCTCATTCAACCTAGGATCCATCTAATCAAAATAGAAAACAAGTTAATGCCATTTAATATTGAAATATATTTGCATTTATACATAGTACAAAAGACAAACATAACCAGATACGAGAAAATATGACAAAGCAAGAAGAACTTAAACAACATATAATAAGTTCCGAGCCTACTGTATATCATAACTAAATAAGATGAAACATCAACAACTGTTTAAAACTTTCAACATTTAGGTCAAACAAAATGCATATGAGAGATTCAAGGCCAGCCAGGCCTGTAGATGTCAGCACTTTCTGTTGCAGGTATAGAAGATATTTGCATAAAAGTATGGGAGCTCTCTGGAATAGATTGCCTAGTAACATCAGCAGGCGTATCATGACTGCTAGCTCTGAACACTTGCTCCGTGAAAGAATGGGTCGACCCTTGTATTGGTGAATGCATATAAGATGGTATGAAGATATTAGGAGTACCTTGATTAAGTTGATTGAACAAAGGTCGAACAAGTACATGCGGTCCTCTTGTATGGACCGAATGCATTGGTTGTGATATGTAAGAAGTGGGGTCACATAAACTGCTTGGAGTAAAAGGTGGCATACAATAAGGACCATGATATACGTCCGACATGTGCTTCCTAAGCCATGCTTCCAAAACTTTCCCCTCATATTTCATAAAAAATCATCGATAAGTCTTGTTTTGGAAAAGTTCCAAGCCGGCTACAATGCATTCGGGTGTAACACCCGGCAAAGTCTCCAACTTATTCATGCATTTTTCTATCGACTGGAGTGTAGGCCTAGCAATCTTATCCCTTCGTAGAATCTCATGAGCAATCTCTATTCTTGTCCTACATTGCTCCGCTAATTCAGTCAGTGCAACAGAAGCATCACTAGTCATCCGAATATGAGATGCCATTGCAGTCGGAGTACTTGACCTCCTCCGCTTTCTACTTGATGTGGATGGACGTCCCTTCGAAACAGTATCAGTAGGAGGTGTCGAAGTACATGAGGGAGGGCTATTATGAGTTCCGGCTGAGTCACTATGATCTAAATCTACAGCACGTACGTACGAGGAAGCATATACACCAGCATGTGTTTGAGATAACTGCCGGTGATGAACGTGTTCTGACTCAAATCTTTGTGGATCATCGTCAGAGGTTTCGTTATCAGAAACACCTTCAGGAAGAGCAGACGTGTCCCCACGCCTACCACTGGTCGTACTTCTAGAGAAAAGTATCTCTAAGTTTTCATAGCCAGGAAATTGCTTACCCTTAATGCGGGCATAAGATTTGTTCGCCTGTATGCAATAAGAACTGAGATGTTAAATTATGCTAACTATTTGCTTCATTACCAAATTTTTAATAGCTATGTACGTAACACTCACCGCAATAACCTCATCCCACATTTGATGATCGCCGGGGGTTGGCAGCTTCAAGACAGGATCCCAACCCCATCCTGATCGATTTGCCAGGTTGTAATACATGTTGAAAGTTTTTTTAAGAACTTTCAACCTGTTTTTCAGGTTCGTATAGGTAAAATCCTTACTGGTTTGTTGATTAAACGCAAGTGTCATCTTCCTCCAAGTCTCCTTTGAAAAAATACAATTTTGAGAATGTCCTTCATCATTGGCTTGCCTCATTAAGCCAAGCATTATGAGATTGAGGGTATCTGTCCAATTCGGAGCCCTCTTACGTGATGATACATTGACATCAATTCTTTCTTTATCTCGAGATTTAGACATTTTTATCCAACACTGTAACACCGACAAAACATAAATAAAACATAAATTAGGTACAAAAATATCAACAATTACAACAGTAGAGTATGATTAGTATTTTTGAAATTGTTAAAGTAATATTTTCTAGTTATAAATGTCCAAGGATTATATTTTTATATGTAAGTTGTGTGGCAGATGCAATCAATGATCCCACATCCATAGCTGTGTTTCAAGTTTCGAATATATACATTTACAAATGATTTGAAATATCACATATCATACCATTAGCATTCAGTTTTCGATTTCTTTTAATATATCACATATCATACCATCAAGCTTTCCATGTAGAGAAAGACAGAAAAATCCGGAGAAACATAGAACGCACCAGACCAGAGTACTAAACCCCTAGAAACTCGAAACCATGAATCCAAAAAAATTATGGCCTCTGGGCGTCGGTCATCAGGTGCGATCGCCGGAGCTAGGAGAAGGAGATTTGAGATTAGAGTAGGGGGCTTGGGGTTGAACGGGGGGCATGGGCGTCCTGCATCGGATGTGGGCGCCGGGGTTGAGGAAGGAGATCGGAGCCGAGGAGGTGGGCTTGGGGTCACACGGGGGCGGAGGGGATATCGGGTGCGTACACCGGAGCCGAGGAGGGAGATCGGAGCTGGGAAGAGCTGCGGGTCATGCTGGGGAGGGTAGGGGGCATCGGGACCTCGGGTGCATGCACTGGGGCCGGGGAGGGAGATCGTAGCCTGGGGGGTCGTGCGGGTAGAGGGGGTCACACGGAGTCGGGGGCGACGGCGGGGTCGCATGGAACAGGGGACGGCGGCGGGGTTTGGCTCGCGGTGAAGCAATGAAGATTTTACCTTAGAGAAGACGATCGGAACGATAAAGACGACGATCAGAACGGTGAAGCCGGAAGGCCAGCCACGGAGAGACAGAGACTTCACTGCTTCCGTCTCGGACAAATACTCTCTGATTTTAAGCCCCCATAAACCCTAAAATCCGATGCCCTAACCATTGCTCTTGATAATAAAGGAGATTGAGGAAGAGAGGGACCAAATAATACCATACCTGGGAGGAGACCGACCGTGAATAAGGAGTACAGGGGACGGAGACACCGGAGCGAGACGAAGAAATCAAGGACACCGGAGCGAGACGAAAAATCAAGGCCTTCTCTTCAGAATGAGTCGGGACGAAGAGGGTTCGGGAAGAACACTGGATCGACCATTTACATGAATGCCCCTGGAATACCAAATCATGAATAACGTAATTCCATGGAGACCCATGGAATTAGAATTCGTGAATAAGAGGCGGTTGACCGGAATAAAAATTCTCTCCAGTTCTTTCTCGTTAATTGGGCTATTTGGCATTTTAATCGCGAATAAGCCCTTATTCCAACCGGCTATTCCGTTACCAAACACTATCTAAGGAGATGAAACCTAGGCTTGGGACCCAAAGCATGTCTGATAGCATTAGCTGGCAAGTAAACTACTAAATTTAGGGATAACATGATTTTCATCTTTTTGGGAGGTTCTATTGGTAAAAATTGCCTCACAAGCTACCAATAATAAGCGGGAACAGCGAACAATTCGGCTTCAGGCCGCTCAGAGGGGGAGAGAGAGAGAGGGAGGGAGGGAGGCGGGAGCAAAACAAGAGTCAAAGATCAGCAATGGCGGCGGCATCCGGCATCAGGCATCGTCATGCCTTCTTCCCTCTGTCGCAATCTTCTTCCCCAGGTCAGAATCTGATCTCTTTCATCCAGTTTCTCCCAATAAACGAATGTGTTAGCGTTAGGTTTAGGGTTTCTCCATCATGATCTGCGGTTGGGGTTTTGCTAGTTCTTGACAACAGCCTCTTTTTTATCTTCTTCTCCCTACTCTTAATCCTTTTCTCTTTGCTTCATTTGAGCTCTTGCGATGTTGATCCTCGTCTCCTGTTGATCCTAGTTTTTTCGCTTGGTTTTGATTCGTTCCATGTGATTTATCGAAAACCTGATTAACTGGTCTTTCGATCTTGGCTGTTCTACGAGATGTTCTTGTTGGGTAGTTTTAATTTTATAGAAGGATATGCGATCAAGAAGGCCTGGAGGCGCCGAAGATGTCTCCCCCAAATGCACACCAGCCAACGCCAAGGACCACCTCTCGGATTGGCACCGCAGTACCTTCCTCCGTCACTCCGGCCGCAGCCTAAGCCCTCCGATCCGGGATCGGCTCCGCCCGGTCCCCTGGCCGCTGGAGCACCACGGTCGAGCGGAAGGACCATGGCCCCAGGCCCACGGAAGGACTCTGGTTATCATGATCTCTGGCAGGAAGAGAGGAGTGATCATGGATGGCTTGCATCAGATGACATATTCAAAAAGATACAATGTGGTCCGCAAGGTGACCACGGAGACTCACTTGTGTCATCCTCCATGTATTTCACAGGAAGCAGGGGTGAGGGACTGGATGCTTTTCGGAATATCACAAGTGAGAACAATTTTTGGGATCAGCACCATTATTTGCATGGAGATGCTGCTCCAGACTGTCATGAATTAAAGGGGGTTCAAGAGGATTATGTTGGTGGCACTGGAAGTGAGCATCTTGAATTTAGAATGAAGCCATTTAGAGATTGCTAATTTCCATCATTTTAAATCACTATGCTTTAGTTTAGGGAGCGATGCTACTTCTATGGGATGCGGAGAGAAGCCTAGGTGTCCTATGTAGCCTGATGTTTGTTTAGATATGTAAAGTAAGGGCATGAACCCTCCACGAGGGAATTCACTCATGGTTGATCTGGATATTTATGATATATCATTCGAAAGGGTGATCAGAAGAAGTTGTGTTATGGATAGTGACATGAAGGAAAATTAATGAAAGAAGCATTGCATCTAATGACCCAAATGCATTTAGAAGGATTCAGTCACCAACTGGTGGTGATGAAATATGGCCTAGTGAAGATAGGATAGGTTATGAAATATGGCCTGGTGAAGATAGGATAGGTTTTTTTGCCTGAGAAAAACATGGCCTTCGATCATTCCCATGTTGAATGACCTCTTGTAGAATGTCTAGATCTGATGCTCGGTTGCTGTCAGACAATTCTTCTCCTTATGCAGATGGCAGCTGTGGCACGTGTTTAATGAGGTGGTTGAGGTCTGGCCTTTCAGAATTCCATGGTCCATTTTCTTAAGAGATTAGACAGGAATTTTTTAGACTCTACAAACATTGGAAGAGGTGTCCGGGAGACCAGTGCAGTGGCTTAAATACCCATGATGGGTTTGTTACTGATAATGATAAGGAATACCGAACTAGTATCGGTCCAGGGACGGACCACACCAATTTTTCTAAGGAGGGCCAAAAAATATAAAAATAAATAATATTAATAAATAATTAAAATTAATTTAAATATTTTTATAAATATTATTTAAATTATATTTATCTTATTTTATAAGATTAAATTCATTAATAATGAAATATACTGTAAAATTTTCAACTATCTCCTTATCGATATAAGTGACTAAATAATCGATAAAAAAATCATTTTCTATCTTGTTGCATGATCTGGTCTTGACAATCTTCATTTTTAAAAATATTTTTTTTATAGTAGCAGTTGAAACTGGAAGAGTTATAAGCATTAAGGACTCGTAGAGGATGTGCGCGCACCGGCCACAGTAGTGGTAGCATCGCGCAGAGTACCATTTGCGCTGCACAACGGGATGTGACATTCATTGAGTGACGGTGCCAAAGATAAAATGTGAGTGCAGTAGTATTGGTGGGAGCCTGAGGCATGACGGGCGCCCACCCATCCATGCCCTCCAAGATCCGATTATGCTACACAATGGATCCGGTCACTAAGACGGTGCGCAGCTTCACCGCACGCAGTGTTCGTCAGTGCGACGAGGCTGCAAAGGCCATCAAGATGGTAGTCATAAGCCAGCGCATCGGTAGTATCTGACCTTATGTATGTGCAACCGCCTGTTCTCGTCGTGGGAGTGTTTTCGTCGATCGCATCACATGACAAATCCGGCCGCTATTTTATCCATCGGTATGGTGAATGGGATGGTGCTGACTACGTGCAGTGGCTTCGACCACGGCGAATTTTGGAGACGGACACTGGTCGAGTAGCAAAAAGAAAATTCTTTCTTCTTCTAAAAAATTATGAATAAAATTTTAATGAAAATAAAAAATAAAATTGGTAGAGATCCAACTTTCAAGTAAAGAAAGCTGATTTATAGTATTTGTTTCATTTTTTTTTTTAAGATTCTTCAAGTTATACTTAATATCTCTAAGTTTAGAAGGCCAAATATATATATATACATATATATATAAGTTTACATAAAATCTTAATTTATAAAAATAATAAAAAAATTAGGGGGGGCCAAGGGGCCTCCTTGCCCTCCCGGCGGTTCATCCTTGTATATATTTAAAAGTTTACAAAAAAAAAAAACATATAAAAAAAACTAAAAAAAAATTAGGGGAGGCCTATTTAAAAGTTTACAAAAAAAATTTAACTTATAAAAAAAACTTAAAAAAAATTCTCTCTCTCTCCATGGAAAAATTGTTTGACCTGAATCGGGCACGAACCGGACCCGAACTGGGCCGAACCGTGCAGTACATACCAGTACGAAATATAATTTTTTTATTTTTCTTAATGGTCCGATTATCCGAATTATTTTTTATAGATGAACCGTATTGGCTCTTGGCCAGTATGGTATGGTATGTCCCGTGCTGGGCAGTACAGGATGGTAATGTAAATTTTGGATAATGATGTTTATCTTGTGAAAGTTAAACCACCTAAAGATTTGGAGGACTTTAAGCAGCATGATCATAAAGTTTTCCTTAAGTATTCCAAGTCCATGTACGAGATCCCATATCAAAAAAAAAAAAAAGATATCGAGAACCAGGTAACACTCTTGTTTGCTACATATGTTGCAGGTCTCTATTCTTCATCGTTATATCATTCTCAAAGTTGAAACTTGCCCCTCTAGTTCAATTCAGAAATACTTGTTTGAAGTTTCGTCTATTGACTCCAGCAATTAGTTACATGACTTGCATATGAGGATCAATATTTTTTTGCTGCTACATCAAGCGACCTTGCACAAATACTATTTCCTTTAAATGATAGGGGTTGTGACTTGTGGTATGCATGCTTATACTCTAGTTGCACAGAAAACATAAAGAGATGCTTCTTGGTGCAGGACCAGGATGGATTATTAGATCTTCAGGAATGCCCTTCCATTTAATAGGATGGTGATTTGGGCAGCAATATTTTTCCTAGCAAATATCTTTTGGTAGTATGAGAAGCCCATAGACCTATGAGGCAAATATGGATTTTTTTTGTTTTTTTCAGAAGTATTTTGCAGAGTTGGTAGCTGTCAATTAGTTGCTTCATGGTTAATGGTGGCTGCTAGTTGAAGTTAGTGTTTGGAAGAATTCAAAATTTCTTCTTGAGGGTTAATTATTATATCGATCGAACCTTGGGAAAATGGATTATAACAAACTTATCAATGAATCTTCTGGAATTCGGCTATCAGATACACTCCCTTCGCATTCTTTCTTAGCTGTCATTTTCTATCTATCTTTTGATCCATGGTGCAGGATCATGTGCCACATCACAGGTAAGTTTGAGATGCTAGATTGTTGCAAGGTTTCAGAGGTTTTGAGTGGAAGTTGCAAGATAGCACTCTATTGGTAGCAAGTTAAATTATCATGTAGAAATAATTATGATTAATTAAACTGCAAGAAGTTTATGCAGCAAATGTACATAGATTTCTGAAGCTATATTATATGCTGCAAATTGCAATAGTGATGAAAGACAACTTGCTTTATTTTTTGATAAAGCAAAAAATTATTTGTTCTATATGAAATATGAAGGGGCATGCATTTTGGTGCTTGTTAGATGTGATGGTCTTGCATAAGACAATGAGTGTTGTTGTGTCCAGAATCTTTTTTTTTTTAAAAAAAAATTGCTGGTTAAGGAGTTTAAATGTTTATCACTTTGTGATCTGCAAAAGGCTGGCAGACACTGTGAGCAGCAATGATATATCACAAGCTTTTGATACTGCATTTGAAATCTTATTACATATGCTACAGTTGCATAGTTTTTTACTTTTTAAATTGGTTCTGGAATTGTTGCTTTATTTTTTCCTGAAGTTTTACATGATTGTTTAAAGATTTATATTCAATGAAATATATTGCTATAATAATGTTGGTCTTTGGCCTTTCAAATGATGAATGGATGCTGAAACCTGCTCTGGGCCCATTTGACTTGTTTTGATTTGAACATTTTAGTTATGGGACAATTGAAGCACTTGGTTCGTGTGAAACAACTAATCTTTTGTATGAATGTACAGCTTAGGAAGACATCCATGATTGGTATTACTTATGACTTGTTAAGGATTCCTATCCTGAACTCTAAGCATATAAACACTATCTTCTAAATTTCTCCTTGAAGAAATTTCATTGCAGAAAGATGCCTTTTTGTAATTGTTTTCTTAGCTTGATCATGGGGATTGTCTTTCTAATGATATTTTTCTGATATGCCTTGTAATTAAACTTGAAAGTTATATTCTAGTTTTGGCTTTTGTCAGCTCAAAGTCACCCAAAAAGATAAAAAATGCCAAACTAGGGTTATGCAACATATGCTTCATGACTGAGGCCAAGTGTTTGACTCGTGTTACTCTTTTCTCTTCCTTTACCTCAGTGAAGTTTCATCTTAAGACAGAATATAGTTTTCTGCTTAAAAGGTTTCCAGGGAATGTCATCTCCTTGTATGTTTTCAAGTTTCCAGTCTGGAGCTTCTGGTGCTGTTTGGTTAATTAGTTTTGCTATATTTGGTTCAGGCAACAGAAATTGCTAAAACATCTGTAAACTGAGTTAAATTACCGACAAAAAAAACTGTAAAATGAGTTTTGTGAAAAACTGGTCTCCCCCCATTTTCCACAAAACCTGTTTTATGGAGAATATGTTTTATGATTATCTGTTTTAAGGAGGAACCAGAAACAATCTATGAAGTTAGATATACTATTATTCTCTGTACAATCAAGCAGAGTTGTATGAAATGTTTTGTTTTGCGTACTACATTCCTTTCTAATGATATTTAACATCCTTGAAATTAAGTCATTAGTTTTGTTTCTGCATTCAAAGTAATGTAACATTTAGTCTGTTGATTCAGCTGACACCAAAATGTTGGTCAGACTTGTTGCTTATGTTTATCAGTTTTACATCTTAAATTTCAATCATCATATTTTGTGATCCAATATCAATTTTTCCCCAAGTGATTCACTGTATTTGTTCTATCTTTTACCATTAGACATGACTGGAAATAAAATTTTGGTGAGGTTAATTACTCATAGTTGAGATTCGATGTAAACATTGTTATTGATGGTGCAATGCTTTAGGGGATGTTTGGTATGGGGTTATGACCCTAGAATCAAGGATGATCCGCGTAAATGTGATGGAATCACTTTATTTGATTGCATTCTAGTAATCCTTCATGGCAATAATCTTGGATCATCTCATTTCTTAAATCACCTTCCAATGTGGTGATCAGAAACCTGCACTTGAGGATAAGTATCCAACATCCCTACATTGCGGTAATCTTAGATTAAAATATGTTAATCAAAACATCCCTCATAAGCGCAAGAGAGCCCACAAAAGAGGAAACTATCCTTTTTTTGCTATGATATTTTTCTTGGTTGTGATATTTTTTCCATGCATAGGAGGGTGGATAGTTGGGAAGAGGAGAAATCTCCTTTCAGCATCATCCTCTTTCTTGATTAAGAAGAGGATAGCCCGTGGAAGAAGAGATGATCAAGCATTTGAAAAAAAATCAAGAAAGAGGAGAGGAGAAGTATTGTCCTTTTTTTGGCCACAGATTTTTTTTAATATTGTGAGGTATGGTCAGATTAGTGTAGAGAAAGATCTAATCTTAGGTTTTCTTATCTTTCCTAGTTGATTTTTTGATTTTTTTTATAGAAAACAAGAAATAAGAATTTTTGATTCCTTTCTTTTTAGTTTTGTGAAATAAAGAGTTTTTCATTGTTTGTTTTCTTTTTTTGCTTGAAGATCCAGTGGACCTTCTCCCACCTTGCTTGGATTTCACTGCCATTAGCAGTGGCCATTGCTCTTTTCCCTACGAAGCTTTGCCTTTTGCAGTAGATGGGAAGTTGAGACGTGTCCTCTGACTCTCGAGTGAGTTTTAAAGATATGGATTTTAGATATGCTTTGGAGAAACACGACTGGAAAAATTTGATATACTTGGAAGTTATGGGTTTTTATGTTTCGTGGTTCATGGGGGATGTTGTTGCCCATTTCCCTTATGATTTCTCAAGCATAACTTCTCTTCTGTCATACGTTATACCAACATCCATCAATCATTTGAAGCATAACAATCTCTAATTCTTATAATATTACTTTTCTCTAATATATGCAACAATTTATAAATAAATCATGCACGCTTACACACGTGCATATATATAATGTATCCAGACATTGCTTAGTTTTCTTAATTTGATAGTACATGGATCTGTAATTAATTTGGGAATAAAATTGTTTTATTCTGTAGTTCCTGCTAATTGTAATTTCTTTGCATGTACCTTCTTTTATTCTTTGGTAAAGTTTGTTTATGGTGCTTTGCTTGTTCATCCATTGTCATGGAAATTGAATTGATCAGCCACTTATTAACTTTTATAGTATAAAATATCTCTTATTTCATTGATTCTTGTTATTTTTAATAGTAGCTGAAAATCATAATAATCATCTTGCCTTCACCCAACCATGTGAGTCGGTTTTTATAAATTCTCATTCACCAAGTATTCCTTTTTATAGTAACCAAAAACTAAAAAAATAAGGTATTTTGCATGACTTACTACTATTAGAGAAAGAATTGGCAAGTTTAATGATAAGAGGGTGGCCTAAAGTTCAGGTGCTATGTCATTAGATTAGGAGAAATTATGAATTGCATCTTTGCGATCATTACTAGATGAAAGATGTGCAGGATGTAATAGTTCATAGAAGAAGGTGAAGAATATTATGTGATTAGATTAGGAGAAACTACGGAAAGCAGCATGCATTCTGATTAATAAGAATAGAGATAGTCATAGAAGAAGGTGCATAATTTCTAAAATATATCTTAACATTGCAGAATTTTTTCACTAAAAAGTTAACTTTGACCACCTTTTCCTTCTAATATGAATGGTATAGTTCTTTTTCTAAAATATTAATTCAATACCATTACTTTTCCACAGTAAATTCTAAAATCTAAATTTGTAACTAGAACGAGAAAAGAGTCCAAGATAGATACTGTTTATTAGCTTTTGGCATGTGAATCAAACATGTGAATTTTGATGATCTCTAATCTTATTTTGAAAAATAATGTTTAACTATCTATGTGTAAATTTAATTGTCTGTATTATTATTTGCAGTAATGGCCCAATTTCGAAGGTTAAAGCATTTGCAATTACTTGGTACCTTAAGTTCTCAAAGGAAAATAATAGAGTACATATGCCTTATCTTGCAGTTGATTACTATTCTCATATTTAGTAACCAATTTAATTTGAGATTAGGATGGGAAAGAGATTCAGTTTATAGGCAGTATATAAGGTCTATGAATTTGGAGAAAATTGTATTTGATAGTGATTTAGCCTCTGTTGAGCATATACGAATGGATAGGAGAGCCTTTCACGAGTTATGTCATTTATTAAAAATGCAACAGAGACTCAAATCCTCTAAAAACATGGATGTAGAGGAAATAGTTGCCATATTCTTATATATTATTTCACATGATGTAAAGAACAGAGTGATTAAGAGACAAGTCACTCGTTCTAGTTCCATGCTGTCCTCAACTTGGTGCTGCATCTCCATCCATGTTGTTACGGAAACCTGAAGGTGTGAAAGAATTGTATAGATAAGAGGTGGAAATAGTTAAACGTACTCCATTACTATCCCATTTTATTTATGGTATTGGCCACATAGACATTACATATAGATAATATCTAATAGAATTAGTATACTAATTTTTTTTACATTCATTGAAGTTTAACTTTGTTAAATGGATTTGTTAGATATATTTTTGGTATTATATGCTTTGTCATCTTCAATTTCTATAGTATATCAAATAAGTTATTTGTACATATCTAGAGATCTTTAATCACTGCACTATGACCGACCAAACACAGTGATTTTAGATCACTATGGATTGGGTCATCCTAGGATTTGGATCACAGGTGATCCCATTTGGGTCACCAAATGCCTCCTTAGTGTTTTCCCCCCTTTTTAGTGCTCTGTCTTGCCACCCAACACCCCCTCTCCCCCTCTTTCCCCTGGTCCTCCTAGCTTTTGGGTTTGCATAGTGTGAGGAAGTTGGTGCTTGTTATTGATCATGACATTGTTTGCACATCTTTTGCATATGGTGCATATTATGTATGTGATTTTTTGCTTTATAGATTACATTTTGTTTGGTGTAGACAATTGATAGCCTGAATTGATAATCACTGAATTGGTTTTAGGTTCTTCCTTTAAAGTTGATTGTAGCACTTTATGTCAAATTTTAAATGTGAAACCATTTAAAGCAGTCAAGATATTACAAGAAGAACACATCATCTAATTCATGATCTCATGGACTTTTAGTTTCTTGTATCATTTCTAAAGATTGTAACATCGCTTGCCATTGCTCTGGATGCATTCTAGAATGCCTTGGAATCAATAATCGCTTGACTGGCTTGCATTTCTTGTGTTTAACAGCCATTCAAAGCAGTCAAAGGAGTTTGGAGACCCACACAGCTTAGTGACTCATGCTTACCATTCTTGCATGGTGGGCTTAAGAACAGAACATGTAGGTCTTCACAAAGCCCTCTGCTTTTTAATTGGTTGGAATTGCTCGAGGTTCCTGACAACTCAAGGCTCTACCACTCCAGACACATTGCTGAAGCTAAGGCTCTGAATGATAAACTTATTCTTTGGCCTCCAACTGTCATTATCCATGACAGTTCAATTGGAATTAAGGTCAATACTCATGAACCAATGGTCGTGACAAATGAACGCATTGAAGAAAGACTAAGAGGTTTATTTATGTATGAAAACCTTGGGCTTCCAACTTTGGCAATCCAATTATAATGTGACTGAAATAGTAACATTTTTCATTTTTCTTTTTTGATAAGATGGAGAACTAATACAAGTCTGGTATAAATATAACCAAAAATATCAAAAGACAAAATATCACGGAGTGGCACCAATGCAGTCCCCATATGCATCCACAGAATTTCTCCAGAGTGCCCTGCAGCATTGGAAGCAATCCAGTCTGCAGTAACGTTCACCTCACGGTTAATGTGCTTGGTACGTTCCTCTTTCCATTGACGGTTATTCTTAAAGTAGTATCTTGTAGCAAAATTTGCAAATTGCGTGTTTTCTTATGACTTAATAATTTCATAAATATACCATTGTTTTGAACAAGTTTCAGTTGTTGTGATTTCTTATATGCGGTCTTTCCAGAACTTTTTTTTCATGTTTTAAATTCTAAGTTTTTTTTCTGCTCTTCTGAAGTGTGTTTTTTGAGTTCTAAGGTTTCAGTTGAAGTAACATCGCGCAGCTTACAATATTCAAAAGCTGATTTTCATTATTTCTTGCCATTAATGTTGTATCTGTTGAGATGTTGTCCAACAATTATTTACTTGCTTAATGATGTTATGCCAATATATTGGATACAGCAAACAAGGAATTCTGTTGTTATTTAGCGTTTGATCCTGTGCTCTGCATGACTGAAATTCATTATTTGTCAGGTGCTATAGGATCTGCAACGGTGCATGGTTTGTTATTTTTTCTATTTTGTTTTCTGGTTTGTTGGTATCATACGGTTGTGCAAAGGTGTACCATTCTGACACTGTTGTGTTTTGTTTTGGCTTTATGTCTATAATTTTTGCTTGTTTATTTGCTAATAGAGGGTTCATTAAAAATTAGTAGCAAGTGACAATCAGTAATTTAGAAATAATGAATCAGGTGCAAATAAGTGGATTTCATCAACTTGGTGGTTAGCTGCCTTGTTAAAATTGGGCTGCATTCCGTGGCGGGATGATCCTCTACCTCCATTTGCTTTACGTTAATGTCAGTCATCACCCATGAACCAAAAGAAATTATGAATCAGGTGCAAATAAGTCTTAGTGGTTAGCAACCTTATCGGAATTGAACTGCATTCGGTGGCAGTATGATCCCCCACCATCTACTTTACCTTAATGTCAATCATCACCCATGAACCAAAAGAAGTGCTTGGCACGAGGGAAGAGGCAGACGAGGGAATCCTGCATTCTCATGCAACCATTATTTTAATAAATTAACTACTCCCAACTAGTAGAGCTGGAAGTGGGCTGGGCTGGACCAAGTCACACCCCTACTCGAGCTCGCCTGAAAAAAACTCGGACTTCAGGCCGGGCTTAGGTTCAAAATTTTTTAAAAATTTTAAGTCCAAGTCCGACCCGAGCTCGAATGGGCTAGCCCGAAAAAAAAAGTTCAAATGATCTAAAAAAATTTGGCCAGAGCCCAGGAGGGACGTGAGGGTACCGAAATCGGGGGAGATCTGAGATCGGAGCCGTCGAGCCGGGGAGGGGGGCTGCAACATCATGCAGGGGGTAGGAGGCATCGGGTGGAGCACTGGGATTGGGAGAGGGAGATTGGAGCAGATGGAGAGGTGGGCCAGGAGAGGGAGATCGGAGCGTTGGGTCGGGGCTGGGATAGGGAGATCGGGAGAGGGGATCGTGAGGTTGTCTGGTACGGGTGCGGGGCTAGAGAGGGGAGATCGAAGCGGCGGAGCCGAAGGGGGGCCGCTGGGTTGGGTGCGAGGAAGCATCGGCCCTCGAGTGCGAGGGGATGTCGGTCGTCGGATGCAAGGGGCCGTCGATCGTCAAGGGCTGATCGGGGGAGAGAGATGGAAACGAGAGAGAACGGAGAGAGAGAGAGAGAGAGAGAGAGAGAGAGAGAGAGAGAGAGAGAGAGAGAGAGAGAGAGACTCGATTTGCTAAAAGTTTTGGCCTGAAGCTCGACACGATTTCGGGCTAGCTTGAAGCCCATTGGGCCGGCCCGGTTCAGTTCGAACCATACCAACGAGCCATCATTTTTATCATTGTGCTCATTGATTTTTTTTAGAATTTTTTTTTTTTTTTGGCGGGGGGGGAGGGGGAATAATATATTTCAAATTTTTTATTTTTTTGAATAAGTATTTTCTTGATAATATTTAGATAAAAATAATTTATCCATATTATCTTATGTATTGAAAAATGATTTTAGAATTTATTGATCATGTTCTCTTGCATTACTACTTTTTTAGATAAATTATTAAAGATCTATTCATATTTCCCATAATGCCTTTTATTATATAATATATAAATTATATTATATTATATATAATTTAATATATCATAATATATAATATAATATAAATAATATATTATATTAGACATATAATATATTATATAATAATAAATCATTTTTAAATAATATATTATATTATTATAAAATATATTATATTAGTATAATAATATATTTCATATTAATGTATTGGGTTATATTGCATATAATATAATATAATAAGGGTACATTGGGAATAAAATACAATGCTTATTTTTCTAGTTCATAGAAAAATGACTTTCCTCTTAGATGGATAAGATTTTTGTTATTTTAATAGATATATACTATTCATGAAAAAATAATTTATCTACTTAAAAATATAAAAATATGAATAAATTGATCATCTTTTTCATAATATTTATTCATTAAAAAATGGATCTTATTTCAAAATATTATAGTTTTTTTGATAAAAATGGATATTTCATATACGAGTATGAATACAATCCAAAAGATCAAAAAAAAAATGTTCTTAAAGGACATCGGCAAGAGGGAAGCATCATCTCGAAAACATCCACTCGAATATTATATAATCAGCGGTGCTGTTCATCTCACAGTAGTATGCCTAATGTCAAAATTTGCATGCTCTAATGTCAGAGCATAGTTAGGGCACCCTGGTAACGAGGCGACTATCGTAATAGAATCCCCCTCAGTAATCAACCAGTTAACTTGAAAAGTCAATCTAGCATAATAGATGGACTCCCATGTCACCCTCAGCTCAACCCTAAACATAGGCCTCTACAAGATAGACACCATCAGCTTTAATAAACCAGGAGTCAGGGCCATGGATAACAAATCATGTACAGCCTCTTCCATTTATCATATTACCATCAAAGTTGACCTTTAGGAATGAAAAGGGTGGAGGCTCCCAAGAGATAAAAATAATCTTCCTGATAGAAATATAAGAAGGGTTGTCCTAGATATCCCAAGTCCTGAAAGTTGCATCAAGCAACAAATCATTAGTAATCTTCATAGCAAGGATTAGGACCCTTTTTACCATGAACCTCGCCAACATCCATCTATTCCCAAAGGCTCTTTCATTTTGGGGAAGTCAAATCTGGTAAGCAATATAAGCAACCCTGGTGTCGACCCTTCATGTAGCATTAGAGCTTGAACTCACAGCACAACGTTCTAGAAGAACTGGGTAGCCTGTCCCATAGGACCATCAGTAAAAGGCATGGATGCCAACCGCCATACCCATGCCGCTTTCTAGTAGAAAAAAAAACATGCTCCATAGTCGCATCCACCAACCCGCAACTAAGACAAGTAGCCTGGATGTCCATATCTTTAGCTCTCAGAAGCATCCTGAAACTCATCCTGGGATGAGTCATAAGTCTCCAAATCCATGTGGCATCCATCAACCTCGTTGGCTCCTTCCTGTCAATGTCATAGAGCTCCCTGGTCACTGATCTGGAATTGTACGATGATCGCCACATCCTGATATCCATGTCCTGAGTAATAGGAATCGTCAATGACAAAACTCTATCTGCCAATATATCACTGAAAGGTTGGACCACTCTCTAAGTAACCCAACCCCCCTCCCCTTCGATCCAAGCAAGTCAATACTCTAGTGTGGTCATCAATGTCCATACTATTGAAGGTAGGCTAACGACTCAAGGGTAGATCAACTATCCATGTGTCATGCAGGAGCCCAATCGAGTTGTCATCCTCCAGAATCCACGACACCTGACCAAGCACATTTGGAGTGCACCGACAGATCTCTTACATAAAGGAGCTATTACGAATGATGCATAGCTCTCCCCACTATTTCAATCCCCAAACTTCACCTGTATCATCATCTTCCAAGGGCTATCAGGCTGTAATAGAAATCTTGCTGCATGCTTAGCAATCAGAGCCTCCTGTTGAACGTGCAAAGATTGAATACGAATCTCCCTTGATCGAAAGGCATACCACATTCCAAGCAAGGAGGTGAACGTTGTCCCTCCCCTGATGAGATCTTCAAAGGAAATTCCTGAATAAATGCTCAAGTCTTGATAGAGTGGCCCTTAGAATAATAGTATGGGATAGCAAGAAAACCGGGATGGCACTGAGAATTGATCTGACAAGGGTGACTTTGTCCATCATCGAAAGTGCTCTGGACTGCCATCCCTCAAGACAAGTATAGATCGAAGCATCTAGGTTGGTGCAATTAGCCCTCCGAAGACAACGACCAAAAATAGGGACCCTAAGGTAGTGCATAGTCCCAAACTGCTCTGTGATACCAAGAATCTCCTTTATTGACTGCTTAACTTGAGTACTAGTTTTTGGACTAAAATAGATGGTCAACTTCAATAGGTTCACCTTGTAGCCAGAAGTAACATAGTACATGTTGGGGGACGCCGGCTCAACTGAATATATCTCCGGTTCAGGAGACCGATCGGGTTCTCTCCTGGGTCGCCCGCCCATACCAAGAGAACCAATGATGGCTCGGGAGTGTCGTAACGCCTCCTTCGGACCAGTCTTCAGATAGGCCAAAGACAAAGGTTTGAAGACTACCCCTCCAGATCTACGACGTCCGCCACCAAACCGATTGCCTCCGCCGAAGAAGTCTGAAGGTAACTCTACCGACGAAGCCAGAAGATAACTCTACCGACGAAGACCGAAGACGACTGACCTGAAGAAGTCCGAAGAAGAAGAAGGTCCAAGATAAATCTCCAATTTACCATAAATCCTCGAATGGGGGATGGCTATCGCAACCTAAAGCATAACCGCCATCCCCAACTCCAGCTGTTTCGGGCTGGCCATGCGTTTAGCAGCCCTCTCTGATAATTCTAGATTGGCCGTAATGGAGCGACAACCGTCCTTGGACAAATGGCAACCGTCCCTCTTTTTTAAGGGGCGAAGTTAACCGATCGCATGTTAACCAAAGGCAAGTTAAGCCCAACCCAGGCCAGTGCCCAACTATTATAAATACTGACACTCAAGGTGAGTTGGACACGACGATACTTTTACTATCTTCCTGCCTTCTTAGAGAACTTTTCATTCTGTTGCTGGAACCTCTCCCTGACTTAGGCATCGGAGTGTCCTCCATCGAAGAAAATCCGATCAAGGGACCTGTTTTGCAGGTGCCAAGAGAGGCAGACCGGCGTTCAGCGACTTGGCCCGTCCAGCGGAGGTTCTACGCCAACAGATTGGCGTGCCACGTAGGGAGAGAGGAGACAAGGGTTGAACGTGGCAGCCTGCGCTGACCCAAGCCAACTACTCACTAGAAGCCCCCTCTTTGAGAAAGGAAAGTGAGAAGAAGCCACAATGGCGAAAGGAAGAACGCAGATTGTCTTAGCAAGTAGTTGTCCTCCCTCTCAGAGGAACAACCCCCGGTGGAAGATAATGTCACCCCACGTTGGTCATCGGATAGCAACAATTCGGAGCCCTTCTGAACCGAGTCGATACTTTGACAACTATGGTTCAGAATTTCCAAGATGTAGCCCTTCAGATAGGACATCTACCAGCCACTTCCAGACGTAGTCACCGACCCCGGGGGAAGGGAGACCAGCATCATTGGTCTGTCCAACCTTCCCTCGAAGAGCGGCTTTCCCCGGAGGGCCGAAGCTCTCAACTTTCGAAGTCGATCGATGTATCACGGAGGGGGAAAAGATCTAGACGATCCCCTTTCGTTTCCTCCAAGGATCCACTCCCGAGAGGGAGGCGCCGAAGGAAGCTCGCCTCGACTACGAGGAAAAGTTCAAGGTCCTCGAGTCGCAGGTTGCGAAGCTTTGTGACTAGAGGAGGGACGACGAGATCACCATGTACGATCTCCGTCCCTCGTTCACTCACATCATGGCCGAAGCCGTCCCTCGGCACCTTAGGATCTCTCAAATGGAACCCTATGACGGCACCATCGATTCACTTGACTACCTGGGCAGCTTCAAGGCCCATATGATGATTCAAGGGGCCTCCGATGCATTGCACTGCCTCACCTTTCCTGTCATGCTAAAGAAAGCAGCTTGAATGTGGTACTTGAGCATACGTCCAAGTATCATCGACTCCTTTCCTGAATTGAAAAAATTGTTCGTCTCACATTTCAGGACCTGTAGAAGACCCCCCGGAATACGGATACCTTATTCCTCCTCCATCAGAAGGAAGGAGAGAGCCTTCGAGACTACATCTCTAGGTTCAACTCGGCTACCCTCGAGATCTCGGATTTCAACGAACATGTAGCCATGTCCGTCCTGAAGAAGGGGCTTCAATCGTCCAGGCTCACTTTCTTCCTAGACAAGAGATTTCCTACAAGCTATTCTGAGCTTTTGTCGAGAGCTCAGAAATACGCTGATGCCGAGGAATAGGTGACGAATCGAAGGCTGGCCGAAGAAAAATCCGTCCTGAGGAAGAAAAGCAGTAGGGGCAGGACTCCCCGATCCTCAACAACAACGACTCTGCACTGAGGCGAAGTCCCAAGCCCAGAGTACTGAGCACGAAATTCAACTCCGACACCCCCCTCAATCTCCCTAGAGAGAGGATCCTAATGGAAATAGAAAAAGAAAGTTATCTCCAACGGCCGTGTCCCATGAAGGCATCATCTTCCACGAGAACAAGAATAAATACTGCAGATTACATCGAAACCACGGCCACAACATCGAAGACTGCATCCAACTCAAGGTTGCTATTGAAGATCTCATCAAAAAAGATTACTTAGGACGGTACGTCGATCGCCCGGAACCTAGGCCTGAGGCCACGGCCTCCCAGAGGGCCCCTGAAGAAGTCGAACTACCCAACCAAAAACCCATCGATAGAAGGGTGGGAATGCTACATTGGCCAATCAACTGAAGGAGAGCCGAAGACGATGCCTCGAAGCGGCTCAAGGACAACTCTATATTCTTCTCCAATGATGATCTTGTGGGAGTTCAGCACCCACATGATGACCTAGTTGTAATATCGGCCGTTGTGACCAACTATGATGTAAGGCGTATCCTAATCGATAATGAAAGCTCTGCAGATGTCTTGCTTTACGATGCGTTCTCCCGGATGTGCTTACCTAAAAATAAATTACAGTCTCCTCTACCACTAACGGGGTTCGGAGGGAACCAGGTTGAGGTTGAGGCGAAATAATGTTGCCCGCAACCCTTGGCACCGAACCTCGCCAAAAAATGCTCCCCATTAAGTTCGCGGTGGTCCGAACTCCTTCAACGTACAATGTGATTTTGGGGAGGCCCGCCTTAAACAAATTTCAGGGCATAGTGTCGACCTACTATCTCTTAGTCCGTTTCCCCACCAGGGGAGGAGTGGGGGAAGCGAAAGGCGATCAAAGGGCCGCACGACAGTGCCTGGTGATCCAGGAAAAACAATCGGTCGACTCCCCAAACCTCGATCAACTTGACCCGAGGGATCCATCCGAAGACTATAGGGAGCCGATGGAGAAAACTATGCCGGTACAGCTAACCAAGGAAGACCCCACCAAAGTTGTGCAGATCGGGGGTCTACATGATGAGGCGACAAGGATGGAGTTAATCCGCTTCCTCAAAAATAATGATGATGTCTTCGCCTGGTTAGCCTCGGACATGTCCGGGATTCCGGCCGAAGTAATCACCCATCAGCTGGAGGTCATCCCTGGTTACAGGCACGTTCGGTAGAAGAAGAGTTTTGCCCCCGAGAGGCAGAAGGCGATAGACGAAGAGATGAACAAACTCCTTAAAGCTGGGATTATCAGAGAGACACATTACCCTGAATGGCTGGCAAATGTGGTGATGGTAAAGAAAGCTAGTAGAAAATGGAGGATCTGCATTGATTACACAGACCTCAACAAAGCGTGCCCAAAGGACAGCTTTTCCTTATCGAAGATCGACCAATTGGTCGATGCCATCGCAGGCCACCAACTGTTAAGTTTTATGGACGCCTTCTTCGGATACAACCAAATAAGAATGGGCCTTCAAGATGAAGAGAAGATGGCTTTCGTCACCGAAAAGGGCCTTTACTACTACAGAATTATGCCATTCGGACTAAAGAATGTCGGGGCAACATTTCAAAGGTTGATTTGTAAGGTGTTCAAAGAACAGCTGGAAGGAATATGAAGGCATATGTCAACGACAAGATTGTGAAGAGCCTCCTTAAGGCGGACCATATCGAAGACCTGTAAGAGTCGTTCGATGCCCTACGTCGTCATCGGATGAAGCTGAATCTGACAAAGTGTGCTTTCGAAGTGACATCGGGCAAATTCTTAGGGTACCTTGTCACCGAGCGAGGAACTGAAGCCAACCCTGAGAAAATTCAAGCCATCCGAAACATGAGGCATCCTTCTTGCAAGGAGGTACAACAGCTAATCGGGAAGGTTGCCTCCCTAGGCCGATTCATTTCCCGGTCTGCCGAGAAATGCCTCCCTTTCTTTAAAGTACTTTGACAATCCCGGGACTTCGAATGGACTGAAGACTGTCATCTCGCTCTTGAAGAGTTGAAGAAGTACCTGGAGATCCCACCATTGCTCTCTAAACCTCGAGAAGGCAAGACTCTCTGTCTATACCTCTCTACTTCGGATGAGGCTGTCAGCTTAATTCTCGTCCGAAATGAGAAAGACAATCTCCAAAAGCCGGTCTACTATATCAGCAAAGTCTTGCACGATGCTGAGACGAGATATCCAAAGATGCAAAAACTTGTTTACTCACTCGTAATTACGGCAAAGCGACTGCGGTCCTATTTCCAAGCCAACACCATCACGGTTCTAACAGACCAACCCCTCAAGGCTATCCTCCGCTGTCTTGATACCTCCGGAAGGATAGCCAAATGGGCCGTAAAGCTGAGCAAATTCGACATCGACTTCCGACCCAGACCGGCGATGAAGGTACAAGTACTATCGAACTTCATAGCTGAATGCACCTGAAAGCCCGAAGACAATCTGCAATTCGCCAAAGAGGAAGGGGCTACCTCGACAGACATGGAGTCGGTCTGGCTACTCCATGTGGATGGAGCCTCCAACTCCGCTGGATGTGGGGCGGGCCTCATATTGGCTGAGCCAGATGGCCATACGGTGGAGTACGCGCTCCGCTTCTCCTTCCACACTTCGAACAACCAAGCCGAATACGAAGCCCTCCTTCTAGGCTCCGAATCGTCGAAAGCCTGGGGATTCGAAAGGTCCAGGTCTTCTAGGACTCCCAGTTAGTGGTGAACCAAGTTAAAGGCGAGTTCGAGACCCGAGACCCAACAATGGTCCAATACTTGAAAAAAGTGTGGATCCTGTCCTCCTAATTGGAATCTTTCGACATCACCCATATGCCAAGGTCCGAAAACTCCCAGGCCGATGCCCTCTCCAGGCTCGCTACTACCAACCCGGACTTCCTCGACCGTACCTTCATAGAACATCTTGAAGTTCCAAGCATAGCCGAAGGATCATCATGAGTTCACCAGCTTGAAAATGAGCCCAGTTGGATGGACCCCATCCTCCAATTTCTGGATAAAGGCATGCTGCCATAAGACAAAGGGGAGGCCAAGAAGGTCCGATGGATGGCATCTCAGTACGTTACCTTGGACGGAACCCTATACAAAATGTCCTTCACCCAACCCCTGTTGAAATGCCTGGGACCATCGGATGCCGATTATGCCTTGAAAGAAGTACATGAAGGCATCTGCGGAGACCTTTTGGGGGGCAGATCCCTGGCGTGTAAAATAATACGTCAAGGATATTACTGGCCAACCATCCAGAAGGACTCGTGGACTTCGCCCAAAGGTGTGAGCAGTGCCAAAGATATGCCAATATCCAGAGGTGGCCTGCAAGTCGACTGACCCACCTAGTTGTACCCTAATCCTTTGCTCAATGGGGCATGGACATCCTTGGCCCGTTCCCACCGGCATCCGGCCAGCAGAAATTCCTTCTCGTTGCCATCGACTACTTTACCAAGTGGGTCGAGGCCGAATCCCTGGCACACATCACTGAGGCAAAGGTCGAAGGGTTCGTAAGGAATTCTATCATATTCCGCTTCGGGATCCCCCATGCCATAGTCACTGATAATGGGAGGCAATTTGATAATCCGAGATTCAGAGACTTATGTGCCCGGTATCATATACTTCACAAGTTAGGTTCAGAGACTTCTGTGCCTAGTATCATATACTCTACAAATTGACCTCTGTCGATCATCCATAGTCCAACGGGAAGGTCAAAGCGATGAATCATACTATCCTCTATGGTTTGAAGACTCGACTGAACGACGCCAAGGGACTCTAGGTCGAGGAGCTGAATTCCATCCTATGGGGATATCGGACGACCCCCAGTACGGCTATTGGTGAATCTTCGTTTAACTTGGCGTACGGCAAAGGTGGTCCTTCCAATAGAAGTCACGTTGCAATCTCTGAGGACCGATAGGTACCAAGAACCTAAAAACTCGTAGCGCCGAAGAATAGACTTGGATCTACTGCAAGGCACCAGGCTCAAATAAGAATGGCGGCATACCAACAAAGGGTCGCCAAGTACTACAATTCCAGGGTAAAGGAACGGATCTTCCGTCCTGAAGATTTGGTATTGCGGAGAGCCGAAGTATCTAGGCCGATGGACCAAGGCAAACTCTCTCCTAATTGGGAAGGCCCCTATCGGGTCAAAGAAATCATATGCCCGGGGGCGTATCGACTCGAAACTTTAGAAGGTATCGTGCTGCCGTAGCCTTGGAATGTAGAGAATCTCCATAAATATTATCAGTAAAAGCCCCCGTGGAGAGGCTTCACCAAAAATCCACCCAACAATGGCTCAGGTTAACCTGTCTTATTGCTGATTCACGATACAAGATGGCCTCGATAACCTGAACCCACAACAAGAAGGGGAGAGAAGCGCAGAGGTGGGTCTGATCCACCAACCTCATCGATATGTCCGACGAGCATGAAAGAAGGCCCAAGCAGGCTTCTTACGATCGCCCAAAGGTGCAGGGAATGGTTACATAACCTACCATACAAAAAATCCGAAGACGCGCCGAGACAGACCTAAGCAGCTTGCCTTGATTTTGAGCGCAAAAGTGGATCCGATCTACTTACTTTATCGATATATCTGACGAGCATAAGAAGAAGGCCCAACCAAGCTATCTTATGATCACCTAAAGTGCAGGAAATGGTTACGTAACCTACCCTACAGAAAGTCCGAAGACGCGCCGAGGCGAGCCTAACCAACCTGCTTTAATATCAAAAAACGTTGGGGCACGATTGATCCAGCCGCCCCACTAATACGATCGACGAGCGTGAAAGAAAGATCTAGGAAGGTTTCCTTACGGTCGACTAAAGATGAAAGGAATCGTCTACACGATCTATCTTACGGAAGACCCGAAGACATATCATAACTATGCCCAAGAACCCGTGCCCGATATCATTTCAAAGACAAGTCTCCTCGTTCAAAAGCATTTCACTCAAATGAAAGAAGATTACATCATATGGCAAAAAAAAAAAAAAAAAAAAGAAAAAAGAAAAGAAAGAAAAGGGAACATGATATCTTTTATCAAGAAAATGTTGACATCAATCTTTATTGAATCACATATAAGTATATATCACACCCAAGAAATTTACAATGTCACCTGTGAACAATATCCATGAGAACAAGCAGACCAAGCTCACGAGCTCGTCGATCAAGAACTTGTGTTCTTCTGGTTTTCCAAAATGGCTACTAGGTGCGAAAAAATTGGTAACATGATACCTACAGCATGCAGTACAGATGTAAGTTTGAATAAAGAAGAAAAAACAGAACCGCCAGCATAGGTTCATATCGCCACATCAAGATATCAAAGCCTACAGATGGCATAAAGAAGTCTACAAGGCAAGGGCTTAATAATGCATATCCACGATGCTGAGAGCATTGATAAACATATGGAACTTAAAATGTAATTTGAACTGTGGGACAAGAACATATTTGGATGTGTATGTTTGAATGCATGTGTAATGTATTTATACGTATGTTTGTATAGTTTAGATGATGACAAGAATAAAGTTTTAGAGGCGCAGAGAGCTGAATGAAAAGTAATAATGGATCAGAATTTTTAAGTTTCTTCTTTTCCTTCATGTGTTTGTCTGTTTCTGTGCATGCACGGGCAGGCTAGTTTTCTTAAGAAAGGGCTATAAACTTAAGATCTGTGAATATAACCATGTTTATAACTATGTTTTTTTCCCCCTGATGTAAACGATGGACAGCTAACCAACCATCAAACATAACTATGGTTTAACTTCATAAAGCTTTCATGATCTACAATGTGGTGCATTTACCAAAAAAAAAGAAGAAGAATAATAACCTACAACAGCATCCAGAAGTATCAGGTTAACAAAAGAATCATCTCTAAGCTCAACAAGTTGGGTTAGAAGCCAGTGCGCGGCGTCAAACATCAAACACTTCCAATACATTGCTCCTTAAAACCCAATCAGATAGATGCACATGAACATTAAAAAAAAAAAAAAACATGCATCGCTTTTGATCACACGCAAGACAAGAGACAGGCGAGGACAGCAAATATGTGTAAACACTAGCTAAATAAATAGCCAATTAGTGCTGTTCCTTTCCAAGGTCCAAGTTTGCGGGATCCCCAAAAGTAAACCTAGCATGTATATGAAACCAGAAACAGGTAGAAGGCAAGAGAGTTCTTGAAAATGTTATCACCGATGAGTCACAGATCAGATGGTTTGAATTTTGAAATGTGGTTGTAACAGTCCAATGCAAAAAAGAAAAATGCTTTGTACTATATTTATCACCATCATTTGTGCGTATTTAGTTCTTGGAGAAAACTACAATTAAAAGCTCTTGTTGGTGTAGAATTCTCCTCGACTGGACGGAGCCGCTAGATCGCAGGTTCCTCCCCTGGTTTACCTGCAAAACAGGTCCCTGGCTGGATGTTTTCCGACGAAGGACACTCCAATGCCTAAGTCAGAGACGAATTCCAGCAACAGAATGGGAAGTATTCAGGACGGAGATGGTGAGGGAAGGAACTCTTATTTTTCCTGGGATTCGCTGTGTTTATCTAGAGTGTCCTCTTTTATCAGTATTTATAATAGGTGGTCCAGCGCGCGATTTTGTCTCCCATCCTACGGTTAAGATGGGGGCCAATCAACTCCCTTCCGTCTGTAACCGTAGATGGTTGCCGAGCGGTACCGGTCAGGCTGGAGGCGTTATGGTTGGAGTTAATGGTCATGTAGCCATTTCAATGTAGTTATGCTTTGGAGGTGATGGCTAGGCAGTTGATCGTAACTATCGCACCCACATTTGCGTGGGTTTGAGGTTGGTCGCAGATCTGTCTTTGGGCCTTCTTCTTTAGGAGGGACCGCCGTTGGACTGGAGAGGCATCTTCGTCTTGTTTTTCTTGGGATAGTCCGAAGACATCTCTGCTGTTCGTAGCGGGCGTGGGTTTGAGGTTGGTCGCAGATCTATCTTTGGGCCTTCTTCTTTAGGAGGGACCGCCGTTGGACTGGAGAGGCATCTTCGTCTTGTTTTTCCTGGGATAGTCCGAAGACATCTCTGCTGTTCGTAGCGGGGCCATTCTTTTCAGGGTGATTCGTAGGGTAGAGCTTGGCGTCGTCTTCGGCCGTCTTCCTTCGGGCTGGCTTCTTCGACTAACACTGAAGACTGTGTCTTTGGCTAAGGTCGAAGATCATATCATTGCTTTGCCCTCCCACTTCGGCTTCCTCTGGGTGCTCCGGTTCGAAGTGTCTTGTTCGGAAGGGAGTATGTGAGCGATCAAACCGGCGGTTGATTCATGCTTTTTTGAAAGAGGTTTCCTTTCAGCTAGCTGTTAATTTGCCGCTTACTCTTCGGCATCGGCGTATTTCTGAGTCCTTAATAAGAGTTCAGCGTAGCTTGTGAAAAATTTCTTATCCAGGAAAAAAAGTAAGCCTGGACGATCGAAACCCCTTCTTCAGAACGGACATGGCCACGTGCTCGTTGAGATCAGGAATCTCGAGGGTAGCCGAATTAAACCTATAGATATAATCTCGCAGGCTTTCCCCCTCGTTCTGGTGAAGGAAGAACAAGGTGTCCGTGTTTCGGGATGTCTTGCGACAGATCCTGAAATGCAAGACAAACATATCTGAGCTGGATGTATGCTCGAGTACCATATCTGAGCTGCCTTCTTCAGAGTAACTAGGAAGACGAGGCAGTATAGTGTGTCTGAAGCTTCTTGAATCATTATGTGGACTTTAAAACTGTCCAAATGGTCAAGCGGGTCAGTGATACCGTCGTAGGGCTTCATCTGGGAACCCTGAAGTGCGAGGGACGACTTCGACCATGATGCGAGAGGTGAACGGAGGGCATAGTTCGCAAGCCACTAGGTCACCGTGGTTCCTCTGGTCTTGAAGCTTCGCGACCTCCGATTCGAGGGTCTTGAGTTTTTCCTCGTAATCGGGGCGAACTTCGTTCGGCAGGTCCCTTTTGGCAGTAGAGTCTTCGAAGAAAGCAAAGAGATATCGTTTAGGTCTCTTTCCTCCCACAGCGAATCGATTGGCTTCGGATTTCGAGAGCTTCGACCTTTGGGAGAGGGTCGGTCATGGAGAGAAAGATGGGTGGATCCGTATTGATGGTCTCTTTTCCTCCGGGATTGATGGCTATGTTTGGAGATGGCTGGCGGATGCCCCACCTGAAAGACTGTCTTGAAAATTCTGAACCATAGCCGTGAGAGCATTGACTTGGTTCAGAAGGACTTCGAATTGCTGTTGTACCACGACGAGCATGGGAGGCGGGATGTCGTTTCCTGCCAGGGGGTCGTCCCTCTGAGAGGGGGCGCGACCCCTACTTGTTGAGGCATTCTAAGTCTTTCCTTTCGCCATTAGAACCTCCTCACACTTCCCTTTTTCCAAGAAGGGGAACTAGCAATGGATGCTTAGGAGACGATCCCCTACCAGCACGCCAATCTGTTGGCATAGAATCCCCTTCGATCGGGCAGAGCCGCTGGATTGCAGGTTCGTTCCCCTGGTTTACCTACAAAACAAGTCCCTGGTCAAATGTTCTTCGGCGGAGGACATTCCAATGATTAAGTTAGAGACAGATTCCAGCAACAGAATGTGGAGTATTCTATAAAGGAGGGAGACGACGAGGGAAGGACTCTTATTTTTCCTGGGATTCGCTGTGCTTACCTGGAGTGTCCCCTCTTACCATTATTTATAATAGCTGGTCCAGCGCGCGGTTTTGTTTCCCATCCTACGGTTAAGATAGGGGCCAATCGACTCCCTTCCGTCTGTAACCGTGGACGGTTGCCGAGCGGCACCGGTCAGGCTGGAGGCGTTATGATTGAAGTTAATGACCATGTGGCCACTTCGATGTAGTTATGCTTCGAAGGTGATAGCCAGGCAGTTGATTGTAACCGTCGCACCCACGTTCGCATGGATTTGAGGTTGATCAGAGATCTACCTTCGAGCCTTTTCTTTAGAAGGGACCGCCATTAGAATGGAGAGGTGTTTTCGTCCTGTTTTTCCTGGAATAGTCTGAAAACACTTCTGTTGTTCATGTCGGGGCTGTTCTTTTCTGGATGATTTATAGGGTGGAGCTTGGCGTCGTCTTCGGGCCGTCTTCCTTCGAGTCGGCGTCTTCGGCTAAGGCCGAAGATCATATCGTTACTCTGCCCTCCCACTTCGGCTTCATCTGGACGCTCCGGTTCGAAGTGTCTGGTTTGGAAGGGAGTATGTGAGCGATCAAACCGGCGATTGATTCATGCTTAAATCGACATATCCTAATAGCTTCCTTAATATGAATGCTCCTGAATGGCCATTATCTGAACAACATTGTATCCGAGCCTTTTGATTCGAGGCAGGACATTATCCCTAAAGCTAACATATGTGTTAATCTTGGGCTCCTGCTAATGAGAACCCATGAATTAGTGAAGGAAAAGGTTTTGTATTTGGGTTTCACCATAGACTAAAGCATGAGGAAACCATAATAGTTGTTAAACAAAATAACCACATCATCCTAAAAGCAGAATATAAGCACATGCCCGATACGACATAGGAATGTGAGTGCCTTGAAACATCTGGAGTGAATGTTTCTTTCAGTATTAAAAAAAATCAGGAGGAAATTTAACATTTGAAGAAAACACCACCTTTACCATTCAATAAAGATATGTAAAAATAAAGTGAGAAGCATTACCAGCATTGAATCTTATATGGGATTCTGCAACCCTTACAAGGTGAAAGTATACAATAAACCCAGGGTTTTGAGTGTCAAACCGTGCTGGGCAACAGGATATATTGTATTGACCCAAAGGTGTACTAGCACAATACAAGATTCTTATGTCAAATATTTTATGTTCCAGTGAGGGGTATCCCGGCCATTCATCCCATTCTTATGAGAAAATGAGACTAGGATAGGATTGAGACTCCAAAACCCATCCATGTGGAGAGAGAAGAAAGAGAAAATAAAGAAATGGAGGAAAGATGAAGAAAAAGAAAAGGTGAAAGGAAAGAAGAAAAATGAATGAAAGAAAGGACGGAAAGAAGAAAGAAAAAGAAAAGAAAAAAAACAAAGAAATACAGAAAGGGATAATAAAAGAAAGAAAAAGAAAAGGAAAGAAAAGAAGGTTGAAGAAAAACAAGGAATAAAAGAGAAAAAAAGAAGGAAAGAAAAGTGAAAAAAAAAGAAAAGAAATATAGGAGAGAGATGGAGAATATCTACTAGGATGCATGATTGGGACTCCTGCCAGGACAAGATGAGCTAGCAAGATGTCTTGTTCCATGAAAAAATCGGATAGCTTTATCTCATAGGATTTAAAACTTGCTCACACCCCATATTGACATATGGTATAGATGCTATGATGACTCCAACAATGTGCCATGGATGGTTACAAGAGTGTGCCATACTGTATCACAATATCAGTAAGAAACTAGTATGGGGCACAAAATCAAGACTAAAAATATTGAACAGACAAGTTAGTGAAATTCAAAAATTGCAACAATCAAAATTTTAAATTCAAATAATGAGATATAACTTTTATGTAGGCTACCATCAACAATTGACATCATACCCTTAAGTGGCCTCCTTATTTTCATGATACATAATAAAAGAGATAGATAAGCACAAACTTGATTAGGACATGGACCTTGGGGAGATGTAACCATAGTAAAAGAAGTTTAAGGAGTTGCCAAACAAATTACATTAGTGATGCCAAAAAGATGAGTATATGCGGCATGAAACAAAAATCACAGCAAAAGCTGCATGGAAAAAAATATTCATGTTGGTTTCAAGGGCTGCAGATTAAAGGAAAAGACTGAAGAAAACACATGGAAAATTTCTAAAGTTTTGGCAAAAAGGATTAACTCTTCGTATCAGTGATATGGCATAAAATAATTCCAAAAGTCAAACCCATAAAAAAGGGAAAGGCAACCCTGTTATGATATTAGTTATGAGCTTAATTGCTTTTGCATGGTCATTTATTGCAAAATTGCAAGAATGGGAATTCATATGCAGTTCTCAACTAATTTAACTCCATGAAACCAACTTCTAACAATTCCATAAATAACTTTCAACTTTAACATTTGTAGCCCTAGCGATCTAAAAAATGAACTAGCTTAGAAATATTTTAGTTATACGGATCTTTGATTTTCAGTATTGGGTTCTAATATAGAGGTATTTAGCTGTCCAAATAGCAAAAAATGTAATTCAGAACGAGGAATTTATCATGAACTATGAAATGGACGAGCAACATGCAACTCAAATAGAAATTCCATGCACAAGAATTTAAGGATCTTAAAAAATATTATTACATTGTGGTGCCTCTTAACACACCATACTCCAGCATATGTTAATGTGGTCTATTTCAATCAGTAAAAGGAGCCATATTAAGACTTGAACGTGCTACTTTATCACTGTTATCACACCAAAGTGAAACCTAAAGGAGAAGATCGAGAATTCATCACCAAAGGAAACAAAGAAAGCATACAAACCGGACTACTGATCCCCACATGTGATTTATAAATGCACAATGATTTTGAAGATTTTGGTTGAGGATGTTGAAACACATACTTTTCCTGCAGATATGTGTAAAGTGCATTTCATGTAAAGTTAAGATTAATGATTGGATGAGAAAGACTTACATATTAGAGCTAGGTGAATATATCAACCACACAAGATTTACAAGTCATAACTTAAGCCAATAATCATAGTAATAATTTGTAAAGTGATCCAAATGAATAAAAAATAGAAAAATGAAAAAAAAAAAAATCATACCTCCTCAAGGGGATCATATTATATTCCACTGTATGGTATTTCACATGGGACCTGTACAGAGAACTTTATCCATGCAGGAATTGAATCTTTAATGCCAGATGGGGTATCCATGCATATCTATCATCCCAACATCAGTGTAGGGTTACAAATGAAGTTATTGTACCACTTATGTTAGAGCTGATTAGGCCCGGCCCGAACTAGATAGTAATATAATCTAGGTCTGCAGCCCAGCCCATCATCAGCTCAACTTATATGCATCAAAGTATGTAGTGAGGCTTGGCAAAAGCTTCATGATATGTTTTGCACATTTGGAGAACTCTAATCCTGTCATTCATTAAACCATCCACCATGTACACATGATGAAAAACAATAAAAACAGATACAGCTCGATGGAAATTTTAATCATGCGATGCATATTTCTTGAACATTTCAGTGTTCAGATGAGCAGCGCTGCTTAAAAACTTCACACAGAGTAGGAACTAGTAAACTATATTATGAAAACAGTGTCTCTGTGGCAATTAAATACACTAGTTAGCACGTGCACGTGGTTTTCCAGTAGAGGAAAAAGTATAGTAGAAAGTCACGTGGCCTCCTCGCTATTGTCTTCAAAAAAAAAAAAAGCATGTAGGAATGCCTTTATCTTTGATAATAAGCCTGAACACGGATTAGATACCAGTGTATCCAATCCATATATATATCCAGTTGAGTTAAGGAATACAAACACAAATACAACCATCAATTGGATGCTAAAATTCATATCCATATTTGTTTTAAATAGATATAAATATAAAACAAATATTGACAACATGAATATAAATCCAGATACAAATCATCAAATTAAACTTTATGAGCCATCAACTCAAAACTATCACAATATGGAAGACACATTAAGTTAAAGACATGATAATATTGTCACTTATTTTGCTTTGAGTTCGCGAGACCTATGTAAGACTAGGTAGATCCATATTTATATCTGCTTTTCTTTGACAAATATAGATACAATTTAGAGTACAAACATTAGTTATATACTAAAAATTGCATCTATATTCAGATAGATTCAGATATGAAAATGGATCCGGACATATAGATTTGGATATAAAAATGGATCCGGATGAATATCATCCCTATTTGATTGTGCTCTTTGTGCAATTATTACTGAGGCTTCATTTTAGTCCAGCTTCACGCCCATGTAAAGCATTCTCTTTATATTTTGTAGATTATCAATAGAAATATTTATGAAGCTGGAACAAACCTTACATGTTCATGAGAATGACAGTGCCCGTATGGACTCTAATCTTGGACTGACTGAATATAGGAATTTGTAACCCAAAGTTGATGTGATAAGGACTGTCAGTTATGGTCCAGGCTACATTTGTGGGTCATTAATTAGTTAAATCAATTTATGATTCAAGAGCTAGAAATTAGAAATAAAACAGTGTATTTTTCTAGACTAGCAAAGTTTAGTGTGATCCTTGCAAGTCAAATGTGGTTGCACATTGAAGAAGTTCTGTACAACCGTGAACAGCAAAACTGTTGTTATGAGAACTCTAGAAGCCTCACAATCAAACCAAAGAGTACTTTAGAATTTTCTGTCATCATCATCTAGCAAAAAGTGGTCAAGAACTAGTTTGCCTTTCATTAGCATTGGCATCACTGAGTTCAACTCTGATAAAAGCAAATGTTCATACATATGTTAAGTTTGTTAATGCTTTAGTAGATTTTCTTCTACAACCTTGAATCTACAAGATGCATGCACATTATTAATGGAAAGAGGAGCTGACATGAAGGCACAGGAATATCAGTTTCCTCGGACTGGTAATAGCATATTTTATTGGATACATTGCACTCATAGAATTAGTGAACAGAAAATGAAAGAACAATACATGACATAATTTTAGATACACCAAAATAACAGGAAAAAACACTGCTACATCTTATGCAGTGATTACTGCAAACAAGTAAAATAAGGATTTAGAATATGAAATCAGAGAGAACACTAAACCAACAGTTCACCAAACATCCAAGAAGGAAAATACCTTGACACGTGAGCCATGGGATATAGGAGGTGAGCCATCTGAATTATTGGGCAGAAAAACCTTCCACACACAAACTCAATCTGAAAATAATTAATCAAATGTCAGCATACATGAAATCAAGTGATCCAGGGATCTGTTAACAAAAATTGAAGTTTTATGCAGTATAATAAATTTCGATATTTTGCAAACATGTTTTATGCACAAGAAAAATGTTAGTATGTATACCAGAAGTTAGCAAGTACGAATATCATAGAAGAAATCTACTGTAAAATCTCCTTTAATGGAAGGAATGCATAAATAGACCACTTTAGACCCTCACAAGCAAAGCATGTTAGTCACTTGTACATCTAAGGATAATGCTCTATAATTCATGGATAATGATATGTAATTGCATAACCTCTTTACACAATTGCCAGGTAGTTGTGCTTGCTACTTTCAGGCTGATTATTGGGGATAACATGATAATGGCTTCCACATGAAACATACACTGAGTTTTAGCATATTTCAGGCTTCCTTCCATAATATAGGATGGGATTCTCAGTTATGACAAAATTAGCTTTAAACAGAAAAATTGTCTCAAGAAAAGACTGAGTTCAACTTTGAGATTATCATAAATTAATCTTCAGAAAATAGCAAAAAAATGGGCCAGCAAAGGTGAAGAGTTATTTGAGATGATATGATATACCCAATTCATAACATCCTTATTTGGGTTCCAATTGTTAAAGACCCCTATCAATGATGCTGACTGAAAACCAAAATTAGTAAGTTATGTTTTTAAGCTAAGGCATATAAAAAATGTATGACAATCTAAAACGCAGAGTATTGCTTCTTAGCTAGATATGGAAAGGAAATTAACTTGTAAGAAGCTATATTCATGATTAGCAGCATGCACTATAACTGTATTAAAAATATAATGAATCTTGCAAGGAGTATATATATCAGAATTTAAGGCACACCAACTTGTCAACCAGGTGACCTTCATTTGTTTGGTGCCACAGCGAAAAAGCATGGCATCGAAAAGGACAATTTAGAAAAACGATAGGCATTGGGAAGGAGAGAAGGGAGCTAAACATAAGACAAAGTATGCAAAACTTCAAGAACATCATTACTTGCATTCCCATAGAAAGCCCCCATTAATATCATCATATTACTCGCTAATCTCAGGAGAACATGAATCTTAAAAATAGAATTACATGCCCATGCAACACATGAGCCATGTTTGGTCAACAAGAATTGGGAGGTGGGCATGGATTAGATATCCATCCAGCCTATTTCCGTGTTTGGCAACTCATTTGGCCATGAATGCGAATCCACATGGGTACTGGATTCCCATAAAAATAGGGTAAAATCATACCCTGGGGACATTTTCCTAGTCCTGAGTATCTGCCTAAATAACAACTAAAAAATTTACATAGTACTATCAATTAAAAACATATTATAATAATTTCTTATTATTTGGACAATAAAATAATAATGTTACATATAATATTTTAAATTATTAATACTACATGTATAGCATATTCATAATATTTATGTTTTGCTATCATATAATTTATTATATTATTAATGTTAATATTTATATTATATTGTATTAGTAATATATTATATTTTGTATATTATTATCAATATAACTATCATACCATAATATATTTTATATAATTAATTATATTTTATATTATTATAGAATTTTACATATTTTTACATTTATTGTAATATTACATTGTATTACTGAATTATTTGTTATATTAGTTCTATCTTCATTAATTTGCTCATAAAAATAATATGAATATCATATTAATATTGTCTTGTTAAAATAATATAATAATATGCTTATATCAACAAACTTAATTGTTCAATATTATTATATTATTCGAACATGCTATTTCAGAATTGAGGGGGCTCAAACTTATAGCTTCCATCGTGACAAGACGGTGCCCTGACCGATTGAACTACAATCCCAACAAGGTATGTAGTATACATATCCTTACTAGTTTGATCATTCTATTCATTGTATCGTAAACAAACACAAATGATATATTAAATCCACATGGCTATGGAATAAAGTGAGAGTGATATGAATTAGTAGTAACGTTTGGTTATGTTATTACCAAAAATATAGATAAATAATTTTTCAAAAAGAAAAAAGTAACTTTTTTTTATCTTTATGACACTTAATCTTATGCCTCGTAGCAATGATTCCTCTGACATTACAATCTTATGCATTGTATTAATGATTCCTCTGACATTTCATGGATTGGATTTCACTTAACTATTTACATATCCATTGCCTGTGCTCGGGGAGAGGTTTTATATAAATATATCCTGGTGTTATTAAATATTTTTCTTTAAGTTCTTTTTTCAATAAAAGGTGGAATACAATAATCCGATTGAAGCATAATGATGATATATCTATAATGCATAACAATATGATTGTATGTTATTCTTGCTCCCATCAAGATAAACCTGACCCCTCCTCTACTCCACATACAAATATGGGATATTTAAGTAAACATCTTTCTTCATGGCGGGGTCGAGGGAAAAATGGAAAAGGCAATTTCACTATATTTCTGAATAGAAAAAGGATCTATCACAAGAATATTTTTATTAATGATGTGGGGGTTAATCACTTACCCTCAGTATCCCGAGAATCTCCGGGTTTGGACGTCGACACAAGCGATCACTTGCCATCTCCTGGACAAGGCAAGGTCACATTCAGGTCCCCCCGACCTCCCTGATTCTCAGCATTAGACCCTTCACCCTTGGAATGCATATATGAGAAGCATTTGCTCAATAGAATATCAACTAAACACTATAATGTATAGAACAACACCAGTTACATGCCGTATCTCTATATACGATAGTTCTTCAGACAGTAAGGCAGGCATGGAATCTTTGATGGGTAAGGCTTCAGCCCCCGTATTACTTGCTAGCAGTCTTTACATGGAAGAGGTACATGCTGAAGGTCTAGCATCCGAGGTCCATCGCTGGCATCCGAGGCCAGCCATCCTTCAGGCAAGATGGAGCATGCCACCAAGTCCCTTCGATCATGATAAGGACCACTCCCCTTCCGACAATCATCCAACATTGGCAGCATCTCCTAGCGACCATCGATCCAGTTGACCCTTAATCACAGGTCAACATCTGCAACATCTTCTAATCGGTCTTGACCTGTTTGACCCTCAGTCATGGATTAATCCTCAGCCACTAAGGAAAAGCTCCCTAGTCCATAAGACTGGCAAAAGACCTAGACTCACTTCCTTAATAGCATAACCCTTGAAGGAGACAAAATGTGCCTCGAGTCCTTGGCCCTCTATATCTTCGGTCCCTTGAGTCCTTTGGTCTCGTGGACCCTCACCCCAGTACAAGTACTCAGGCCAACCCTAAATCCTTACATTAAAGGACAAATGAAGCTCTTCAACAGCACTTTATAAGGCAATCCAAGAAGGAACCACCCGATGCTTACTTCCATGCACCCTCTCGTGCGAATAGGTAGACAAGTCCCATAATCTTCGACAAATCCTCTCAATTAAAGAAAGTGCGACTCGTTCTAGGCCATAATCCCTCATCATTAAGAAATGTGGCTGACAATATGAAAGAGACTAGGTTTCGATTAATGAGAGACAGAGATCTCGAGCAAACGAAATGATCTTTTGCCATAATTCCTTGATAGGATTTGATGCTGTAATACCCAGAAAAAGGAAAGAATGGAGCGATGGGAAGGATGGGAGTCTTCCTCTCCTCCGACTTTGTCGGAAGGAAAGAGGGGGGTGCAGCCAAAACTCAGTATCCTAAGCTATAAAAGAGACCTCTTCCCCCTTTATTCATCCCACCCCAACCTACTACCACCGGCAGCCCGATCGCAAGTATCTTAGCGATAGATCCTTGGAAGTCTTCGACGGTCGACCGGGAGAGGACTTCATTGAGACCAAGGTGATCTCGCCATTTTCCGAAGGAGAAGGAAAGAAGGAGAGGAGAGGGTAAGAAATGAGAGGAAGAAGAGAGAATGAAAGAGAAGGAGAGGAGAGGGGAAGTAAAGAAAAGAGAAGAGGAAGAGAAGAGAAAAAAAGGGGGGAGACCCCTGTTCGGGAGAAGGAGAATAGAGGGGAAGAAAAGAGAAGAGAGAAGAAAAGAAAAGAAAAATAAAAAAGAAAGGAAAGAGAAAAAGAAAGAAAAAGAAAAGAAAAAAAAAAGAGAAAAGAAGAAAAAGAAAGAAAAAAAAGGGGAGAAGAGAGAAGAGGAAAGGAGAGAGAAAGAGAGAGAGAGAAAGAAAGAGGAGAGAGAAAGAAGACAGAGAAAGAAAATAAATAAATAAATAAAAATTGAAAATGGAATATCGAAAAGCTCATCTCTCTTGGAATTTACGAAGTAAGGATATCAGCGGGTGGATCACTAATAAAATTCGGGTAAAAGATTTTGGATTTATAATTACTATAGGATTATTTATTTATATTAAAACTTATTATTGTAGAGCAACGACCTTCTGAGCAGAAGGGCATTGAACGAGCTCCAGATACAGACCGATATCGGATATATTTGGATTGTTTCTAGGAAGGTAAAGATTTATGAACATGATCACCAATTTTATAAATATATCTTATATGGCATGATTTAATACATGGATCTGAGTATTGGTATGCATGATTGTTTATGCATTATATATTTTGACTCCTTTTGATGGATAGTGTGATGGCTATTATTATTATTTATATTCCTGTATACCATGTTTTATCAAATAAAATTATTTTTAGATGATTTGGATCGTAATGCCGGTCACTGAAAAATTTAAAATGATATGACTTAACAGCATGACATGAATTAATAAAACATTAATCAAGAGAATGAGATTTTGAACTAGTCACGCCACGAGCAGGACCATGGTCCCTGAAAAAGAAATACAGTAAGCATTACACTAACAGGAATACATATGATTTAAGGGAAGAACAAAAAAAGAGAGAATGTACCAAAGCAAATTACTTCTACAACACTTAAAACACTTCTATGGATAGCATATCATCTTCCACTAAAATGTCATCACTTCTACAAATAATGTATCATCTTCACTAAAATGTCATTTTTCATCTGAAGTTGATTCCATAACCAAAACACAGTCTCATCCCTATATTCTAGGGATGGTTCCATAAATCTTTGCCTTTAGTTCTCGTTGTTAAGGGTTGCAACCACAGAAGGAAAGTTCATCTGAATTTCAGAGTGCACTCTTGAGCACTAACCAGATCTCAAGAACCAAGATATCAGTCATCTCAGCAGTTGACGAGATAGAGATGGACTCAGATCTCAGTTTATCTTTGGCCAATATAAGAAGCAGGGAAACTTTGGAAGGTCTAAGATGTTCCAAGACCTCAGCTGATATTTTGGTCCAAGATATCAAAATCTCAGCCAAATATGTTAAATTCAAAATTAATAATCATTTAAAGAGATTAAATTTGAAATTTAATAACTAATTCTGCATTAGATATTTAATTGAAAAATATTAGCCAACAAACTGATATTGTATCAGCCAATATATTGCAATTAAGCAGTTTTATCAACCATGATAAAAGGGTCGATATTTTCTGTTTCTCATATGAGGGGTGCCCATACTCATACAAATCAAGATATCGGCTGGGATAAAAACCTTGGCAGCATCATAAGATAGTTGTTTTTTTTTTCCAAAGCCTCCTTCTTATACCACTGCATCTCAGACACTTCTTTTTCCCCAGAATGCCAATTGGAGTTTCCATATTTTTCAAAACTTCTATACTGCATGATTGCACTTAAAACACTTCAACTTGAGCACAGATTGTTTTTACATGATTTTGAGAGCTTGAACCAATGCTAACACCAGAATTTTTCTGGTAGCTATTTGACTATAGATGTTACTAATAACCACGTTGACAGAGTTTGTATCTACAAAGTAATCTAACCTTCAGTGTCATCTGCATTTTTCCAGACCATTTTTTGTAATCTAAGTAATGCATCTCCAAGTTGTCTCCCTACTTGCGTCCAAATATACAAAATTAGCATGTCGCAGTCATGAGGAAAACTCTTGGCTGTGATCCAAGCACTACTCTAGCTTGTTGATACACCAAGCCTAAAGAAACTATCGCTCCAAAACAATGACCAGATATAAAGAACTCGATGTTCCCTGCTTCAATCTCATCGGTACTTCCTAATTTTCAGATTCTTAAGAATCATATAATGTATGAGTAAGACGGCAGAAAGAACCTACTAAAGTGCCCTTATGTACCTACACGATGTAAATATGCTATCTATAAGACAACAATGCCAATGACTTGGCAGCTCCAATTCCCATCTCAGTCTATCATTCCAGACACAAACCTCATATGTACCATGATCAAGACCAATAGGCTCTCACATTTCACGATTTTCCACATGAGAAGGATAAAATCCAGGCCAAAGACAACCAAAAAGATGGATCATGTGAACTTTTCTGTTAAGGCACTGAATAGATAATAAGACCATAACTCCACCAAGGTGATTTTGTCAAGCTAGAAAGCAAGCCAACATGCTCGATGATGTCATGAGATACCTGGTCACCTTTCATCATGCAAATTCCCACATGATTGTGTAAGAAATGCACCTCAATTTTCAAGCATCTTGTAAAATATTAACATCCACGATGATTCTTTTCTAAAGCATGATTGCATCTACAATTAGGCCACCAACACAGCTACCCTCAAATCTCTAAGCAAATTCATAAACAAGAAGGCTTGCACATATTAATAGCCACAATTATTGCCATCACTTTGTCTCGTCCTTAACATTATTTCATTCAAGCTCATATCTTACTTAACATTACTCCAAGAATAACGACTCTGAGATATGAAAATATAGATCTCAACAAGATGCTAAACCTGTCGGTCTCCAAGTTCAAGGAACTTTCTATTTAATTCAAAGCTTACAAGTGAAAACATAGTACAATTTTGTCCTATTTTCTCCTTAGCTCCAACTCCAAATGGACACGGTCCTAAGTTTAGACTAATAATAACCTAGTGGCCCACAACATGACAACCCATCCTTCCCCAATGTCTCAAGCCAACAGCTGAATCGCAAGCAAGGATCACACGCTACTTATTTCCATGTCCTTTTGTCTTTTATTTAATATATGAAAAACACACGAGGAAAACTTAAATTTAAAAAGAAGATATAGCAGTAGTGCATATAAATACATAGTTATGTTCTTCACAATTTTGTCCCCCAAAACCACAAAATACAGTGTGATCAACACCCGATAATTAGAAAAAACGAACAAAAAAAGATTAGAATAATGTACAAGATCCAAGAAAATGAACACATCACAGGGCAGAGTATAAAAAGAGCAGCAAATTGAAAGAAGAGGAGAAGAACCGATACAGAGTACAAGAAACAGTTAGCAGAAAAATTTGATATCCGAGAAGCAAAACAAGCACACGCTACCTCGGATTACAGAATACAAACATAAAAGCGCTATCCAAGAAACTCCAGCAGAACAGAGTCGAGAACAGAACGATAAACAAGCTCTGAAACAAGAAAGATGAAGAGAGCTTACGCGGGAAAGAATCCTTCTTCAGGAATAGGAGTGAAGAATTCCCACCGTTCTGGCGATCTCCATGAATCCCAGATCGAGGTGATGGCCCCGAAGCTTTCACGGGGAACAAGCGAATCCCCCGTGAACGCGAAGGCCATCGATCAAGAACCAAAAACAAGAAGATAACTCCAGAGTTTACCGAAGGAAAGGGGAAGGAATAGGAGACGGGAGTTCTGGTTCTTGCTCCGGATCAAAAGAGAGTGGGGTTTGGGAGTGAGGCCCGGCGGCGGGGAGGCGAAGGGAGGGACGGATCCCCAAGGGCACGGAGAGCGCCCTCTCTCTCTCCCCCTCTCCCTTTCCCCCTGCCTCCTTTGAATGATTTAATGCGCGGTTGCCACATGGGGGGAGGAGAGTGGACAGCTGTCCTTCCGTAATGGCGCGGGCGAGCAGAAAGCTGGACGGGAGTCAGTAACGGATGGCATCAGCCATTTTGGGAAAGGCGGTTTGCTTTTATCCTTGAAGCCAGACTGGACTGGGTATAAGTGTGTCAAACATAATTGTTATTAATAACAGAGATTCCTGAATTATAGGGTGCGCCAAGAAATGGATAACTGAAATTTCTCGGATTAAGCATCCCATATTCATTGGACAAGTTGGAATCACATGACTCGACTCAAGCCTCAAGGTAACCTGGTTGATATTGTTATTTTTTAATGTAGTACGACCGTACGAATTAAATTTAAAGTTCGACGGAGTGCTTGCCAATGTTGAACGTGTGAAAACGACTCACTAATAAATTGATAACTAGATAGATATGAACCGGCCTATTTCTGTTAGTGTTCTCCGACATGTTCACCAAGGGGAACCAACGCATACACTTGTGTGATTCACCTCCTGATCATCCACGAGTCATTTTAAGCACAAACTAGCAATCCAGAAATGGATTTCACTTAGAGCCTATCTGTTTAGCAGACAATAAAATAAGTCTATGGAAACCAAAAGGGACGCTGCTTTTTAGAGAGAGAAAAACAAAAGAACAGAGGTAAATAGGGTTGGTGACGTTTCTATCTCATAAAATCTGAGCAGCGATCGCTATCGCTCAACACTCGTAGCGATGCGACGCGAGTGGGCCAACATATCCGAAGGCAGGACCACCGTGTCCCAGAACCATTCCCCATCGATCATGGGCCAAATTGAGCTTTGGGCCACGGCCTTTTAGGAGCACACAAGTCCACGCTTTTTAAGATGGCAGTTAAGATGCGATGGAGATATCGGCAACACGAAGGCAGGCAAGAGAACGATAAGAGAGGCGCCCAGATCTTCGAATATTTAATATAGCATCGCTTGGCTACATTTGCGCCCTCTCGGTTTCTTTACCCTGTCAGCCAACCAGGGAAATTTAAAAAAACTGTGAAGCGCCTTTAGCACCTTTTAAAATTAAAAACCTGATTGCACACTCCGGATGGTATACCATATCTATGCAATACCTTAAAAAAAAGGAACAAATATCATAGAAGATGGTACTATAGAACATTGAAACGGGATATTATTTTTTTTAAAAAAATATTAATTTTTAAAAATAAAAAAAATTAATTTTTTTTTCTACTAACAACATTAATCTTGTGATTAAAATTTAAAAAATAATTATGATATTTTCTTTCTTTCTCATTTTTATAATATATTTTTATTGATACGTACTATATGCTCAAATGATATATAATAAATAATTAATCAAGTAAGTCAATACATACTTCTAGATAAATCGATATATAATTTTACAATATATATAATACATTACGAAATGATACATTCTAGCAAATTAGTCATTTAGCAATTTAATACGAATCTCCAAATAAATTAATACACATTTTTTATAACATTATATTCACTAATAAATACTATATGTTATGTTGATACACACTTATTAATTTTTTGATATATACTGTAAACATCTTTGATACATATCTAATACTGATCCAATACATATCCCTAGGTAAATTGATATATAGTTTTCAAATCTTGGAGTTTACCGATACATAATATAGGGCCAAGTGATACATACTTAATGAATTAGTTATCTAGCAATCCAATACACACCTCAAAGAAAATTGGTACATAATTTTTAAAATATTATATTCACTAGTATATATTATATGATATGGCGATACATACTCATTAACTTTTTGATATATATTATAAGCTTCTTTGATATATACTTAGCAATGATCTAATATACATCTCCTGGTAAATCAATACATAGTTTCTAAAATATACTTTTTACTTGGAGATATATATTGGATCATTCCTGAATATGCATCCAAAGCTTGTAGTATGTATTAGAAAGTTGATAAATATATATCATCAAGCTATACGGTGTATAATGATAAATATAATATTTTAGAAGCTCTGTATCAATTTATTTAGAGGTACGTATTGATTTGCTAAATAATTAATTTGATAGGAGTGTATTACTTGGCCGTGTATTGGTGAATTACATGTATTGATTTATTTATAAGCATGTATTGACTTGTTTAATAATTAATTTATTTAGTATATATCATATAGTCATATAGTATATATTGATTAAAAGTATATATTGAAAATAATAAAAAAAGAGAATGCCATATAACTTTTAGACATATTCTTCATAATTAGTATTAAGAAAAATATGACAAACTATGAAACCTATCATTCTATAGTACCGACCTTATATGATTTTTGTTCCATTAAAGAGGTGTTTAGAATCCGTTGGCAACGCTCCATGATTCTAAACTCCCCCTTTACTGTTTCAAAAAACAAGAAAAAGAAAAAGAAATATAGTGCCCCAAATCATCTTTACCATGCCTCTATTGGAAATACCATCTTCTAGTGATCCTCGCCAAACTTCCCTACATTGCCCTCCTTCTTAGTGCTAGCATGGATTATCTTACCCTTTCTACTGCCTTGCCATCATCCTCTCCAATCACAGCTATAATGTCCCCTTCATCACCATATAATCAACAATCTCCTTTGCTAAGTCTCACCATGTCACCACCTTCCTCTGCCTCCACTCTCTCGATTTCTGTCCCGTCAACTTCTACCCCTCGATCTTCACCTCCACCAACCCCTTCTTCACTTTGAGGCAATCCATGCTTTGCTTGTGGTTGCCCATCTATTTGAGAGAAAACACTGATCGAAATCCAGGAAACCCCTCCTATCTCCCTAACATGCTATATCTTCCACGGATCTTCGAAATAGAACAAGTCCTTGGATGCCCGTCTTCCTACAAATCTATGAAACAATGCAAGAAATTAAAAAAAAAAAAAGCAAAAGAATTTTTAAAAAAAAGATCAATCTATCCTAGAAAGCCTTTCCTTTTAATTTTTTCATCTTTCTTTTATTTTCATTAATTTTTCCTATATTTTTATCCGAGCAAGCCCTCGGATGCTTTCTCTTACATATCTCCAAAATAGAGAAAAAAATTAAAAGAAAAGGTAGCCCAAAAAAACAATCTACGTGGAAAAAAAATTTGCCTTCTAGTTTTTCATTCTTTTCTTCATTTTTTATTAATTTCTTCTATTTTTCTCCTAGTTTTTCCTTTATTTTTTCCATTCTAAGTCTCAATCCGGGGGAAGGCTTGGAGCGTCCGAATCAGAAGTTTAAATAATGGCTAAAATTGTATATTGATAATTATAGATAAAATTTAAAGATTGTTAATATATTATCAATTAATATAAAAAATATAATTTTAATATTTATTATCTAATAGTAAATAATCTATTTAAATTGGAACTACTAAAGACATTGAATTTAGTGTTGACTGGATTCAAAAATCAATGACCAAGACTAGATTAAAATATAAAATTTATTTTTTTTGAATTGAAGTTGACTATGTTATTGATTAAATTAGGTATTGATTTAAAATTAAATTAATAATATTTCAAGTATATGATATTATTTTATTATATATATTTTTTATTCGTGATAATTGAATTTCAAAAGTTATAATTTTTTTAATCATTTTGATTCAAATTTTGACATGAAGCTTAATTCAATAGTACTCTAATAAATATTTTTTATATTTATTTTTCAGTTTAAATAAAAAGATTGTGAAGGATAAAAAGTAGCATTGAGACGATGAGCCGCTGACATGGCACCTATGAAGGCATGTGACGTGGCGAGCTACTGACTTGGCACCCACGTAGGCTCCAGTTAGGTGTCGGGGTGGCTGGGAGCGCCGCCTGGTCCAGCTGAGGTCGAGCTCCTCCTAGCGGGGATCGAGCTCCCATTCGAGAAGGTCCCTAAGGACAGGGAGGCACATCCTCGACCGCGACCAAAGGAGCGGCCGGAAGCAAGGTATGGCTCTCAGAAGACAAAGACGGAGGGAATTCGAACCACAGCACAAAGACTCCATGACATCTCTCCCAGATTGTTTGCAACTCTTGAGGGTGACGCATGTCCCGCTGGGGGCTCCATGCCCTGCGACACGCCATCCACACACTCTATGCAGCACATGCTCTACCAAGCTATAGGCTCTGTAGCACGTCGCCCGCACCCTCTGCAGGTGGTGTCCCACCGGGGCTCCAATTTACATGGCATGCCTCCTATGTCTCCTCCAATAAGAGTATCCTATCAAGGTCTCAGGCCTTGCAGTATGCCAACGGTACCCCCGAAAGTGGATGTGCTTGACCGTGGCTTGGGGCTCCGTGGCACGGTGCTTGTGCCATCCGCGAAAGACCGCTCCACTAAGGAGACAAGATCTGCAGCGAACGCCCCTAATAGGAGGACCCCTTTCGGGGACCGGTTCGCAGGAGGGTTCTGGCAAACGAAAACCCTTCCTGAAGGGATACCGGAAAAGAGACATCCCAACGAGGCTCCAGACCGGTCTGGCCCGACTACTTCCTATATAACGGTAAGAAGAACCTCTAGCGAGGAGGGATGGTAAAGAAAATAAGGGGCAAGGGACCAAGCAGAGAGAACCTCCCCACACTCTAGTTTCTTGTTCTCTTTTTCATCCTATTTTTTCCTCTACGGGGGGCATCTCGAGCCTCCACTATTTAGGATCTGTTCTCCTTGATCGTCCTACTAACTTGACTATTGGAGTGTCCCCGGGATCCTGGCCTGGGTCTCCTCTTTTTTGTAAGACCTATTGGCTACAAAGTCAAGAGAAAGGAGGACGCGGCACCCTCTGGGAGACCGGCCTACCCAGGCCATGTCAGAGCTACAGGCCACAGCAAGCATGAATATAAATTTATTGATGAATAAAAATATATTATATTATATTATATAAAAAAGTTATATATTGATAAAATATTTTAATTTTATTTATTCGAGCTAAATACTGCTTAAAAATGTGGGTTACATACTCGTTGGCCATGATGCAAGCATGGTCCGTCTCTCAGTGACTTTCTCCCCTTCGTATCATACCAAATCCATAATTTACATATCAAATTCCACACTGCAAGATCCACTTCAAAAATGATAGGAAATTAAAAAGTTATTCAAACAAAACAGTAAAAAGGCTTAAAATAATAATAATAATAATAATAATAATAGCTACTCGCGCTTAGCTTAACCCCCTCCGCATCAATTTCTCAGTCATGAATCTTACCATTAGCAATAAAATAAAGAATCTGTCACTGCTAATCCTTCAATATGAAACAAAATTTTATCGACCATTGGCAGCTTGAGATGAAAGCTTTCACAAAATCTACGTATGAAAATTAAATAAATATATAAAAGAAAAGGACATTAACGCAAATCTGCAATTAAATCTACTATCCCAAGAGTTTTGCAGATCCAGAGGTGGGCGGGCTTTTCTTTAGGTGTGGATTTGTCAGACAGCCCATCTCAACTTTTTTTTCAGGGATTGAGGCAAAGTATGGATTCAGAAGCAATCAAGTTCCAGGATGTATGAATAGCTTATATGGTCTATCATATCTAGCTATCGAAGAATAGCTAGATTTTCGAATGCTAGATTTTCGAATCAAGTCTAGATTTTCGAATCAAGTCTATATTCTATCCGGCTCATTTTGGAGCGTGCTTTCACACAACTATCTGAAATGATCTACTGAGACTCTGTTGACTTGATCATGAAGATGTTAAATTCCTGAAACCCCCGTTCTGCTCATGAAGTGACCTATAAAATTTTTATTTCTTGGAATCCCTTATCTTTAACTTTTCTCAAAGACAATTTTAATGATAATATCTTGGACAGTATTGATGATATAGGCTTCATCATTAGAGATCCGTACTTGAAACTAGTAGATACGGAAGGTGATCATTTTTGTGGACCCTCAGAAGGCTGAGTTTCGAATTACTTAGACTAGCATTATCTAGGCAAACTTTTCGCACGGACCATCAAGTGATTGAGGATAATTCTTCTACTATCATTAGCTGATGCAATCTTGTACCAAGAATGATGCCACACATCCTCTACTACAAGATATTAATTTTTGTTAAGAGGCATTGCTTCGTTAGTCATCTATCATGTTTTCCATGAAACAAATTTCACTGTTAACTAGATTGCCCCATTTGTTATCTAGCATACTCGTAATGTAATCTGAACTGATATGAAATCGATCCTTGGCCACTTAAAAAATATTTTATTTTTAATTTGTAAATTATACTCAAACCATGTTTATATGATAATCCGTCTAATAAGGCCAAGCTTCTGTGCAATGTTAGAGAACACTGCCAAGGCCTTTATAGTGGCCAATAGGCGGACCACTAGCCAAGCTTTGTTCTCAACCACGGATGGGCCACCAATGCTCTTTTACCTTGACTCACTGAGAATAGATGCTCGATAAAATTTTACAGAAACAGCATCATTAACCCTAACGGAATCGAAGAAAGCTAGAATGCCATTGACAATAGCATCAATGCTGACAACCATTTGTCCTCAATGCTTTGAAGCTTATGAAGCAGGCTTGTTGAAAGATCATAAGTCGGATTTAGTGCTGCGCCGCAATTATATCTGTATCACGGACAATCATCTTGGAAGGAAATATTATAGCAGCAATCGGTAAGTCTTCTAAGCCGCCACATTCATCAATAATGAACCGAAGGCCTTCAATATGAAGTTTCCCATGGTGACCGCTCACTAATATGGTTGGCTTTTCAGACAGCTCCTGCAGCAAATATATGTAAATATTAACATAGATCTGTAAAGCCTCTTATCTAATGTAAACCTGAGCTCCAAGATGCAAAAAGATAAGCTACACATTTTCACAATATCAAAGAGACACCAACCTAATAAAATTTCACATGCATAATTTTACAATTAAGAAACATTAAAGTAAAATTACATTACAGGCACATGGTTTCACTCCTCCCATCATAATTTTAGGGCAAAAAAAGAAAAAAATCAAAGCAGCTAAGCCCAAGCCCTGCTCTACCAAATCACACGAAAGGAATGCTAAAGTCATACAAAAGCACTCATGCATGAGTTGGAAGACCAACACATTTTTATACAACCATGTACTAATGAAAATTGGGGACGAATAAGATATTTGAAAGTGCCCACAAATCAAACTGGACAAGGATACATCTGAAATCATAGACACATCATCCACAGAGGATAAATTAGATGAAAATTTTATAACTGCAAATAAAATAGGCCAGCCAATTGTTTGATAAAATTAAGGAACAAAACAATCATGTTAACCAGCAAGAAGTTTTCTGAAACATACAACCTCTTCGTTTAGCTAGTATCAAACATCAGCATTTTATGCACAATATTCAACTGATGGATTTGTAAATAAGAGATCCATGTTTCTCAACTTCTCCATCATGTAATTTTTAGGAGTGAGGAATGATGGAGATCATAGCCCTAGTGACTATTATAGTGACCAATACTTCTAGAAGTAAATTAGCATTTCAAGGTTGTACCGATTGAACAGGTTGCTTCACTGAAAAGCTTGCTTTAGCACCACTAACCCAATCCATGCCCTTAATCTCAAAACACCTTGCTTCCAGAAATGATGCATCAAGTGAGGGTGACTGATACATGCCAACATGGTCCAGCCACTCCAATTGCCTACAATATCATGGAAGCTTGGGGCTTATTGGAATAATGAATAGTTATCCACCTTGAGTAGAATGCCCACAAACTAATGTTTGACTTGCAAGCGATAATGGGAATTATAAAACATTGTCGTCCTCAAGATGGTATATGTCTGTCGCATAGCTTCACCGCAAGTCATATTTTAAGGCTGAAACAGACAGTGGATGTCAACCTACAGCCGCCTTTAGAAGCTATGGCAGTAATAAAGACCACGAAAATTTCATTGCTGAACTTGAAGCCCCATGTGATCTAAGATAATACTGGGTGTATACATAATATATATGGTTGTTATTTTGATTTTCTTGTGTTGTTATGCCTATTTTTGTTCATATATTGCTTTATGGACTATACCTATTTGACAAGGATCGGTGGAAAAAAAAAAATCATCTTCAATGTGCAAGAAAGAAGTTTCCGAGTCAATAAGGTTTGCAATACTGTACCGAACCAGATGATATAGGACATACCATATCAATTCGGTACCGGTACGTAGTATTGGGAGCATACAAATGCTCGATATACCAAACCAGTCCCTATGAACGTAGTAACAAGGCGGCACGGGTACAGAGCCCAATACCGAGATAGCATATCTTACTCTTAAAGGTGGGCGTTCATACCTTGAAGTTGGATGTAAGAGATCTCAGGCATATCAAGCTTCTAACAAGTTAAATGAATAGCATATCCCTACATCTAAATTCAAATACTATCAATCATCTCACCACTCATCATGCCATGTAGTAATGTGTTCTTCCGTGTAACATTATTGAGTAATTTGTAATCAATATAGTATTGTTCATATATCAATAGCAATAACTTAGAAACAGAAACGACTGGCAAATAAGACTAGCTGTGTTAATGTGCTTATGAAAAAACTTGTGTTTTAGGGTACAAAATATCAAACTAATGATTATAATTACAAAATAATTCATATCAAGCAAAAGCTAACATATCTTTGGATATCTTTAAAGCATCAATGCACATAATTACTACGTATGTCAGTTGTTGGCATGACACAACATGGTACACAAAAACACAGCAATCCCTAACAGATATAACCATAATATAAGACACTTCAGAAATTACAAATATGGCATATGGTGCACTTTGTAAATCCATAAAGGCATGGTGCAGAGAGGCAGGTATCATCATGTCATGAGATTGCCTATGCATGGAAAAAATTTGCAATGAATTATATAAGTCTTCAAGCTGAAATTTCAACTTCATTTACTAATCTTGTTTGGACATTATGTATTGCACTGCATTTTATATCTTCCCATGTCTGGAACAACCTAACAAGCATCCATAAAAAGTTGGAAAGCTACAAACATGCAATTATACAAATCAATACATGGAGTTCTCAGTAAACCATACTCAAAAGATAACCAGTTGGATATGTCAAGTATGAAGATGGAAAGTACAAGGGCATCTCCCAACATGATTTAGAAACCTTTTCTTATATATTTATCACTAAATATAAAAAAGTGGCCATTTCACACTAGCCCTACCACACCTTAACTATATCTTCTGCCGCGCATTAGCTATTTAAATGAGAAGAAGATATCAACAAGATAAGGCTAAAACGGATAGAAGCTTGCCTCACCTCTGGTATTTCCCACACATTATGCCTCCCACTAAGATCTTCCACCTTTGGCAGCCTTGTGTCCCTGGCTCTTAAAAGTTTTAGCTGCTCAGCGACCCCTTTGGATTTCTCCAAGCCAGCATGAACAGCTATTAGATTGTAGCAGATCCTTCCCTCAGAAGTGTCAATAAAAACATTGTCCTGCAGTCACCGTTATTAAGTGAGAGAAAAACAAAATTTAATGTCTTTATACCTAACACAATTGCTTTATATCATTAAAAGCAAACTAACAAACTTGCAACCAGTCGTCTCCGAAGACTAATACCTCCTCATGAACCCAAACCAAGTCTGCAAGAAACTTCTTGTGACCATCAGGGACTACCTTTACCAAATCTGCAATTAAGTCATATAACGGAGGACTGGCATTTATCAGGATTTTAAAAAAAATACATTATAACCAATGCAAACCGATACCATTAACTGCAATATTCTCATAACAGAACTGTAGAAAATAGGGAACCCATAAGCACTGGATCACGAGACCAAAGACTCCTCTTTTTTTATTCTTCTTCTGTCTTTCTTTTTTTCTTGTTCTTTTCCTCTTGTGTGTGTGTTCCGCTCTCAAATGAAGTTTGCCTCATGATGAAATGGGCATATGGACAGAGCATTCTAACAAAAAATTCGATTTTCTTCAAAAGAAAAAAAGTCATCGACACTATCGAACATCGTAAGAGGTATGTTTAGCGATTTCAAAGAACCAATTTGCATTCATTCCCAGCTAATAATTCAAGCCTGATACGAACTTTATTAATGGATTCCATTAAAGAAAAAAAAATTTAGTGGAAACCAGAAGAATAGAAACGAAATTTTATCAAAGAAACCCGCAATCAGTCACAAAATCTCGTTTTGAATCAAATACCGTATCAAAGAAACCCGTAAATCGATCCAAAGAACACAGCTTTGGAAGAGAAATCAAAGAAGCTCTTCTCACCCGCCGATCCATTGGAGACACCATAGGATTCGAAGGTCGGGCCGGCATCATAGATGGATCCCTTGTAGGCCATTAACTTCTTAGGGTTCCAGTGGCCACCCATGTTCCCACCCCACCGCCTCCCCTGCACGTGCATCGAGTCGTAGCCCTCCCCTTTGAACCACCCCTCCTGCTCGCTGTTCTTGTACTCCGCCCACGTGGCGGATAACGGCGAGCCGTCCGGCGGGGGGGGAAGGGCGCCGACGAAGGCGGCGAAGGCGAGGTCGTGGTTGCCGCAAAGGAAGACGTGGCGCTGGCGCGGGTAGCGGGACGGGAGGGAGAGAAGGAAATCGAGCACCTGCTGGGTATCCGGGCCGCGGTCACAGTAGTCGCCGAGAAAGATGACGAGCGCCGCCTCGAAGGCGGCGGCGCCGACGGTGGCCTCAAGGTTGGACCAGAGGAGCTGGAGCTTGGTGAAGTAGCCGTGGATGTCTCCTACGCAGATGACCGTCCGCTCGGTCGGTTCGCCGGTCTCTTCCATTTCTCCGTGCAATGGATAGAGGATGGCGGGGTCTCCTCGCCCACGGCTTTTATCTTGATAAACACTCCCTCCGTCTTCTCAGGTTTCCTTTACTCCGCGGTGTTCGGGCTCCGTTAATTAAATGCTCACGATTCTTTTCATAATGTTTCCGTTCGGTTGTCGTGGCATGTTGCTAAGATGATTTCGGATAATGTCCCTGTTGCTTAGGATCTTGCTCGGATATCTGGATCCGCAAAATAAAGAAGACTCAAGCTGGTGATCTCGATAGAGACATTTCGATGTTTAAATCAGTGACGATCCATAAAAATAGATCTTTTCGGTTGAGCTCCATAGGTAGACTCCACGCTAGGAGGAGAAACTTGTGAAATGAGAGTGTGAGTGGGTCGAGAGCAAAGCGTGGGAGTGGCAGCAGAGGAGAGTCCGAGTTGGGTGGCTGTGTCCGTTAAGGCCCTTCCTGTGGATCTCCGGTAGCCTGGAGCGGTGGCCTTCCTATATGCTGCCCCCTCTTGCTCGTTTTGTGTCTTGACTTAGCTTGTTTGAACCTTGGAGACCTCCTTTTAGCTAGGGACGTTGCGCGCTACTTACCTCGGGATCCTTCCCTCACCTGCAGGTGCGTGCAGTGATGTCCGGTGCCGTGCACGAGGTGCCTTTCCCCATTCGTGATGAGAAACAACATCGCGTGCTCTGACATTCATTCTGGTCGCTCCATTTTGGGAAGCATGGCAGAGCTTCGATCAGTGGACGGTCGCCCCCTGAATTCGAATCCTTTGGATTGACTTCCTCTTTCGGAGGGTGTAGACGGTTGGTAGGAAACGCAGCACCTCGATCAGGGAGACCACTTTCCTTCCGGTGTAAGTGGTAGTTGGGGCAGTTATTACAGCTTTACGGGCGCCCCTCTACGGTCCTTGGGCGGCTCGCCGCCGTCCAAGAAAGCGGTGATGTCCTTCAGCTACAGGTATCTTCGTCCGAGGTGGGACGAGCTCAGGAAGGCGAAGCTCGACTTTGGCCACGGCGTCTCGACCCGAAGAGAGCCAGCCGAGCAAAGAGAGGCGGAGTTCGACTTCGGCCACAGCGTCTCGACCCAGAGGGAGCCAGCCTGGTGAAGGAGAGGCGGAGCTCGACTTCGGCCATGGCATCTCGATCCGGAGGGAGCCAGCCTGGCAAAGGAAAGGTGGAGCTCGACTTTGGCCACGGCATCTCGACCCAAAGGGAGCCAACCTGGCGAAGGAGAGGCGGAGCTCGACTTCGGCCATGGCGTCTCGATCCGGAGGGAGCCAGCCTGGCAAAGGAAAGGCGGAGCTCGACTTTGGCCACGGCATCTCGACCCGAAGGGAGCCAGCCTGGCGAAGGAGTCCGAAGAGACAATCTGACGTGGCACCTTCATCCGGCATGGCATCTGATTAGGTCTGACATGGGTTCCACGTCAGCGATCCCACCACATCACTTGCCTCCCACTCTCGAGTCCCTTGGTGCATGGCGCTCGGGGCGAAGGGAGTAAATGCGGTACTAACATGGAAAGGTAGAAATCTAGTGCAATAATGGCCATGATCGCTGGCATTTCGTGAGGCGGTTCTCCAAACCAATGCGAAAGAGCCATGTGGGCACGTCCGAGGAGCACTTATTGCTAGCACAGAATTCAGAATGACCGTGGTCGAAACGAGGCATCATCTTTGCCAATCGCTGACACATGGCGCAGATCCGACGATGGTGGTGCTGTAACCATACGGTTAGGCTTCTGGTCACTTCGAAAAGAAAGGTAGTTTTTTCCAAAATACATCTCCTTTCAAATTTTGCATGCCCGCATTCGTACCGGAGCTTCTTCTTCTTCCCGACCGTCCTTGTCTTCCAAAGTTAACCAGGTTTGTCTCCTTCTTCATCTCCCGGCTGGGTAGAACTTTCTTCTAGAGCTAGGACCTTCCCGGACCTTGTCCATTTTCTTCTTCTTCTTACCCTTCGGTTTCGTCTCCTTCCTCCAGATGTCTCGCTTTGGTCCAAATTTCCATCCTTCGACCAACCAAAGTAAGGCTGGGCCTTCTCGACCGAAGTCGCCTTCTTTCTTCGATGAGGAGGAAAAGATGCACTTCGAGTTCAGTAGGAGGCCCCACCCCACTAGGATCGTGATTAGGGATCCTAGGGCCTCCTCTCCATCTCCTCCACCTGAACCCATCCCCAAACTCTCTCGGTCGACAGGTCCCAGTAGGGTTGTTTCATCGATCACCGTCGAGGAACTTGTGACCATCCGGGAGACCAACGGTGTCCCGGACTCCATCTGGCTCTCGGTCCCTCGACCAGGGGAACGGGTCACCTCCAGTGGCCCGTGCCGGATCACCCTCTACGAGGAAACCCTCGCAGGGGGCCTTCAATTTCCTTTCCACCCCTTCTTTCTCTCCGTGCTGAGCAACTATCGTCTTGTTCCTGCTCAGCTAGTTTCCAATGCCGTCAAGATAATTTTCTGCTTCATAGTTCTTTTCCATTTCCACAGGATTGTTGCCCGTTTCTCTCTATTCAGGATCTTCTTCATCCTGAAACGCCACCCTTCCGAGGAGAGGTGGTGATCTATCTCTTCTCGCCCAAAGGGCATCAGATTTGAACTCCCCTCTTCCATCAAAGGATGGAAGAGCAAATACTTCTTTGCCTCGGTCGAGGGGGTTGACTGAGTTTGGAGTGACCCGGATCGGTCCCCTAATCGGAATTTAGCGATCGAAGTGACTGATTGGGAGATCTACGACCAGCTACGTGCCGACCAGGTCCCCTCCCTCAAGGTTTTGCTATCAGAGAAGAATCTATTCGAAGCCAGGGTCAGCCCAATACCAGAGTTGGGTGAGTTCGGCTTGAGCTTTATCTTCTTGTACTTTCTCTTTGACTTTTCGAGCTTGGAGTTAACATTTTCCTTCTTCATGCAGGTATGAAGTTCTCCTTAGATGACCTCCTCGCACTCTCCTGGAAGAGGGGTCCACCGACGGGGGTCAGTGAGTCCCCCTCAAAGAGAGCTCATGAAGAGAGTGACGTGAGGGCTACACCTGCCGCACTAGCCGAGCTGAGCGGGAGGAGGGCAGAACCCGATCCTGAGCAAGGCAGGAGGGCGGTCGAGCCCGCTCCCGAGCCGAGTAGGAGGGCTACCGAGCTCGCTCTTGAGTCACCAAGGCAACGCGATTTGCTCCCGGCCCAGGAGCTCGAGGTGGTCATCCGGGCCAAATCTGCCACTGTCGCTGCCGTCATGGCATCTCCTCCCCCGGAGATCGTCGATGTCGAAGAGGATGGAGAGCAGGAGAGACTGGAGTCGGCGTCGGCGTTGCCATCTGGAGTGGCGCCGAGCTCCCACCATGCCTCCGATGCTTCCTCCGCTGGAGGAGCCGGTGACTCCGCATCAGCGATAAATAAGAGGGAGAAGGACTACCGCAGGGTGCCCTTCAAGCTAGCACCGAACACCTCCATGGTTTGGGATCAGAATCTCGTCGAGCACATGATGGACTTCGCCATCCAATCATGCGATTGGCGGCAGAAGGCGGGGAAGCTCCTGGGCGACGCCATCAACAGCACCTTTTCCCAATTCTTCTCGATAAGTATTCCTTTTTTTCACCTCGCCCTACCCCTTTCTTCTTGTCTCTGTGGCTGACATCTTCTTTGGTGCAACTCGGCGCTGAACTCCTACTCATCAAAGACTGTTGCAAAAACTGGGCTAAGAAGGACAGGCAGCGAGGAGAATATCTTGAGTCCCTGAAGGCCGAGGTGAAGCAGAAGAATGATGAGGCCTGGGAGGCCAATCTGAAGAACAAAGAGCCCGGGGCGAGGTTGTAAGCACTGAGAGGTGCATAAAGGAGCTTGAGGAGTCCTTGGACTGGGAGAGGAGCCGGTCCAAGAGCAGGCGAAAGAGCTCAAGGCCAAGAAGGCCAGATTGAAGGAGCTCGGCACTAAAGCTGCCCAAGAGAAGGAACCGGCCCAGTCCCTTCTGGCAAAACTGGGTGCGGAGAAGGAGCAGGCAATCGCCACCAATAAGAAAGCCGCCGCTGCTGAGAAGAAGGCCGCAAGCATCGAAGAGAAGGCAGCTACGACAGTCAACTCGGTAGAGGCTGCAAAGGAGGCCGCCGAGGTGGTGGCGAGATACAAGGACTCCAAGGAGTTCAGCGTCGAGTTCCAAAGTGGCGACAGACTCCTTCCTCAAGGGGTTCATGTATCTCCGGTCTAGGGTAGAGGGCCTTATCTCAGATAAGAACATGGACAAGCTCAGATTCCCGGGTACTCGGGTGCGAGACCGACCCTTGACTTGGATGAGGCGAAGGAACCAGCTGTTGCTGCCGACCTGGCTCCGTCGACAGTGGTCGCCGAAGATGAAGCCCTGCCGCCAGAGGCCCCAGAAGGTGATGCCCCACCCATGCACCATCCTAGGAAAGAGCCGGTCGGATAGCACAGGGGCCCATTATAATTTTTCTTCTTTTTGCTTCTGATATGGGCTACCCAACATGTCGGGGCCCAGTGCCAATGTACAACTTCACCAAGTATTAATGAAATTCCTTTTCAGTCATCTCGACCTATGTCTCTTTTCATTCTTTGCACTTTGTCAATCTCTTTCCTTTCACTTCTCGACTGCCTATGTGCATGTACTTGTGTAGGCGCCTGGCCTTGAAGTACCAAGTATTTGGGCCCTTCTCTACCGAGCCCCGAACACGCGAGGAGGTTAGGAAGGAGTTCTTAGCTTGCTGAGTCATTCCCACCTCGTGGGCGAAGTGGTTGTCGAGCTTCGAGTGCTTTGCTTGAGATGGTCTATTCGGCCTCGACCGAGACCAGCTCCAAGTATGCACGGCAAGGCCAAGGTCGGATGTTGCACTCGTTGGACCTGCTAGGTGACTGTGAGGCACCGGGCTTCAGGATTTTCCGAGCTTGAGTGCCGGGCTTCAGGAGTTTTCAGGCTTGAGTGCCGGGCTTCAGGAGTTTCCATGCTTGAGTGCCGGGCTTCAGGAGTTTCCGGGCTTGAGTGTGCCAAACCTGGGGCCGGGCAACGACATCCCTGCAAGGCAAAAGTGATTTGCACAAAGAGGATCTTTATTATTAGTGGGGAAGGCCTTACATTACTGATAGTATATTCTAAGGTTACCAGCATTCCATGTCCGCGGGAATCTGGCACCGTCCAGCTCCGCTAGGTAGTAGGCTCTATGAGGAAGAGCTTCGACCACCTTATAGGGGCCCTCCCAGTTCGATGAGAACTTGCTGCATTCCTGGGATTAGGAGGCCTCAGCTCGGTGTAGCACTAGGTCACCTGGACGAAAGACCTTTGGCTTCACCCACACGTTATAGTACCGAACTATTTGCTGTCGGTAAGCCACCATCCGAAGTCGAGCCTTGTCTCTGATTTTCTCGAGGAGGTCCAAGTTGAGAAGAAGGCAGGCCGGATTCTCTGCTTCATCATACTATTGTACCCGTAGTGTGGGCACACTGAGTTCATCCAGGACAAAGGCCTCTGCACCGAAGACGAGGCTGAAAGGCATCTCATCCATGGCCATCCTGGGTGTTGTGTGGTAGGCCCAAAGAACGCTGGAGAGTTCTTCTGCCCACTTACACATGACCCGGTCTAGCCTTGTTTTGAGTCCTTGGAGGATGGTCCGGTTGGTTATCTCGGCCTCTCCTTTGGTCTGGGGGTGAGCCACCGAGGTGAAGCGGTGTTGAATGCTATGCTCAGCACAGAACTCTTCGAACTCTCGATTATCGAACTGTCGTCCGTTGTCAGTGAAGATGTTGTGGGGAGCCCGAAGTGACAGATGATCGACTTACAGAAGAACTGGCGGACCTTGGCTTCTATGATCCGTTGTCGGTGATGATGTTGTGGGGGAGACGAAGTCGACCGGGTGTTCCGGACTGGGCACGGGGGTGAGTTGAGGTGGACCGGAGCGAGGTCATGCCCTGGTGCGGGCGTGCCGCTGGCACGAACTTGGCACGGGCAGAGCCGAGGTGCCGACCTCGGTGGTGGACCTGGGAGCCAGAGCGGGGGACACGCGTGGCCGGACTTGGCACGGGCTGGAGTTGAGCCAATGCCACGGCTCCCACGGGCGGACTGGATGCCGGAGCATCGGAGCCGAGGTGGACTAGGCACTGGAGCGGGCGGAAGCCTCCAGCGGGTGGACTTGGCGCCAGAGCTGGACTGTGCCAGAGCTGGTGCATGGGAGTGCCGAGGTGCGCTGCATGGAGCGGACTTGGGGCACCGATCACCGAACTGGGCAAGCGTCCCACCGGACTGGGCACGGAAGCGCCGGAGAGGGCGGAGCCGAGGTGAACCGGAGCGGGGTCGTGCCCCGGTGCGGGCGTGCCGTGGGCGGAGCCGAAGCCGTCGGAGTTGGAACAGACTGGGTGCGGTCGGATGTAGGGCGTGCTCCTGGCCAGAGCCGGGCTCGTCGAGTCACCGAGGTGGGAGATGGACGGAGTGGACACGGGGCGCACGGGCATTTCATGCCAGACTTTGCATGGGTGCAGGCCTCCCGCGGGCACGGGAGGCATGGGGCCGAAGCCGAGGTGGACTGGGTGCCACCGCTGCCGTGCGGGCGAGTTCACGCTGAGCTGGAAGCCGCCAGGTTGTGCCGGACTTGCACGAGTGCAAGCCTCCCGCGGGCGGAGCGCACGGGCATTGGAACCAAGGTGGACTGGGCGCCATCGCTGCCGTGCTGGCGAGGTCACGCCGAGCTGGGAGTCGCCAGGCGGTGCCGGACTTGGCACGGGTGCTAGCCTCCCGCGGGCGGAGCACACAGGCATTGGAGCTGGGCGCCACCGCTGCCGTGTGGGCGAGGTCATGCCGAGCTGGGAGCCGCCAAGCAGTGCTGGACTGGAGCTGGGAGGAGGTTGAGGCCGTCAACTACGCTAGGTGGAGCCGAAGGCGGTCGTGCCGAACTGGGCAGACGCGTGTCGAACTGGCGCGGGCCTGGCATGCCGCGGGCATGCCATGCACGGGCATGAGCCTGGCGGATTTGAGGTTGGAGCTGGACCCCATGCGAGCGGAAGGTACCACGCGGGACCGGATTATGTGAGCGGAAGGACTTCGCGTGGGTGGAAGAGCTGGGCCGCGCGGTCATGCCGAGCTAGATTGGCACGGGCTTAGGTGCCGAGCCGAACTGAACTGCCATGAAGTTGGACCCTGCGCATGGCCGAAATGAGGCCGAGGTACTGAGGTTCAACGTCGAGGTGGGCCGAGCCGAGCTAAGCTGAACCGTGCCATGTGGCCGAAGTGGGACCGAAGTGGAGAAGTGCGTGGCCGCGCTAGCCTCCAAGAAGGATGCGCTCAGGGCCGAATGGATTTGTTTACTACTGTAACATTTTCATTTACATTATGTAGGCATGGACTGTTGAGCATGCAAATAGTTTAGTTGGAAAGCATAGACCACCATTAATGTATCCTCGTCTCTTGCATTGGAGCAATGCCCCATTCCCTTGCAAGGTGGAGGCGATCATTGGAGTTATAAATAAATTAAAAAAAATTAAGGTATTATGCTCTATATCTAACATCATATATGTATATTAAATTGAAGCATAACTATATTTGTTTGTCCTTTGTCAGGTATTGAAGATGATAAAGCCTAAGGAGGATGAGTTGCACCTCCTATCACAAAGAAGGCCACAAGGACAGGCATGTTACACCATTTTAATGCATCATTTTTTATTGTAGACCATTTAAGATGCTTCAAAATAGCTCTCTTTTAAGCAATAATAAATTCAATCATGTACCATGTAATCGTGTCCTAGTATGTATATGATACTATGTTAATTTAATTATATGTAGCAAGTTTCGTCATCTAGCCAGCCTAAACAACATCCAATTCATGCTTTAGAGACACGTTTGGCAGCAGTTGAGAGGGCCTTGATTTGTCATGGTTTCCACTTAGAGGACCCTCAACCCATCAAAGATGACATAGCAAAAGATGCACGGATTCATGCCTTTGATATGAAGCTTTCATTCATTGAAAAGACCCACTGGGACAAGGGTTTATTGCCGGCAGATGACACTGAAGGCATTGATATGCATCATGTTGAGGTTAGTTTTCTACTCTAATCAAAATATACATATAGATATGATATCATTTATGATCTACATAATTTTTATTATTTAAGTAAGGGTAGAGTATTCTTCTCCACATTGATAGCCCCACACAGGTGAAGGGGAACCTCGTGTCCCTTATAGCAGTGAAGATGTGGAGGTAGTAGTCAAATATTTATTTTTTATATTATATTTATGAGTGCTTATTATGTCCTAACTGCCTTTCTTATTTTATCGGGCAAAGGATGTTGTTGAAGTTGAGTCCAAGAAGGAAAGTGCCATCGGTAGACGTGTAAAAATGGGAGCTCGTGAGAGAAACCTAGTGAGAAGGGAAAGGCCATGTCATACCTTCCTAAGACCTACAAATGTGCAAGGAAAAAATAACAAGAGGGTAACATAGTTGAAGGAAGTACGGCCTTACCCACCACCAAGAGTGATCTAGATGCTTCAGATACTTTAGAGCATATAAGTACTATACTAATGGAGCTACATCAGTCAGTTAAGTTTCAAGAAGATTGATCTAGGTGTATTTATTATGTGCATGTACTTATTATTAAATCATTGTGATAGATTTTGTCTTCAACTTTAAACATGTGCTGATAGATTTTATCATTTTATAGCATATTTAAGATTCTAGAACAGTTATAGATGTTAAAACATCAGTGATTCCAGATATGACAATACAAATGGCACGAAAGGATCCATATCACAGGAAGGGAAAAGGTATACTCCCATCTTATCTTGAAGCATCAATTGATTTTTACATCAACGATGATCGTTTTAAGTAAGCCATATAATTATATTTCTATATATCATTCTTCAAATTACTTCTTTTATTTATATCTGCATTTTTAATGTAGTGAGAATATCTGGGAGGATCCAATTATATCCAAACCTTCTTGCACATGCCATGCATTGGATCAACTCCTTCATGATGGGCCACTTCGGACTGATGTATGAAAATTAATTGCCGGTCCATTTCCATTTATCCTAGTTTTTTTATGTTAATATTATGTTTTTTGAATCATGTATAGCTCATTAATGTGTATTTCCGAATCTTGGAGCTATTCAACATAGAGTATAGGGAGCCTGTGGAGAATGCTGCTTTATTTTTGCATTGTGAGATACAAGTACAATAATTTTAAGAATCATTAATTTTGTTTTTAAAGTAACACAACTTATCAGTCAATGTTCTTTTTCTTCTATTTCTATTTCATGTAGATTGCTGTGCTTCAATCCCTTTCAGGGGTTACCTTAGTGACCCCTGAACTTACAAATAATATCATAGATTCAGCACAACCAAGTATAAAAAAATTCATGACCGATATCAGTTTATCAGACCTCGAGCAATGCAGATACTTGTTTATCCCGATGAACACAGCATGGTATTGGTACTTGTTAGTTTTGGATTTGAAGGACCAACAATTTTACTGCTACAACTCGATGTCTTGCATCAATGTATCAAATGATGCAAATATATATGTATGTAACATTGTTTGACATTTGTGTTGTTGCTTATACATATAACAACTTGTCTAACTAACATATTATATTTCATACCATGCTTGTATAGACAATGTTTGTACGCTTTTGGTTGTCCGAGCGAGGAGTAGGATTCCACATCCCTGAAGGTCAAGTTCATAATGTTCATGACTGTGCACAGCAAAAGTTTGATAGTGTAGATTGCATAATGCATATGCTGATGTTTACCTAGATCCTTACAAGAGATTGCTCGAGTTTGCTGCGTAATGATATCAAGGAAGATGCGTCATTATATAGGAGCCGGGTTGCAGGAAATATTTTGTTCCATGGGTATTGTATTACTTATAAAAAGTTTTGGTTATGGTATGAAAAGAAGATACAAAGTGTAAAAGATTAGGACATCATTAGTCCCAAAACAATATTAGAAGTTTGTTTCAATTATTAATACTATCTTGTACCTATTTCATACATATAAAGTGTTAAATTAATACAATTCAAAAAAATTTGTACAATGTGTCATGTCTGAATGTGCGGCATGTTAACTGATTATAACTGTCAATACTTCAGATTTTATTTTTTCTCCTTTTCAGTGAGTTATTTAGATATGCTAAAATAAACTGAAGTGACAAGAAGTTGCATATATCTTCATGAGTTCCTTATTGCTAAGGCCCTTCAACTGTGTGCCATTTTACTGTGTGCCATTTAACTGTATACCATTTAATTACCAAGTTTTTAATTACCAACAAATTTACTGTGTGGCATTTTAAAAGAAGTCATTGTTATAGAATCTTTCTCTCCTCCCTTCTATCATTCTAATTTTGCTAAGGCCCTTCAACTATGTGCCATTTAATTGTGTACTATTTAATTACCAATAAGTTTACTGTGTGCCATTTAATTGTATACCATTTAAAAGAAGTTATTGTTACATAATCCTCCTCTCCTCCTTCTGTCATTCTAATTTTGCTATAAGATGGTGAGGTTTCCAGGGATGATGGATATTATAGCGTTACTAATATGTTGAACAAAAAATTCAAAATTTAGAATTCATTAACATAACTGTGTGCAGCTAAAATAACTGTGCATAACTAAAATAATTGTATGCAGCTTTAAAATAACTGTGTGCAGTTTTATTTAACTGTATACAACTGTATGCAGGTTTAAAATAACCGTGTGCAGATTTTAAATAACTGTGTCAGAACAAAAATAACTGTGTGTAGGCTTAATTAACTGTGTACAAATTAAAATAACTGTGTGTAGAACTAAAATAATTGTATGCAAAACTAAAATATCTGTATGCAAAACTAAAAATTTGTATGCAGGTTTAAAATAACCATGTATAGAATTAAAGTAACTGTGTGCATGTTTTATTTAACTATGTGCAGAACAAAAATAACTGTGTGCAAGCTTAATTTAACTATGTCAAAACTAAAATAACTGTGTACAGTGCAATCCTACGTTTAGTTAATTAACTATGTACTATTAAAAATATTGTGCCAAACTCGGGATGCTATCTCCCTTAAAAATATTATGCCAAATTCAGGATTCAGTAAGATGAAGTACAAGGTGGTATATATCAATATTATGCCAATTTTATTTTTTCAGTAACCACCATATAAAATTGGCACAATGTTGATATATATCTCATTGTTATTTTAGTTCTGCACACAGTCAATTAAGCGTGCACACAGTTATTTTAGTTCTTTACATAGTTATTTTAGTTCTGCACAGTTAAATTAAGTATGCATAGTTATTTTAGTTCTGCACAATATTCATATTAGGGCTATTTATCGAAATGTTGTAATATTTTACTGATAGGAGTAAGATTGGCACAATGTTGATATATACAACCTTGTAATGTAAATTGTACAATATTCATATTAGGGTCATTTACCAAAATGCTGTAATATCTTATTGAAAGAAGTATAATTGGCACAATGTTGATATATACCATCTTGTAAAATTGGCACAATGTTCATATTAGGGCTATGTACCGAAACGCTTTAATATCTTACTAAAAGAAGTAAGATTGGCATAATGTTGATATATACCACCTTGTAAAATTGGCATAATGTTCATATTAGGGCTATGTACCGAAATGCTCTAATATCTTACTGAAAGAAGTAAGATTAGCACAATATTGATATATACCCCTTGTAAAATTGGCACAATGTTCATATTAGGGCTATGTACCGAAATGCTTTAATATCTTACTGAAAAAAGTAAGATTGGCATAATGTTGATATATACCACCTTATAAAATTGGCACAATGTTCATATTAGGGTTCATATTAGGGCTATGTATCGAAATGTTCTAATATCTTACTGAAAGAAGTAAGATTGGCATTAGGGTAAATGCTTTAATATCTTACTTCTTACTGAAAGAAGTAAGATTTGCACAATGTTGATATTTACTGAAATGCTGTAATTTAACTGTGCAAACTAAAATAGCTATGTACATGCTTAATTTAACTATGTGCATGCTTAATTTAACTATGTGTAGAACTAAAATAACTGTATGCATCTTAATTTAACTGTATGCAGAATAAAAATAATTGTATGCAAGATTAATTTAACTGTACATAACTAAAATAACTGTGTGCAGGATTAATTTAACTGTGCATAACTAAAATAACTGTGTGCAGAACTAAAATAATTATGTGCATGATTAATTTAACTGTATGCAGAACTAAAAAACTGTGTGCAGGCTTAATTTAACTTTGTGCAAAACTAAAATAACTATGTGCAGAACTAAAATAACTGTGTGTAGAATTAATTTAACTGTATGCAGAACTAAAATAACTGTGTGCAGAACTAAAATAACTGTGTAGGATTAATTTAACTGTGTACAGAACTAAATAATTATGTTCAAATTCACTGTATATTATGTGCAAAAATAAAATAATGTATCCTATGTTTAGTTAATTAACTGTATACTGTTAAAAATATTGTGCCAAATTCCGGATGTTAAGTTTTTCTTAAAAATATTATGTCAAATTCAGGATTCAGTAAGATGAAGTACAAGGTGATATATATCAACATTGTGCCAATTTTACTTCTTTCAGTAAGATATTACAGCATTTCAGTACATAGCCCTAATTTGAACAAAAATTCAGAATTTAGAATTCTTTGACATAAGAGCAAACTAATATGAATAGCCCCATTAACATTAAGATAAGAATATAATTCGATATCAATAGCCCCATTAATATTAAGATAAGAATAGAATTCATAATTTAGAACAGCAACAGAACAACAACCACAGAATAGTAAATGCACAACAACAACAGATGTTACTTAACAATCTCATTACAAGTCCTTTTATTATGTCCTTTTCTGCATCGTCCATATTGTGTAGTTCTCGATGAATCCATTTGGGAATCTCTTCTCTTATTCCTAGACCTACCAGGACGAATCTTGATGATAGGAGATAAATATGCACCTCATCTGAACTACCATGGCTCATCTCAATATCTGGAATTGGATTGATACATTCTTCATATGCTGCTCTATACATTTCAGCCTGAAAATAAGTATCAGTGAAGTGATATAATGACCTGCAAGCCTTTTCAATGCATGCACATGCATGCTTATATGGCATCCGAAAGATTTGCCATTCACTACAAGAGCACGTGCAATCTTTTAGGTCAACCTTACATGAGTACTTTGTGTCCTTTACACAATAAACCATGATGCTTGATGTAAACACAGATAACTTCCGACCCTCTCCGCATTTCTTTGCAATACTTTTTTAGGATCAGGACAAAGATGGGTTTGGATGCTATGTCCTCGCATTCGTCTAGCATGCATCAATTATATAATTGAAGTCTTATATAATCAACCATTTGAGGAATAGGAAGATGTCGAGCCTCTAGAATCCAACTATTAAAACATTCAGCAACATTAGTTGTCATAATACTCCAACGTGGACCTGCAAATATTGAATTTGCCCTGAATGTGCCAATGCTCTGACTTTGATTGTATTATAAAGTTACTGCACTTGGGTCTTCAGCTATAAATTACTCATTAATTTTTAAAAATATTTAGCCTTGGAGTATATGCAACAGTATTTAACAAATCAACCAACCTCTTTCTTTCAACTGCATGATAATGAGCAAGCACCTGCACATATACAAATTGTATGTTAACATACCTTTTAATTTAAAAATAAAAATTAAAAGTTTTGATAAGGATGTTGCATGCCTGATTTTTAAAATTTTCTTTTATATGATGGATGCTGTAAGAGTGGTAGCTATCGGTAAAGTATTTCGATACTACTTTCATAAGTCCTTGATGTATATCTGTCATAATTGTGAATGGTTGTCTATGGTATTCAACACAAGACTCCATGGCTCCTTTTAAAATATGACAAAACAAGTCCCAATTATTATCATTCTCTATATCAACAACGGCATATGCTATAGGGAACATATCATCATTCGCATCTTTGCCCGTAGCACCAAGTAAAACTCTCCATCCCTATGTTTAACAAATGTTGCATCTATGAATATTAAAGGTCTACAACCTCTAAGAAAATCATTGATTGAGGCTCTAAAGGAAATGAATAAATGTCTAAATTGATCTTCGAGGGTTTCATACTCTGCTATGCTACCAGGGTTGGTCTCAAGGATGGCATTACAATACCATCATATCCGTTCATAAGATACTAACCTTTGACCATATAGCTCCTTCATAGCAACCTCTTTCCCATGCCAAGCTTGATGATATGGTACTTCCACATCAAATCCACGATGAATATCTTTACAATATCATTGGCCTATATAAAGGCGTATCATGAATTTTTTCTTTCACAATATTTGAAATCCAATGCTTCGAAGCTTTGGGATGAGATTGAACTTGTAACCCTACTCTACATGTATGTTGATTGCTCATTGTTTTAATTGCAAATCTATCTTGATTCCCAGGACGAGAAGCATGAATGCGCCATCCACATCCTTCATATGCACATTCAACAGTAACACGCTGACGATCATTCTTTATAAACATAAAATCTCTATAATTGCAATGCAGAAATTACGAATTGTATCACGAAGGATTTCAACATCCTTGAATTCTTGACCTACACCCTTTATAGAATTTTTCTAAGCATCCAAAGTATTCCTTGGATTTGGTTCATCTTCAATGATAGTCCTTATTTCTTCGACAACTCGAACAAAATTACTTGAGCTACAAATGAGAAAAAATGAGATGAACTGCCCTTCCAATAATTCTTAGAATAACTTACATGTTCAACATTTTCATATGAAAACAATCCCTGTAAGTACAAAAGATTGATTCTTCCCGTAAATAATATTGCCTCACATTGAACATTACATTACATGATTCAGATTAATTATAAAAAATAATATACTAAAATAAATTATGAATAGACTTTGAATTACCTCAAATTGATTATCATATTAGATCGATTCAATCATCGACGCTGCATGAAATACAACCATTTCAATCATTGCAGCTTTTAACTTTCAATGTATTTCGTACATATTGCTGACATCCTTATCTTCTATGAGTGTAACGAGCATTCTTGAATTGTTAGAAATATAGAATTTCAGATGAATCATTGTAGGGGATAAATGCTTCCATCTCTCCACTATTTCATTAACAATATAATTAAGAGTTGTGTCTTTTGAAATTGAAATGATATGGGCTTCATTATCATAGGAGCACACATCCATAAAATTTGAATTTTCAATGTCTTTAGGATCCATAACTGTTAAAAACCAAGATAATAATAAGGAATCTGATTTAGAAAAAATCAGAAGAAAGTTTTGCGAACATGGCATGGAAGAGAATTCAAAACAAATCAACAAGGAGGAGGCGGGCCAGTAGGGGAGGCTGTGTGAATGGTGGAGCGGGGAACTACTCTCTTCGTGGGAGAGCTTCACTGGTAGACAACGGATGCAAGGAAGGGATGAATGGATATTGATCTCGTGGAAGAGCTTCACTAGGGACTACTCTCTCAGTTAATTTCTTTATCTATGGCTGTTAAGGAAAGAATGAACGGCACGTAATGGTCAGGTGTGGTCCTTGGAATGGAGAGGAAACGTCGGCACAACTGCTGATATTTTCGATAAATGGAAGAGGAACCATGATAAAGGATATTTTGATATTTTTAAAATAATACGATATCATGCGGAATGTTGTATTACGGTAAAGGATATTTTCGATATTTTGAAAATAATACGACATCATGAGGGATGTTGTATTACAGTTAATGTAAAATGAAGGACGAAAATTATACGTTTAGTCAACACGGATAATTTGTTATAGTGGAGTCAAAATGGGGAGTGGGAATTAATTAGCCCTAGATATAAAGTAATATAGGGTATTTCGGATATTTCATATATACATAATTTGCGGATCCCGTCACTAACTAATCTGATTGCTAGAAGTTATTGTGAGGCATCTTCGCAGTTTAGTAATCAATTACTATGATTTTGTCTACTGGCTTATTAGTGGCACCGAACTTAATATCAAAATAATTTTATTTAATTATTTTCAAGTACGATCCTTCGACATCTCTTTATCATGTAATTATTATTAAAATTTTAGATAATTAATTATCTAAATTATGGAAATAATTATCGCATATGGATGATATTGTCAATAATGATCTCTTCATCCACAGGAGCAAATGAAAGTTATGATACCATAATAGTTCAATATTTCGAAGTTATCTATTTTGTCAATTTTCTTATATAAATAACTAAAATTCTTAGAACTTCAAATAAGCAACTCTTTTTCATGCCTTCCTATCTATTTCAGTGACTTGAATATCGGATGGTTTTTGTCGAAGCCAACTCTGGTTATAAACTTTGTTTTACAGATTACTCTAACAACGACACTCGCCAGCCAGAGCTTGAATTTACAGCGACAAAATATATCAAAAAAATTCTTGCAATAATTTAGTTATGAAAAAAATAACTAAAAGTAGAAACCAAGTCCCAAAAAATAGATAGGTAACGTAAAATTTATCCTTCCTATATCCAAATCCTCTTAAAGTCTTATCATCAAAATCTATCACAAATTTAATTACAAAATTATTCAAAAATCCCGAACGAGTCTAGCCATCCCGTTAACAAATGATAAAACGCATAAGTTAATTGAACCCATTCCATTAATCTTTATTCATATCAGATTATTTCGATATCTAAACCTACTCGGTTAATCTAAATAATTAAAATATAAAATTCAAATTCTCTTGTCATCCTATTATATATATAAATATATAATTAAATTCAAGTAACGGATATCCAAGAATGAAAATGCAAATCTATATTAAATACAAATAAATTTTTATTTTAATTATAAATCATTTTCAATATTTATAAGATAGTATATTATTATTAAATAAATTCTATCAAAATTGGGTTAGATACCCAAAAAAAAAAAAAAAAAAAATCCACCAACTACCACCCCTAAAAATGAGGAGTTTTCGTCTTCCAACCTCTATTAATCTCTCATGTACTTGTGGACCAGTATCATAATGCCTGTAATTACGAATATCCTGTAGCAATCTGAAAATACGGCAGCTCGGTTCCTCTTTTCGCATGATTGCGAAATCCCAAAGATGGTCCTATAATTTTCAGTATAGTCAAATTCATCTCTAACATGCACCTATTTGACTATTGTGTGTATTCTTTCAAAACGACACGAGGCGTAACTTTGGGGAATATCTGTCGCTGCGAGACCTAGATCCTCACCGGTATTCGTCTCCACGCTATATTCTTTTTTCACCACTTTTTCTCCCAGCTCCTTGCCATTCCGCTAACACAATGGCTTTCCTTGCGCGCAGATGGCTTGAAAGTCTGCACCGTTTGAAGCTCAAACCACATCTATGGGACTTGCAGCGGCTAATTTCAGTGCTGAGGTTGCACCTCTCTCAGCATGCTGCAATCAGTAAATTAAGGAAAGCATATATTAAATAAGCAAAGAAACTTGTCCTTGCTCCTGCAGCTGGATTACGAAAAAACAGTTTAACTCGGTGGAATGTTAGCATAATCCAAAAAAACAGTTTAACTCAGTGGAATGTTAGCATTGAGATATCCATGTGATGATTAAGGATTGCTATATAACTCGTGCAGTACCATGCCAACAAAAATTCGTCTCGCAAGCATGTAATCATAACCCTAACCACCGTACCGCTTGTGCAGCATCCCGCTGAAATAAAGAGTGTCTCTTCGTCTCTTAACGTTATTCTGAATCATTATCAACTAAAGAAAAAGAACATACCATAATCTTTTTCACTCCTCGTAGAACCATTTAAATTCATTTCTTTGCACAATTTGAGGTCGACAAGGTAGTGAACTTTCATCCACAAATAACTAGTAATGTTTAAACCACTATAGAGGGTAATTGCAATTTAAGCATCAGCAGGGCTCAAATCTCCAGTTATCACATGCAACCTGTTTGACCTTTATTGTTCCTTTGTTAGTATCATAAAGTTCAGGATATAGCGAGCACCTTGGCGTAGACATGCACGTTACCTCAATCCCAAGCCGCCTTTATGCCACCCTCCAATGTGAGTCTGCTGGATCACTCCTCTACCCTGAAGATGCCAACAGAATATCGAGAATCAGAAAACTACAACACCTTTCTATACAAATTAACATAAAATGCATGAAAATTCCATGAGAAAGGAAGAAAACAAAATTTTACCCAATGTTGAACGGTTGTGCGTAATCACGTCTGACAATAATTACATTCCTTCCTGGAAGCGTGTCTCTGACTGCAGCCTTCATGGCAGTGCTTTTGCAGATGTTAATCAGAGGATGGATAAATCACCGTAGAACTCACTGAAAATTGCGTATGAGAAGTTTTATAACCATGATTAGGGACGGACTTACCAAGGTGCTTGAAGAGGACAAAAAACGGCTATAAGGCCTCAGCAAAGAGCGAAAGTGACAAGTAATGGTGCCGAATGTGATTTCAAGAGCAGAGATGACAAAAAAATGGAGAGGAAGAAAGATATATATGACAGGTTAACAAAAGATTAAGAGGCAGAAGAACATCGGGGGCTCAGAGGGCTTGCTACTGCTTTACCTCATGCGTTAGGTTTTTTACACATCAGACCCAACAAATATTGAATACTATATCTAGCAACCAAGCTACTACTGCATTCATAATTACGTTCATGCAAAGAGTTATGTACAATCCCATTAAATTTTTCTCATTAAAAATCATGAAACAAATTATGAAACAGGAACAAGATAACACATCTCACCCAGAAAAACAAAGGAGCTGCATGCTTCATATATATTGCAGCTACTTTAGATTCAGATGTAACCATTGCAGCACAAAACAGAAGTGGGTGATAGATTGACATTTTTCTTGATTCATATTCATGTATTAACAAGAAATGAAACCTTACTGCAATATACGGATCTACATTTACATTGCAGCTATCACTTAAAATAATGAGAATGTAGTGAAAAGACAGGCCACAGCTACCGAACCAAGTATGCTCCTCAGAGAAGACAACCTGCTAAAATAACTCAAACTCCACATCTTCTCCATTACTCCTGAAATCCAGGCATTACCTTCCTTTTTCTTGCGCATTGCAACTGGAGTTCCAGCATCATAGCTTCTTGGCGTCTCAGGTGGTGCAGCACAGCGGATCAGGGCCCAATTCAGCCCTTCAAAGAATGGGTGCTGCTTGATCTCAGCTGCCCCTCTGACTGATCCCAGCCGATTCTCTGGTTCCTTTACAAGCAAGCCTCTGATCAAATCCCTCGCATGAAAGCTAACAGGTGGGTTCTCAGGAAACTTCAAACTCTGAGAGATCACATTAGCCAAAGTTTCTTCATTTCCTGGTCCCTTGAAGGGCGTCCTACCAAAAAGTAACTCATATAGAAATATGCCGAAGGTCCACCAATCTACAGCACTTCCATGTCCATCTCCTCTGATAATCTCGGGGGCTAGATACTCATGAGTCCCAACAAAGGAGTTTGAACGTGCATCAGTAGGCTCCACTACAAGCTGAGGAAGTGGGCAGTCCTGGGCACTTAGGTCAGCTTTTAGCTTGTGGGTCTTTACCATTGTGGAAGACACAAGACGGGGTGTGAAACAAGAAACATGAACCCAAGATGGTTGAAGGCAGAGAGGATCAATGCAACTGTTTTCAGCACAAGGTCCGGACAGCTTCTTTACGGGCCCTTCTGTACCCAAGGATGAGGATCTGAGAAGGGTAGGGCTTACCGAACACCTGAGAGAAAGGTCAAAATCGGATAGCATGATGTGACCATCATCACGAACAAGGATGTTCTCTGGTTTGAGATCTCGATAGATCACCCCTAACATGTGTAGGTACTCCAGTGCAAGGAGGACTTCTGCAACATAAAACCTGTAGAAATGATTTCACAGCATGACTTTGTAGAATTAACAGGGTGCGCACACTATTAAAGCATAATGAAAGATTATAAAAGCTACAGATTGATTGCATATATGATATCAACTTCATGCTCTAAATTCAATAGTTACCGACTCTAAATAAAGCCATGTCCACAGTAAGTTCCGATTCTTACTGGTGTGGTCAGTGCTATAGATAAATGATAGCTGAAATCTGAGCCTAAGATGTCGTTCATGATTGCAGAGTCAGGTTCAGACAATTGTTTAAAAAGAAGCAATTAGAACGCCACTCCGAAGCTGCACATACAAGTGCCTTACACTGTCACATTCTTCAAGCATGCTTCGATCGGCCATGTGTAGAGTTTCATGAGAACCAAATACATTCCAAAACTTTTTACAAGTTGGTTTATCAAATGTAAATCAGCAAGCAAATGTTTTATTGAATTACTGCAATTGGTGGCATCAGACAGATATCTATGTGGGGATTAGACTGGTTTCAACTAGTCAGATTACTGGGTTTGTCATGGTTCTGATTAACAAAATAACCTTCCTTCTCAATTAAGTCAATGAGTTTATGTAGAGGGTTGTTTATGTCAGTTTCTTTCTTCCTACTTTTGCAGAGTATAGTTTTAGCAAGTTTAGCTAATGTAGCTGTGATTTATTATTAATGGTACTATCCCTACCAAAAAATCTAGAATGTCGCTAAAAGCTCTTCCTGAACCTCCCACCTAAGTGCAAGCAGGATTGGAATGATTAAAATAAAATAACATATAAAGCAGCATAGCATGGCATAAATACAACTAAATGGATAATGTTAACAGTTTCAACTAGTCAGATTATTGCGTTTGTCATGGTTCTGATTGACAAAATAAGTTAAATAACCTTCCTTCTGAATTAAGTCAATGAGTTTATGCAGAGGGTTGTTTATGTCAGTTTCTTTCTTTCCTACTTTTGCAGAGTATAGTTTTAGCAAGTTTAGCTAATGTAGCTGTGATTTACTATTAATGTTAGTATCCCTACCAAAAAAATCTAGAATGTTGCTATAAGCTCTTCCTGAACTTCCCACCTAAGTGCAAGTAGGATTGGAATGATTAAAATAAAATAGCATATAAAGCACCATAGCATGGCATAAATGCAACTAAATGGATAATGTTAACAGTTTCCCTGATGCTTCCTTGATAGCAAATGCAACTACTAAGCTGCACATGATCTTTGCTTGAAGCTACATACCTAGCAGCTGGTTCAGAAAAAAACTTTCCAGGTTGCTTCTGTCGGAGGACATGCAGGTCACCACCTGGACAATACTCCATGACTAGACAAGAGAGGTTATCTGCTGTAAAATGGGCATATAAGGTAGGAAGGAATGGATGATCCAGCATTTGCAGTATCTCCCTTTCAGTTTGCGCTCTAAGCATCTTTTTTCTGCTCACCAGGAATTCAATATCCATGACTTTCAATGCAAAGAACCATTCAGAACCAAGTAGCTCAGCAAGATAAACAGTTCCAATATCACCACAGCCAAGCCTTTTGAAAAGCTTGAAATTCTTCAATCCTAAGCTTCCTTTTTGCATCATGATGCGGCGAATAGCTACCCATCTCGCATCCTTTGACATGTGAGGTCTACTGCCACTACTGGTGGAGCCACTCTGATGGCTCTCCTCACTAATGCTGGTGCTGCTATCACCAATGCTACTTTTAGAACTTTGAGAGCACTCCCCTTTTCTCTTGATCTTGAGCATTCACTCATTTTCATACCAACAGCTCTACCACCACTGCAGTTATTTGGATAGAAATCAGGTTTGCTTGCACCACTGTCAATGTTTTCTCTGATAACCGCACCAGCAGGATTCATACTGCTGGATGCTGGAGGCACAGACTCTTTTCGGCAACCTGACTTTGTTTTACTAGGAATGGTCACACCAGCTTTGTCAACTTCTCCACATCTGCTGGAACTACCTGATTTTGAGGCTGATTCCGTCTTTCCTTTCTTTTTACTGCAGGTCTTGCTCCGAAAAACTGGCTTGATCAGACATGGACGTACTGCAGACTTGCTTGATTCAATGCCTTTCTGGGAGCCAGATACAGAAGTTACAGAAATCATCTTTCCGTTCTTCTCCATCTCTGGAGAAACTGATGGATTTTGCTGGTTTTTGCTGATGTAGGATTAAGAACATCTTGAATTCTGATTTTTGGTACCTTAGCTGCGTCAAGAACTGCCAAACAAGGTGAAGAAGCAGCATCTCCTTTAGATGGTCCCAAGTTGCTTGTTTGACTGAAATCAGTAGCTTTTCCAGATGACTCCATGACAACTTTTTCAGGAACAATGGATATCTCCACTAAGTTTCTTTTTTCTTCTAGTGAAAGACCAGAGTCAGTAGATTGGACCACTACAGACGCATAAAGCCTTTTAATAGTTCCAGCTTCAGAGACACCAGATAAGCCAATTGGCTTTGATAGCCTTTTCATAGCAGCCATCTCTGATGCCTGAGAAATGCATAACCTTCGTAGTGCCTGTTTCAGGGTCACGATTCAGATATTCCTATTCCCGATGCTTGAGATATCCTGACTTTAACTGGCTTCTTAAGAGTACTCTTCTGCAGTAGGTCCACACCATCCTGGTGAAAAGGGCCAAGAACCCTTGGTGACATCCTGAAATCAATTGCCCTCAAAAGGTGATCAATGTTATCCTCAACAGGTTGACCATGAGACTTAACATCTTCATCAACTTTTGATTTAATACTAAGTGTCTTAGATCTATTCAAATGATGAACTGATTTTAATTCTTCATTCGATTCGACAATCTCACAAATACGACCTGACGAACTCATTTTCAACATGGCTGTACCAAGATAACCTGGTTTACCAGAAAGATAAGCGATTAAATAACTAAACCATTTCCCAGGAATCTATCCAGCAGGTAGTGAAGTACAATCAAGAAAAACCAAACCTTTCATATAGATTCTTTTCATGCATATCAATTACTATAGTTGAATGGGGCCTTCATAACAGCTTCTCCACATCAATGTGCACCATGATCCTGCACAATGAGACCACAATTAATTAAAAGGTTGAAATATTGAACATGCTGGTAGCCAAATTATGGCTAGCCTAAAAAACAATACCATAGATTTAAAAGACAATGGATATCAATACATGAAAATAGAAATGACTCAGCCATAGTTTTGAATTTTATTTATTAAAACAATTACTTCTTCCACCATGGTAAAGAAAATTGAAACTGAAAATGCATCCAACAAGGGACCCAACCTCAAATCAATTAGAACCAGGTAATGAACTGTGTTTTGCGGTGAACAGGATTTAGAGTAAAATGCAAAAGTTTGAAAGTTTGCAGCCAAACAACAAGATACAGAATTTATAGTGTACATAATTGACTCTGAAAACTAGTCATAAAAATTTATGCCTCAATTTTCACTTTCTCTGATGCTTAATTTTACCTCTTGGTCATAAAAACAATGCAAAGTTCCCCACAGCTTATCTCAGGTCTGAATAATTTTTATTTCTATAAGTGTTTGATCTAGCTTCTAACATTTGTCATAAGAACACCAGACTTATGACAACACCAATCCAGTCAGACATAGATAGTCTTTGAGTTACAAACTTGAGTAACATTTCCCGCAAGTCAAAGTGTTACACAAGCTTGACAAGATTTCCAGCCTGATTAACTGAATTTGATGAGTTGAGTACTTAATTTTAAAACTGTGCCTATCCCAAATGCCTAAAATAATCGACGGAGACAACAAGTACTAATGTTAACAGTTGAGCTTCCAGACACCAAAGACAGAACTTTGCATGAAAATGAATTCGAAGCAGCCACCTGGTTAGAAATGTCAGTTTTTATTGTCAAAAGCTATTGTGAGTGCTTAAAAGTTAAGAAGGGGTGGCACTTTAGTTGCAACTCTGATGGAATTGTGATTCTGCACCATAACGAAATTTACTTTCTGGATATCTGCGTGTGCTCCAAATTTCTGCCACAACATTCTGATATATTTTTTAGTACATCCAGGAATACTTTTGATCCATGATATTTACCAGAAGTCACAACTTAGAGTTAAGTTTTCACAAAGAATCACGATTATAATCTTTTATCTTGCTTTCACAGTCATAATTGTGAGTACCCACGGTTCTAGATGTGAATAACTTGAGTTTCAATATCCAGACTTGAAATTAAAAAGAAAAGGTTGCAGACCCTAATTTCCCAGAGACATGCAGTCATTATTATTTCAAACCCATTCCACTGAATGAACTAAGTAGTCGACGAGAATGGCTAGATTTAAAAAACTATTAAAAAAAAGAAAAAAAGAAAACTATATAAAAAAAAAAAAAGACAAAAAAAGATATCCACAATCCGCACTTATTTCCGCTAATTTTAGAAGCACATAATTTTCTTCTCACGAACCAGCATACACAGAAGATGGTGAATGACTAGAAATAAACACGATGACAGAGGGGAAGAGGTTCCACATTCCCCGCTCATTTCCAAATCTTTTCCAAACAAGTAATTTTCGCTTTGTCCTGCACATATTTCTCCAAGCTGACCAAAAACAACAGATTAAAGAAAAGAAGAAGAAATTAAAATAAAAAAGAAAAACTAGAGCTACCCCGAATTATAACGGAATTTCTCTCCCCATCTCAAAAAAGGACCAAAAAAAAAAAAAAATTACTCCAAACAAAATCAACCTTTAGAAGCAGTAAAGAAGCCGAAAACCTCAGCTGAGAGAAGAAAGAGAGGAGAAGAAGCCATACCCGGAAAAAGTCTACGAATGCCAGCAACAGCTCATATCGCAGACCCAGTTCGACGATCTTCATCGACGTGAGAGAGGAGAATGCCGGGGTTTAATGGCTCCGAGATCGGCAATGGGGAAGAAACAGAGAAGAAGGAGAGGTGAGGACTAGGGTTAGGGTTGGGAAGCGGAGAAGAGGGAAAGGGGCGGTGGAAGACGCTCATCACGAGAAAGAGCAAGAGCGAAAATACTTAAAAAGAAAGAAACAAAGCAACAAAAAAAAAAAAAAAGCAAGCAAAGTTTAGAAAGAAAATGAGTGAAGTGAGGTGGAATAATAATAGTAACAATAAATAAAGGGATCCAAAACATCTCACGCTCCCGCTCCGCGGAAATATCGCGAGCTTCATGATTCAAGCTGGTGGGCCCCTGCTTCGCTTGGCCTTCGGTTCACCGCCGGTGGGAGTTTAAAAGAACTTCAGGTGGCGAGTGGGAGACCGAAGTTTGCTCGTGAATTACGTTCGAATGCCACCGTCCATGATGGCAGCACCACTGTGCGAGCCTGGAGTACTTTCTTGCGATGAGCATGAGCCAAATGGTGCCATGGGCCCCTGCCATCGTCCGCTTCGCAATCGGATGAACATTCTGTCTTTGGAATCGGTAATATAATAAGTTATCGCACCAATGTTTTATTTAATCCGTAGAAAGTTAAAAGGTTACAGGCGTAGGTGGAATAGTTCGGTCTCCACACAGGCAAGGCCACGATGGCATCCGACTTACCTGGTACTTGGAGGTAGGTTTCCCTGGGCTTCCGGTGGAAAATGAGGAATGATTTGTCCATCCATCGTAGTTGGCATTGAGTTTGATCTATTACCTACTTAAACATCATAATCAATATTTGATCCACTATTGCCAGCCCTGTATAATTCGTCTAGATGTAGGATTTGTTGTCGGCAAGACACCAGAATTCTTCCCATTTCCCTAGTGAGTGACGACCGATCATAAAATCTTTGTTTATTAAGGATGCCTTTTAGAGTAAATTTTGGATTTAAAATACATGCCGGATCCAATGTTGTTGGGAAAAAATGTTAAAACTGCCCTGCTGTTATTTTAAACTGGTCGATAAGCCATTCATTTGGTGGTAGGTCCTGTACGTGATATAAATGTAATACAACTAATATAATTTTTATTGTTACCTTCTTGCTTCTAACATTACCTTGTTGCTTCCAGCATGGAATTGCACGATTGTTATTTTCTCAAAAGAATGCAACATGTAAAATTCGAGATATAAAAAGGTTATATTTATAGAGTTGTTGGGATATCAACTGCATTGATATCATTCTTGTCCGAAGATCATTCGTATGGAATACGGATCTCTGTTTCTAGGATTCAATGATTAATATTGATGTCATAGGAAAAAGAAAGATAATAAAATACAAATACAATTAGATGGGCATGCAATGTTTCACTATGAGAAAAATAGCTTACAAGAATAGAAATTTTCACTCTCAATCCCGTACAAATCAATTCCAAACCCCTCTTACAAGCTCTCAAATCAACTCCTTCAGACAAGACTTTTCACCACTCTTTTAATCCTCACACCTACCTCTGCCCTCTCTTACATTTTAATAGCCATTGCTATGAAGAGCGTCTCGATAGAAGTCCAAATTGCATCCAAATAGGAGTCCTATAGCCTTTCCAATTTACAGTCGAACTCAAATCACTCTTGGCCATCGATCGGCCTTTGATCATACCAAAAATCATGCTCAATCCGCTACACACATCGCTAATCGTGCTGTAGATGCCTTCCGCCATCTAATCCTTGCACTGATCGCATGCTGCCATCGGATCTTCCTTATGCATACTATGATTCTTGCACGAAGATTCGTGCGAAACATAACAAAAAAGAGGGAAAAGAATCAGTGGGGCTTGGGCCTCGGTTGATGACAGTGCTCGAGCGCACCTCCTCGGTAATAGGAAATTCACATTGCGACATCGCCTGTTATCCTCCCGAGGCTCTTATCTTGTGCCCGATCTACCTGCTACCAGAGCTCCACTTTGCACCGGGCTTCTATTTACACTAAGGACTTCACCTCGCACTAAACTCTTTATCAAAAAATAGTGACTTCCATACTTCTTTCCTTTTAAACGATCCTAGTGACATGCGAAACGTTTAGGACTTCATCACCTGGCTCTCCACGTATAACCGTTTAAGTCCAGTGCTGAGAAAAACCAGATTCTTGTGAAAATGGATATGTATCGGATCTCGTTCTTCTTCTCTTCATATCCCATTATGCACCTCCAAGCTGACTATTTCAATACTCGTGATTGCACGGCTCAATCTGTTTGGCAAGTGGACAACACCCTCTTTGCTCTCCAGAGAGTCAAACAGTTTCTTTCTATAATATATATGATGTTGACATATGAATCTAAAATTCACTAAGAATAAGAAGATACCTGGTCAGATATCATGAGTGCATCATTAATATATTTGTCATCGCTTCATCGGCCATCGCTATAGCAACCATTGTCCGATCTTCGAACTATGGACAATCTCTGACACGATGCCCCAGCTCGTCATACTGAAAGTACTTGGTTTGCTTGCATACTTCGTTCTTGACCGCTCTCCTTGTGATCCTCTATTGCTCGCCTCCTACAACTGCTCCTCCATAAATCACTAATGTTGAATTCTCTCCTGAACTCTAAGCCTGGTTCTCCTACATGAGAATCTCATTCTGGAGTAACATCGAGATGACCTTCTCTATCTTGATGGTACTCTTTTTCACTAAAAAAATAGTTATCAAAGATTTGAATGAGTACAAAAGGTAGTAATAACAGCAAGACTAGCACCCCGGTCTTCTTTCCACCTTCTCACATATACTGAAAAAGTCAGTGAGGATTCTCTAAAAATTACTTAGGTGCTCCCTCCTATACGCTGTCCTTCGATCATCTATAGTTGGTAGAATTGTCTAAAAAAAGTGTGTTGGTGAGAGACTTTTCATATACAACTTTTCGAGCTTCACCTATGCATCGTCAAGAAGTTTCGATTCAGCACATGAATTACCATATTATCCGTCAAATATAAGTAGATCGTGCTCATCGCCTGCATTTTGGAGCTGCCTCCAAATCTTCTCTTCACGATGGCTGGCCTCTTCTCGTATATAAGAGCATCAATCAGCTCTTGCTGAATAAGCACATTTTCATCCTCGCTTGTTAGAGAGAGAAATTACTCTTCCCATCGAACTTATCGATCTCAAATTTGATTGTGTCTGTCCTCTCCATTCTCTTCAATCTTAATCAATCACGGACAATGAAACTCTAATTCTAGTTGTTAGGGTATCAACTGTACTGATACTACTCTCGTCGGGGGATTGCTCGTGTGGAATACGAATTCTCATTCCTAAAATTTGATTGTCGATTCCGCGGGAGATAGAGGAAGTGAATAAAATATAGATACAATTAGATGGGCATGCAAGATTTTTCTATGAGAAGAATAAAATACAAGATTATGAACTTCTGCTCTCAATTCCATGCAAGTCTCTCAACAAGAAATCCCGAATCCCTCTCACAAGCTCTCAAATTAATCCCTACAGATAAGACCCTTCACCATTTTTTAATCTTCACATCTAGTCTTTGCCCTCTGTCTATGTTTTTAAAGTCATTGTTACGAAGATATCTCATGAGGAGTCCAACGGTTCAAACTATGTCTAAATAGAAGTCATGTAGTCTCTGCAATTTATAGTCGAATTCCAAATCATTCATAGCCATCGATTGACCTTCGATCGTACTAAAAAATTATACTCAATTTGCTGCACACATCGCGAATTGTGCCTTGAATGCCGTCTGATCCTTGCATCGATCGCATGCTGCCATCGAATCTCTCTCACGTGCCCTATGATTTTTGCATCAAGATCCATGCAGAACATGGTAGAAATAGGAGAAGAGAAGTGGGGCTTGGGCCTGGGCCGGCCGCGTGCCTGCTTGCCTACCTAGGCCTGGGCCGGTGCCAGTGCTCGAGTGCAAGTGCTGCACTGGGCTGCATACCCAGGTGCACGTGCGCCTGGGCTGGCATTCTAGCCTACGGGCAATAATTTTTTCAATTTTTTTTAAGCTTCTCACCGGATCCTAGCTTCTTTCGAGACTGAATTTGAAATGTTTTCACAATAGGGAGTATCCAGCTTGCCTCGATCCTGATCAAAGAGAATCCAAATCACTATAAGTCAACCACATTACCTGCGAATAACTTGAATTGTGTGATACTTGACGGCGATTACGCCTGATATCCCCATCCGGACTATTTTGCAACAGATAAGGTGACCGAAATTAATGGGCAGCCAGACTGGTCATTATTTCCATTTCAGCTGCGTATTAGTTGCAGTGCATGATCACCATGCGCATGATTTTTGTGAAAACGGTTGACGCTCATTGCAAGAACGGCCACCGATCTCCCATATAAATAGAGGGAGGCTAGGAATCTGAGGGAGAGGGTAAACCTCCCAAGCCACTCAGGCCCCTCTCGATCTTTTATTCTCTTCCATAAATATTTTCTTTACATTTTTTACTGATCCCAACGAACTTGAGTGTCCAGCAAATCTTGCTGAAAAAATATCGGGCAAAATTTATTTATTTATTTATTTATTTATTTTTGACAGTTCTCTCTGCCCGGAAATATTGGCCATTGTGCGAAGCTCGACTCGCTCCAATTGAACCGACCTCATTTTCAACTCTGAGATCGGCAGCAACGATACAAGTCAAGAGATATCTCACGTATGCTATATCTAAATCATCTTATTGGCGCTACGACTCCAAACTGCATAATGGAATCCAATTTAGATTATTTTTGGCTTAGGGCCACAAATTCCAACAGAAATCATTCCATATTCTCCACACCGCCGTACCACTTGCCATAGAATAGTTGGTTTGGACCATCAACACGAGAATGCCAAAGGAGCATTAGGTGATTCGAACCACCAGATTCGGAGCATGTGGATGGCTCAGTCCAGGCACTCACTCCCCCATTTGAAGGGTTCGCTATCAATTTTTCTCTCCCTCGGTTTATCTAATTCGACTTCTATCGGCTTTAAGTTTTGATCTTGTGGTTTGAGTCCTCGGAGCCATTCTTTATCCAAAAAAAAAAAAAATCCTTAGGAGCCATTCAGCACTTTACTTTCGTCGTACTACCTAAAAAGGCTCGGCTGCCTGGCACTAATTCCACGCAAGAGGGAGTTTTTTTTTTTTCAAGAATCCGGTTGCAATGATTAAATATGGTGATAGATACCTTACTAATAGAGGCGAGAAAGATTAGGAGACAGATTTAAAATACAACCAAATATAGCACATGACTTGGTCCCAACTTATGCCTCATTTGAAAGGGATAGCTCAGAGCAATCTTTATGATTGCACTACCTAAACAGAGAATGCATAGCTTGTCTCATTTATGAACAAATAAAGGGGCATCTGGGGAGCTTCCATCTGTCTCTCTCGCTTGGATAATCTGTCTTTGAGATGTCACAAAGATAGGCGAGGAGGAAGCCGATCATATTCATTTAGTTTTTTTTTCTTGTTTTTTTAATCAATCATTCAATGAATTTAAGTTTCTTTATTTGAGATATGAAAAAGAATACGAGCACATCTAAGCGATCCAAAAACCATAATCAATTTCAAAAGAAAGTTTAAATTATGCAGATATTTTTTTTTAATATTTCACTATCAATGAAATAATTGATCGAAAATTTGCCTATCTTTACTAACGTAGCGAGCCGCTGGCATCCCATTAATCAACCAATGAAGGCATCCTTTTAAGATATACCGTCATTTCCCAAACTAGTAGATAAGGATATAGCTCCCAACTAGTTGATAAGGATATAGCTATGTCGCGTTTCTTTTCAGATATGAAAATGTTTGTAGATTCGAGACATGATCTCGTAAATGATTCGATTAAATCAAAAAAAATTTCGAAAACTGTAACGATGATGTAAACGAGAGATCATGATCTTTTCTTTTATTCTGCTTTACTGGCCAATATGTAGTGGTATAAATTGATGTACTAATTATTTGATGAAAAGAGACCGTGAAAATCTGAACGTCCGAATCGAACGAAGGATGGGGAGCTACATTGAAATTTATCCTTCTATTTTTTTGCTTCATAAAAAATTTAAAAAAAAAAAAAAGACAAACAAAAGAAAAACCTCCGGATATATCGTACCATCGTTAAAGCTGGTAACCGCAACATACCCTTTTAAACCCTGGTTAAGCCTGCGAGGGCTTGGCCCTCGGGCGATGCGAACGCGTTGGAGCAAAGCTTAGTTTGTTCGTCCCTTGAGACTGGACTGCCAAGGCGTGTACCTTTTTTCGGCACCAGCTCTTTTCGACCGCTAGGTATCCGTGTGAATATCATGCTTTGTTTCGACAAGTTTGAACGAGGGGCCCTGCCCCGGCTATCAAACTCCTGACTTCAAGGTAGTGGAAATAAAAGTGACTGATTTTTAATCTTTATCTTCAGCAGAAAATAAACCGTTGCTGCAAGGTTATTCTAATCTGATAAATCTAGGCCTTGCGAATGTCCCTGGTCACACCGGTCAATTAATGTTTAACTAATTATTGGAGCAAAAGAGATGTTCTAAAGGTGCCTGGAAGGAAGAAGGTTCAATCATTTGATGGTTGGTTATCTTGATCATTCGGCATTTCGGTAACTTTCGCAGGAAGGTTAACCTTGTCCCCTATACAGGGTTTGCAGCTGATGTTAGGCACAGGGGCGCGGCTGCGGTGGAGTTTCCAATCTGTCTGGGCTTTAAACCTCTTCTTTTTTCGTTGAATCCAATCGCTTTTACATTTTAAATACGCACCATAGACAATAAACTAATCAATGAGGCTTCTAAGGATGCCCTTAACCATGGTCTTCAATAACAACTTTCAATATGAAACAAATAATTTGATCCAGAAAATAGAAACGATATTCTCAACCCCTTCGATTCAAATCTCTCAAAAATATTTAGTCAATCCTATATTTCCAATGCATTACCAAATTAATTTGCTTGAGGGTTCGGCTAAGTTTAACCTCGATAGAGTGTGGGTTGGGGTTACCTTTTTTTTTTTTTTGGCAAGGTGTTCGGGGGTCTCTTTGGAACAATATATGTTCTTTGCATGCTTGGCTATCCGATCTATATTGCGGCCGATCTAATATTTGCGGTATTATAAGAATGGCCAACGGATCAAGTTTGGATCGGGTATCCAAATCTATACCCGTCTCGCTAAAAATGTTCTGTCTCATACCCGTTCAATATCAAAATTGGATCGGATATAGAAAAAAAATCACATTTGGATCGGGTCGGATATACCGATTTCATAAAATCTAGTTTACTTAAATCTAAAAGGATCGGTTGAGTCGGATCAAGTCGGGTATATCATCCCATATTCAATTTTACTTGGATATTTTATAAACATAACTTTTTTATATATAAAAACGAGCCGGATTGGATCGGAATGTATTACTACTTGTACCCGATCCGAATTCGAATCGATTTTTTATATAATTCAAATTCGTTTATAAATTAGACGGGTCATCAAATTTACCATCCATTAGAATCAAGTATCCATCAGTCGTCGGTAAAAATTGTCATCCCTATTATAATATCGAGATATGCATGGGGAATCAAGGAACCTTGCCAATCCTATGGATGGGATTGCCGAGGGATGACTAATGTGATTAAAAATCATAAACAACTTGCACACATCTCGATGCCATGGAATGGATCTGATTCATATGGAGTTTCGTATCATGGAGTTCACCTGCCACTACAATGGAAGCGTTTGGGCAACGGAATTTTCCGACGCTAGTGGGGTAGCGTCGTTAAAATTGCGCCACCTCCAACGCTTTTTAAAAGAATCGGCAAAACAAATTTTAACGATGCTTTAAAGCGTCGGAAGTTTCTCCCGCGCCATCTCTCGATGCTTTTCAAAACCACCGGCAAAAAATAGTATTAACGATGCTTTAAAGCATCGAAATTTTCTCCCACGCCATCTATCGACGCTTTCAAAACCGCCAACAAAACAATGGTATTAACGATGCTTTAAAGCATCGGGATTTTCATTCCATTTCCTCCCGAGCCCGAGCCCTAATCTCATTTCCTCTCGTTCCACCGCCGCTGATCTCCAGACGGCCGACCTTCTCCCGATCGAGCTCCAGCCGATCTCCCCCTCCCTCCGTCATCTCCCTCTCCCTCCTTAATTCCAATCTTTCCTTTCCTCTCGTTCCACCAACCGCTCTCCTAGACAGCCTTCTCCCGAGCTCCAGCCGCGCGATCTCCCCTCCCTCCGTCGTCTGCGGGTTTCTCCGGTCGTCTCGGGCTTCTCCGGTCAGCTCCGGGCTTCTCGACTCTGGGCTTCTCCATTTCCTCCGTGAATCACTGTGCTAAGGTAATATGCAACTTCCCCCACGTGAATCACATGGTCATTTTTCTTGTGGCAATCCTCTTATTTCTAAGGAATTATTAGTGAATTTCTTTTGAGAGATGTTTACTAGATAATTTAAAATTATTGTCTTCAATGCATTGCATCTAATTTCAAAATTATGCATGCATTATTATGGTGCACCATGTAGTTTTAAGGCCCTCTTGCTTGCTAAATGTAGGCCTTTAACATGTGCTAAGCATTGCAAGACTGAGCTAATAATATTATTATTTGATATTGAAAATATATTATTCAAAAGACCTCGATCGGCATCCTACCCTCAATAGAATTTATAATTAATTTACGATCTCAATAAATTGGTGATCGACATCCTACCCTCATGAGTTTAGCTGTTAGGTCAGTGAACAAGAAAATAGTATCATAGGTGAGGACTCCAGTCAGTAGTTCAATCAACATGCCACTGCCTCGGGCCCTCGGCAACAATTGTTCATTTTAATTTTCTGAGATGTTATGTTGTAGGTTGGACATTGTTTTAGTCACTTGGTCGCTTCGGTTGCCATTTCGACAATTCAAAGCTATATTTATGAGGCATATCCAAAGTATATCCCCATTAATTGGGATCCTCTTCAATCCCAACTTGGATTAGAGAGGCACTACCTTCTAATCATGGCTGCCTGTGATTGGATATATATGGGTGCACAAGTACATCACCCCGTATGCTGTGGTGGGACCCATCCAATCACAATGTAAAGCCAATCTTGGATGGCCATGATTGAAGATACATTATCTAGTCCAAGCTGAGTCTCGTGAGGAATCAAATCGTGAATATTTAACATTGGGGCACACCCACACCCTAATATTATCCTTACATCCAGGCTCATACTCTTTCCACTTCCCACACCTTTTTGAGTTTGCTTATATCCAAAGTTATTCTTATATATACATCTAGTCCATATTCTCAAGTCCGGTCCCTTATAAACATGAGAGAATCCAAACTCATCTATATATAATTAAGATAGAATGAGTTGGCGTAGGTGGAATTCTAATACAATGCCCAATTTCATAAAATTAGTATGACTAATAGTAATCACATTGATTGTAACTAAGATAGAAGCTAAAATACTTGCGCCATACAAAAGTTAAGTTTATATTCTCGAAAGAAATGAAATAAATTATAATTAGCATGGCAGCATTTGGATTAATTAGTCCATTTACCTTCATTGTTTGAATAAAAGTTATAATTAATCTATGATCTAGGCATTAAAGAATTCATTCTTTTATGGTGCCCGATAGTTTAATGAATTCTTCTCTTGCACAGGGAATAATGCGTTCCTCTATTCTTCTTTTATTTGAACAAAAATGTGTTGTTCCGCTTCATCCTGCATTCTTTTGCTAGTGAATTGCTCTTGCCAACCAACTTAGATGTTGTCCTTTGTCCCCCATTTCAAAACTACATGGATAAAATCCTAGGTGTTATAAATGATATCATATCAAATTAGTTTCATAATTCATATGAACTGAATATGCGAAGACTCATGTGGTTATGTTTTAGATAATATGTATTAGATATATTTTGGATGCTTATATAACACAAAATATGGTATTAGATAGAATATAGGCATAACAGATGAATATAAAGCAAAGAACAACAAAAAAGAATTGTAATAATAAGGAAGAGAATTGAAAAAAAAAAAAAACAAGAACTTATCTCGGGTAAGGAGATAAGGGAGAGACATGTTCGGAGTCGTCATTGGTCCATCATAGAGGGAGATCCCACCTACCATAAAAAATAAAAATTAAAAAAAAAAGGAAAGGAAAAGAAAACTAGGGTTCTAAGCTCCAAGTTGCCCTGCCTCCGATACAAAGAATAATAGAAAGTGTAATGCTACCGGTCCCAACCACGGTACCAAAATGAAAAGCTAGAGAGAGAGAGGAGGAGGAGGAGAACAAGAAGAATGAACAAGAGGAAGTGGGGTATGAGAATTAAATTGCCTTCATGTATTAGTTTGTCAGACAATATGTAAGGTTTATCCCCATCCATAACCCAAATATGCTTACATGTTTTGTTATCTTTTTGTTATCAGGTGCTTGATTGCTTCGAGGGTAAAGAGGGTTTCTACCATATTTTGAAATGGTTTAAGGTTTGTATATGGAGGCTATGATGATTTCGGATGTATGTTTCCTGATTTAACAATTCTAATGGCTGTAATCTCGGATGGCCTTCTTTTGTAGGCAACCGATTGTAGTCATTTTAATTTAGTTAATGGATGTATGTTTTGCTGATTCAACAATTTCTAATGCCTATTGATGTGGCAAGACCGCTGACGTGGAGAAACCTGCAGGCGCCACGTCAAGAGAAGACGCCACGTCGACCCTCCGGCACGGATCACCCTGCAAGCTAGGCTGAGCTCCCCCAAGACAGCAGGTCGAGCTCAGTCCTCCACCAGGTCGAGCTCATGAGCTCGACGTCTAGGTCGGAGCCGCCTTCAGCACTCCAGAGCGAGACCCTCGGAGGTTAGTGCCCTACGGTCGAGGTCGAGCCAAGAGCTCACCCGCCGATGTGGAGCCTCTCCGAGCGCGTGCCCTATATACCGGGTCCACCTTCCGCCCTCCAGAGCGAGACCCTCGGAGGTTAGTGCCCTACGGTCGAGGTCGAGCCAAGAGCTCACCCGCCGATGTGGAGCCTCTCCGAGCGCGCACCCTCTGGACCGGGTCCGCCTTCCGCTCTCCAGAGCGAGACCCTCGGAGGTTAGTGCCCTGCGATCGAGGTCGAGCCAAGAGCTCACCATCGATGTGGAGCCTCTCCGAGCGCGCACCCTCTGGACCGGGTCCGCCTTCCGCCTCTAGAGCGAGACCCTCGGAGGTTAGTGCCCTGCGGTCGAGGTCGAGCTAAGAGCTCACTCGTCGATGTGGAGCCTCTCCGAGCGTGTGCCTTCTGGACCAGGTTCACCTTCCACCCTCTGGACCGGGTCCGCCTTCCGCCCTCGAAGGTTAGTGCCCTACGGTCGAGGTCGAGCCAAGAGCTCACCCGCCGATATGGAGCCTCTCCGAGCACGCGCCTTTGGATCGGGTCCGCCTTCCGCCCTCTAGAGCGAGACCCTCGGAGGCTAGTGCCCTGCGGTCAAGGTCGAGCCGAGAGCTCACCCATCGATATGGAGCCTCTCCGAGCACGCGCCCTCTGGACCGGGTCCGCCTTCCGCCCTCCTCCGCCTAGGCATCCCGCGAGCTCGGAGTGTCTAGAGTGGAGCAAGCCTTGCCATCCCAGCTCGGCCCCAGCCTGGACGAGGTCCTTACCAGCCGAGGACACCGACGAGCTACCCGAGGACCGTACCGAAGCATCTCTCAGACCGTACTGACCGCCTGACACCACCAATTACACCAGGAAGGCAGGCAGGCACGCGTGTCGAGATGCTACATTCCTCACCAACCACTCAGATTATCCAGGAAAGAAGGCCAACCGGGAGATTCGAATCCCATGGGCGGTGGCCCGCCATTCGAGGCACCCCCAAATTTTTCGGAACAAGGCAACCAAGAAGAGTGTCGGAGTGCCTGACAACGCACCTTATCATGAATCAGGAAAGGCTCCCTGGGAACACCACCGCATGCATCTGACAGCCCGGCGGGAATCCGAGACAAGCACCGAACGGTAACTAAGTTCATCATGAACCTGAAGGTAAAATAACAACTCGAACACACAGGCAAAAGAACAAGCCACAGACAAAAAAAAGAGGGAGGGGGTGTGGCACCACCATGGCGGCCATCACCGCCACCAACACAATAGCGAGCCCGCCCAAGAGGGAGAAGTGCTGCAACCATCACCACTGGAGGGAATCGAGGGCACAAGGAGAGGTGGAGGAACAGAGCATCCCTCTATCCCGGCCATCACTCTCCCCTGCAACGTTCACACCCCCACGCACATCTTTCACTCCTACTAGTATGGAGTCCATCAAGAGGGGCTCGACCAGGAGGATCTGTTCCCTTGGATCGTCACTGACTTGATCGTTGGAGTGCCCCCGCCAGAAATCCCGGCCCGGCCGGGTCTCTAACCACTGTCTCGTAGGTCCAGGAGAGGAAGATCGCCGGGCAGCGAGGCGGCCGCACTTAGCGTGGAGATCCGGAACCGAGAACGACGGGCGGCAGGAGGAGCGCACTTCGACGCAGCACCTACGGGCCACGATGGTCTTGGCGGCAACACCTATAATCTTGGATGGCCTTCTTTTATAAGCAACCGATTGTAGTCGTTTTGATTTAGTTGCGAATTAAATAGTAGATCTGAGCCTCCTAGTTATTTTTCTTATTTATTTTTTTTTCTTAGTAGATTATTTATGTTTCTTTATAAATTTCTTGGTATATACCTGTATTTTACTGAATATGTTATGCTTTAAGATTTGTTTAGTATTGCATAGCTTTCATTTTAAAACCATCAATAGCTTTGTTATGATCAATAATAATTTTTAAAATATTTTTTACAAAACTTGCATTGCATAGAAACATAGACCCGTCAATTGATTAAAGTACATATTCTACAATCTATATTTATTTTATTTTTGTACGGATTGGAGAAATATGTACAGTGGTCAATTGATTGTCCAGTTTGGACAGTTTGAGAATTGCAAATAATTTTATAGGTGCTTACAGTAATCAAGCGATATGGATAGAGTTCCAGCTATATCGGACAGTATTTTTTTTTAGTTTTCCTTATACATTTTTAGTTGTACGGGGAGAACTAAAGGAAAATGCTGCTGAAATTTTTCTGGAGCTTCTATTGCGTATCGTTTGGTTATTGTAAATGACCTATATAATTAATGCAATTCTTGAATGGGATAGGATCTCTTTACCTATTAGTTGATGATAGGGTACATTATTAGTTAATCTATGTTATTTTTCATATATTTTAAACAAAAAATTACTTAGTGCATTGTTATTAATTAAAACTTTTTTGGTATTTAGATAACTTGAAAGTTGGATCATTTTATCCTAAAATGGATAAAAGCTGGATAAATAAACAAAGAAATACCAACGAATATTTAAATGGAGTTCGTGATTTTATTAAATTCGGTATGGAGAAAAGTAGTTTGAATGGAAAGATTTATTATCCATGCCGACGATGTGTTAACAGTCACTATCTAGATCCAAAAATAGTAGAAGAACATTTGATATGGAATAGTTTTGTAAGAGGTTATACTCAGTGAATTTTTCATGGAAAACTTATATTGCCAAAATCAAGTAATCAACCATCGTCTGATCCTGGATCCAGTAATATGCAAGAGCAAGAGAATCTAGTAGGAGATGATGATATATCGGGTTTGATCATAGATGCTTTTCGACATAGTGTTCAAAACTTTGTAGGTTCAAGTGGTACACATGAAACAACGAGAGCTCAGCAACCATCAACTTCTAGTCAGCTCGGTATCATAATTTAATGAAAGAAGCAGATGAACAATTATATCCGGGCTGTTTGAAATTTTCTAAGATATCTTTTATTATACATTATTCCATATAAAATATATGAATGGATGGTCGGGTAAGAGTTTTACTATGCTTCTGAGGTTATAAAGGATGCATTTCCAGAAGGTAATGGTTTACCATCCTCTTGTATGAAGCAAAGAAAGTTGTCAACAATCTGGATCTTGGATATCAAAATACTCATAGTTGTCCGAAAGACTACATGTTATATCATGGTAAAAATGCTGATCGAGAGTCATGCAATGTATGTGGATCTTCACGATGGACAAGTCATGAAGGAGATGAGGATGATGTAGTGAATGCAACAGATACAATACGGCATACAAAGAAACCGGCGAAGGTATTGCGTTACTTTCCCACTTATTCCTTGGTTGAGAATGCTATATTCATCATCAAAAACAGCTTCATCGATGAGATGGCATCATGAAGGGCGTACGAAGGATGGAATGTTGAGACATCCATCTGATAGTTTAGCATGAAAGGATTTTAATGCTAGGCATTCTGATTTTGCCTCTGATATTCGTAATGTTTGGTTGGGTTTAGTTTCAGATGGCTTCAATACTTTCCGTACTCTAAATTTTACATATAGTACTTGTCCAGTTGTTCTGATACCATACAATTTACCATCATGGTTATGCATGAAACAATCCTCACTTATCTTATCAATGATTATTCCGGGTGATAAGGGTCCCGGAAATGATATTGATATTTTTCTACAATCTTTAATAGAGGAATTGAAACAGTTATGGAAAGGTGTCGATGTAGTTGATGCTTCCAATGGTAAAACATTTAAACTGTGGGCTGCTTTGTTATGGACTATTAATGATTTTTCAGCATATGCCAATTATCTGGCTAGAGTACAAAAGGACGGATTGCATGTCCTTGTTGTACAGATTCTACACATTCGATTTGGTTAAAACATGGAGGAAAATTCTGTTATATGACGCATCGTCGATGATTATAACCAAATCATCCGTTTCGTTTTCAGCAAGATTTATTTGATGGTACCATAGAAATGGGATGTGCACCTATTCCACCTTCTGGAACTAATGTTCTTAGACAAATGGATTCCATCAGTTACACATATGGTAAATCTTCAAAGTCTAATAAAAAAAGAAAAATGGATGATCAAGAAGGTTTGCCAGAAGAAATGACTACTGCTACGGTGGATGCACAGATATTTGAAGATCCTGATTAATTTGAAAATGAAAATGAGGAAGATGTACAGATAGCATCTACAACTCAGCCCAGTAAACATTTATGGAAGAAAAGAAGTATCTTTTTTGACTTACCTTATTGGAAACATTATCTGATTCGACATAATCTTGATGTCATGCACATAGAGAAGAATGTATGTGATAATCTGCTTGGAACATTGTTGAATCTTGATAAAAAGACCAAAGATAACATGAAGGCTCGAATGGATTTACAAGAATTGGGTATCCGACATGATCTTCATCCCAAAATGCTTGCTAATGATAAAATTTATTTGCCTCCTGCATCTTATACCATGTCTGCTCAAGAAAAAGATAGTTTTTTGACAATATTGAAAAATATTAAAGTACCTGATGGATATGCATCTAACATTTCAAGGTGCGTGCATCTTAAAGAAAGCGTCATGATGATGTATAAATAAAATTTTAAATATTGTTGGTATCTTGGACGATTGAAAGATTATGTACGAAACAGAGCCTATCCAGAGGGCTCAATTGTGAAAGGATATATTGTTGAAGAATGTCTGACATTTTGTTCAAGATATCTTCAAGGTGTAGATACTGTGTTTAACAGACCTCAACGGCATAGTAATTTCGTAGCCAATGCAGAGTTATATAAGTTCTTAACTGCAGGAAGATAATTGAAAAAGGTGAAAGTATTGAATTGGATCATAAATCAATTGCACAAGCACACCGTTATGTGTTACTTCATAGTGAAATAATATCTAACTATCGAAGGTTAGCATATTTAATGTATTTCAATGATTTTAAATATCATATTTTTGAAACTATTTTAATAATTATATTTTTTATGCAGCAAATTTTAATGTCTCAGCGACAAGCTAGTCATAGCACTCGACCTAATCCAAGGATTGAGCAGCGATGGTTAGTCGAGTTATTTCTACATGGCTTTCAAAACAGGTTTGACATATATTTAAAGAATATATGTATAGATTTCATATCGAATAACACGTTAACAATTTTTATGGTTCTTTAGGTATCAACAATGATGGAGAAGAATTGTTCAGATGAATTAATAGCCCTGACTCGAGGACCGAATAAAATTGTCATCAGATATAATGGTTTCATAATCAATGGATTTAAATTTCACACTAAAGATCGTGAGAGAAATTAGAAAAACACAAAATAGCGGTGTTATGGTAGAAGCTGATGGAAAGACTTATTATGGTGCACTTAAAGATATATAAGAGTTAGATTACTACGGAATTTTTAAAGTCATATTATTTAGATGTGATTGGGTAGATATAAATTCATCAAGGGGTTTGAAAAAAGATGCAAATGGATTTACACTTGTAAACTTTACAAGGTTGATACATACTGGTGTCTTATTGAAGGATGATCCATTTATCTTTTCTTCTCAAGCTCGTCAAATATTTTTCGTACAAGAAGCAAAGGACAAAGATTGTGCTATTGTTATTAAGAGATAAACCTTTGAACTTATATGATATGGGAAGACAACTGGAAGATGATGAAGATGATGATAATTATACGCATTCCATGCCATTCAATTTTGTACCAGTTGATGACGTACATGCTACAATACCCTTGGTTAGGACAGAAGTTGAAGAAAAGGCTAATGATTGATTCTTATTGATATTAAATTTTATAATGTTTACAATTTGTAATAATTATTATGTTAAATTACTATTTATCTTCACTAATTCAGTCTCTGATGTAAATGATAGGTCATACGATGCCTCGCGGGCGACGCTTTCGTGGGGTGCAGTTCCAGCACTCCCGGACAGAGGCCGGCAGTTCTTCTGGACAGCATGATGAGGCTAGTACTTCGGAGGATGTTCATGCCGGTCCTTCCACTCCTTCCACACAGCATACTACTGCAGCTCCATCATCCTCGGGGCATCATGACCCTCCCGTCGATCCAGCAGATGATGGGATACATATTCAGGATAATTTATTCCAATATCCTTGGTAACTTTAAATTTGATTACACTTTTTATTATAGCTTACTTTTATCTATTTCTGTGCAGATGGATCGGGGAGTGTCAGATATAGGCGCGGGCCTACAGTAGTACGTGATATTTGGCAGATGCCCGAGGGTGTGAGGATATTGGTTGAGTGCAATGAGCTGGGGTAGCCAATTAAGAAAGCCGCCAGCTTATTGAGCTCTTTTCTGGGGACGGTTGTACGGAGGCATCAGCTTTGTCCACTTAGTTATGCTAAGTAGAATGATATGCTTTCTATGTATAAAGTAGAGATTCTTCGAGTTATACAGGTAAAAAATTTGTATTAAATTATTTGTTATCTTGTATAGTTCAAATATTACTATGTTTTATATTATTATTATTATTTTTAACGACGCTTTAAAACGTCAAAAATAATATATTTTCGATATTTTTTAAAAGTATCGGGAAAACGCTCGATGCTATTGCAATGCTTTTGTAAAGCATCGAAAAAACCGTCTCCATTTTTCGCTTTGCAACATTTTGCAAGCATCGAAGATATTTTTATCCATACTTTAAATCCTGTAAAGTTCAATTTAAGCATCGTTAAAAGTACCGTTCACCCAAACACGCGGGGCCAATCACGAAAACAAGCCAACCCCGACCGGGGTTTAAATATTTCTCAGCTCCTAACATCCGCAAAAACGTGACTCATATTTACTTCAATCGTCAGACGTTTCCGGTGTATGCTGTAAAGTAAAGTGCTCCATGCATAATAACTAACTCCGAATCAGCATTAAAAATAATTACCTCGATCCGAACTATCGTATCATACCTTGATCACACTATAAATTCTTTCTTCATATAACACGTTAACATGCGTAACCTCTTGTTTGAGCGAGTAAGATGCTGTTTGCTTGCAAACGAAAACTGGTATGCATAAAATAAAAATTCGCAGCACTTGAACATATAATTCATAAACATTATATGCTGCCTATCTAACATTTGCTTTATCATGGGTGATGCCAAACTACAATCATATAAAGAACTATATGTCTGTTAGTATTCACTTTTACACATATGCAGCTCTACTTACGAGAGTTATATGCCGAACATTACTCCTCCGAGATTCCTACTTGTTTAGTTCTCGGGTGAGGCGCATTCTCTAACATAATCCTTCTTTTCTCATTCCATCTCTACCACAAATGCAAATAATCATAAGAAAAGGAAGAGATAAATCAGAATTTCTGATTGACAGGGAACTGATAGAGAAGTCCAAGTAAATCCAGCAAAACATCTCTGATGACAAGTATCTAACATGCAGGTACGGTGATTTAAGAAGTAAAACTAAGTATTTACCCACCATAACTGCCTCAAAAAGTGGTTGATTGGTAGGGCTGAAACTAAGCCGGGTTGGGCCAGACCATACACTTATCCAAGATAGATCTAACTTTTTTTGAGCTTCGGGCTAAGCTTTGGCCGAATTTTATTTTGGAAAAATCCAATATGAGCCTTGCTTGAACCTGATTGGGCTCGCTTGATTCAGCACCTACAGCCTAGGGAAGCCCTCGATCAAAGGTGCTGGCAGCGAGGTCAGGCATGGCATCAACAGTGAGCAAAAATAGATGAGACAGACAAAAAGCCTTTGGAACGAGGAGCGGTGGAATCAGAGAGGTAGAGATTGAGAAGGTGCTCGACAAAGTCAGGATGGTGGGTGCAGGTGAGCTTATGGATGGCGAGGAAGAAAAGGGGCCACTAGGCATGAAGGCAGGGAGGCCAGCAGTGGCGATGATGCAATCAGGGTCAGGCTTGGTGTAGATAATGGATTCGAGGCGAGCAATGGGGTTGGGGTTGGGGTTGGAGAGGGAGGAGTATATGGGGCCAGTTAATGCACAAACACACAGAAATTGGGAGGGGGCTGCGATGAAGGAAAAAAAAAAAGGAGAAACCTTAGCCTTAGTTCTAGATCTGTCTTAGGCTTACTCTTAGGCAGCCATAACTCAGGCCCTCAGCAAACTTCACCACTCCCAAGTCCAATTAGCCAACAATTTGGATAATAAACTGGTGGAGACACCAGGATCAGACATAGATCACTGGATCCCATATGGTTTACCGATTAAGATTTTAGAATCTTAGTCATGTGTCACAATTTTGTAAGCAAATAAGATTGAGTTTTGTAACAAGTTGGGACTGGTTGATTTGTCTCAACCCTAATCAGTCGTTGAGACCTGTACTTGAGTATTAGTCCAGTGAGAGTCCAATTTTTACAAAAGAGGAAGTTACCCTATTTCGGAGTTCCACCAGGTCACCCAGGAGCAAGAGGCATTTACATCAGCTTATGGGATCTGTTTGACATCCCAGAGCCCTAGATACCCTCCAGATGCCCTGATTCTCCTAGATGCCATTTTAGATACCAGATTCCTTCCAGATGCCATGGAATATCCTCAACTCAGGGCGCCCCTTGATTCCAGGGAGATACCAGCATCTTAGTCCAAAAAATTCAAGCCCAGGAGCAAGACCCAAGCCTTTAAGAACCAAGATTCCAGTCTGATACCCGGAATATACCAGCCCAGGTGTCCCAGCTTCCAGGAGGCCCAAACTCATGCACCCTAGCCCTTCTTGGCTGCTGCTTGAAGCCCAACATGCCAAGAGGAGGCGTCCTTCATGAATTGACCAAGTCCAAGCATGGTGGAAGAATCCAAGTGAAAGTAGGAAAACAAGTTTTTCTTTCATTCAACTATGTACTCCTAGTTCTAGGTTAATATTGTAGTCCTTCCACTCAAAGCTTGTAAACCTATCCTAACTAGGAGAGGGCTGAAGTCCTAATAAGGAGAGAGTATGGAACTCTATAAATATCCCACCCCTCCTCTTGTATTCAATCAACTCTTACAAAATAAAACTATGTTATTTGGTGTTCAGCTTCTGATGTTCTGGTTTTGGTTCTTTGCTCTCTTACTTGGCCGACCACCCTTCCTTAGAATTCTCCACACCCTAGCAGCAAATCAAGCCTCCAAGCAGCAGCCACGTCCAAGAAGAGAAGCCTTGAAGACGTCCCAGATCAAGAGCTCCTTCTTCTTCCCTGCTACCAGCCCTAACCCTGATTTCCCTTGTTCTTTCTTTCATATTTTGTTTCTTTTCATTGATCACCTATTTCGTGCCTAACCTTGATGCTTGCAGGATCCCCAGGTGTTTTCCCTCCCCAGAGGAGGCTTTCCTTGCCTTCAGACCGGGTCCAGATCGCCTTCAGATTCAGGAACCAAAGGCTTGTTTTTCCAAGCGCCATCCAGAGTGTTGAGAGATCTCTTCTTCAAAGAAACTACAATCGCTGCCTGGTAAAAGCCTTCCCCCTCCTGAGTTCTAATCTGGTAACAGGTATGTTATCATAAACCGGGAGTTTCTCAATTCCCGGGTCCTGGCTTTATTAATCTGCATAAGTTATTCTGCTGGGTATGATAATTTCTTACATTACTAGTCTTCCTGCTGATCCTTTACTTATTTTCGGGTCTTTAACCACTGAATTAAATTCTAAAAAAATCTAAAAAAATTAGTTTTCTAGTTTTCATCAGTTTTAGGATCGTCCTGCATCAGTTTGGTATCAAAGCGGGTTTAGGATAGCATTCATTTGCATTAGGATCATAAACCCTAATTTCTGCATCCTGCTAGTTGCATTTGGTATTTGTTTTTTATATGATTTCGACCACCTAGGAATTTATTTTTTTGTAAAAATTGCATGACGTGTTCTCTATCTTGTTCTCTGTTTTATCATAATTTTTAATTAATTTTACAAAAAATAAAAGTCCTAAAATTCGGCATATTAGAAACCCTAACTAAAATCCTGATAATTCTGCATCAATCCAAAATCCTAGGATTTGCATCATCATTTGATTTTGCTTTACATCAAATTGATTTAGAAGTCATCACCACCGTCCATCCTCTATCCTAGAAATTTTCTGATTTTTTTTTTTGCATCCGAATTTGTGTCAAACACTGCATTAATCCAAACCCTAACTTTCAGAATTCTGTGAACTCTGCATACTTGACTCAACATAACCTAATCAACTTCCATATACTCCAATCCCAAGCCCAATTTGTTTGCTAACCTAATCAACCTAAACCTAACTTGCCACATCATAAAATATACATAAAAATTTTATTTTTCTGATTGTTATTAGTTGCATTAGGACTCATTGAATGTGCATCATTTGATTAACCTAATCTTAAAAGCAATTGATATCTAACGTCAGGACAGGATTTCACCACCTATCCTGGACCCAAAACAACCATCATCATTCTAACCTACGCCTAATTAAAATTAATTAGACCTAATTGGCCCTAGAGGGCTAGGTGACACTCACAGTCGGGTCCGAGCTGTGTGGGCCAACTAGTGCATTTAATCCTTTAGCTATTACTGAAAGCTGGTGCCTAAGGCTGGGGGTCCAGAGTCAAACGACCTAAGTGGTGCTGTGGTTATTTAATTGGATCCCTGCGTAAGCAGGAGGGGCCTCCCACACTCCCACCCCTACCTGGCCAGTGGCAGGATTAGTTGCTGGGTTAAGTGTTAGTTGAGCTGACCCATTCAATTTTGACTCTAGGTCTAGCAAGCCCTAGATTATACTAACCCTTGCATGCTTGGTTGCATCATTCCACTTTGATTGATTGAATGTTTGCATGACCACTAGGATAGGAACCCAATACTATGACCCATACTTAAAGCCCAACCCTATGAGAACCTCATACCATGACCCATACCAAGAACCCAAACCCCTTGCGATCCCTATTACCCTAGTCCCTATTTACTCAGATGCACTGATTCCAGATTCCAGGATCGCAAACTTTTAGTATAGTGGTGGGATTTGAGACAGGATAACAAAAACGTGTCCGAGTACATTGACTAATTTGATGAGTTTTATGGGACATGTTATACAGTTGAACCTGAGTCTAAAATCATATCTGGTTTAAAACTGGCCTACGTAGAGTTATCCAATGGAAACTGTTTAGATGGCAAATTCGAGACCTAGATGATGCCTATCACATAGCTTTGGAATTCAAGTTAACCCATAGGACTGAACCCATAACCTATGAACCATAACCCTTAGTCAGCCTGAGCCCAATAGGATTAATATCCCTAGATATGAACTCAGTGTTAGTCCACTTTCCTTAGTCAACCTAAACCCACTAGGATCAATACCCATAATCAGAACCCTAGTATTAATCAGGAATCCCTTAGTCAACCCATCCCTGCTACCCCAGTCAATAGCCAGTTTTCTTTAGCCAAACCCCTCCTACTACCCTATTGGTTCACCAGGATAACCTAGAAGAGGAGGTATATAAGGCTGATCCAAGTTTGGTGGAGTATGAAGATGATGAGTCTATTGAAGATTTTGAGAAAGATACACCTACAGAAGACCCAGAATTAGTTGACTATGACCAAACCCAGATAGAAACCAACCCAGAATTAGTTAAGTCGGAAGTCCAGTGCAGCCAACCCAGTTCAACCATGGAGTCCCATCTAGAAACCTCCTTAAGGCCATGATTGAACAATTAACCCAAATGAATACCCAAAACCAAACCTAGCTTGACCAGATGATCACCCAATCTCAAAGTCAGTTTACCCAATCAACAATCCAAACGAACCAAATGATCCAAACCAACAACCAAGCAACCAATAGGCTTGACCAATTAACCAATAGGTTGGACCAGGTAGAAGCCAATCCAGAGTTAGCTGACCTTGACCATACCCAACCCATAGTGAAATAATCATTAGAGGAAGAAACCCATGACCCTGTGACTGCAACTCTACTTGAGGAGACTTTAGAAGAAAGCCTAATTATAGAGCCTAGTCCTGAATTTCATGAACCAGAAGAGTTTATTAAGGACTTGATCTTTTTAAATCTGTACCTCAGGATGAAGTCACCTCTTCGATTCCACTTGAGCTCTTCCCTGAAATCAACGATCTTTTCTTCCATAATGCAGACCCTGTAGGAGTACCTCAAACCCATAAGGTCAACCTCATTAGTCTAAGATTAATCCCTGACACCCCTTCTTATATCCTACTCTTTCCAAATAATCCTGAACACTTTTCTTACTTTCTACCCCACCAGACTAACCCTGAGTCCACCTTGTATTTTCTACCTTTTCTTGGATCTTCTTATGTTTCTTTAACCATTCATCTGCATTTTATAAAAGTTTGCATGTTGCATTCATTCATTGCACATGTTGGGTTTGCTATACTTTGTAGCATTTGCTATGAGTCTATTGTAAGTTTTCATGTACATGCCAAACCAAAGTTAAACCTAGAGAGCCTATAGTCTATTAAAATTTAGACTCATAGAGTTCAATAGGAATGCATAGTCGAGTCTGCATGTCATGAATCTCTTGCATCGTCAGTTTGCATGTGTCAGCATGTTTGCATCTGTATCAGGAAATTAGCCAAAGATAATCTAAGTAATGAAACATACAAGTACTTGGCTAATTCTCGAAAGTAAGCCAAAGGATTAGTGGGAGATTATATGCGTTAAGAATTTTATGCTCGCAAAGCTGACCCATTCAGAATAATGAAAAGAGTTGAATCCAATGCCTATGTTCTTGAGACGCTATCTGATTTAGGTATTAGTCCCACCTTCAGCATTTCAGATCTTATGAAGTATAGGGAGCCAGCAGTGATACCTAGCAAGCCCTTTGAGCCACTCCCTTTTTTTGAGAGAGAACCCATCCCAGAGTGTCCACATACAATTTGGCCAATAAGTGAGGAAAGGAGTGAGCGAATCCTGGATGATCAAGCGATCAGTACCCGAGACGAAGGTTATCAAAGGTATTGGTCAGATGGCAAGGTCACCAGAATCTGAGAACTTGTGGAGCTGGTGAGGATCTGCCGCGCCTCAACCCAGACCCTCCTTGAATAATATGAGAGCCAAATTGATACTTACTCGACGGGGTCGAGTTCCTCCCGTCCCGGGAGAATGGAATGGGGGACACCAGGATCAGATACAGATCACTGGATCCCATATGGTTTACTGATTAAGTTTTAGAACCTTAATCATGTGTCACAATTTTGTAAGCAAATAAGATTGAGTTTTGTAATAAGTTGGGACTAGTTGATTTGTCTCAACCCTAGCCAGTCATTGATCCTGTACTTGAGTATTAGTCCAGTGAGAGTCCAGTTTTTGTACAAGAGAGAAGGTTACCCTATTTGAAATTCCACCATGCCTCACCCAGGAACCAGAGGCATTTACATCAGCTCATAGGATCTTGTTGACATCCCAAAGCCCTAGATACCCTCCAGATGCTCTCTAGATGTCATGATTCCTCCTAGATACCATTCCAGATGCCAGATTCCTTCCAGATGCTATGGAATATCCTCAACCCAGGGTGTCCCTTGATTCCAGGGAGATACCAGCATCTTAGTCCAAGAAATTCAAGCCCAGGAGCAAGGCCCAAGCCTTTAAGAACCAAGATTCCAATTTGATACCCGAAATATACCAGCCCAGGTGCCTCAGCTTCCAGGAGGCCCAAACCCATGAGCCCTAGCCCTTCTTGGCCGCCCCTTGCTGCCCCTTGAAGCCCAACATGCCAAGAGGAGGTGTCCTTCATGAGTTGACCAAGTCCAAGCATGGTGGAAGAATCCAAGTGAAAGTAGGAAAACAAGTTTTTCTTTTATTCAACTATATACTCCTAGTTCTAGATTAATATTGTAGTCCTTCTCCTACTCAAAGCTTGTAAACCTATCCTAACTAGAAGAGGGCTGAAGTCCTAATAAGGAGAGGGCATGGGAACTCTATAAATACCCCACCCCTCCTCTTGTATTCAATCAACTCTTATGAAATAAAACTCTGTTATTTTGGTGTTCAGCTTCTGGTGTTCTGATTTTTGGTTCTTTGGTTTTGGTTCTTTGTTCTCTTGCTTGGTTGACCACCCTTCCTTAGAATTCTCCACGTCCTAGCAGCAAATCAAGCCTCCAAGCAGCAGCCACGTCCTAGCAGCAAATCAAGCCTCCAAGCAGCAGCCACGTCCAAGAAGAGAAGCCTTGAAGACGCCCAAGATCAAGAGCTCCTTCTTCTTCCTGTTGCCAGGCCTAACCCTGATTCCCTTGTTCTTTCTTTCATATTTTGTTTTTCGTTGATCACCTATTTCGTGTCTAACCTTGACGCTTGCAAGATCCCCGAGGTATTTCTCCTCCCAAGAGGAACTTTCCTTGCCTTCAGACCAGGTCCAGATCACCTTCAGATTCGGGAACCAAAGGCTTGTTCTTCCAGGCGCCATCCAGAATGTTGAGGGATCTCTTCTTCAAAGGAACTGCAACCGCTGCCTGGTAAAAACCTTCCCCCTCCTGAGTTCTGATTTGGTGTCAGGTACGCTATCCTAAACCAGGAGTTTCTCAATTCCCCGATCCTGGCTTTATTATTCTGCATAAGTTATTCTGCGGGTATGTAGTTTCTTGCATTACTAATCTTCCTGCTGATTCTTTACTTATTTTCGGATCTTTAGCCACTAAATTAAATTCTAAAAAAAAATTTTTAAAAAATTAGTTTTCTGATTTTCATCAGTCTTAGGATCGTCCCGCATCATAAACTACCTAAATCCATGCAATAATCAGGCTACTTGCAGGTTGGGATCAGGCTCAGGCTTGGGCTGGGCCCAAGCCAGGCTGATGGTATATCCAAGAAACAGGTTCTATTCATGACCCAAACCTAGTCCCAAATTAATCAAGCCGAGCCCCAAGCTCTAGTTGAAGTCAGCCAGGACCAAGCCCACTTTTGGCCCAATTAACTAGTCATCTATAACAAGGCCTTATAATTTTTCCAGACCTTGGATCAACCTGGTCTCAAAATTGGATCCATGTTATGGACTAGTCTGCCAGAGGCAGATATTTCAAGAACAGGTCAGAACTGGCCATGCTCAATGCACCTTAATCTCTATGATCTTTGGTTTCATCAACGATAAAATGTATGGAGAACATATGTAATGGACAGGTGCATAAAATGTCTTTTAGAAAAAAAAAAAAGCAACTCCCAGTAATGCCACAGCTAGTCACTCTACCCATATACAGGGACAAGGCTAGTTGATTATTGCTTCATGCAGGATCATCATGAGGCTCTATCATCTAGTGAGGCACTGATTTCCAGGTCCATAGCAAACAGCACTACCACAAGGAAAATAATACTAATCAAAATCAGTGAGAGAAAAATACAGATGGTGGTGCCTCGACAAGATTGTTAAGATGACAAATGTGGTCCCGTGCATGAAAAATGGAGGGAAAAAAGAAAAGAAAAGAAAAGAAAAGATGAACGTCACTTATGAATCAGTGCCATTTCATAAGAGCAATGTTTGAAAGCATGTGCAAGAATGCTTCTCCTATATCACTTACCCTATCATATGTATATTTAGGATTTGTTGTATCCGTTGAAGTTAACTATTGCCAATGACGTGATTTCGTCAGTTTTCAGTTCCGGGCTCCCCTGAATTGGGATGAATTCGCATCTTCTCTCATGCACACTTCAGACAATTGATTGAATTCTTGCAGTCCAACTGCCTTCGGCAATGTCCACAAAACCTTTAGGATGTTCTTTTGCTGTTGGACTTCCAGACTCTTGGAATGAAAAGGATAAACACTTTAGCAAAATTTAGGCAGACATTATGTTTGATATCTTGAGCATGATGATAGTTGATGAAATATGCATATCAATCTAGCAAATGCAATTCTCACCTTCAAACACCATGAAATGTTTCTTAGTCTTGCAACATCAATCATTTTTCATGGCATAACCCTATGCAATATATCATAGCCATGGTATGATGAATCTTTTTCAAGATCATTCCAGAAAGAAAAACAAGCCATAGCTCCTCTATCTTGTTGTTCAGTTTAGTGGACCTTCATGTGACACTTTAGGGTGTTCACTTCATGATGTAGTGGATTGAGACTTCCTTTAAACAGATTTGAACTGCTTGTAGAAATGAACCAAAAAAGATCAAGGATTCAGCTCAAAAAGTTCTCATATGAACCTCATTTCCCCATTGTGTGAAGGATATAATTTGTAATGGGCCATATTTAAAAAAAAAAACAAGAAGAGAAAAGGATGGAGGCAGATAACAAGAATGAACGATCAAACGATACACAAAAAACAACATCGGTAATATAAAACCAACCAACCTCCACAAAATATATGTTTTAGTGATAAAGAAATGATAAACAAGGAAAGGATAATTTAGAGTTTGCTTTCTTACTAAATGCGGGATCAATTCTTACATACTAAGGCAGGATCAAAATAAAGAAAGTAGGTATATTACACTGGAGAGAAAGAAAGAGGAGGGAGGAAAGAAAGTAGGTTGTGGTTGAAAGGATACATGGTTGAGGACCTGTGGTTTCTGGTAAGGCCTATCAATTAATAACATATTCTAGAAGGCAAAACATGATCATATTTTTCTAACAGATTCTTAGTTTCAAAAAGAAGAAATAATACTACTGTAATTTCAATGTCCGATAACGAGTGGAAAAATTAAGGAAAAGAGAAAAAAATAATAATAATAAGGATGGCCACACAAAATCCGCTCAAACAAGCAACAGCAGCAATCTTGATCCAACTGTTAATTCATCAAATTGTGAACAAAATTCTCGCAAAGCTCATCTACAAATACATTGAAACATTTCCACAACATAATCCTAATGACATGAAAACACTTCTAAACCAGCAGATTTGTTTGGTTCAGGCATCGGTAAAAGTGGAATAGGAATAGTTATTCCTTTGGAATAGCCGCCCCACAAGTTGTAAAATCTTTGTTTGGCTATAGTTTCTTAAATAAGCTGAGTTTGTTTAAATCCATAATAAAATTGAGATTGGAATAAAAGCTTACATCATGAAGGGAGAGGTAGCCCCACCTTTGCTTATATTTTATACCTAGTGCTAGTATCGAGGAAAAAAAGTTCTTCATTGTGAAAATTTACAATGTCTCAGGTCATAAGCCTTGGAAACTATTCAACCAAATGCAAAACTTTTGAAGGTAAGCCATCTCCATTGTCTTCGCTGTAGATAAGAGCCTCTCAATTTAGAGACTAGATTTTAAAAAAAAAAAAAAAAAGGTTTACATGGTTTCTTCTTTGTTTGATAGCAAACCAAAATAATAGTTTTTGCATATACTAAACATTTCACAGATTCGTTATAATGTATTTGAAGAATAAGTTAAAAGAATTTTTCGCCCCTTCTTGTTCAATTTTCGTTCACAAAGAAATCGGACATGTAAAGATAAAAAATCAGAGAGTATGATGCTATCAATAAAAGTTAAACATCTAATGCTTAACATAACATGCCCGATCAAGTTGAAAGAACATCTCACAACAAATGGCATAGACCTGACCTCGAGCTGCACCAAAATAGGGTGAATGGCCAGCCGATCCTTCCCATCAACTGGATATTCGAGCCTGGAGGCTCAGCTGGTCTTTGACGTCAAGAGGGGTTGCCGTCTGGTTCCTGATCCGCTTGATCCTGGGGCTCGACAAGCCCTTGTGACCAAACCCATAAAGCCGGAGGACCTGGTTGTCGGCAAAGTTGAAGGCCCTCTCCATGCTACCGAGGCATTTCTCCACCGGATAATCGCCGTAGCTGCCGCACGGCTTGCACCCGACAAAGTGGGTCACGAAGGGCCACCTCTCGTCCCCGAGCCCCGGGTGGTACTTGTCCATCATCTCCTCGTAGCGATCCACCAGCCCGGTCCAAAAGCCATGGAGGAAGTAGGAATTCTCTATGTAGACCTTGTCGCCCCACCGATCCTGCTGCGACAAGAGGAGGTAGATCAAGGCGGACTGGTCGTCGGCCTCGAATGCTGGCCGGCCTTTGAGGTTCGCGGTGAGGATCCGACCGGCCTCCTCCCGAATTGGCCCTTTGGGGCCCATCGGAGCCCAGGCGTCGAGGAGATCCAGCGACCACTGGCAATTTCGGAGGAGGAAGCTGCCGGTGTTGAGGGCGATCCAGGAATGCTGGTCGAAGAGGAGATCCGGATAGCCATGGATGACGAGATTGTGGGCGACGTAGCGGGAGAGGGGGATCTCGAAGGCCATGTCGGTGAACAGGGCGTCGCTGTCCATCCACCAGATCCACTCCACCTCCGGGTGGGAGAGCATCAGGCGGCGGATCAGCGGGAGCTTGGCCCAGTACCCGGCGAGCTCCCGATCCAAGTGGGCCATGTTGTAGACAATCTCGATCCCGTGGAGGCGGCAGTAGTCGATCTTGTTCTTGGTGGATTTGAGGAGGTAGTGGTCGCCGATGGGATTGTCGCAAGGGTTGGGTGGCGATCCGGTGACGAGGATGATCCGGGGCTTGTCTCCGGCGACCTGGGACGGGAACCCGGGTTCTCACTCAGCCACCGACGTCGCTGCTCGTTCCAGTCGGAGATCTTGGGGCCGATGGTGTAGTTCTTGGCCGCCGCCGCCGCCGCCGCCGCCGCAGTGGAATTGTCGGCGGCGAGAGAGGTGGAGTTGGAGGCGGAGTCGACGGGTGGGGGCTCGTCGTCGTCGGGGTCGGAGTCGGAGCGGATCTCGCGGAGGATGCGGTCGATGTCCTCGATGACCTTCTGATCGGAGTCGGAGTTGGCGCCAGGTCCGCCAAAGTTGCCGAAGCCGATTGTGCCGCGGAGGACGAGGATGGTGATGAAGCCGCAAAGGACGGTGATTTTAATGTTGTTGAAGCTCTTCTGGATCTTCCGCCGGCGAGATCCGCCGCCTGATCTGGCGGTGGGGAGGGTGCCACGGTCTCTCGCCTGACCCATTCGAGGTCGCTCCCTTGTTTCCCTTCTCCTTCGCTTCTCTCTTTTGTTTCGAATATCTCCGGTCACGTTATTCGCGGAGAGGGACGTCGGCTCGACTGCGGCCGCCCTCGGCTACAGAAGGAAGATTGGCTCGGAGATCAAAGGGACACACTGGAGATTCGCGTTGATATGCGGTAAGCACGAATATTCTATCTGATTCGTGCCCTAAGAGCGACGCAGTAATGGGCCGCATCCGCATCCGGCCATCTTAAGTCTTCGACTCGCATCGATAGGCTAAAGCAGGCCTGAACAATGATTACGGCTTGTTTTCCAATCGTTACCTGGGCAGGGCACGTCGGAAAGGTCCGTCCATGACTCCACTCGGTGCATACGTAGTCCTTGCAAGTTGAAAAAAGCAATGAACTTATCAAAAATAAAAAGAGCAACGAACTTCCAAGGTATGTCAATCCCCATGGTGGAGGACTTTGAGCAATTGTACTCCTATTTATCGAAAAAGAAAACCAAAGAGAATATTGTTCAAAAACTCTTGCATTGTTCACATTTTTATTGTCTGATTTAATTTAAATAGTTTCTAAGTAATAAAAATTTGTCAAGAAATATTATTTAATCAGTTCTGGTTTCTACAATTAATTAGGTGTCAATCTACAACATTTTCCAGTATATTCACGTTTTGCTGTTGATATTTTTCTTAATCTACCATGCTTGTTTAATTAAAAATATAAATGAATAAATAAATTTTTGCCCTTTTTGCTTAAACCTTGTTATAAGCCAAAGTATGGCCTGTGTCATGCGTAGGAGCACCTTTAACGAGCGTTTGACGCAGCATTGCATTTGTTCGTATTGTTGCGTGGAGGCCAACGTACACTTCAGCTACTAAATAACGCGGCTCTAGCTGAGTAATTTTGATTGGGGAGACTATATAGTCATTTTGACTGATAAGAATATCATCTATTGTTCGTAATTTCACTCCCAGCCGTGAATCCAACTGGAGCTCTCGCTTTCTCTCTATCTCTCGGAAAAAAAGAAGCTAACCTCATTATTATTCAGTATTATAATCAAACAAACTGGAGCTCTCAAACAAATTGCGAAAGGATGTGGCCAGGTGTCCTCGATATTGGATTTGGATGGGCTGGAGCTCATGATGTCGCCTACAGATCTGCTCTATTTCCCTTCGGCTAGTTTGTTGTCGGGCGGATCGGACCATAATGGACGGGCCTATGGTTCGGACTAGCCCATGACAGCTCTCGGCCTTTTATCTTGCACATCTCTTGAACCTCGGCCTTTTATCTCCTCCTATCCTAGGACTGGCATGCCCGTCTCCTCGTCTCCATCTCAATTCTTCTCGACTCCAACACATATGGGCTGCGAAGAATGTTGTGCAATGATGGCTCATCTATCCATCGATCTCCTGCAATAACATCTGTTATATCCTGCCGACTCGTCATTGAGCTGGATCGGTCTCTCTTGCGGATCGGCCAGACCACTCTGTCCAGGCTCTAACGGCCATACCTCCTTCTGAAATCCGATTCACCGGAGTAGAGATCCGACGGTCCGCTCCTGCTGAAGTCCGGTACGCTGCCCTCCTTCTGAAGTCCGACCCACTGGAGTAGATATCCGACGGCCCGCTCCTGCTGAGGTCCGGCCTACCGTTCCACAGACGCCCTCCCTCGCAAGACCGGCTGGCCCTCTCGGTCGGCGTCCGACCGACCCACTTCAGGGCTCAGAGGATTCCAGAAACCTCTTCTATTGTAACAAACTCCTGCCACATCAGCAGTCCTGCTCCACTACTCCCACGATGCTACCCCATCCGGGCACCACGTGGCCACTCTCCAGATCCTCTTAGGGGCAGAGCGGTCTTTTTTGGACTCCTTCCTAATAGATTTTGGACTGTTCCGTGCCTATATAAGGCACTGGGGGACCTCGTTCTGAGCAAAGTTCACTCTTCCCTTCTCTATACGTTGTTTCTCAGTTTCCTCCATTCTGTTGCCTTCTAGCTCTACTGACTTAAGCATCGGAATGTCCCCCGCCGGAACACTATCGATGCCTTGGAGACTTTGTTGCAGGTCGGCTGGAAGAGACGAGCGCTCCAGCACAACCGATCGGACCCGGTCCAGGAAAAGTTACGGCAATAGATTGGCGCTAGAGGAAGGGCACCAACCCTTCTCTAAAAGGAGGAACTCATCTGCCCAGCCAAGCAATGGCTAAGGGGAGAGCTCAGAACACTTCCACCAGAGGAGGTCCTTCCCCGTCTAGGTCCGAAGGCCCTCCCAGGGAAGACGCCGCCGCCACCGCCGCTGTCGCCAAGCCCACCATCACCCTGGGACTGCAGCAGTTCCAAATGTTGATGAATCGCATCGAAACACTCACCACTGCGATACAGCGTTTCCAGGAGGTAGCTGACAACCGGCAGCAGTCGCCTGCTGTTTCCTACACTAACCACCCACCTGCTATTGAGAGAAGCCGACAGCCAGAAGTCCTTCTGCAGCACTCTCACGCCGCTACGGAGCCCCGGAGATATTTGGGAGATCGCGCCGAAGGCAAGAGGGCGAGATCTGCCTCGCCCTCCTACGCTGAATCTATTCCGCTGGTGCTCGGCCTGTCGCCGAACTCCCAAGAGGACTACACCAGCAAGATTTTGTGCATGGAGGAGCGCATTGTTGAGATAGTCCATCGACAGAAAGCTGAAGGGGGGTAGGTATATGACTCCCGTCCGCCCTTCTCCGATGAGATTCTGGCGGAGACGTTTCCCCGCCACTTCAAAATCCCTCAGGTGGATCCCTACAATGGCACCACCGACTCGCTGGACCATCTGGGTACCTACAAGGTCTATATGATGGTACAGGGCGCCTCCGACACCCTCCACTATATCGCATTCCCAACACCCTGAAGAAGGCCGCTCGGATGTGGTTCAATGCCATCTGACCAGGTACGATCTATTCTTTCTCTCAGCTCGAAAGCCTTTTTCTCTCCCATTTTAGGATATGCAATCGGACCCCGAGGAACACCGACTGCCTCTTCCTCGTGCTTCAAAAGGAAGGGGAGACCCTCCGGGGTTACATGGCCTGTTTCAACTCAGCAGCCATGAAGGTCTCAGATCTGAATGAAGCAGTAGCTATGTCGGCCTTCAAAAGAGGGCTCCGCTTATCCAGGCTTACTTTTTTCCTGGACAAGAGGTTTCCGACAAGCTATACTGAGTTGCTCACCAGGGTGCAGAAGTACGTCTTGGCTGAAGAGCAGGCGAGAGAGATGCCGGGAAGAGGGGAGGCCGATCCACAAGAAGCGGAGCGACAAGGCTCCCGAAGTCTGACCACCCAACAACGACAACCGGTCGGCCCAGTGCTGAAGTCTGAAGCCAAAGGACTTCCCTAGGAGGTTCGAGACCTATGCGCCCCTCTCCCTTCCACGGGAGAAGATCCTCCTGGAGATCGAGAACGAAACCTTTCTGCAACAGCCTCGTTTAATGAGGGGCCCTCTGCATCCAGAAATAAAGATAAATACTGCCGGTTCTACAAGGATCGCGGACACAGTACTGAAGAGTGCTTCCAGCTGAAGGATGACATTGAAGAACTCATTTGGAGGGGGTACCTATGCAAGTACGTTCGATCCAATCGGGATCGGGCCGAAGCCTCCACTACCAGAGACCCTCCAGAGGAGGCGGAGCTTTCCAACCAGCGTCCGACTGGTGGGGATGTTGACATGCTACATCGATGGCCCGACCGGAGCTATGAAGAAAGTCCAGACATTGTCAAGAGATCAAGGGCCTCCAATGCAATCACCTTCTCCGATGAAGACCTTCTGGGGTTCCATGTTTTTGAAAATGATCCTGTAGTCGTGTCGGCAGTAATTGCCAACTACGATGTAAAAAGGATACTTATAGATAATGGAAGCTCCATGGAGGTATTACTATATGATGCATTTTGAGAATGAATCTATCTCGATCAATGATGCAAGATTCCCCCATACCGCTGACGGGCTTTGGGGGAAACTCTGTTGGAGTCAAAGGAGAAATCACCCTACCTGTGACGATCGGGATGGAGCCTTTTCAGAAGACTCTCCCCATCAACTTTGTAGCGTCCGCACGACCTCGACATATAATGCCATTTTGGGTCGACCGGCCCTCACAAGTTCCGGGCTGTTGTTTCCACTTACCATATGTTGGCAAAGTTTCCGACCAGGAGCGGGGTCAAAGTTATGTGAGGGGACCGTCGGATGGCCAGACAGTGCTTAGCTATCCTAAACCAATAGTCACAAGGCCATCCTGCTCTAGAGCAGCTTGACCCAAGGGCTGAAGCCGACGATCATGGTCAACCGGATGAAAAAATCCTGTTCATCCCCCTTTGGGAGGATGACCCCACCAAAGTTCTCCAAATCGGAAGCTCTCTCAGCGAGGACCTCAAATCAGAGCTGATCAACTTTCTGAGGGGTAATGCCGACGTCTTCGCTTGGTCGGCGTCGAACATGCCCGGTATATCGTTGGATGTCATCACCCACCAGCTCAAGGTGGATCCGACCTACAGGCCCATCCGGCAAAAAAAGATGAGCTTCACTGCTGAAAGGCAGAGAGCCATTGATGAATAAGTGAAGAAGCTCTCCGACACTGGTTTCATCATGGAAGTCCATTACCCTGAGTGGTTAGGAAATGTTATGATGGTGAAAAAGGCAAATGGGAAGTGGAGGATCTGTGTGGACTACACCGACCTCAACAAGGCCTGTCCAAAGGATAGTTTTCCATTGCCTAAAATTGATCAGCTGGTGGATGCTACGGCGGCCACTAGCTTCTGAGTTTTATGGATGCCTTCTCCGACTACAACCAGAGTAGGATGCACCCAGAGGACAAAGAGAAAATGGCCTTTGTCACCGAAAGGTCTATATTGTTACAAGATGATGCCCTTCGACCTGAAAAATGCTGGCACCACCTTCCAAAGGCTGATCAACCGAGTCTTCGAAGGACAGCTCGGCAGAAACATGGAGGCGTATATCGATGACATGATAGTGAAGAGCCTCCATAGGGCCAACCACATCAAGGACCTGCAAGAATCCTTCGACGCACTAAGACGTCATCGGATGAAGCTGAATCCTACAAAATATACTTTCGGGATGACCTCCGGTAAGTTCCTCGACTTTTTGGTTACATAGAGAGGGATTGAAGTTAATCCCGACAAGATCCGTGCTGTTGTTGAGATGTAACATCCGACCAGCAAGAAGCAGCAGGTGCAAGAGCTAACCGTCCGGATAGCCTTTCTCAGTCGTTTCGTTTCCCAGTCGGCTGAAAAGTCATTGCCATTCTTCAAGACATTGCACCGGTCGGATCGTTTTAATTGGATCGATGAATGTCGGTCGGCTTTTGAAGCTTTGAAGGAGTATTGAAGAAGCCCTCGTTGCTGGCCAAGCCGATGGAGGGGGAGGTTTTGCATCTCTACCTATTGGCATCAGAACGAGGCAGTAGCTCCGTACTTGTGCGGATGTGAGAGGATGGCCAGCAGAAGCTTGTTTATTACATTAGCAAAGTTCTGCATGATGCCGAGACAAGGTATCCCAAAATACATAAGCTGGTCTATTCTTTGGTCATAGCTGCCAAAAGGCTCCGGCCCTACTTTCAAGCACATCCAATTATGGTGCTTACTGACCAACCCCTCAAAGCAATCCTCCGAAGTCGGACACCTCCGGTCGGCTCGCCAAGAGGGTTGTCACAAACTTGGCAAGTTCGACATCTCCTTCTAGTCTCGGTCGGCTTTGAAGACTCAAGTAATATCTGACTTCATTGCCGAGTGCACCTAGAACCGGAATCATCCTCTCAGGCGACTGAGGTACCTGAGGTCGATGCCGTCTACAAAGCTAGACCCACTTGGATGCTGCATGTGGACGGAGCAGCATCAACCTTGCCGGCTGTGGGGCCGGCCTGATCCTATCTGACCCCGATGGAGAAAGTCTAGAGTATGCTCTCAACTTTTCTTTCAAGTGTCGAATCAATCAAGCGGAGTATGAAGCCCTCCTCGCAAATGCGAATCGCCAATGACTAGGCATCAGTCGGGTAAGAGCCTCTCCAGCTCCTAGCGGTGGTCAACCAGGTGAAGGGTGCTTTGAAGTGAGGGACCCAACCCTGGCCAAGTACTTGAACAAGGTACAAAAACCTCATCTTTCAGCTCACTTCTTTGAAATCCTCCATATACCTCGTCTGCAGAACTCCCGGGCAGATGCTTTATCACGTTTGGCTACGATGGTCACCAATACCTCCGACTGAACTTTTGTGGAGCATCTACGATATCCAAGTATTAATGAGGAGCCGACCGACATCCACCAAGTCGAACGGGAGGCTTCTGGATGGATCCGATCCTCACTTTTCTTGTCAGAGGGACCCTATTGGAAGATCCAGCTGAAGCTAAGTGGATACGCTGTACAGCTTCAAAGTACGTCGTCCTTGACGGCGTCCTCTATAAGAGGTCATTCTCTCAACCGTTGCTGAAGTGCTTGGGGCCGGTCGATGCAGATTATGCACTCAAAGAGGTTCATGAAGGCATCTACGGTGACCATCTTGGAGGAAGGTCCCTGGCTTACAAGATAATCCGATAGTGATACTACTGCCCATAATCCAGAAGACGCGTAGGTCTTTATTCGAAAGTACGATGCGTGTCAAAGGTATTCCCACATTCAAAGAAGGCCAGCCAGCCAGCTGACTTCACCCGCACCGTAGCCATTCGCACAGTGGGGAATGGACATACTGGGACCCTTCCCTCCGGCATCCGGCCAGTGCAAATTTCTTATTGTGGTGATTGATTATTTCACAAATGGGTGGAGGCCGAACCGCTGGCGCATATTACTAAGGCCAAGGTAGAAAACTTTACCTAAAACTACATCATCTTCCGATTCGGTATCCCTCAAGTAATCATTACCGACAATGGAAGGCAGTTCGACAACCCAAGTTCCGAGACTTCTGCTTGCAATATCATATCTCTCACCGGCTTACTTCAGTGGGCCACCCCCATCCAATGGAGAGGCCGAAATCATGAATCGGACGATCCTACATGGGCTGAAGACCCACCTGAACGATGCCAAAGGACTTTGGGCAGAGGAGCTCCATTCAGTACTTTGGGCTTATCGGACGACCGCCAGAACGGCGACTGGGGAGACTCCGTTCAACTTGACCTATGGAAGTGAGGCTGTCATCCCCTTTGAGATTTCTTTGCAATCTTTACAAATTGATCACTGCGCCGAGCTGACCAACTCTGAGCAACGGAGGGCTGATCTGGACTTGCTTGAAGAAACTAGACTCCGAACAAGCTTGAAAATGGTGACCTACCGTCTAGTCTTGTGGAGGGCGGAGATTTCGAGATCGATCGAGCAAGGAAAACTCTCCCTAATTGGGAGGGCCCTTATCGGGTCGTTAAGGTGATTTGGTCGGGGCATACTAACTTGAGCACCTAGACGGATGGTAGATAGCTCGTCTGTGGAATGTAGATAACATAAGCAAGTATTATCAATAAGTCTACCACTTCTTTTATGAAGCACTTCACTCCGGTCGACAACATCTCCGGGTTCGGACGAGTCGACGGACCAATACTTGGGAAGATTTCTCAAGTGAACAAGTCCGACCTGAGCTACTATACATTGTCTGCTTTAACATCTCCGGGTTCGGACGAGCCAACGAACCAACACTTGAAAAGAAAATTTCCAAGTAAACGAGTCCGGCCTGAGCTACTGTCCGTTGCCTGCTTCAACATCTCTGGGTCAGACGAGCTGACGGACCAACACTTGGAAAAAAATTTCTCAAGTAAACGAGTCTGGCCTAAGCTACTATCCGTTCTCTACTTCAATACCTTCAGATTCGTACGAGCCGACAGACCAACACTTGGGAAGAAATTTCTTAAAGTAAATGAGTCTGGCCTGAGCTACTATCCGTTGCCTGCCTCAACATCTTTGGATTCGGACGAGCCGACGAACCGAAACTCGGCACCTACTTTAGAAGGTTTGGCTACGCCGTTCGACTGACCGAAGGGCTACACTTAGAAAAATTTCTAGTGTCTTACATTGGGCTACTATTCGGCCTACTGTTCAACTACTTGCGAACCTACCTGGCCGACCGCCAACATTTAGAAAAATCTTAAAAGAGACTTCGTTCAGACAGTCCAAAACACATTCACAAGCACCGACAAAGAAAATATGACAAAGCTATTATATATATATATATGTAAAGGTCAGTACAAAAGAGGGTCAGACCTTTACAACCAATCTAGGTCTGACCCACGGGAATTACATCAGCTGTCTACTTCGGTCCCCCCCGGTTTGGCCGAAGAACTTGCAGAGATGCCTGCCGCCCTCGTGTTGGCTTCAGCTTGGCATCCAACCCGACCTCCACGGTGGCAACCCCGGTCGGGGCCTCGGTCATGCCTTCGGTCGGACCCGCCGCCTCCGCGTCCTTCTCCTCCATCGGCTTTGGCAACTGAAGGAATGAGAGATCAAGTTCCGAGTAAACGGTGCTAATCTTGCCGAAGAATTTTTCGTATTTGTAATCGAAGCCGATCGTGCCAGCCTCTTTCACCTCCTCCTTGAAGCCTTCGGAGGCCTTATACTCTTTTACGGCTATCTCAACTGCCATTTCATCAAGTCCCGGGTCATCTTCAGAAGGCCCTTGTACTGCTTCGCCTCCGCCTGATGGCCCTGTGAGCGCCTCTCGGATTCTGCCAAGCGCCCCTCCTCCTCGGTCAGCCGGCAGGTCAGAGCTTTCACTTTTGCTTCCTATTTTTCAACCTGGCCTCCCGGTCAGCCTCCCGGGCCAGCGAGTCTTCTATTTGTTTCTTTTGGGCCTCTGACTCGGCCCGAAGAGTGGACAGTTCTCCTTCGGCGGCCCGAAGAACGGACAGCTCCACCCTGGCGGCTGTCAGCACCACCCACACGGTGTCCCTTGTCGCCTCCGCTGCTTCTGCTCTCTCGATCAAGTGCCGCTTCAGTTCGAGCAGCTCGCCAAGCCGTCGTCCATCAGCAGCGAGTCTTGGAGAAGCTGCCGACAATTACCTAGTAAGAAGCTTGTAAACAATGAAATATGGGCCGAAGGCCCGAGTCCGAAGCTTACCCCCAGTAGATGATGAAGAAGACTCCTGGCAGCCTCGTTCACTGATCGATGGTCGACGCCGGTCATAGCCCTTTGGAGTTGCTGCTTGACCTGCTCGGCGTTGTGAATGCTGCACCACTTCTGGCGCTCTTTGGCATCGGCGATTTCATCGGCCTCCCCCCCGACAGCCGTCGACCCTTCGGCTACTTGCTTCCCCTCCATCATCAGGGAAGTCTCCTCCGTCGGCTCGATTGGCGGAGAAGTTGGGGTCATCTCTGCCCCAAACGAGCCCGGGAGTCCCTCCCCCGTCCGGGTGGCATATTGCCTGATCGATGAAGAGTGCCTCGGTGCCATCGCCTTCTAGCGATCCGCCAGCGGCACGTTGTCGTCGCCTTCTAGCGATCTGCCAGTGGTACATTGTCATTGGACTCCACTGAAACAACAACAGGGGACTGCCCCTCTATCCTTTGTTTCTTCGACATTTCGGGGGCCGACTTCGCTGCCCGTTGCCTCTTTGTCTCTCTGGGCGTTGGCTCCGAGATGCAGACGGCCCTCCTCTGCACCGACTGTGCCAAAATGATCGCCCGATCCGGCTTCATCTTGCCGCCTGTCGACAGGCACAAACAGTGTTAAGCATTTCAAAAAAAACCGGCAGGGGAGATGTGTGGGCTTCAATGGAGACGTCTATCCTACCCAGTTCTTGGTGTTGGCTGACCCCAGCCATGTGGAGATTATCCTCTCAGTGCAAGAAGGGAATGGAGGCCGGGTTTTCGTTACTCAGCCTATTGAAGTCACCCTCGTCGACCTACGACACCTTCCTTTCGTCGACGGCGTTCGGAATAGGATCTCTCCATGCTGGCTCGAAGCCCCAAGGTTCAAAGCTATCTACGAAAAAGAATTGGGACTTCCAGTCGTGAATGGTCGACGGAAGTCCCCCTAATATCTTTCGGCTAGGGCGGGGACTAAACATCCACCACTCCTTGCTTCGGAAGTCCTGTTTCAAAAGAAAAAATTGGAGAATAGGGACAACCTTGGTTCGATTTCGGCTTCCCGGCAGATGACCAGGAAACCACAGATGACCCGAATGTTGTTCGGGGTTAGCTGTGAAGGGGTAATTCTATAGCTACTGAAAATTTGGATGAAAAAATTGGGGAGTGGAAATCGGAGGCCGACCTTAAGGTGATCTTCGTACAAAGGAAGGGCACCAAGGTTCAGTGGACCGTTCACTCCCTTCCTTTCTGGGAACAATGAGGTGTAGGGTGGTCGGAATGCTGTAGGCGGCCCTAAGGTTTTCTACCCTCTCTCTGGTCAAGGTCGTCGCAATATCATACGGTCGGGCTCCCTATTCCCGAACCAAGCTCTTACCGGAGGCCATTTTAATGGAGGCTTGAAGAGAAGAAGAGGACGGAGGCAGAACTAACCTGGTGGGTGAAGTTCCTAGCAAAGACAAAGGCAAAGGGAGAAGGAGACTCTCTCTCTCTCTCTCCAGACCCAAGCGCAGCGAAGGACCCCCTTTGGGCATCCACCCCTCCTTTTATAGGTGCTGAGGGGCTGCCTCCCGGCGCCCCTCGAGCGCCGTGATCTGTGGCAGGCGACACGACTCTTTGATTGGACGGGAAGCCAGAGAGGTGCGCCGGATCGTGTTTTGATCACGATCCGCGTAACCACCTGATCAATGGTGGATAAGTGGCCCTGGGCACCGTGCCGACCGCTTGGATCTCACCGCATGGCCCTCATCACGTCAGGGGCACGTCGGGCGGGCTTTTCGGGTTGACAGCCCATTATGGTGCCGTACCAACAATAACCGCCTCCCCTGTCGCCTCCAATCAGGCACTGACACCTATCCAAGGATGGAGTTTCGAAGCAGAAAATGGCTGGTCGCAGCACACCAAATCAGATTCGCCATCATCTTGAGGACTGGCACATTTATTGCCAATTAATGCCCTCGCCCTTCGAGTCTACAGGCCCACTCGAAAGACAAGGGTAAGGGAGGCAATTGTTATACCCTGTCGGCTCGTCATCGAGCTGGACTGGTCTCTCTTTGCGGATCAACCATACCGCTCTATCCAGGCTCTGATGGCCATACCTCCTTCTGAAGTCTGACTCACCGGAGTGAAGGTCCGACAGCCCTCCTGCTGAAGTCCAGCACGCCCCCTCATTCCGAAGTCCGACCCACCGAAGTAGATGTTCGACGGCCCGCTCTTGCTGAGGTCTGGCCTACCGTTCTATAGACGACCTCTCTCAGAGGATCGGCTGGCCCTCTTGGTCGGCGTCCGACCGACCCACTTCAGGGCTCAGAGTATTCCAGAAACCTCTTCTATTGTAACAAACTCCTGCCACATTAGCAGTCCTGCTCCACTACTCCCACGATGCTACCCCATCCGGGCACCACGTGGCCACTCTCCAGATCCTCTTAGGGGCAGAGCAGTCTTTTTCGGACTCCTCCTCCATAATGGATTTTGGACTGTTGCACGCCTATATAAGGCACCGGGGGACCCTGTTATGAGCTAAGTTTACTATTCCCTTTTCCATACGCTGTTTTCTCAATTTCCTCCATTATGTTGCCTTCTAGCTCCTACTGACTTAAGCATCGAAGTGTCCCCCGCCGGAACACCACCGGTGCCTTGGGAACTTTGTTGCAGGTCGGCCGAAGAGAGGAGCGCTCCAGCACAGCCGACCGGACCTGGTCCAGGAGAAGTTGTGGCAACAACATCCTTTCAAACCTCCGATAATGTATCATAGGCCTTTATCGTACTCCTTATTCTACGTATTTTCCTTCCTTTTCTTCATAAAACTTTCTCTTTCTTTAATAAAATTTTGGTGACTAATGAAGGTTTAATTTCTTTAGTCTCGATTTACATATGTAAAAAAAAAATAAGAGATGCTTAAAATTGCAACCTGGTCAACAAACAGGAAAGAGAAGCACTAAACAAGGGCAAATGATTACCTGAATGATTAGATTTGAAAGCTTATAATACTAGCTGCTTAAAACAATGTCTTATAATACCGCCCCAGAGCTTGTAATACTCGTTTCTTCCGTATAAACAAACTCTGCAATATAATAATTTAAGCTGAGCTTATCCTTGGAACATGCCTAAAATTTGACATGAGCTCTGTAGATGTGGAACTTTCGTCGACTGGGCGAAGTCGCTGGATTGTCGGTTCGCTTTCTTGGATATCTATAAAATAAATTTCTGACCAGATTTTTTCTAGTGGGGGACACTCCGATGCCTAAGTTAGAGAGGGAGGTTCCAGCAACAGAATGAAGAGTTTCTGAAGAGGAAGGAGGATGATGAAAGTATTTTCTTTTCCAGGCTTACGTAACATACCTTGGTGTTCCTTCTTACCAGTATTTATAGTTATCGTGCCAGAGTGTGCTTAGGCTCACCTATCTATGGTTAGGATAGGGTTAATTGACTTTACCCCACATATAACCATAAGTGGTTGCCAATTGGTTCTGGCTAGTCTGGAGTCGTTGGAGCTGAAGTTAGTGGCCACGTGGCTACCTTGATATGGTTACAATTGGAGATAGTAGCCACGCAGTTGATCATAACAATCATATCCACGTTCAAAGATTTGGGATCAACCGGAGACTCACTTCTGAGCTTCTTTTTCAGGAAGGGCTGGCATTGAATCGATGAAATGTCTTCGGGCTTATCCCCTGCAAAACAAGCCGAAGACACCTCTGTCATTTGCATCAGTGTTCCTCCTTTCAGGGTGGGTTGTGAAATGAAGCTGATGTTGTCTTCGAATCAATCTTCTTCAGACCGGCCTTCTTCGGCTGATGTACAGAAGACTGGTCGAGAGCTGGTGGTGGCACTCTTCGGGACTCACGCCTTTGGCTAGGCCAAAGACTGACTCCACATGATTCCCTCCAAGTGCTCTGGTTTAGATGCACGGTTCAGAAGGAGTTTGGTAAGCGGTTGAATCGATAATTAGTTCGTGTTGCATTGACATATCATAACAGTTGCCCGCCACTGTCAGTTTTTAAAGCAATAATTTACCTTGAAGAGTGAGAATATTAATGGATTGTCGTTTTCTGCCAGGAGAAGTGTAACCAATGATGGTAAATCTTCGATCCGATGGCCCGCCATAACTGATATCTAATTCGAAGATCAGGTTGAGGACATGTGTCCTCTTCTTATTGGAACATGAAAAGGCGAGGGCTAGTTGAAGGGTCGCATCCTTTCCTTTTATTGTGATGATTTGGCCGATCTTTTAATTGGGATCTGGTAAAGGACGTGGCCTCACCCTGTCCCTTGGAAAGGTATGGGCCTCTTCTCCATTGTTGGATGAAGTCACGCGGATTATGGCTCTTGGCTCTTCCCATGTCGAATTAGCTTAGCATCGCTTGGAGTTGCGCGGCCGTATCTGGCACCTACATATGTGGCGCAATTAGAGGAAGGACGCTTCTTCTTTTAAGGAGGCGTACCCCTTATAAAGGGGGAAAGAGGACCTGTAGAAGAAGCTTCTCCATTCCTATTTGCTTCTGCTTTTTGTTCAGCTTTTCTTGCTTCTAGTCCCCAGTTTCTCCCAGAGGTAGGGACTCCTTGCTTCTCCATCTCTTTTTTGTTTCAGCATGGTTAGGTCTTTAGAGATCCGCGTTGCCTGCAGGGTCTCCTCTAGGGGAGAGGCTGGGCCTTCGAGCACTACAGGTCCTGTTAGGATGTTGCTGTTGATATTAGACCGGAGCTGGTCCCCAGTTTTGTTTTCCTTAGGAAAATAACTCACCTTCGGGAATGTTATTGCCTTCCCGAAGACTTCCTTTTGGTTCTCCCGAGACATGAAGAATGAATAAATAGGCCTCCCGCCGAGCGCATTGCTATATATGAAGATCATTTAAAAGCTAGTCTTCGCTTCCCATTACACCCTTTTCTTCTTAGGATCTTTATTTGTATCAGATTGTTCCTGCGTAGTTGACTCCAAATAGTATTCGGAACATTTGCAGGTTTCTGGTATGTTGTCACATAGCCAATGTGAGGCCTAGGACCAGTTTGTTCACTTCCCTGTTCTTCTTGAAGAGGGATTTCCATGGCTACGGATGGTGGGTCATCGGCCCTCGTCCCGGCCGCAAAATAATGAAAGACATGCCCGATGCCATCCATGGGTGGAAGCCCAACTTTGTCTTCGTCTCTTCTACTCAACCGTGGGATTTCAATAGTGAGTGGAGAGAGCCTCGCCTGGATGCTAATGCTGGCAAGAAGGTTCTGGCGGTCGACCAACCTGACTATACTTTGTTGTCTAGTTCGGAGACCATCTCCATATAAGAGCTTTTAGAAGAGAGAAACCTTCACCTTGCCGGGATTAGCGGGTCCCCTATGTTAGGTATAAATGGTAGAAGACTCCGGCTTTTTCCCCATTTCGTAGCTTTCCGATTTGGCTGATTTTGATATCCGCTTTTGTCTGTAGGTGGCAGGATAAGGCCCGATCCGAGCCAGCTCCGAGAATCCGCTAAGAGAAGTCATTTCAGGCCTCCTCTTCGGGGTTGGAGGTCCGAAAAAAGGCCCGAGAGGAGGGGCCTGGTAGAAGTGCCACTTCCTCTAGGGGGACATCTGGAGGGGATGAGGTCCCACCAATGGAGCTTCCGACTGGGCTCCCACGGGTTGAACCTTTGCCGAGGGTTAACTCTCCGGTCTAAATCCCGAAAAGTCCAACCCCAGTAGCTGATGTATTACCACCTTGCCCCCTGCAATGGACAGGGGCAAGGCACCTCAAGTCGAAGAGGGGTTTGTAAGGAATACCCCTCTAGACAGGGACTGCGAGGTAGACATCTCAAGTTTTCTGATGCGAAGGGTCTCGTATTCCTTGACATAGCCAGGCAGGTGCTGAAAGGTGTCTTGCTGCCCCGTGATTGGGCAGTCACTCAGAATCGACATCTCGCCAAGGTATCCGACTCCGTGTTTTCCTTCCTGCTCCAGGTAAGATAGCTGCAATCTCTCTTGTTCTCAGTTGATTGTTCATATCATAATAATTTTATGTTTTGATCCCATTGATGCAGTTGGTCAATGATGTCACCTTTTTAGAAGAGGGCCTGGAGGGTATCGACAACTTCCTCCACAGCTTGAAGGAGGAGCTTCAGATGGCCAAGACTGAAAAGGAAGTGGCTGAAGAATTAAAGCGTCCATGGAGGAGAAGCTCATCCATAAAGATGTAAAAGTTCAGGATCTGAAGAGCGAGATGAAGAAGGCTCATTTGAAGATCTTTGAATAGGAGGCGAAGCTGAGGAAGAGGAAGGAGCGGATTCATTCCTTGGAGCATTCCACCAAGGAAAACCAGGCCGAAGATATGGCCAAGATGACCGACGAGGTGGTCAAAAGGGTTGAAGAAGCCACTCTGAAGGCCGAAGAAGAGATTCTGAAGGCCGAAGCAGCAGCGCAGGAGTCTGAAGCCTTGGGAGAACGGGCAGCCAGGGCAGTCGAGGACTTAAAAAAGTCTTCATAGTTCAAGAAGGATGTAATTGAAGCAAGCTTGTTCAGTTACAAATTCGGCTTCAACGATGGACTCATGAGGGTTGGTGAGGTTTTTCTTGACCTCGACTTCTCCAATATCCCAGCATGAGATTGAAGAAGAGGAATAGGTCGTAGCTCCTGATGAGATTGAAGAAGTACCGGGTTAGACTGAGGAAGCCCGGTTGTGGTGGAAGAATTAGCCATGGCAAGTTCGATAATCTTGACTCAAGCTGAAGAGGCCTTGGCCCGTTCAGACCGAGGAGATCCTTCTCTCTACTGACCCAGGAGTTCATGCAGCTGCTTGACAAGTATGGCAGGCCCTATGCCTTGTAATTTTTGCCTTTTTTTTTGTAAGAGAGACTATGTAATTAGCATCCTCTTGAATATCAATGAAAGCCGACTTTCCTTCTAACAAATGGTAGTTTTCGAACTAAATGTCTAATAAAAGACTTTCTAAGTGTAAAGTCTTCGGATAGATTATAGCCTTCAAGGCAGAAGGCGAGTTTCTTCATTGCTTGAAGTCTTCGGATTAAGCTTTGACAGGGTCGTCGACCTTGGTCATAAGCCGAATCAATATAACTTCTCCATTAATTTAGCATTTTTTGATTATAAATTCATCTCCTCGGCTTTGGGGCTTACAAGTAAGGAATCCTATTTTTGAGAGTAACTTTTGGTTCGCCAATAGTGTGACATTCTGCTCCTGCCAGCTGTTAGCTCATCATTGGGGAGGCAGTTATTGCGCAGATCATAGGATCATGGCAATCAAAATTGTTAAGACTGGACGCATCAAGAATCAGATCGATCATAGCTTTTTAGCTTCTAGTGGTCCCCCTGTGCAGATCGAGACCTTTATTAATGAGGGCAAGGGTGCGTGGCATGATTGGAGACCCACTTGAAACTTGAGTGTTTAATCTAGTGATGGAGATCTCAAAGCAGCACTGATCTCGAAGCCACACTGATCTCGGAGCAGCATTGATCCCAGAGCAGCACCGATCCTGGAATAGCACAAATTTTAATAAATTAGTTTGGGATTTATCTTTTGTTTGAATTTTGAATTAGGATTTGGTTGGTTAGGATTGAGATATGGATAGGCTTATCTTATCCTATCTTGTATTTGAATTTGAGTCATCCCTATCTTTTTATCCTGTATTCAAATTCAAATGAGGGTTGGACATGTCTATAAATACCACCCTCAATCATTTATAAAAAAATAGTTTTTGGAAAAAAAAAATTTTGAGTTTTTAGAAGAGTGATTTTTCTTGCTTTCGCCTTCGGGCATGGGCGTGAGGCCCTAGTTATCCCCCTTTCCAACCCATTTTCTTTAACCCCTCATGATGTTTGAGATTCAACCTAGCGCCTCCAAGTATCGAGGGTGTAATGCCTTAGAGGTGAGAGATCTCTTCGTTAGGATGAGTCCCAAAGTCCATGAGATTCAAATCCTGTCTTCCAGCCCCACTATTCCTTCGCCACCCCTAGAAAAAAATTCAAAAAAAATAATGGTACCATAATATAGGTGACTTCTAGGCTCACCAACAATCCACCCATCTGTCTTCCATCAATTTTGATATCAGAGCCCAGTTGATTAGGGTATTGCCATCTTCCTTCCTTCCCCGATCCCACCATTCTTTTTCTTTCCCGTCCTTGTTCCACTTCCGTCTTGTTTGGCCACCACCAAGCCAGATCCACCACTCCACCATCCCCAACGTCTCCGCCTCCTCCCTGATGACGTGACTGCCATTGTCGCCTCCCTACTGCCCCTACTGCTATCACCTAATCATAGATCCCGTCCCTGTCCTTGCACCACCGAATCACCTACCACCACTTAATCCCCTGGTGGTGGAGCCCTCTGTCTTTAAACCCTCCTTCCCTCCCCTCCGACCGCAATGCTGGCGATCAACGTCCCCTTCTCCCCTTCCTCCTATGGCGACCAACGCCATGATCGTTGGCAGTCACACTAGCATCCGCATCGTCATCATCGGCGACCCTGGCACCGGCAAGTCTAGTCTCATCATCTCTGTAGCCACCGAGACCTCTGTTGGCTGGGCTAGCTCGTACCCTCGTGGTTCTTCTGGATGTAGGGTCTGGGCCCATGGAGATATGGGTGCCACCGGTAAGGCGGGTCTGGTGCCACGTCAACGTCCCTTGGTTGGTGCTGCGGTGCTCGTCTCCAGTAAGCCGACTCGAAGTTTAGTACCATGGGTAGCTCTTGCGGGGGTCGACGAAGGGGTCGACTCGAGTGCCCCGGGGTTGCTGCGCTGCCTGTTTAAGAGAGATAAACCTACCTCTTATAACAAGGGACATTCCTTTTGTAAGAATGGTTAGGGCATCGATCCAACAACTGGTATCAGAGTCGAGGTCTCGGGTTCGAGTCTCCGCAGAGGGAAAAACTCGGTCGTTTCGCTGGGGGGGATTGTTGGCTGGGCCAGCTTGCACCCTTGTGGTTCGTCCGGATGTAGGGTCTAGCCCACAGGGATGTGGGTGCCACCGGTAAGGCGGGTCTGGTGCCACATCAACGTCCCTTGGTTGTGCTGCTGCGTGCTCGTCTCCAGCGAGCCGACTCAAGATTTAGTATCCTGGGTAGCTCTTGCGGGGGTCGACAGAGGGGTCTACTCGAGTGCCCCGGGGTTGCTGCGCTGCCTGTTTAAGAGAGATAAACCTGTCTCTTATAACAAGGGATGTTCCTTTTGTAAGAATAGTTAGGGGCATCGATCCAACAACCTCCCCCGAGAACGTCCCCCATGTCCTGCCCTACCCGCCTTCCAGTTGACTACTACCCCGATCGCGTCTCGGTCACCATCATCGACACCTCCTCCAGCCCGGAGAACAAGACCAAGCTGATCAGCGAGTGCCAGATGGCCGACGCAATCGTGCTCACCTACGCCTGTGACCGACCCTCCACCCTTGACCGCCTCGGCACCTACTGGCTCCTGGAGCTCCGCCACCTTGAGGTTAAGGTGCTCGTGATCGTCGTTGGCTGCAAGCTGATCTACGGGATGAGCAATAGATGAGCTTGGAGCAGGTTATGTCGCCAATCATGCAGCAGTTCGGGAGATCGAGACTTGCATCGAATGCTCCACCCTCAGGTAGATTCAGGTTCCTGAGGTTTTCTATTATGCTGAGAAGTCAGTGCTTCATCCTACTGCCCCACTTTTTGATCAAGAGATGCAATCATTGAAGCCTCGATGTGTGAGGGCTTTAAAATGGATATTCATTCTCTGTGACCATGATAGAGACGGAGCTCTCAGTGATGCTGAGTTGAATGAATTTCAGGTTAAATGTTTTAACTCTTTTCTCCAGCCTTCTAAAATCGTGGGTGTCAAGAAAGTTGGTCGGAAGAAAAGAGCAGAACCTAGAACCGCCGCCGTGAATGCCCGTCGGATTGCCCTCCGAAGCCTCCCCTGTTCCTCCATTCATCTGTCCGTGGAAGAGAAAAAAATCATGGCACGATCGTGAAAGCAGCATCCTTCTGCACGCTTATTAGGACAAAGCCAATTTCCTCTTGCCGAGTTTAAGCATACGGATTCCAGAGTTGCATGATTTTCCATGCTGCACGATTCTCGGAGCCGAACAGATCTCAGAACAGAGCTTCTTTGATTGATTGGATTCGGTTTCACCAACGTCCCCCTATCCTGACTCGACGGAGTCAAGTTTTTCCCACCTCAAAGAAATGATGGGGATCTTAGAACAGCACTGATCTTAGAGCAGCATTGATCTCGAAGCCGCACCGATCCCAGAGCATCACCGATCCTGGAGTAGCACAGATTTTAACAATTAGTTTGGGATTTATCTTTTGTTTGAATTTTGAATTAGGATTTGGTTGGTTAAGATTGAGATATGGATAGGCTTATCTTATCCTATCTTGTATTTGAATTTGAGTCATCCCTATCTTTTTATCCTGTATTCAAATTCAAATGAGGGTTGGACAGGTCTATAAATATCACCCTCAATCATTTATAAAAAATAGTTTTTGGAGAAAAAATTTGAGTTTTTAGAAGAGTGATTCTTCTTGCCTTTGCCTTCGGGCATGGGTGTGAGGCCCTAGTTATCCCCCTTCCCAACGCATTTTCTTTAACCCCTCATGACGTTTGAGATTCAACCTAGCACCTCCAAGTATCGAGGAGGGTGTAATGCCTTAGAGGTAAGAGGTCTCTTCATTAGGATGAGTCCCAAAGTCCATGAGATTCAAATCCCTGTCTTCCAGCCCCACTATTCCTTCGCCACCCCTAGAAAAAAACTCAAAAAAATAAATAGTACCCTGATCTACGTGACTTCTAGGCTCACCAACGATCCACCCATCTGTCCCCCATCATCTGGGCCTATGGCAGTCCTTATATAAGAAAAGGAGGCTCTCAGAGATTAAACTTTCACCTGGTTTTAGATAATTTGCTCTTCACGTCTTTTCCTCTTTCTTCCTCTATGCTTCCTGAGAAGCTCATTGAAACATGAGGCTAGACATAACGAGGCTTAGATAGGCGGCAAGGAAGCAGCCAGCGACGAGCCCTCTAGTGAGGAAATCGGATCGACGGTGGAGCTACGTGTTGGCTCTTCTTCATGAGAGGAGCAAGCCTCTCCGGTGAGAGTCGTTTCAGTGGGATTGTCCAAGGGACCAAGCCCGTCAGGCACCGGCGAGACTCCTTCATGTGCCGGAGATGTTAAGCTCACGATCCCAGCCACAGAAGGGACCGCAGGCGCAGTTGGAGGAGGCCAATGCTCAGGTTGCAGCGGTGATCGTGACGGTGGAGCAGGCCAGGAAGGAGGCGACGGAGGCCATCGCCAAGTTCCTAATGTCGCAAGCCTTCAAGGACGAGGTCGCTAAGGCTGTCCTGGATTGCTATCATTGGGGATTCCCGGAATACAAGTGCAAGGCCTCCGCTTCTACGGTCTGAAGGGGCTGGACAACATCAAACCCTCCATTCCGTATCCTATATAGGAGGATGATTCTGACTTCGAGGAGGAGTTAGAGCCAAAGGCGGAGGTGAAGCCCGAAGCCTCCTCGAGCACCTCCTGGGGACCTGATATCGCCCGTCGACTTGGAAAGGGACCGGTGGCCAATTTTTAGATCATCCTTTCCTTTCTCTTTCTCTTCTTCTTCTTCTTTTTATTATACAGTTCTTTTCTTATTAATGAATGGAAATACCTTCCTTCCAAAATGTTGTTAAGTGTGAACTCTTCGATGTAGCAGATAGTAGAAGAGCCTATACGATCACTTAGATTGGATTTGCCGTAGGGTAGAATGCTTGACCATCCCAGTACCTTCGGTTGATGTTAAGGCAGGCTGATTGGACCCACCTTGACACATCTTCGGATTTACAGTAGGGTAGGTTGCATAAACCATTCCTGCACCTCTAGTTGATGTTAAGGCAGGCTGATTAGGCCCACATCAGTATGTCTTCGGATCTACCGTAGGGTAGGTTGCTAAACCATCCTTGCACCTTCGGTTGATATTAAGGCAGGCTGATTAGGATACCTCGGTGCGTCTTCAGATTTATCGTAGGGCAAGTTGCGTAAACCATCCCTGCACCTTCGGTTGATATTAAGGCAGGCTGATTAGGCCCACCTCGGTGCATCTTTGGATCTACTGTAGGGTAGGTTGTGTAAACCATCCCTGCGCCTTCGATTGATCATAAGGTGGCCTGGTTGGGCTCCCCTTTGCGCTCGTCGGGCATACTGATAAGGTGAGTGGATCATACCCACCTTTGTACTTTTTCGTCGGTCTCATCAGATGGGTCACTGAGACCATTCTTGTGCCGTTATTTGATGATAAGGATGGCTAGCCAATCTTATTTTCAAATGGATTTTTATTGAAGTCCTCCCCGATAAGAACTCTCATTGATAGTACTTGCGAAGATTTTGTACATTCCAAGATCGAGGTAGCACAACACCATCTAAAGTCTCGAGTTGATACGTTCCTGGATGTATGACTTCTTTGATTCGATAGGGACCTTCCCAATTAGGAAAAAGTTTATCTTGCTCTGTCGGCCTAGATACTTCGGCCCTTCGCAGTACCAAGTCTTCAGGACGAAAGATTCGCTCCTTCACCTGGAGTTGTAATATTTAGCGACCTTCTGTTGATATGCCGCCATCTTCATTTGAGCTTGAAGTCCGGTGCCATGTAGTAGATCCAAGTCTGCCCTTCGGTACTCTGAATTCTCAAGTTCCTTGTATTTGTCGATCCTCAAAGATTGCAATGTAACCTCTATAGGGAGAACTACTTCAGTGCCATACGCCAACTTAAACGGGGACTCACCGGTAGCTGTTCTGGGAGTTGTTCGATATGCCCAAAGAACAGAATTTAACTCTTCGACCCAAAGTCCCTTAACATCATTCAATCGGGTCTTCAGACCATGGAGAATAGTCTGATTTGTTACTTCGGCTTCTCCGTTGGACTGCGGATGACCGACGAAGTCAACTTGTGGAGCATATGATACTGAGCACAGAAGTCCTTGAACTTTGGATTATCGAATTACCTTTCATTGTCAGTAACTATAGCATAAGGGGTTCCAAATCGGAATATAATATAATTATTCACAAAACTTCGACTTTTGCCTCCGTAATGTGAGCCAATGGTTCGGCCTCGACCTACTTAGTGAAGTAGTCGATGGCAATAATAAGAAATTTTCATTGTCCAGATACCGGTAGGAATGGGCCAAGAATGTCCATGCCCCACTGAGCAAAAGGTCATGGTACAACCAGCTGGGTCAACTGGCTTGTAGGCTATCTCTGGACATTAGCATACCTTTGGCATTGATCACATCTTCGGACGAAGTCGATGGAGTCCTTTTGGATGGTTGGCCAGTATTAACCCTGGCGTATTATTTTATATGCTAGAGATCTGCCCCCAGATGGTCTCCATATATGCCTTCATGCACCTCCCTTAAGGCATAATCAGCGTCTGTCGGTCCTAGACATTTTAGTAGAGGCTGGGTGAAAGATCTCTTATACAAGGTTCTGTCCAAGACAACATATTGAGATGCCATCCAGCAAACTCTCTTGGCCTCTACTTTGTCTTCCGTAATGTGCCCTTGTTTAGGAACTTGAGGATGGGGGCCATCCAACTAGGCTCATTCTCAATTTGATGTACCCTTGGAGTCTCTTCAGCTATACTTGGAACCTTGAGATGCTTTATAAAGGTACGACCAAGGGAGTTTGGAGTAGTGGTGGCGAGTTTAGATAGTGCATTAGCCTGAGAATTCTCTGATCACAGCACATGAGTGATTTCAAAGAATTCCAACTGGGAGGACAGGGCCCGCACCTTTTCCAAGTACTGGATCATTGCAGGGTCTCGGGCTTCAAATTCACCTTTAACCTGGTTCACCACCAGTTGGAAGTCCAAAAAGATCTGGATCTTTCGAACCCCTAGATTTTCGGTAATTCGGAGTCCTACAAGGAGTGTTTCGTATTCAGCTTGATTATTTGAAATATGGAAGGAGAAACGAAGTGCGTACTCCAGTATATGCCCATTCGGTTCAGTTAATATGAGGCCCGCTCCACACCCAGTAGAGTTAGAAGCTCCATCCACGTGAAGTACCCGAATGGACTCCACATCCTTCGGCGGCTCCATGCTCTTCGATCGGTTGTGCGCTGCTTTCGGGCTTCCATATGCATTCGGCTAAGAAATCCGACAACACCTGTGCTTTCATCGCCGATCTGATTGGAAGGTGATATCAAATTCACTCAATTTAACAGCCCACTTGGCTATCCTTCCAGAAGTGTCAGGGTAGCGAAGAATGGCTTTAAGGGGCTGGTCAGTCAGGACCATGATGGTGTGGGCATGAAAATAGGGTCGCAGGTGCTTCACCGCAATCACCAATGAGTAGATAAGCTTTTGCATCTTTGATACCTTACTTCAGCATCGTGCAAGATTTTGCTGGTATAGTATATTGGCTTCTAAAGATCATTCATCTCCTTCCGGATGGGACCAAACTAACGGCCTCGTCTATAGCAGAAAGGTATAAGTAGAGAGTCTCTCCTTCTTGAGGTTTAAAAAGCAGCAGTGGGGCCTCCAGGTACTTCTTCCAATTTGTCAAAGGCAAGACGACATCCTCGGTCCATTCAAAGCTTCGGGACTGTTGGAGAACCTTGAAGAAAGGGAGACACCTTTCAGCCGATCAAAAAATAATCAACTTAAGAAGGCGATTCTTCCATCAACTATTGTAGTTCCTTCTTGCAGGAAGGGTGTCTCATATTTCGAATGGCCTAGATCTTTTCGAGGTTGATCTTAATCCCCGTCTGGTCACAAGGAATCCCAAGAATTTGCCTGATATTACCCCGTAAGCACATTTTATTAGATTCAACTTCATTTGGTAACGTCGCAAGGCAGCAAATGATTCCTCTAGATCTTTAATATGATCACTTGTAAGGAGACTCTTCACAATCATGTCATCCACATAGGCCTCCATGTTCCTTCCCAGTTGCTCTTTGAACACTTTGTTAATTAGCCTCTGGAATGTTGCCCTAGCATTCTTTAACTCGAATGGCATCATTTTGTAACAGTAGAGACCCTTTTCTGTGATGAAGGCTGTCTTCTCTTCATCCTAAGGATCCATCCGTATCTGGTTGTATCCAGAGAAGGTATCCATGAAGCTTAATAATTGATGGCTCGCAGTGCATCGACCAGTTGGTCGATCTTTAACAGAGGAAAGCTATTTTTTGGATAAGTTTTGTTGAGATCTGTATAATCGATGCAGATCCTCGACTTACCGTTAGCCTTCTTTACCATTACCATATTTGTGAGCCATTCAGGATAATGTGCTTCCCGGATGAATCCGGCCTTGAGGAGTTTGTTCACTTCCTCGTCTATCACCTTCTACCTCTCGGGGGCAAAGTTTCTCTTCTTCTGTCGAACTGGTATGTAATCAGGGTAACTTCTAGTCGATGAGTATTTACTTCGGCTGGAATCCCAAGCATGTCCAAAGCTGACCAGGCAAAGACATCGGCATTATCCTTGAGGAAGCGGATCAGCCTTGTTTTTGTTTCTTCATCTAGCATCTTACAATCTGTACAATCTTGGTAGGGTCTTCTTCGGTCAATTGTATCGAAATAGTTTTCTCCATCGGTTCGCCACAGTCTTCGGCTAGGTCCCTCGGGTCCAATTGGTCTAGAGTTATGGGATCAACCGATTGTCTGTCTTGTATCATCAGATATTGTTGTGCAGTTCTTTGGTCTCCTTTTGCTTCCCCGACTCTGCTCCTAGTGGGGAAACGCACAAGGAGGTAGTAAGTTGACACTATGGCCCGAAATTTGTTTAAGCCGAGCCATCCCAAAATCACATTGTAAGTCGAAGGAGTTTGGACCACTGTGAAGTTGATGGGGAGTGTCTTCTGTTGAAGTTCGGCTCTAAGGGTGATGGACAGTATTATTTCGCCCTCAACATCAACTTGATTGCCTCCAAACCCAGTTAGCGGCATAGGAGACCTCTGTAGCTTGTTTTTGGGCAAACACATTCTGGAGAATGCATCATAAAGTAAGACATTTGCTGAGCTTCCATTAACAATTAAAATGCGTCTTACATCATAGTTGGCCACAACGGTCGAAATTACAACTGGGTCATCATGCGGGAGCTGAACTCCCACAAGATCGTTATCAGAGAAAAGTATGGAGTTATTATCCTTGAGCCGTTTCGAAGCATCGTTTTTAGCCCTCCTCCAGTTGGTTGGCCGATGTAGCATTCCCACCCTTCCGTCAATGAGTCTTTGGTTAGGTAATTCTGCTTCTTTAGGGGCCCTCTGGGGGGCCATCGCCTCAGGCCAAAATTTTGGATGACCGACATATCGCCCCAAATAATCCCTCTTGATCAAATCTTCAATGGCATCCTTGAGTTGGATGCAGTCCTCAGTGTTGTGGCCGTGGTCCTGGTGGAATCTGCAATATTTGTTTCTGTTCCTCGCGAAAGAGGACACTTTCATGGGACACGGCCGTTGGAGATAGCTTTCTTTTTTTATCTCCATCAGAAAACTCTCTCTGGGAAGATTGAGGAGAGTGTAGGAGTCGAATCTCCCGCCCGGTGCTCTGGGCTTAGGACTTCATCGTCAGGTAGAGTTGTTGTTGTTATTGTTGTTGTTGTTGGGTGCAGGGGGATTCAAACCCTTGTGTTCTTCTTCATGGGAATAGATTTTCCTTCGGTTAGTCGTCGATTCACCGCCTGCTTTTCAGCATCGGCATATTTCTGAGCTCTTGATAGGAGCTCAGCATAGGTTGTAGGAAATCTTTTATCCAGGAAGAAAGTCAGCTTGGATGACCGGAGTCCCTTCTTTAGAATGGACATGGCTATATGCTCGTTGAGATCAAGGATCTCAAGAGTAGCCGAATTGAACATGGATATGTAATCTCGAAGGCTCTCCTTCATTCTGGTGAAGGAGGAATAGGGTGTCTGTGTTCCGGGATGTCTTCCGACATGTCCTGAAATGTAAGATAAATAATTTTTTTAACTCAGAAAAGAATCGATGGTACCTGGACGTATGCTCGAATACCACATTCGAGCCATCTTCTTCAAAGTAGCAGGAAAGGTGAGGCAATGCAGTGCATCAGAAGCCCTTTGAATCATCATGTGGGCTTTGAAGCTGCCTAGATGGTCCAGCGGGTCAGTAGTCCCATCGTAAGGCTCCATTTAAGAAATCCTAAAATGCCGAGGGATAATTTCGGCCATGATGCGAGGGTGAACGGGGGACGCGAGTCGTACGCCACGAACTCATCGTCCTTCTTGTAATCATTGAGCCTCGCAACCTGGGACTCGAGGGCCTTAAGCTTTTCATCGTAGTCAAGGCGGGCTTCTTTCGGTACATCCCTTTCAAGAGTGGAGTCTTCGGAGGAGATAGAGAGAGATAGTCTAGATCTCTTTCCCCTCCGCGGGGCATCGATCGGTTTCAGATACCGGGCTTTGGCCTTCGGGAGAAAGCCGATCATGGGAGGAAAGGTGGGTAGACCCATGACGCTGGTCTCCCTTCCCTCGAGACCGATGACTGTGTCTAGAGGTGGCTAGCAGGTGCTCCACCTGGAAAGCTGCATCCTGAAAATTTTGAACCATGATTGTCAGAGCATCAACCCAGTTCAGAAGAGCCTCGAACTGCTGTTATCCCACCACAAGTGTGGGAGGTGGAACATTGTTCTCCACCAGGGGGTCGTTCCTCTGAGAAAGAGGACGGCCCCTGCTTGTCGAAATATTTTGAGTTTTTCCTTTCGCCATCAAGGTTTCTTCTCACTCTCCTTTCTCAAGGAGGGGAGCTACCAGTAGGTGGTAAGTCCGAGCTACTGTAGACTGTCAACACCCGTTTGTCTCCCCCTTCCTGGCGCCCCAATCTGTTGATGTAGAACCTTCGTTGACCGGGCGGAGCCGCTAGATTGCCTATTCGCTCCACTGGATACCTGCAAAACAGGTTCTTGATAGGATTTTCTCCGATGGGGGACACTCCAATGCTTAAGTTAGAGAGAGAGGTTCTAGCAATAGAATGGAGAGTTTCTGAAGAGAAAGAAGATGGTAAAATATTCTCTTTTCCAGGCTTGCGTAGCGTACCTTGGATGTCTCCTCTTACCAGTATTTATAGTTGTCGTGCCATAGTATGGTTAGGCTCACCTATCTATGGTTAGGATGGGGTTAATTGACTTTACCCCGCTTATAATCATAAGTGGTTGCCAATTGGTTCTGGCCAATCTGGAGTCGTTGGAGCTGAAGTTAGTGGCCATGTGGCCATCTTGATATGGTTACGATTGGAGATAGTGGCCACACGGTTGATCATAACATCATATCCACGTTCAAAAATTTGGGATCAGCCGAAGACTCGCTTCTGAGCTTCTTTTTCAGGAAGGACTGGCGTTGAATCGGCGAAATGCCTTCGGGCTTATCCCTGCAGAACAAGCCGAAGGCATCTCTGTTATTTGCATCGATGTTCCTCCTTTCAGAGTGGGTTGTGAAATGAAGCTGATATTGTCTTCAGATCAGTCTTCTTCAAACCGGCTTTCTTCGGTTGTTGTACAAAAGACTGGTCGAGAGCTGGTAGTAGCACTCTTCGGGACTAACACCTTCGACTAGGTCAAAAACTGATTCCGCGTGATTCCCTTCAAGTGCTCTGATTTAGATGCCCGATTCAAAAAAAATTGATAAGTGATTGAACTGATAATTAATCCATATTGCATTGGCATGCCATAACAAGCGCATGTATACTAAGCTGGCCAAGCATACATAAGTTTGCTCACAACAAGAATTTAGAAAACATAACACAACAAAAATTTGTAAAAATAACCCATTTTATTTTTCTTTTGTACCGATCAGGTGCCGGTCCGTCCAAAATTTTGAGGACCTTATTGAATTCAAAGGTTACCCACCATCCATATGTTCAAAATGGTTTAGTGATATATGACTTTATAATGAATGAACGTTAAGCTTCGATAAAATACATTTTTGTAATACAATATTGAGTATACAAATTTTAAAGCACTCGTCTGACATTCATAAAATCGAGCATATATTTGCAAAGGCAAGAAAAAGCAATTTAAAATCTGAAAATCTATCTTGAGAGAGAGAGAAGGGAAATTCATTTGTACTACAAATCCCTTGCCAGCCTTCGATGGTAACAATAGCCAACAGTCTCCAACATCGACAGGAACTGCACAGCTTTACCGACAACCTTAGTTTTACATGAAGATACGATACCCAAAATAAAAGCCATCTGAGTCGCCCGTTCAAGCTACAAAGCTTAAGCCACACCAAGGTAGACCGAGATATGAGTGGCTTAAAGAGCACGGAGGACAAGAAAACAAGGCCAAAGCAAACAGAGGATAAACTATGCTAGGACAAGGCAATTGTTATAGATGACTACTTGACACAAGGCTTGACACCTGTACAACGTAACAAGAGACAATGATTAATTTAATTCGGTCTCTGGGCCAGGGTTAAAGATCAAGGACGAGGTTTTTACCAAAATAAAAAATAAAAACATCAAGGATGAGAACAAGGACGAGGTTTTTTTTTTTTTTTGAGTAAAGGAGGAGGCACTCAAATCATATTCAATCAGCACCCAAGAACAAGGTTAAAGAATAAAGAGTGGCATTTGCCTAGCAACAAAGTAGATAGCATCATACATTTCCAGGGTTCATTTGAACTGCAAAGCAAGCACAAATTAACTGCATACTTAAACCAAGGAACAAAAACAGATGTTCATACTTAATTCATTAACAAATGCACCCAAAAAGAATTCGAGCCAGATCATGATGAACACGACCAACTTTGTGAGTTGCTGAAGTACAAAATATGGAAACATGATGCCTTGCTGTTCTGTGAACCAAGGTACCAAACTTCAGTCTCAAATACAAAATTTAACGTCTTGCAGATCAACCTCAAATTAGTATTCCAAGAAGGCTATACAAAGTGACAGCCGTACCCATCAATCAAACAAACTAAAGCCCATGTCCTGCATTGAGTAAAACAAAAAAGGGATCAATTACCTGTTCAGTGCTTCGGGACCGAATCAAAGTGGATTTTTTTTTAAAAAAAAAAAAAACAAGAAACAAGCATTAGGACTTTAAAGTCAGATTGACCATACATGTATATGTGAATCTAGCAAATATTTTATATGAGAACATCAGATTAAGTGACTGTAAACTAAGCCAATCATATAAGAAAAACCTATCAAATCTAGTAAGTCGTAGAGAATATTTCATTTAGGAACATCAGATTAAGTGTGGGAAAGCAATTAGTTATTTCATAGGAGAATCATCAAGCAATGCCCGGTTTCTCTGGATGTAGTAGCAGTAGGGCCAGAGAGTTATGTGGTAAACACTAACTACCATCATTTCTAGTCAGCTAGAAAGTTCAATACTGGTGTATTATAACCATCATAAACAACAGTTCAGGCAGGTATAGCTAAGGCAAATCGGGCAAGCTTAGTTGATTATATGACTCTCAAGCTTACTGACAGGTGGTAGGAAAATTAAGTTCAAAGACATTAGATGACAATGAAAAATATGATGAGTTGGATCCATGATACATGAAAGGACTTATAACCCGTTATAACAAGTCATACCTCATCTGATTCTTCCTTCTCTTCCACTTTCTCTTCTTTCTTTGGCTCATCTGCTGGGGCGCAGCAGCACCACCAGAAGTAGGGGCTGCAACTGCGATGGCAGCACCACAGAGGCACTGAGCACTTCAAGCAGCCCCTCAACTCTTCAGTTTGTCTCTACCCTTGACTTCGGATAAGAGGAACTCGATTTTGTCATCATCAGCTTCAGCTCCCACTAGAAAAAGAAAGAAACTTTACACCATCTGACAAGTTAAAGCAATCTCTAAAATCATTAAATTATGATTCTAGTCTGACATTCTTTTAGGACAACAGGTAAATTGAAAGCCCTATTTAGTCTAAGTCTTCAAACTAATAAAACTGAAAAACTTGGATGGACCAGCTTTCTGTTCAAAATAAGGGGTATGTGCTGAAAGGAAACACTAATTAAAAGAGTTTAAAACATTAAAAAACAAATCATGAAGAACGTCCAAACTTGGCTCATTTGGAGTGGAGCATCATGTGATGACATAACGTTCATTTATGCACTTAAGAAAAGCAGCAATATTTTGACATTTCTACCTTCAGAAGAGCTCATAAGATGGGATTCACATTACTCCGTATACTGATGAGTCACCATTTCCAACATTTTCTTTTTCTAATTGCAGCATCATAATCGTACAAACAACATGGAGAGCTTACACACTAATGCATTAGCAAAAAATGCAGGTATGTAGTCACTAAACATGACTATGAAAAACTCATCAGTTAATGTGTTCATCAATATACTATAAAGAATACCAAACCATTTGCAAATATGAGTTCGGACAATCATTCTATACAACAACTCAAAAAAGGAAAAGAGCTAAGAGTATGAAAAAAAATAATCACTAGCCAGACCCTACAATATAGTAGTTACATTATCTAGCTATTTGTTTGATGACATGGAAAACTAATAGACCATGAATTGTACAAAAAAGGGCAAAAGAAATTAAATTAACTAACCTGATCCTAGGATATCCTTCAGATCATCAGCTGTTGGCTTGTGTTTCCACCGAGAACAGCTAGTAAATAGGTGGCAACGACCTTCATCCTGCAGAAGAAAAATACAAAAAGCCCACTTAAATCAAAAAAATGACAGTAAAAGAAAAAAAAATAAAATCATGTGAGGTGCACATGATATATAAGCTACACTAAACAGAAATGAGACAAAATGATCAAAATATTAACACCGTTCCCGAACTAGTACTATATGCTTGAAGAAATATCAAAAAACGAGGTGAGAGAAATTGAAATATTTCAACATTACAAAAATAGTGCACAGCATAAACAGAGAGAAGTGAACCATGAAAAAAAAAAAAAAGAAGAAGAAAAGAAAAGGTGTCAGAAAAAAGTAATGTAATTGAAGCAACTGAATCTCGCATCTCACATGGTTGAGACCACCCTTTTCACTGAACATGATCGTTTTCTCCTAATTCGTTACCTCTTGGTTAGCTTAAGTATGAGCAAAATCTAAATCCAACTAAAATTTCGGAACCACCTAGCCAATTTCAAATTTTTCTTCACGCTCCATTGTCATAATGGGATTATTGAAATTTGCTCAGAACGGCATAATATTATGACTGCAAGAAAGCATACTACTTGTATACGGTTGGAGGAAAAACAATTACTGTAAGACAGAAGACGAAATAGTTAACCTCCGAACTAAATCAGGCATCTTTAAATCAAGGCGGGGTACTCATGCTTTGTACAAAGGAACTGTGATTCAGGGACATATGTCAAAGATCTCATCATTATTTAGTTACCAATCTGGATTATATCGATTAATTCACGGTATCATAAACGGAGAACAATATAAAGGCGTAACATAAAAAAAAATTAAAATCATCACAAGAGAGAATGCAAGTTAAGCAAATAGCACAGAGAGAGAAAGAGATGGGAGGATTACCTGAGCACTGGATTCTGGTGCCTAGATCGGCAGCCGACGACGCTTGGGAATAAAGCTCTTCTAGGGTTTTCACAATAATAGAGGAGGTGCCGAACAAACATGATGATGATATTATAGCATCCATTATTTATTTGGGATTGCATCTGAACCGTCCGTGTTCGATCGAGGGGTTGATCGGAATTTATTTCGAGTCCGCGTAAAGTCGGCAACTGATGCTGCGGTCACGGAGACGGTCCGAAACCGCATAAAAAGTCCGCAACGTTGCGGACATTCTATTATTGCTTCGATACACCCCTCACGACCTGTCCCCTCTTCCGCTCCCCTTCCCCTTATCTCTGTCCGCCGCGGCCGCGGCGAGGAGCCTTTCCTCCAGTGGGACTCCGCCGCTCCCTCCGGTTCGCCTCCTCCGCCGACGGGCTCCGGCCTTCTCGAATCGCAGGTAAGGTTCCTCTCTCTGCCAATCCTACTGGAAACCCTAAGACTGGCCTTGATTCTTGACCTCAATCCTTCTGGAATCCAAACGAAACCCTAACCCTCTGGCAAACCCTATCGCAATCAAATTTTAGGCCTTATCCCTCTATTATCCTCTTACCCTGAACCCTAATGTCTCTCGCTTCCCGCTGTTTTGAAGAAATTATTCATTTGTGTTTTTACTGTCAGTTACAACTTATATGATGCTACGGTATTTATATTTTAAACGTGCTGATTAAGTTGTTCCTTTTTTTCTTCAGTACGTTTGGTCATTCTAATTGCTTTATTTTATGCATGCTACCCGTTAATTTCTTTGGATTCTCTTGCTGTCACTGCATAATTGATATTTGCTGAGTCTGTTATTATTATAGACGGGGAAAATAGGTTCTTGCTTTTTCACAATCAAAATAATGAAATGAATTATATTAAAAATAGCTGTCACTGTTATATAGTTCTAGGTTTTCTTCTTCCAGTGCGCTGATATTGGAGAAGAATTGTACGTCGTTCCTTGCATGACGAGAGAAGAAAGCAGGGAAACGTGTTTTATATGGACAAGAGAAATCCTAAAAGACCTCTGAATCGGGATAGAATTATACATTTTGTGACTGGAAAAACCAATAATTATGGTAGGTGATATATTGGCAAAGTTTTCCTGCAAAGAGATGATATAAGGTTGCAGTTTTCTTTGGCTTTTATCCTGCAGTGCTTCTAAATTTGATGATAATTAATGGTGTCAGAATGCATTCTTAAAACATGTGTTTCATTGATAATGTATGGAAATCTAGTGCGTACTTCTTTCGGCATCTTAGCTCCTTGGCAGAGGTTTGCTAATACCTGACATTAGTTTCTTGTGTCCTTTGATATGTTTTCGGGGCACATCTTTAGAATGAAAATTTTCTGCCCGTTTGATTTCTCACAGAGTTTCATTATGTTGATTTCCAGCCTGCAGATTGATAGTCAGAAATTGAAAAGATTAGGTGGACATAAGTTGTCTTTTACAGAATGCCTAAGATAAAGACGAGCCGAGTCAAATATCCAGAAGGATGGGAGCTTATTGAGCCTACCCTTCGTGAATTAGAGGCAAAAATGAGAGAAGGTTTCTAAATTAGTTCTCTTCAACATTTCATGCTCTTGGTCTGGTTTTATGAATTCTATGTGATGATCTGAACTATAATCATTTTGTCACTGGGCAGCTGAAAATGATCCACATGATGGAAGAGAAAATGTGAAGCCCTTTGGCCTATCTTTAAATTGCGCATCAGAAGAGCCGCTACATTTATGACCTCTATTATCGCAGGAAGGAGATATCAAAAGAGTTGTATGAATTTTGCTTGGATCAGGGCCATGCAGATCGTAATCTGATAGCAAAGTGGAAAAGGTTGGTCTCCAGTCTCCATCTACTTTTTGACTATGTTAATGATTTATTTTTCCTTTGTGCCTATGTTTGTCTAGTTGTTCTTTTTCATATCATGGCTTCTTGGTAAGTCCATTAAAGATTTTGGTGTCAAACTTTTCATGCTAAGATTATAGATAGATAGACGTGTAGTTTGTTTTTGAAAGTTATGCTTTTGTTTGAAACTTTTGTTATCAATGTTACACTGGTAGCATCCTCACTTTCTGTGGTGATATGTTAACTAGTAAATAAATTCTCAGTACAGGTACATTTTAAAGCATTAGCCATCAAGGTTTTTTATTAATGTTACACTGGTAGCATCCTCACTTTCTGTGGTGATATGTTAACTAGTAAATAAATTCTCAGTACAGGTACATTTTAAAGCATTAGCCATCAAGGTTTTTTAATCCCTTCAAAAAAAAAAAAAAAATCAAGGTTTTTAAAAGTAAGATTTTGATCAACATCTTGGGGGGTGTCAGAAACTGAGAAGAAGCAATATTAATTGATCTCGGCCGATATGGAAGGAATCAAGATTTTCTGAGATTTTGGGTTAGTTTAGACAGAGTTATTGGAAATTTGGTGATAAATCCCATATTACTTTTACACAAAATTGATCTTGAACTTTATTTAGATTAAATCTACCTTTATTTGGAATAAAAATGGTGATTTCTTTATAGTGTGTCAGTCAGTATCTTGGTATATATCATTATATTTGTCAAGATTTAGAACCCATGACTATTATATACTGGTTCAGAATGTACTGATACCAATCGAGATTTTGCCTGAGAAATTATTTTAACCATTAGCCCGTCTCTGGATCTTGACATTTTATGAAGTTTAAACTTAGTCTGTTAGGCAAATGCATCCTAGTATTTGGTTAAGAGAATCTTAATTGTGACTTTCTGATTGCTCTTGGCTAATATTATTTGGGCATGCAGCCCGAGGGTCTTGTTTATGAATTCTCAAATCATTAGTCTGCACTATTTACAACTCCAGATTTTCAGCTCTTCTATGCTGCATTTTTGTTGTTGTGTTATACTAATATTCCTTTGGATTAGAATTGGTTATTCCTCTCTTAATATAATATTGCCCTTCATAAATTTTCCACGATGTCTACCTTCTATGAAAAGCACCCCACCCTCCCCGGCCCCAATATTTTTTTCCCCTTGGCCATGGGTTTTGATTTATAATCTTGTTCTTTGTCCATTTTTTGAGTTGTGTTCTTTTGATTTTTTGTGCCTCTCAATAATTGTGGTTTGTTGTCGAGTCTATGCAGCCAGGTTACGAGCGCCTTTGCTGCCTGCGGTGCATGCAGACCCGAGATCACAACTTTGCAACCACTTGTGTCTGCAGGGTCCCTAAGCCCTGAGAGAAGAAAAATCATAGAATGTGTTCATTGTGGCTGCAGGGGATGTGCCAGTGGAGATTGATTTGTACTGTCATCTGAGCTGTTATGTCATATTTTCAGATGCCACGACATTGAATCTGTAAACAAAATGCAATGCCATTAACCATGTACTATTGTAAACTTGAGAAGAATATGTTGGTACTTGAAGCGCTTATTTTTAGTTTTAAGTATATGTAGCCATCCGTATGTAGTGAGGTTTGTATGGACATCCACGTAGTTTTGGGATGGAAGTGGTATGTTGCCTGTCATGACAATCGCAAAGTTTTTGTTTTGTGAACATTAGTATTCGCTTTATATTCATAGATAAACCATACATTTCCATGCAAACTATTCAGAATCTTTGATGTATGCACATGATACGGTTCGAAAACTTGATATGCAAGATGTTCTATTTTATTTTAAGTTCATTATGAAAATTGCAGGAAAAAAGAATAATGGTTTGATTGCCTTTTATTTTGGGATTGGTAGGAACTTCACGTTTCTCGATGTTTTAGCACGGCACTATTCTAGAATAATAAATGTTTATAGGGAATGGTTTCTGCCACTGCCAAAACTGCATTTGTTTGGGTTGCATAATTGCTTTTGCTTGGATAAATTCATATCATGCTAATTGGATTCTGGGTCTATGTTTGGTGTCCCAAGCTGAACACTTGGCATACGAGTCTATGTTTTGATATTCAAATTTGAATTGACTGGTTGCTAATTCAGCTTTAGTGTTAGGGGTCCAGCTCTGTTTGTAAAAGCGTTTATCAGAGCTATATTGCACCTGTTGTTAGATGAATCTAGGAAGCTATGTTCTTATGATATAATGATAACTTGGAGTAGACGAAACACATGATTGTACTGAAATCAAAACAGACTAAAATCTAACCAGCAACTACACTGAAGTAACAATGTTGTTGAAGTTTGTCTCTCACAGGAATAACATTTAGGTCTCTCAAAATGGTGTATCCTGTAACCAGCGAAACAACAATACCAACATGGAATCCATCTGGCAACTCCTATTGCGTGTAAAAAAGTCACTAAGAAAGACAGTTGATTTATTGTAAGTTTAATATAGTATACTACATATAAATTGATCTTGTACAATGTACATGTACTTTCCTCACAGCGCTGGCTTAGATCCAGTTCTAGTATCTAGAATCAGGGCACCAACCAAAAGTTGGAGAATGCGATGCAGTAGTTCTAATTTCTCAAAACCTGGCCATGGACATGGGTTGGGACGGTACAAGCGGTTGGGAATGTTTAAATTCTTGCATCAGCCGTCTCATCAGCATGAGAGAAATCGGACGAGCAGGAGCGTAGGGGGTATGACATGGTGCAAGAGGTGATGCACATGAGGCGACCGAGCTGGGTGACAAGGCCGAGGTGAGTAATGAAAACATGGCAAATTCTTCGGAGGGAGATCGTGCGGAAATCCTTGGCGACAGGTTCACGAACTCCAGTGCCTGGACCCTGACTTGTACAGGATAGTCTGCAACACAGCCAATCCTTGGACCAGCTCCGGTGCTCCATTTCCTAGAAAGTTGATGCCCCAGCTGGTAGGACCTTGTTTCCCTCTTGGACTTGATTCTTTCTGAAATTGCCTTCTGAGGAACATCAGCTTTCGGGCTTTGAAGGCCACCGGACAACGTTCTTTTGTAGCTACCTTTAGTTTCAACTTGAACATTCTCATCAGCTTGGGTACCCACAGTTCGTTCCAGGTGTTGGCTTTTCTCCCTTTCTGTAGGCATGACAAGTCGTGGAACTTTGGAAGATTTAAAAGCTTCGATCACCCCATCAATCTGAAGAGGTTCTTTTGCATCTTCGTAGTCTTCATTTGATGACGAACGTATCTAGGAAAACATCACATCAAACAGATAATGAGATCTATCCAAGAGTAGAACGTTGCATTCAACTAAGATGGTATAAATACGGTCTGGTTAAAATACCTGAACTTCTTGCAGATCAACCCCATTCTCCCCGAGTAAGTTCAAGAACTTGATGAGGTTCTCATCAGATGGACGATAATGACCACTGTAGGCCCATATTGACTACAATCAACCATAGGTTTCGATGATCAGACAGGTATTGAACAATAAATTAATATACAATTGATAAAACAATCAATCAGACAAAAGATAGGTTTAATGCATTTCAGAGCCTAACGCATCAAAGTTCACCGTGCATTACAGCGCACCGGTAGATAGCGATTCAGGAACTAGAACAAGAACACAGTGCATCGCATAACACCAGTGGAAAGAGACCTAGGAACTAAAATGCATCATATCTAACCAGGATCAGAGTGCAACAACCTGGCCAGCCAATTCATCAAAGCATTGCCTATTTTATTATGCTGTCCTTTTGTAGTATTTTAATAACTCAATAAGAAAATGCCTGCACTACCAACCAGCGGTAAAAATTTTCGTAATAGAAAACAATTAGAATTTGGTGATATTTGTAGGGCCACGAGATTTAAGAGGAAACTAGTGTCTAGCATGCATCAGCATGCCCTGCACCTTTAGAAATATTCCACACAAGTACAGAAAACATCAAGTCTCAAAATCCCATGGACAAACCAGATTCTCAGGGATATACGGTTATGAAACAAGAAGAAAGACAGCGAAAAGGAGCATGAAGGAAAAGACAGCGAAAAGGAGCACGAAGGCCGTACATATAAATTTGATCCTGCCCATGAACGACAAGATGTAGCACAAAGGTTTGTCTGCATTGCAGGCCAGCCTCGAATAATAGAATCCGGTATATCAGGCTGTAAAGTGCTCAGTGCAGACACCTTTGCATTGTGACTGTAGATGCAAAAAATTAAAGAACAGGAAATTAGGTGTCCCAATCATTTATATTACAAACTTATCGAGCTATACTGCCCTTTCTCTGCATCCATAATCATGCTTTTGTACCAGCCAGCTAAAATTTGCCTTTGCTGTAGGACCATTCTCTGGAGGTGTATAGTATATTAGTCCATTTATTACCGACTCTAAGTAACCATAAGTATCCATCTTGTAAATATGAATGATCTTGATGGAATGATCAAGACAATGGATGACTGTATTAGCCAACATCAACTGGTACAAATAATCTCTAAGGAAGGACATAAGCATAGATTTGTATCAAGAGAAACAAAAAACTTGCACAGGAGAAAGCAGGTGTAAGACAAGGTAAGAGAGAGCAATTTCAGCTAATTTTTGACAAGTATGCTATTGTAGTTGAAAATTTACTTCAAGAAATTATTGTTAAATTGGGAGAGTGAAAAATAATGAATTTTAGATGCATTTCTAATGGAGGAAAGAGAAACAAGGACGTTTTTTTTAAATAAATAAATAAATTGAACCCATAGAGCAATATCCTCTGAGGGGTAAGAAAGTTCTATGAGAATAATCAAACCGGTAGATAAACCATCATGCTACCATCATATACTAAAGGAGGACATGTACATGTTTTAAGTTTCTTCCAACAGTTTCATCAACATTTGGTTTATGTAGCCAGGGAAGGCTGTAAAGTATAAACCATCACCAGAAACAATCTTTTCTATATGCAAAAGAGGGTGTACAAGTTTTAGGAGAAGAAGCAAAGCATGTCAAAAGACAAGAAAGTTTTTGGTTATAGAAGATGATTTGTCAATGCTCTTTCATAAGCTCAAATTTGAAAGAGCTCTGGAAGCTAGCCTGGTGTTATAAAAAGGAAAGATATTATTGATGGAAAGCATAAGTATTTTAACCGTGTAACCAGACAGATTTTCTGACATTCTGCGTGCATAGAATTCTTAATCAGTTAAGCAATCTTTCATTGATTTGACAAGAACATATCACCATAATAGGGGAGGAAGAAAAGTAGTGAAAATGTGTGCCAATACTAATCTTTTATAGATAATGTTGCATATGAAGAACAGAGAATGTGCTCTATTAAATCCCAGTACAACGAGAAACCATGAATTCAGTTGTACTAAATTACTGTAATATTTCATGGTTGTCCAACCTGCAAAACAGAAACTCAATAAAACATATTAAAATAATAACACATACTTCAACATGGACTTATAATTAACCAGACAACTACAGCATGCACATTAAGATCTTACATGTTGACTGAATTTATAGCGGGAAGAGGGAATAAAGTGTGCAAGAAAGCATATAAATAAATGTTTAACAAGATGGAATAGTCCTCCAATCAATAGATCCAAAACTCGAAAAATTGTTGGCAAGAGATAGAACAATATTATAATGCAATAAATTAAAATTACAAGAGCTTATGTGCATTACCCTAAGAATTCCATTTTCTACAGTGAATCTTCCAGCTGCTACAGTGGCACCTCCTGCAAGGAAGCTAGAATGGTGGAACATACCTTTCTTTTCTGGATTCAGTTCCCCCCCCCCGAAAAATAAAAATAAAAATCAGTTACTGGCTTGACAACTGAGGCAGGAAATTTGGGGACGTATTGTAACTCAACATGCCCTACTTCACAGGGCAAAAGCAGGGGTTTATTCTTATCTTGGTTTATAATCTACCTTTCCAGCATACAATCTTCTGGAAGTGCTCATATAACAAAAATCCACTTTGCTCCTTCAGATCCTTTAGTTGTATCAAGAAGATCTCCAGTTTGTTTGTGCACAATTTTTCCCTCTATTGGCACATATTCATAATGCTCCCGCTCTTGCTGGAAAAGGTGAATTTGGAGATTAGTTTGGAGCATTCAATCAATGCAGTAATGAAAGTAACTGAAAGCAATTTTATCAATCCCCTATAAGCATGTGGTGTGTTGATTAAGATACTTCCACTAATTAGGATTTATTAGAATTGCTCCATGTCATTTTCAAGAAAATGAAGAAATTTGACATAAGCAGACTACTGATGCATGTCATTACTTGTGATGGAGGCTGACGAGACTAAAGGACACTTTTTCCCTCTCTTTTCTGCATATGTATCCATCCATTTGACTATAAAGATCCCTGATTGTTTATTAGGGCTTCTAACAAGAAGTTAAGCCTTTGTCTGACTTATTCATTTAATATATATCTCTCAATTTTAGCAATTAAATAAAATAAAATGACAAACAAACTTCACTGCTAAACATATGGTATTTCTCATATGCACTTGCTAGATGAAACCCATTATGAATTTAGGTTGCATTGAGGCCGATAAACACAAAATCCCATGTAATCATGATGTGTTACTTGGTAACTCATTTTTGTCAAAGCATCCATATGCGGTCTAACATGTCTCTGGACTTCATTAATAACTCAATCTGAAGAATAAAAGTTCAGTCACTGTGGTTGTGGTAAGTACGCTTCTCCACAGTAATAAGCAGTGAACGAATATTATTAAGCAGAGGTCAATTTGGTTGTCCCTTAATTTTCGTTGCCACAAAACCAAATGTCTAAGAATGTAAATTTGTAAAATATCCAAAAGGAAAAATATCTTACAGGCCAAGATATTTAATGCATTGTTTCCGAAGCTGTGACCTTGGGCATTCCTTAAGATCCACATCTCTGCCACTACCAATATCCAGCCTGCACAAATGATGTTGTTAGGCCAAACCCTACAGAGAATAATCATAAACTGAAAACCCAGCTAGTCAACAGTACCATCATATCTTAGCTCATGCTTCACACGTGTTAATTTTGCAAAGGTGACAAAATGTCACAAGATTAGGATTGAAGCATTCTGATCAGAACAAAAAATAATGGTTCATTTGAATTTTGATTTCTTTCATATATATATAGCAGGAATAAGTCAATTATCCATTAGACAAATCGTTCATGAAAGACATAACATATAAACATACAAATTTTCGTTTCTACAACCATGCCCATATGTAGCATGCCCGATGAAATAAACATCATGTCAAATTAATCAAATATAAATCCATAATGCATGATAATTTGATCAACAAAAAGAAAATGTCATAGACCATGGAACAAATAAAAACACCAACTATATGTTAATTATTATCATCCTTCTTTAAAAAATGATTCACCTAAATTCATTTCGAATAAAGAAATCAAATTTTCAAAGTAATAATTAATTGCAAGTATGCTAGTGAACCCACCTCCCCTTGCATGTGCACACATGCGCACACACAAAAAGTATTATCTGTAATGGAGTGCTTATGTGATCCCAATATTAGGATGACATCTAGACTGTATAGGGTATGCATTTTTCAGGTCGTGGATTATAAGACCTAACTGGAAGGTATGCATGTGTAAAGGTTTACTTTAATATCCAACTAATCTTGGATGACCGTGCAACATTATTTCACCTGAAAACTGCTGGATCAAATGATGGCCAAAATAAAGAATTTTTTCAAAGAAAAGAAAAGAAGAAATTCAGAAAGAAGAAATTTAGCTTGTCATGCTGTAGTTTAAGGTGTTCATGTTTTTCCCTTTTTTGTAGGTTAGTTTTAAATAGTATGTGCAGCATCTTTCTCAAACATCTAAAACATGAAACATGAAATGAATGTTTATACTATTCTAGAAGCATCATGAGTTTCAGGAATCATGTCCAAACTTCTGTCAAAAGTCGACACATCTTGACTGATGATTTGTCAGACAAGTTCAACTACTTTGTAATCATCACATTATTTGGACAAATGCTGTGGGTACAGTGCTCACCAGTGAAGAAAGGTTGGCCGTCCTGGCTTTTACACCATTCTTCATAGTAGTAGTGTAGGTTATGTCCATAGCGATGTCGTGGATCAATCTACAATACCATAAGGAAAAAACACATAAATACAACTACATTTCATAGCTTCAAATCTAGAACAGAAACGCTTGTTCAGTGTCACGGAATTATTCAGGAAGGGGAAATCTTTATGATCTGTCAAAAGCATGTAACCGAAAAAGGAAAAAAAAAAAATCCTAAGCATCGTCGTCGTCATCATCATCATTATTATTAAAGCGAAGTACAAAACAGTGGTAATATCCCTCCGCACAAGTTCACTCGCTGAAGATGGAAAAGTAGAAATATAGCCCAAAATTTGATGAAAGACTCTTTGGAGAGCCAATCAGCAACCTTATTGGCTTCTCTCCGGACATGAGAAACTAAGACCACACCGAAAGATTTCAATTCTAAAGTTTCCAGCGAAAGCACGATGAACTTGTACAAGATTGACCTTTTTGTGAAAATAAAAATTAATTTGCCCAAAAAATAAAAATAAAAAATTAACAGCAAGGCAGTGAAAATATTTAATAGTGTAGAGATTTTGCGGCCAAGACTAGAACAAGAGGGAAAGACAAAAGGTAAAAAGAGTCTAGGTCTATTTAGACTTACAGCCTCTATCCATGTTGAAAAGCCAGCTTCAGAGCTTTGGCGTCTTTGGATAAACCCTGACCAACCTGCAAGGAGTCAAACCAGAAACCCTTAAACCACCCGACCTTCGTCTTACCATGGAAAGAAACACTGAGGAAATCAACGAAAGAAGAAAGGAAAAGAGCTATAAAAAAGGGGAAAAAAATAAAGCCAACTTGGAAGCGTTCAGCCCAACTCGATTCCATCGCGAGATCGCCGTCTCCGGTTTCAGAACGTCGAAGAACGAAATCGTACTGTGGTTGAGGCGAGCGTAGTCTATCGCTTGCCACCTTCGGAATTCCAAAACAAAAGGGAAAAAAAATCTATAACTGGAGATCAAGAACCAAACTAAAATACCAAAAAAAAGGAAAAAAAGAAGAAAAAGAGGGAAAACAAGAAGCTAAGATACAAACGCGAACGGATCATAACACCTACCAGAGCTCTCGGCGACGACGGCGGAGTCCGCTAACCTGCGCCTGGTGCGGTAGCTCCTGTAACCTTTTGAACCTTGGTCGCCGCTTTCGACTCCGATCTCTCCGCGATCGGACCTTCGCTTACTGGCCGTTCAACCCCGTCGCGTTCTGGATGAGCTCCAAGAACCGCTTCCTCGAGTACCGAAGGAGAGGGCGGACCGCCTGCTGCAGTCGCTTTGAGCTCTTTGCAGTCTGGATGAGCTCGGGCAACAGTTGACCGTAGCTCGACGGTAGTCGATTCGAGGCCGTCGCGGTCGGGACGATCTCCAGGAACTGCCGGAGACGGCGGAGCGTCCGCCGCCGTAGCTTTGAGAGGTTTGGAATCCGGATGAGCTTCGGCGATCATCCAATTGAACTCAAGGGATCTCCGACAAGCTCGGATTGGCGAACCGGCGACGAGGGAGGAGCGCGGCGGAGGACCGCCGACTCGGGCGCTTCGCGAGCTTGATCGGCTTCCAGAACCATCTGTTCCGATTCCATCTTTAAAAGAGAGGGAATGTTGGCGGTGGGGGATCGAGGCTATGAAGAGCGACACTCTCGACTTCCATGGTTGAAATCACTAGAGAGACGGCGCTTTGAACTGAGAAAGAACAGAAGCGAAGAAAAGGGGAAACCGTGAGGGGGGTTGTATGAACGGAACTTATTCCTCTAATTTGTTACAATCTTGTTTTCGAATAAAGAGTGGGTGAAGCCCGTGAAGGAGACGAGGAGAAGGTTGGACCATATTTATTGAGGTTGGTGCCTACGAAGAGCAGCGTGGGGCCCATGTACAAGTCCAGGTCAGCGAGTACCCAGCGCATGGGTCGGCGACTCGTCTCGGTCGGAGGACTTATTTTTATTACAAGATTGCCACTGTTCCGGTTGGAGACCTCGCTCAAAACGCGACCCTTTTTTTATTTTTATTTTTATTTTTTGGTAATAAATATGACCCAGGTGAAAGGGGTCCCCAATCCCGATGCTCTGGTTTTTCTGTCACGTACGTAAATTTAATCACCGAGCCGATGAAGCCGCAGTCAACGGAGAAGCAGCAACCACCGAATTTACGATGCATTACAATACTGCATGTCTGGTTTTCATGATTGATTTTGGGAGAATTGTCGTATATACAAGCGGTGAATTCACAGCACCGGCACGCCGCAAGGTTTCCGTACTCGTTATCCGTGGCCAACCCATGCCGATCCATCCTGTTAGGCTTCCCTTATTATTATTACAAGTTAATCTAACTTCGACATCATCTTATAGGGCAGGGGATAGGGTAACTCCTCTTGATATATAATAAATTGCATTATAACGATTATGGCTATTCTCGCTTATTATAAAGGGTACGTAAACACGTGGTTTTCGATGACCCGCATGCATGCTTCTTATTGCATTTTGCACGTAAAGTGATAAAAATAATTTTTTAAAATAAATTAAATTAAATGTTTTACGTTATCAAAAGATACTTGACGTTATTTATTATTTTTTTATCAATAACATATTCACCATATTATATAATATTAGAGATTATTGTATTTTTAAATATACAAGTAGATATCAATGTCTTGATAATGATGGTATTTTAATTATAATACACGGAGAAAACATATAATGGATCTATTATTAAAAATGTGTATCATGTTCAAATTAAATGTTGAATATCTTGGATAAAGTTGACCTCCCGTTCTGACAAATTTAATTAGAATATTTTTGCAATCAATCCTGGTGGCATTATAAGTAATGCTGATTTTTGATTCGTACACTAGTTGAAAAATTTTGTGATTATCAGTAACGATCTATTACAAGCAAATAGATCGGAGATAACAAACTTATTTTATCGGATACAACTATAATAACAAATATATAGCACCTAACAAGGAAGGAAGTAAGTATCTGATTCTATATTTTCTTTATATCTGAGCTTTTTATAAATAAGATTAAAAAAAAATGAATGTATCTCATCCAATAAAGAGAAAATGATTATCTGTTCTTACTTTCTTTTCATGGCATCTCTGTCCATCGTAGATAAGATAATAAATAGTCGACGCATCTCATCCAATAAAGAAGGGAGAAATCATGCTATCTTATCTTTTCTACATGGCACCTCAACCTTTCATAGATGAGATAAAAAATAGTAGACATATCTTATCCAATAAAAAAAAAATTACTCGATCTTACTTTTCTTTATAATATCTTGGAGTAACCATCCGATTCTACCATTTCTACGGCACCTCAGCCCTTTACATATTAGATAAAAAATAAATTGTATCTCGTCTAATAAAAATGAAGTAATCATTCAATCTTATCTTCTTTTTTTTTTTTTTTCTACAGCATTTCTATTCTTACAATAGGATAGGAATAGTAGACATATTTTATTAAGAAAGAAAGAGATAATCATCCTATCATATTTTCTCTCTATAACACTTAAGCTTTCACCTATAAACAAAGACCAAAAGGGACATAGCAAAAACAAGACCATATAAATAATCTTAGTATTAAATAACTAGCACATGATATATTGCAAAAGCGGAGGATAAAAATTTGCGAGCCTATCCATGCTTACCAAACAAGCAGCAGACAACCGGTCCCTTGGAAGGGAGACCGACAAAATGCTTCGCTGATCGGTGAGCCGCAAGTGCAAAGGCGCCGATAAATTGGGTTTTTTTTTTTTTTTAGAAACGCCGATATATTTGTTTTTTTTTTTTTTTCATAAAAAAGATTGGGGAATAACTCTGGTGCAGCTTTTCCATTGGGTTCAATCCTCTAAATTATTATTTGATATGAATTATATTTTTTTATGTATCTTTTTCATCGAACAGTAAATATATCGATTTAATTTTATTACGGTACTGAAATATCAACCGTTTTACTCTTAGATCCACGTATATTTAAAAATTTTAAAATTTTATTGAGTTACTCAAGAGAACACCTCTCAAATCTGTGATCGAGAAAAGCCCAAGCCACGTATTTATTAACCGAACTATCACCGTAATGATAATATATTCGTTGATCATGCACTTTCTACTCCCCTGGATCGTATCATGCGTCTATTCTCATTTGAGATTCATGAACGAGCAGCAAGACAGGAGTTCATGGCGGTCATTCGTACGTGTTAATTAATAACTTTGGAGGACAAGTCCACCATGATAATAATCGTAGTGTAAATGCCTGATGGACACCCAGAGGCACAATTAAAAGAAAAAAAAAGTTTTTTTTTTTTTTTTTTTTTTTTTTTTTTTTTTTTTTTGTGGTGGGGGATAGCCAAAAAAAAAAAAACTCAGAATTGTTTCTAGTTGGGTTTGCTAGATTTTCTTTTCTTTTTTTTTTATTATTATTTCCGTATCTTACTTTGTCATTTATACATAAATAATTTTTTATTTTTTAAAATAAAAAACATCAGAGGTACGATTGGGCGTTCGCACAACTTTTTCAATTTTTACGTGACAGATTATTTTCCTCTCTCGGTGGGGGATTTGTCAAATTGGATAAAAAGAAGAGCATAGTCTCGCATGGGTCTGCAAATACAAATACGAACAGGGCTAACACACCCGGCGGTCAACTCTCGGAGGCTAAAAAGTGTTGAACGGTCTCATCGGCTAAGCTAGCGGCGCCCATCCAAGACAACCCAACCACCGCAAACATAAATAAATGAACACTTCACCTGTCCTCCGTCCACGCTAGAAGATGGTCGGCGACTGCCGCAGCACCAGGGAAAGAAAAGATAGCAGGTCCAAGGGCGCATCCCGTCTCCTCTTCCTCTTCTTTTTTTTTTTTTAAAAAACTAAAAATAAAAAAAATAAATACTGGTATTGCTATCCCTTACAATGCCATACCGTCAACGATACAAGATATTTTAATAATCTTTCTTTATTAAATGATAAGTATATCAGTTAGTAAAACGGGTCATCTTTTATTCATATCAATGATTATGAATTTCAAAAAATTCTGGATTTAATCAAAACATCCATAAAATTATATTTAAATTCATGAACGATTGATAGCAAGATAAAATTTTTACTAACCGGACTACCGTCCCAGCGATAGGCATCCAATCCATTGCCATGCAGCAGCAAGGAAGCTGCGGTCGAATACATAAAAAGAGAACACCATGGCGTACGTGTTCGCGCGGTGCCACTCCATGTCTCCATCTAAAAAAGCATTCCCGTGAAGAACCGTGTATGCTTGCCTCCAATACTTTTCATCCGGAGCTTCCTGGCGAGTGGCAACACGGTTTTGAAAAATGTTACGGGTCCAACCTTGGTGCCAGACTGGACTTGTGCCACGGGCACGAGTGTGGCGCAGGAGGATTCATGCAATTCACGAGACGGTTCGGTGTCCGCGAGGCAAGCTTGGAACGTGTTACAAAATTTGAGGTTTGTATTCATCGACAGCTAGCGCAGCTATATATATATATATATATATATATACGTGGACAGGAAAATTATCATGGAACACCACCGAAAGATGGGCCTAAGAGAACCTCCGAGAGAAAATGACATATTGAACAATGCCAACACAAGCGAAATCATCTTTTATTGCCGGAAAAAAAATGATAAGAAAATGAATTCAAGGTTGATGCTTCGTCCTCATCCAATAGCATGCCTGCATGGCCAAGATCTGGGCATTAATTTTCTAAAACTAACTTCTTTTCCATGAAAGTTATAATTTGCAAGAGTTTTGTCCAAGCTTATTGATCACAGAACGGACATAGGAGTTGCATCACTTGCCTTTTTGTAGGTAAGACCCAGTTGAGTTCTTTTCCCTCTATTGTTAAGGCTTTTGTGATCATGGTGCAAAGATGTTCAAATTATGTCAACCATACGTAGGTCATCTGCAACGATCTAATGAGTTCATTTTGTGTTATATACACACGCCCAGTATATGCTAGTGTTGTTGGCTTTTCCTTGACCACGTAAGTCATCTGCTGCAACAATCAAATGAGTTCATGTTGCGTCACACGCACGAAATATGCTAGTGTTGTTGGTGAAGCCATATATAAATACAGTGTGAATCAAACATTTCCTTTGTATTCTACCCCCAAAAAGCATTTGCTTTATAAAAAAAATTAAATTGCACCCTTTTGTTTTTGATAAAAGAGTTGTACATTATTGCCACCAGAATCGTCGTGGCCGGTAGCTACTGGTAGCATCGATGATCGCCCGTCCGCCTCTTCCAGATACCTCATGTGCCTCGGGACCTACAAGAACAGCATCAGTAACTCGGGCCGGGAATTCCGGCGGGATGAGCTCCGTGCTAGGAGGAGTGAGTGTGGTGTGAATGGAAGTGAGAGCGGGCTGGGAGAAGTGATGGCCGAGGTGGAAGAGTCCTCCTATGTGGCCCTTCTCCCTTTTTTCTGTCATCTGTCCCAATGATCTCCCATCTTCTTTTTTGCTTTACTTACTTACTTTTGGCTTACTCTGGCTTGCCTCGAGATCCTCCCGTATCGTCAGACATGCGCGACGAGATATCGTACCGTAGACGGGATGCCTTTTCTGATAGATGGTTGGGGAAGCTTCCAGGCACTCTGGCATTCCCTCTGTTTGCTCCATTCTAGGAAACCTGGCAGGACCTCGATCGGCGGGCCGCCGCCCTTGAGACTCGCACCCTTTGGTTGGGTCCTTCCCATGGCGGTACGGCAGGTTGGTGGAGAGCATGGCGCCTTGATCAGGGGATTTCCTTTCCTTATGGTATGAGTGATGGCTGTGGGTATTAATTGCGGCATGGCAAGCGCTGCCGCACGACCCTCGGCAGGCCCGCCATCGTCCTTGGAGGGGAGGCGCCGCTTCCTTGGCAGTTGGTGCCTCTGCCCGAGCTGGGGACCGAGCTGGAGAGATAGGGCCCAACTCCGAGGGCTTGGCCTCGAGGTGCCTCAGCTGGGCGGAGGAGGGCTGAGCTCGACTCCGGACCAGCTGAACTTGGCTTCGGGCGAGCTCGACCTAACGGAGGTGGGTGGGGCGCAGCCCAGCCCAGGGACTTGATCTCGGAGGAGCTCCACATGGCGGAGGAGACTTGGGCTCGACTCCTGACCACGAGGCCCGATCCTAAGGGGCCCGCCTTGGGGGGGGACTTACGCTCGACTCCGGCCTAGGCATTCCGCCCCGGCGGGACCGACCTGTCGGAGGATGGAGCTCAACTTCGGCAGGCGACTCGCTGCTCTGGGGGAGCTCAGCCTGGAGAAGGAACCCATGTTGAAAATCCAGTGTGGCATCTAATAGGAACTCCACGTCAATCTGCCCACCCTATGTCAGTGATCCAGCCACATCATTTGCCCCCCACTCCCGAGGCCCGTTGGCGCGCGGCGCTCGGGGCGAAGGGAGTAATTGCGGTGCTGACGTGGAAAGGCAAAAGATCAGGTGCAATAATGACCGATATCGACAATACTTTGCGCAGCGATCCTTCGAGCCAGTGCGGGGTACCACACGGCCACGTCAGAGGAGCAGTTACTGCGGGCACGAAATTTAGAGCGGTCGCATTCGGATTGAGATGCTGGCCCCGTCGATCGACGACATGTGGCGAGCATCTCTCGGCGGGGAGCCATAACGGTACGGTCGGGCGTAGGTTGCTTCGAAAAGAAAGGTAAATTTTCCATGACTTACCTTCTCTCAAATCTTTCGCGCCCGACATCGTACAGAGGTTCTCCCTTCCTTCTTCTCCGGCCATTTTTGTCTTCCTGGACTCTTAGCAGGTCAGTTCCCTCTTCTTCTCCCGCCTTGTCGACTAGGGGTCATCTTAGGTCTCCCTTCATCTTTTCTTCTTCTTCTATGGACCGCTTCGGCCCAAACTTTCGTCCTTCTTGCCAAGCTGAGGCTGGGTCTTCCCGGTCGAAAACTCCTTCTTCCTCTGACGAGGAAAGGGAGGCGGCGTGCTACGAGTTCAGTAGGAGGCCTACCTATGGTCCCATAGCCATTAGGGAACCCGGGTCCGCTCCCCCACCTCGCTTGCCTCTTCTTCCTGCTCCTGCTCCCGAACCTCCTCGGTCAATAGGTCCCGGGAGGATTGCTTCAGTGATCACCGTCGAGGAGCTCGCGACCATCTGGGGTGATTACGACATCCCCGAGTCCATCCATCTTTCTATTCCTTGTCCGGGGGAGCGAGTCACTTCTAGTGACCCTCGTCGGATCGCCTTCTATGAGGAGACCTTCACCGGGGGCCTCCGATTTCCTGTTCATCCATTTTCCTCTCTTTTTTGACCAACTATCATCTTGTTCCCGTCCAGTTGGTTCCAAATGCCATCAGAACGATTTTTTGTTTCATCGTTCTGTGTCGCTTCCACGAGATCGTCTCCCGTTCCTCTCTGTTCAGGGACTTTTTCATCATAAAATGCCACCCTACCGACGAGAGGGTGGTGGTCTTTTTCTTCCCACCCTCGGGGCATTAGGTTTGAGCTCCCCTCTTCCATCAAGGAAAGGAAGAGTAGGTATTTTTTTGCCTCGGTTGAAGGGATCGATTGGGTTTGGAGCGACCCAAATCAGTCTCCCAACCAAAACTCCTCCGTTGAAGTAGCTGACCTCAAACTGTACGAGCAGCTCAGATCGGCCGAGATCCCTTCGCTCGAGGTCCTGTTGTCAGAACAGAATCTTCTCGAGGCCGGGGTCGGCTCAACACGGGAGTCGGGTGAGTTCGGCTTGGCCACCCCTTCCCTTTCTTCCTTTCTCTTTCTTTCTTTTTCTTTTTTCTTTTTCTCTTTTTTTTCTCTTTTTTTTTGAACTTGGGGTTGATTGTATCTCCCTTGGTGCAAGCATGAAATTCTCTATGATGAGCTGCTTTCTTTCTCCGAGGAGCGAGAACAGGCGATTGAGGCCGGCAAGCCCTCTCCGAAGAGGGCTCGTGTAGATGAGGTGCAAGGCCGGTGCAGGCTGGTGCAGGCCGGGCCAGACGTGCCGATTTCTGAATGGAGGTGGAAGAGGGCAGTTGAGCCCATCCCGGAGCCTCCAAGGCAACGCGACCCGGCCCCGGCGCCTGAGCCCGAGGTGGTTGTCGGGCCAGGTCGACTGCTACTACTGCAAGGGTGGCAGCCCCCCCTCCGGAGATCGTCGAGGTCGAGGAGGTCGAGAGACGTGAAGCCGGCGCCCACGGTGCGATCTGAAGCGGTGCCGAGCTCGCAACCGACGTCGAAGGCGTCTTCCACCGCTGAGGGGTCCGAGTCGGCGGAGAAGAGGGATAGGGACTATCGCCGGGTCCCTTTCAGGTTAGGTTCCAATGTCTCCCTTATAAAGGACCCAAGACTCGCCGAGCGGACGATGGACTTCTCAGTCCAGTCCTGCGAACGGCGGGAAGGGAGTGGGAGACTCCTCGGCGATGTCATCGGCTCATCCTTTGCCAACCTCTACGCTGTAAGTTTCTCCTCGCCCATCTCTATTCCTCCTAACCTTCTTTGGCATCATAGCTGACGTGCTTTCTTTGATGCAGCAAGGTAGGGAACTGGTCCTCATCCGGGACTTCTATCGTAATTGGGCTAAGAGGCACAAGGAGTGGCAGGCGAAACTCGAGTCCCTAAGGATCGAGACAAGTCGGAAGGATGAGGAGACCCGGGAGGCTAACCTGAAGGTTAAAAGCCTCACGGGTTAGGTCACCGATGTCGCGGGGATCAGGAAGGAGCTCGAGGGAGAGCTTGAGGTGAAGAGGACCTGGTTGAAGGAGCTCCGGCCGAGTCGGAGGCGGCAAGGGAACGGGCCATCTCCACTGAGAAGAAGGCAGTGGCCGCTAAGAAGAGGGCCGTAGAGGCGGAGAGAAGGCTGCCACCGCCACCCGTTCTGCTGCTGAGATAGCTGAGAAGGGGATGGCGGTGGCAATCCGCCAGGCCGAGTGCACAAGAGAGAAGTCAGCCGAGGCAACGCGCCGGGCGGAGGCCGCAAGGAAGGAGGTCGCTGATGCGATGGCCAATTTCAAGGCCTATCCCGAGTACATAAAGATTTCAAGGAGGTGGCGACGGACTCATTTTTCAAGGGGGTCGCCTACTACCACTCCCAGCTGCAAGGGATCCTTTCTGAGGAGTGATTGGCCGCGCTCCGGGTCCCTGGCAAGATGGCTCCATCTCCGGCGCCGGCTACAGTGGGGCTGAGAGCCGCTCTAGTCGAGCCTTTCCCAGAGGCAGCCTCAGCGACACCGGCCATGTCGAGCCGACCTCGACGATGACAACGACTGAACCAGCACCACGGACAGAGACAGTTGAGTTGGCTCTGACGGCGACAGCAGCTGAACAAGTCCCCGCGGCGATGGCCGCCGAGGAGGGTGCCCTCGCAACGGAGGTGGAAGAGTGGGAAGTCCTAGTTGGGCACCGTCCAGAGAAGGAGTCGGCCCAGTAGAGTAGGACCTCTTATAAATTTTTATTTTTCTTTTTGTTAAACCGAGCTGCCTGGCTTGTCAGGGCCCGAAAAATAGTGTAACACTTTTTAAGTAATAAAGAGTGTTTTGATCAGTGTAACTTCCTTTTCTGGTGTGGGGATGTTAGAGAGGAGAACTCCATCTTGTATGAGCTCGAGTCTCGCAGTCTTGGAGCTGGGCTCGAGAACATGTTGGCCGGAGAGCTGGGCTCCGAGTCTTGGTCGCCCGAGAACAAGGCTCAAGAGTTGTCTTGGAGCTGGGCTCGAAGACGTGCTGGTCGGAGAGCTGAGCTCCGGGCCTTGAATGCCTTGGAGCTTGGCTCGAGTTTTTGTGCCGGAGAACAGTGGCTCCGGAATCACTGTCTTGGAGCTGGGCTCGAAGATGTGCTGGCTGGAGAGCTGGGCTCTAGATCTTGGTCGCCTGAGAGCAAGGCTCAGGAGTTGTTGTCTTGGAGCTGGGCTCGAAGACGTGCTGGCCGGAGAGCTGGGCTCCGGTCTTGAATGCCTTGGAGCTGGGCTTGAGGCTTTGGTACCGGAGAACAGTGGCTCCGGAATCATTGTCTTGGAGTTGGGCTTGAAGATATGCTGGCCGGAGAGCTGGGCTCCGGTCTTGAATGCCTTGGAACTGGGCTCGAGGCTTTGGTGCCAGAGAACAGTGGCTCCGGAATCACTGTCTTGGAGCTGGGCTCGAAGATGTGCTGGCCGGAGAGCTGGGCTCCGGGTCTTGAATGCCTTAGAGCTGGGCTCGAGGCTTTGGTGCCGGAGAACAGTGGCTCCAGGCTTGAGTGCCTGAGAACAGTGGCTCAGGACTTGTATGCCTTGGAGCTAGGCTCGAGGCTTTGGTGCCGGAGAACAGTGGCTCCGGGCTTGAGTGCCTGAGAACAGTGGCTCAGGGCTTGTATGCCTTGGAGCTAGGCTCGAGGCTTTGGTGCCGGAGAACGGTAGCTCCGGGCTTGAGTGCCTGAGAACAGTGGCTCAGGGCTTTTTCTTCCAGAGAGATGGGTCCTGGACAGCTTGGTGCCTTGGAGTTAGGCTCGAGGCAGGCCTTTCGGAGAGCTGGGCCTGGATAGCGACATTCCTGCAAGGCAAGTAACCTATTGTGCAAAGGAAAGTCTTTATTTTAATGGAGGAAAAACTTATACTATTGATAGTATCTCCTCAAATTACAGGCATTCCATGTTCGGGAGAATTGGCACCATTCAGGTCCTCGAGATAGTAGGCCCAGTGTGAGAGGGCCAAGGTCACTTTATAAGTGCCTTCCCAGTTTGGCGAGAGCTTGCCGCACTCCTGGGTTTGAGACGCTTCAGCCCGGCGCAGTACCAGGTCGCCAAGTCAGAAAGTCTTCAGCTTCACCCGCACATTGTAATATCGGGCAACTCGTTGCCGATATGCCACCATCCAAAGTCGGGCTTTGTCCCTTGTTTCTTCTAGGAGGTCTAAATTGAGCAGGAGGTGCGCCAAATTCTGCGTCTCGTCGTATTGCTGCACCCACAGTATGGGCACGCCGAGCTCGATCGAGATTACTACTGCTTCAGCACCGAAGACGAGGTTGAAGGATGTTTCGTCCGTTGCCATTCTGGGCGTTGAGTGGTAGGCCCATAGGATGCTTGGAAGCTCCTCTGCCCATCTGCCCTTGGCTTGGTCCAACCTGGTGCGAAGTCCTTAAAGGATAGTCCGATTAGTCACCTCGGCTTCTCCATTTGTCTGGGGGTGAGCTGCCGAGGTGAACCTGTGTTGGATGCCGTGCTTGACGCAGAACCCTTCGAACTCCCGATTGTCGAACTGTCGCCCGTTGTCGGTGATGATACAATTGGAGAGTCCGAAGCGACAGATGACAGACTTCCAAAAGAATTGTCGAACATTGGCTTCTATAATTTGAGCCAGCGGCTCCGCTTCGACCTACTTGGTGAAGTAGTCGATCACCATTAGCAGGAACTTTCGTTGCCCTGGCGCAGTGGAAAACGGTTCCAGGATGTCCATCCCCATTGTGCAAAAGGTCAGGGGATGACAGTTGGGAGATTGATGCCACCGACAGGCGCTGTATGTAGGAATGGCGTTGGCATTTGTCACATTTCTTGACGAAGTCAGCAGCGTCTTCCCTCATCGTCTCCCAGAAGTATCCCTGGCAAAGAGCCTTGTACGCCAGAGTTCTCCCCCCCACATGGTTCCCACAGAGGTCCTTGTGTATCTCCCATACCATGAAGCTGCCTCCTGTGGGTCTAAGGCACTTCAGGAGTGGGTAGGAGTAAGATCGGCGGTAAAGCTGACCGTCCATTAGAACAAAACGGGTGGCCTTCCTTCTAATGAGGCCAGCTTCTCTGCAGTCCTCTGGTAGGAGGCTGTCCTGGATGTACTTGATGTACCTGTCCATCCAGCTCGGCTCGTGGGCTACTTGTTGCACCTCCTCTGGGCTTTCATAGCTTGGATTCTCAAGGTACTTGATGTAGGCGCACCCCAGCGATGAGTCTGGCAGGGTTGCGAGCCTCGACAGTGCATCCGCATGAGCGTTTTCTCCACGGGGATGTGAAAAATGCGGAAGTGATGGAAGTCTGCCATGCTCGAACGGACCCTCTCCAGGTACTTCACCATCTGGGGATCTTGGGCCTCGTACTCTCCAGAAACTTGTCCGGCAACCAGTTGGGAGTCGGTGAAAACGTTTAGGCTTTGCACGCCCAGCTCGCGAGATACCTTTAGGCCCGCGAGGAGCGCTTCATACTCTGCCTGGTTGTTTATGGCAGCGAACTTGAAGCGGATGCGCATTCCATCACCACTCCATCACAGTTGGCAAGGATGAGGCCTGCTCCGCTCCCATCGGAATTAGAGGTGCCATCCACGTGGAAAATCCAAGGGTCGTCCCATGGTCCAGGCTCAGCTTGGCACTCCGGGGCCGTTCGCTCTGGCTCCTCTGGGGGTCTTGTACATTCGACCATGAAGTCGGCTAGGACTTGGGCCTTCTGCGATGACCTCCAGCCAGTATGCGATGTCAAACTCACTTAGCATCAGGGACCATTTAGCCAGTCTCCCGAAGTTTCGGGGCGGCCTAGTATGGTCCTCAGTGGCTGATCAGTCACAACCGCGATGGGGTGCGCTTGGAAATGGGCCTGAGGCGCTTAGTAGACATGATTAGTACAAAAATGAGTTTATCGAAGTGAGTATACCTGATTTCCATGTCGTGAAGGATATTGCTGGTGTAGTACACCGGCTTTTGGATCCGTCCTGTTCCGTGCAGACGAGAACCGAGCTGACGCCCCGGGTGTGACCGCCAGGTAGAGTAGGAGCTCTTCCTCTTCTTCAGATCTGGATAGTAGAGGTGGAGAGGCTAGGAACTCCTTCAGTTCTTCAAAGGTCGTCTTGCACTCTTCAGTCCAGGTGAAGACACGCATCTTGCGCAACGTCTTGAAGAAAGGGAGGCAGCGGTCGGCCGACCTGAGATGAATCGGCTTAAGGCTACAACCCGCCCCGTCAGGCGTTGGACTTGCTTCTTGGATGTTGGATCCTCCATATCAACGATCGCCTGGACCTTCTCCGGGTTCGCTTCAATGCCTTTCTGGGTAACCATGAAGTCGAGGAACTTCCTGGCCGCCACCCTGAAAGCGCATTTTGCCGGATTGAGCTTCATTTTGTGCTTCTGGAGATTGTGAAAGGCTTCGACGAGGTCGGCGATGTGGTCTGAGCTCGGCTTGCTCATAACGAGCATGTCATCCACATACACTTGCATGTTCCGGCCAATCTGGTCCTTGAAGACCTTGTTGACCAGGCGCTGGTACGTGGCCCCAGCATTCTTCAGGCCAAAGAAAATCATCCGGTAGCAATATGTCCCTCGTCAATGATGAAGGCAGTGTGCTCCTCGTCCCTCAGGTGCATCCGTATCTGATTGTACCCGAAGAATGCATCCATGAAGGAGAGCAGCTTGTGCCCGAGGTGGCATCCACTAACTGATCTATCTTTGGTAAGGAAAGCTGTCCTTTGGGCACGCCTTGTTGAGGTCAGTGTAATTTACACAGATCCACCACTAGCCATGGTTCTTCTTCACCATCACCACGTTCGCCAGCCAGCTCGGGTATTGTACCTCTCGGATGAAGCCGGCGGCCAAGAGTTTCTCCACTTCTTCGTTTGGCTGCCTGCCTCTCTGGGACAAAGCTTCTCTTCTTCTATTGAACCGACCTATGCTCCGGATCGATGTTGAGCTTGTGGGTGATGATTTCAGGGGGAATACCCAGCATGTCCGTCGCTGTCCAGGCAAACACATCTGCATTCACCCGTAGGAACTCCAATAGTGGAGCCTTCCTTCTCGGGCAGCTGGGCTCCGATTTGCACTATCTTCGTCTGGTCAGCCCCGAGCTGGTAAGGAAGTAGGCGCTCGACCAGGCCTCCTCTGGGATCCTGAATCCTCTGGTCGAGCTCATCTGCCTTGGAGTCCTCCTCGGGGGCCCAGGCCCTGGGGAGAGTTTGGAAGCAGTGCTGCACCAGCTAGGGTGCCCCTCATCTCTCCAATACCACAGGGGTTGAGAATTGTACAAGTAATCTCTTGGTAGAGACAACAGCGTCGAGGAGGTTGAGCCCAGGTCGGTCCAAAATCGCGTTGCAGGCCGAAGGAAGCCTGACAACCGTGAACGTCATCATGACGGTACTCTACCGAGACGGGGTCCCGGTAGTGACTGGGAGAGTAATTTCTCCCTCCACCCCTACAGAGTCCCTGTGAAACCAACAAGGGGGTGTGTACATGCTTGAGCTGAACAGAAGAAATGTTCATCCTGGAGAAAGCATCGTAGAAAAGCACACTGTGGAGCTTCCACTATCTACCATGATACGTTTTACAGGATGCTTCGCGATCGTCATCTCGACGACCACAGTATCATTATTTATATTTTTTTCCCTGTCTTCTCCTTCCCTCATAAAGGGGAGTACAACCTCAGGATGCCCTGCCCTCCGAGCCCTCTTGGCAGGGTGCTCGTGAGGTAGCCTGGGAGGTGAAAACGCGGGTTCGACCCACGTCATCTTCCAATGGACAGAAAAAAAAAAGCATGGCACCCAAAAAAAAAAAAATTCCCTAAAACACCCTTCTTCTCCCCACTAAATGAAAAAAGAAATCTCCCCTGGCAGAAAAAGCGGTGCAAAAAAAAAAAAAATCAAACAACATTTAAATTTAATTCCAATATTAATTAAATTTAATCTAATAAAATTTTAAAAAATAAATAACAAAATCTAAAATAATATAATAAAATATTTAAAATAATAAATAAAATTTAAAATATTTAAAATAACATAATAAATTTATAATATTTAAAATATTTAAAATAATATAATAAAATAATAAATATTTAAATATTTAAAATAATATAATAAAATCTAAAATTAAAAAAAATAAAAAGTTACGGGGCACCCGGACAGGTACCAATCACTGATCTAAATTTTTAAAAAAAGTTACGGGGCACAGGTTCGACTAGACCGGTGGCCAGACTGATGGCGACTAGATCGATGACCGGATCAGGATCAGTCTGCCCCCCACATATCTTCTGAGGTAGCCCCTTTTGATGAGCTCTTCGATCTCCCACTTGAGATTGCAGCATTCCTCGGTGTCGTGGCCGTGGTCGCGGTAGAAACGGCAGTACTTCGTCTTGTCACGGCCAGAGGACAGCTTCAATGGCGGTGGGCGCCTCAGGTAGGCCTCGCCTTCGATCTCCATGAGGATCTTCGTTCTCGAGGTGAGGAGGGGAGTGAAACTCCCCTTAGAGATGGGAGCGCCTCTTAGCCTTGGTCCCGACCGGGAGCTCTGAGCTGGCGGTCCCAGCCTCCGTGTCCCTGGCGCCTGGACAGGGGTCGACTTCTTCAGCGGCTTTATGTCGAGCTCCCGCCTCGTACGATCCGTCCCCTCGATGCGGATGTACTTTTGAGCTCGGAAGAGGAGCTCGGAGTAAGTCTTCGGGGGCTTCTTATCGAGCGAGTAGGTCAGGCGAGAAGTCCTGAGCCCTCGCTTCAGAGCCAGCATTGCGACCAGCTCCTTCAGGTTTTAGATCTCCAGTACGGCAGCCTTGAAGCGAGCCTATAGTTTCGCAGTGGCTCGCGGTCCTGCTGCCTGGTGGAGAAGAAGCTGTCTGCCTCTCGTGGCATCTTCCGACAGGCATCGAAGTGAGCCACGAACCTCTGCCCCAGCTGGGCAAAGGAGTTGATGCTTTCCGGCTCAAGGCGGGCGAACCACACTCAAGCCGCCTTCCGGAGAGTAGCAGGAATGCGACGCATAGAAGAGTGTTAGTGGCCCCCTGGACCCTCATGAGGGCCCGATAACTTTCCAGGTAGTCCAGGGAGTCGGTGGTCCCGTCGTAAGGATCCACCTGCGGTATGCGGAGCCGACAGGGAATCGGCTCCGCTTGGATCTCCCGGAGAACGGAGGATGGGCGTCGTAGTCCACTGGCTCGCTAGCGAGCCAGGTAAGTTAGCAAATCGGTGGGATAACTCCACCAGCTTGCGGTCATGTTCCTCCAAGCGCTTCTCCGCCATGCGCCTGATGGCTTCATCCGTCACCCCCTCCGCTGAGAGAGGCGGAGAAGGTGACGCGGGCGCGCGGTGACCGTGACGAGGGGTTTTACCCTTTATGCCTTGGCGGGGTTTAGATGCCCCCCAGTCAAGGTGTGGTGAGCAGCTCTCCCCGTCAGCGGACCCGGCCCGTTGTCTCTTCGCCGAGGTTTGACGACTACCCCCGGGTCAGTAACGGCCCGCAACTACCAAGGCCTTCCATGGAAGGAACACAGGCTACCCGGGGGTTTTTGGCTGCTGGTGAGTAGCCAAGGACCGATGCTGGTGTTGGAGCTGGAGCACTACTGTAGTGAGAGTGTGCATCTGCTGGGCGAGCACGGTCAACTGGACTTCTAGCGGAGGCGGTTGAACCAGAGTGGGTGGTTCAGTTCCCAGACCGTACGGGTTCCTGTAGGAAGGGGATACTCCCGCAACATGGTGAAGGCTCCCTCGCTCGAGTGGTCACCATCCTCCCGGTGAGCTATTTGAGTGGGGCTTGAGCTGGATCAGAAATCGTTCTGCTTCGCGGCCCCCCTACCTGACACGCCAATCTGTTACCGCCAAGATCGTCATGGCCTGTAGCTGCTGGTGGCATCGATGATCGCCCGTCCGCCTCTTCGGGATGCCTCCTGTGCCTCGGGACCTGCAAGAAACAGCGTCAGTGACCCAGGCCGGGGATTCCGGTGGGACGCTCCGACGGTCAAGTCAGTGACGATCCAGGGGAACATATCCTCCTGGTCGAGCCCCTCGGGATGAGCTCCACGCTATGAGGAGTGAGTGTGGTGTGATTGGAAGTGAGAGCGGGCTGGGAAAGGTGATGGTTGAGGTGGAAGAGTCCTCCAGTATGGCCCTTCTTCTATTTTTCTGTCACCCGTCCCAGTGGTCTCCCTTCTTCTTCTTTTTTGCTTTGCTTACTTTTGGCTTACCCTGGCTGGGTTTTTACTCTGGCTTGCCTCGGGATCCCCCCGTGTCGTCAGACACGCGCGACGAGGTATCGTGCCATAGACGGGATGCCTTTTCTGACAGATGGCTGGGGAAGCTTCCATGCGCTCTGACATTCTCTCTGTTTGCCCATTCTGGAAGCCTGGCAAGACCTCGATCGACGGGCTGCCGCCCTCGAGACTTGCACCCTCTGGCTGGGTCCTTCCCTTAGCGGTACAGCAGGTTGGTGGAGAGCATGGCACCTTGATCAGGGGTTTCCTTTCCTTCTGGTGTGAGTGGCGGCTATAGGTATTAATTGTGGCATGGCAAGCGCTGCTACACGACCCTCAGGAGGCCTGCCATCGTCCTTGGAGGGGAGGCGCCGCTTCCTTGGGGTTGGTGCCTCTCGCCCGAGCTGGGGACCGAGCTGGAGAGGTGGGGCCCAACTTCGAGGGGCTTGGTCTCGAGGTGGCTCAACTGGATGGAGGAGGCCTGAGCTCAACTCCGGACCAGCTGAACTCGGCTTCGGGCAAGCTTGACCTGACGGAGGTGGGTGGGGTGCAGCCTAGCCCAGGGGACTTGACCTCAAGGGGCTCCACGTGGCGGAGGAGACTTGGGCTCGACTCCTAACCACGAGGCCCGATCCTAGGGGCCCGCCTTGTAGGGGGACTTACGCTCGGCTCCGGCCTAGGCGTCTCGTCCTGACGGGACCGACCTTGCGGAGGACAAAGCTCGACTTCGACAGGAGACTCCGCTGTTCTGGGGTAGCTCAGCCCGGCGAAGGGGCCCATGTTGAAAATCCAGCATGGTTCTGATAGGGACTCCACGTCAATCTGCCCACTCCATGTCAGCGATCCAGCCACATCATACATGATATGGCAAGGCCACTGACATGGAGTTCCTCTCAACTCTAGCTAGCGGCCACATCAGCAAAAGACGCCACTTGGATGCGACATTTGGAGAGAACCTCGACTGGAATGGCACCCCCGTGATCGAGCCTCAGCCGAGGTCATGCCTCGCTTTTCGAGCCCCTCAGCCGGAGTGGCTCTCCCATGGTTGAGCCTCGGTCGAGGTCGTGCCTCGCTTCTCGAGCCCCTCTGCCGGAGTGGCTCCCTCGCGGTCGAGCCATGGTCGAGGTTGTGCCTCGCTTTTTGAGCTCTTCAGCCGGAGCGGCTCCCCTGCAGTCGAGCCTCGACCAAGGTCGTGCCTTGCTTTTCGAGCTCCTCGACCGAAGTGGCTTCCCTGTGGTTAAGCCCCGGTCGAGGCCGTGCCTCGCTTTTCGAGCCCCTCGGCCGGAGCGACTCCCCCATGGTCGAGCCCCATCGAGGCCGCACATCCTCGTTCTTCAAGCCCCTTCGCGAAGTGGCTCATCCGAGTTCGAGCCCCAGCCAAGGTCAAGCTCCCCTCTTTAAGATTGACCCCCAGTCAAGTCAACCTCTACTTCGGGTCAGGTATAAAATTCTCATAATGCGGCCTCTCCCACAAGCAGCCTTAAGACGGACGGGCGGGGAGTGTCACTGAGTGGGCGCCACCACCTTTGCCAGAGCCCTGACATGGCAAGGAGAGGCTGACACACCTGTGAGGCAACGGCACGCTGCCTAGGACCTCTGAAGAAGTGGCACCCCGCCATGGCACGCCGACCGTGGCCCCTACGGAATGGCATTTCATCAAAGCACACCACCTATGGAGGATCAGCCCGCCGGAGCACCGCCCGTCAGCCCACTGTCAGCACCACTTGAGGAAGGGAACTCCGCTCGGGGCACTGCGCCCCTTCACCCCCACCTGCACCACCCAAAAAAGGTCTCGCCAGAAGATTCAGACCTTATAGCATCTGCCTTCAGACCGGTTCTTTGCCAAGTCTCCCTAAACATGGAAGGACGACGACAGAGAGAGGCGAAGTCCAATCGAAGTGTCAGGACCCGCGGCATACCTCATGTACCCGCCATGAAAGGGACGCGCACTCCTCCAAACTCCACAATCACTGTCAGTGACTGACCTCTTCCTCTCCTGGGGGGAAAGCCCTACGCCTTGTCCAAAGGAGGGGCGTAGAGAAGGTCAAACCAGAGCTCGGCACCCCAAAAGAGGGGCCACTCATCTATAAGAAACCAGAAGGGGGCCTTCGATCAAGGTAAGTGAGAAAGGGTGAATAGCAATTCAGCGAGCACAGAGCTAGCCAAGACCATACCAAGACCTCTCCCGAAGAGTGAAATGGCTACCGCCTTCGTCGCCCAAGCTCCCCTTCTTGACTCTAACTCCAATTTCGTTGTTTTTAAAAGACTTCTGAGAGTAAAAACCACTTGGGGATCCACCTCGGAGGATTTGTTTCCCTTGATTGCCCACTGACTTGACCGTCAGAGTACTCTGCGGGGATCCTGGCCCAGGCCTCTTTTTTGTAGGACCAGGTACTGCATTGGGAGCCAGGCTTGAAGGCCACCAACCGACACCATGCAGGAGTTGCAGGCCATGGCAGTCTAAACGGCAACAGTACCCTTTCACTAACACATGCTCCTTATTCCCTGCCCATGCATGTATACCATTTGTCAGGGATGAACATACATTTGGAACAATTTTATCCTGCATATAATTAATAATATAAAATTTATATTTACCAGCATGAATTTATTATTAATATTGTCCCTTGTTCATTTTTTTTTTTGGTAATGAAAAGGGATGGAGGAGGGCAAATCCCCGATGTAGCTGCTCCCACTGGGCTCCCGCCCCACCAGACCATATTCGATACGGTAACAATTTTTGTAGTACCCTCCTCACCCGAAGATGAGTACGTCAGTCTGATCTCACTAAACTACCAGAATACAGTGTTCCCCTGCTTCCAGTCACGTGTTCCTTGTTCATTTCAAATATGCCCATCTACATCACTCCGCTCTCCCTGAGATGGGATGGCATAAAAATTGCAAGATATAATTAAGAATTGATGGTGGATCTAAAAGCTCCTTTGGAATTTCCTAGGCTATTATAAAAATCGTATTGTAAGTTACATAATTTTATTCACAAAGGTGCATACAAATTCATCATCACCTGCGGTTCTTCAGTTTTTATCGCATGTTCATCCGCTTTATTACAACACGCAACCTATCTATATAAAGGATTTATTATTTATTTGCAAAAAACTTGTTATTGTTATGAACTAGGCATAATCGACCCATATTGTGCCAAGATATAATTGAATTGCATCACATTGCAACAAATGCTTTCAGAGAAACAAATAACCTTAATCTATACTTAACACATTAACTAGTGCTTCCATCAATTAATATAGTCAAAATCCTTAATGGACATGACAAGATTCAATAACAATAAGTTTGATTTATTAGATATGTATGGTAAATTAAGGACATGTTTCAATAAAATACACAAATTTGTTTTGTATATAGATAAAATATATATATATACACATACATGCATGTGTATACATACATAGAAACATATGTATACATGCATATATATATACATATATATATATATATATATATGCACATTTACACACGTGCACATACAAATGTGTATGTACTCATATATATATTTATATATATACAGATGTACGTGTATGTATATGTTATGGTGAAAAAATAGGATACCATTGGTTCATATTGGTTGTTGATGCGGGACAGACCCCAATCAATATTTATTCTAGGAAATCGGACCGTTGGTCGTTAAAAAACGATCTTAGGCTAGGTTAAACCAAAACCTAAATTATTTTCCCAACTTTTTTTTCTATTCAAATAAACTCCTTTTTTTTTATATTTTGTTTCATAATTTTTGTTCATGACTTGAAGTCGGCATTAGGAAGCCAGCTTTGCCTTCACGATCATGCGGAAGCTCCCCTCTGTGGATTAAAACAGGGAAGGTCTTCGGGGGATTCCGGAAGGCTCTCCACCGCAACTGTGGCGGGGGAGGAAGACGACGGCTCGAGAAGATGGCGGCGCGAGCTCTCCGGCGGGTGACAGGTGACATGGCAGCACGGAGCCGGGTGGGCATTGGAGTAGCATTGCGAGCGGAGACAGGGAGTGGAGGAGATGGATGCTTGATGGCAAATCCCAGTCGGTGGCTACTAGCGACGAGCAGGGAGGAGATCCGGTGGGTGTTACGGCCAACGGACGGTGGCGTGACTGGGAGAAGGGTGGTTGGTGGCATGGGGGCTCGGTTTCGACGATTGACAGTGGACAAGGGAGGAGCCTGGCGGATCCAGCATCTTGCTGGCAGGAAGAAAGGAGCATCGTGCAGCGGCGATTGGATGTCGTCGGTTGTAGGAGGAGGCGACAAGCGGCCAGAGTCCATCTGGGAGATGGGGTGGGGCGGTGAGGCGTCGCAGCAGCAAGGGGATTAGGTGTGGGTAGGCGCCGGTGGTGGGCGGAGGTGACTTCGTTGGCTTCAGGCGAGGAGGACGTGGTTGGTAGGAGCGAGCTCGATCCCTCTGAGAAGTGGCAGATTGCCTCCTCGAAGCGGCTGGCGGAGAAGGCCGTGTTGCCCTTGGCTTTCGCCTCGTCAAACCATGGGAGCAAGCAAGAGAGAACAATAAGCTATGATCGAATACACCGAAAGTGAAAAGAGCGAGACTATAGAGAGTGTAAGCGCGAGAGTAGATGTTGGAATCAGGAAGCAGGGAATGGGGGCTTTGGGTCTGGGTGGCTGGAGCATGGTTGTCGGCTACCGTGGATTTGGGTGGAAGAGGGCGGAACGGACAAACCGGAGAATGGTAGATCTGGAGGCCCTGACGGAGGTGGTGGAACATGAAAGTCGCGGGGTGGTGCTTCGGTTGGATGATTCACATATTGGAGAAAGAAAACAATGAAGGGAAAATGGAGAAAACACCGATGAGAAAGAATGACAGAATGATAAATTTAGGAATAAAATAAAGAAGAAAAATGATGGTTAGGTTCCCCACCAGGTTTCAGCGTCGACTCTTAATCAGAGTGACCATGTTGGGCATCAGCACCCTCTTTAACTAGGAGTGTTGCACCCTCTCCTTAACCAGGAGTTTCCATTTTTCTCTTCCCAAATATTCTATCATCTGGTTTTATTTGCTCGATAAAATAATAAATAGGCTACTCTGAGATATCCGATATCCTGATACCTCAACCTTAATCCTAATACATTCAAACTATTAAAATAAACTAATCCAACTAAATCCTAAAAATAAGTTTCAAATAATAGAGATAAATCCTAAAAAAATATCCTAATATTCCAATCTCTCGTACACCCATAAAAAATTTACATTATCTTCATTTGGATGTGCTCCGAGATTCATGCTACTCTGAGATCCATGCTTCTCCGGGATATATGCTTCATCGATTGAGGCTTCAGGGTTTGGAATGGGCTGACTTCAGGTTTTGGGCTAGGCTGGCTTCAGGTTTCAGGCTGGACTGGATTCTAGACTGGCTTCCAGGCTGGATTTCAGGTTCTGGGCTGGCTTCTGGGAAGAAAGGAGCATCGTGCAGCGGCGATTGGATGTCCTCGGTTGCAGGCAAAGGCGACGGGCAGCCGGAGTCTGTCGGGAGATGGGGCGGGGCAGTGAGGCATCGCAACAGCAAGGGGATCCGGCGAGGGCAGTTGCCAGTGGTGGGTGGAGGTGACTCATCGTCGCTTTCGGGCGAGGAGGACGTGGTTGGTAGGAGCGAGCTCGATCGCCTCTGAGAAGTGGCAATTTGCCTCCTCGAAGCGGCAATTTGCCTCCTCGAAGTGGCTGGTGGAGAAGGTCGTGTTGCCCTTGGCTTTCGCCCCGTCGGCCTGGGAGCAAGCAAGAGAGAACAAGAAGCTGCGATCGAATATATCGAAAGTGAAAGAGATTGAGACTATAGAGAGTGTAAGCGCGAGAGTAGAGGTTGGAATCAAGAAGCAGGGAAGGGGGGCTTTGAGTCTAGGTGGCTAGAGCAGGTTGTCGACTGTCGTGGATTTGGGTGGAAGAGGAGGAATGAACAAATCATAGAATGGCAAATCTGGTGGTCCTGATGAAGGCGGTGGACCACGGAAGTCGCGGGGTGGTTGCTTCGGTTGGATGATTCACAGATTGGAGAAAGAAAACAATGAAGGGAAAATGGAGAAAATATCGATAGGAAGAATGACAGAATGATAAATTTAGGAAGAAAAGAAAGATGAAAAATGATGGTGGGTTCCCACCCAGGCTTCAACGCCCACTCTTAATCAGAGTGACCATTTAGGGCATCAGCACCCTCCTTAACCAGGAGTGATGCAACCTTTCCTTAACCAGGAGTTTTCATTTTTTGCTTCCAAATATTCATCGTCTGATTTTATTTGATCGATAAAACAATAATTAGGCTACTCTGAGATATCCGATATCCTGATACCTCAACCTTAATCCTAATACATTCAAACTATTAAAATAAACTAATCCAATTAAATCTAAAAACAACTTTCAAACAATCGAGATAAACCCTAAAAAAATATCCTAATATCTCAATCACTCGTACACCCATAAAAAGTTTACATTATCTTCATTTGGATGTGTTCCGGATTCATGCTGCTCCGGGATATGTGCTGCATCAAATGAGGCTTCAGGGTTTGGACTAGGCTGACTTTAGATTTCGGGCTGGGCTGGCTTCAGGTTTCGGGCTGGGCTGGCTTCATGTTTCAGGCTGGGCTTGATTCTGGGCTGGCTTTTGGACTGGACTTCAGGTTCTGGACTGGCTTTTAGGCTGGGCTGGTCGATGTCTCCATCAGTTGTTGTGATATGTCAGTTTAGCACAAGCTAATTATCGGTTCAATCACTCATCAAATTCTTTCTGAACCGGATGTCTAAACCAAAGCGCCCGAAGGAAGCTATGTGGGTAGATGAAGCGATGACCCCGCATTGCCGCCCTGGTCACATCGTGGGGTCATCTTTCCATCTTAGCAAAAGGTGTTGGTCCCGAAGAGTAGCTCCACGATCGGCTACTGACCAGTCTTCTTCACATCAACCAAAAAAAGTCGATCCGAAGATAATTGGTCCGAAGACGATGCAGCTTCGCTTCAAAACCACTCCAAATGAAAAGGCTTCGATGCAAATGATAGAGGTGTCTTCGGCTTGCTCCGGAGAGGATAAGCCCGAAGACATTCCATCGATTCAACATTGGTCCCTCTTAAAGAAGAGGTCTAGAAATGAACTTTCGGTTGATCTCAAATCTTCGAACGTGAATACGGTTGTTACAATCGACCGCGTGGCTACTATCTCCAATCGCAACCATAATGAGTGGCCACATAGCCACTAAATCTAATTTCAACGATTCCAAACTGGCCAGAATCAATTAGCAACCATGTATGGTTATATGTAGGTAAAGTTAATTAACTCCGCCCTAACAATAGATCGGTGAGCCTAACTACACACTGGCACAACAACCACTATAAATATTGGTAAGAGGAGACACTCAAGGTAAGCTTGGCAAGAGAATACTTTCACAATCTTTCTTTCTCCTCAGAAAACTCTCCATTCTGTTGCTAGAACTTCTCTCGAACTTAGGCATCGGAGTATCCCCACTAGAGAAAATATGGTCAGGGACCTGTTTTATAGGTACCCAGGTGAGCGAACCGACAATCCAGTAGCTCCGCTCAGTCAACGAAGGTTCTATGCCAATAGATTGGCATGCTAGGAAGGGAAAGCAGTCCGTAGTAGCTCGAACCAACCATCTACTGGTAGCTCCCCTTTTTGAGAAGGGGACCGAGAAGAGGCCCTGATGGCGAAAGGAAGAACTCAAAATGCCTCAACAAGCAGGGGTCGTCCTCCCTCTCAGAGGAATGATCCCCTGGTGGAAAATAATATCCCACCTCCCACACTTATTGTGGGACAGCAGCATTTCGAAGTTTTTCTGAATCGAGTTGACGCTCTTCAACTATGGTTCAGAACTTCTAGGATACAGCCTTCTAGGTGGGGCACCCGCCAGCCACCTCCAGACACAGTCATCGATCCCAAGGAAAAGGAGATTAGCATCATGGGTCTACCCAACCTTCCCCCTATGATCAGCTTTCTCTCGAAGGCCGAAGCTCTCAGCATCCGAAGCCAACCGATGCCCTGCAGAGGGGAAAGAGGTCTAGACGATCTCTCTCCATCTCCGTCGAAGACTCTACTCCCAAAGGGATGTGCCGAAAGAAGCTCGCCTCGACTATGAAGAAAAGCTCAAGGCCCTTGAATCATAGGTTGTGAGGCTTCATGATAGAAGAAGTTCGTGTGCCCCCCGTTCACTCCTCACATCATGGCCAAAATTATTCCTTGGCATTTTAGGATCCCTCAAATAGAACCTTATGATGGGACCACTGACCCACTCGATCATCTGGACAGCTTCAAAGTCCACATGATGATTAAGGGGCCTCCGATGCATTGCACTGCCTCGCTTTTCCTGCTACTCTGAAGAAGGCGGCTCGAATGTGGTATTGAGCATACGCCCAGGTACCATCGACTCCTTTTCTGAATTGGAAAAACTATTTGTCTTGCATTTCAGGACTTGTCGAAAGACGTCCCAGAACATGGACACTCTATTCCTCCTTCACCAGAATGAAGGAAAGAGCCTTTGAGATTACATCTCCAGATTCAATTTGACTACTCTCGAGATCCTAGATCTCAATGAGTACGTAGCCATGTCCACCCTAAAGAAGGGGCTCCAGTCATCCAGGCTCACTTTTCTCTCGATAAAAGATTTTCAACATGCTATGTCGAGCTCCTGTCAAGAGCTCAGAAATATGCCGATGCCGAAGAGCAAGCGACAAATCGATGACTGACTGAAGGAAATCTATTCTGAAGAAGAACAACAACAAGGGGCTGGACCCCCCTGTACCCCCAACAATGACAACTCTACTCGACGACGAAGTCCCAAGCCCAGAGCACCGGGCGAAAAATTTGACTCCTACACCCCCCTCAATCTCCCCGAGAAGAGGATCTTGATGGAGATAGAAAAAGAAAGCTATCTCCAATGGCCACGCCCCATGAAAGCATCCTTTTATGTGAGAAACATAAATAAATATTGTAGATTCCACAAGGATCACAACCACAACACCGAAGACTGCATCCAAGTCAAGGATGCCATTGAAGACCTGATCAAGAGGGATTATTTGAAAGATACGTTGGTCACCCAGAATCTCGGCCTGAGACCACGGCCCCCCAGAGGGCCCTTAAAGAAGTTGAATTACCTAATCAAAGACCCACTGACGGAAGGGTAGGAATGCTGCACCGGCAAACCAACTGGAGGAGAGCCAAAGACGATGTTTCGAAATGACTTAAGGATAACAATTCCATACTCTTCTCCGATGATGACCTTGTGGGAGTTCAGCTCCCACTTGATGATCTAGTTGTAATTTTGGCTGTTGTGGCCAATTATAATGTAAGATATATTTTAATTAATAATGGAAGCTCTACGGATGTCTTACTTTACGATGCATTCTTCAGAATGTGTTTGTCCAAAAACAAGCTACAGAGGTCTCTTATGCCACTTACTAGATTTAGAGGCACTCAAGTTGATGTCGAGGGCGAAATAAGGCTGCCCATGACCCTCGGTACCGAACGTTGATGGAAGACACTCATCAACTTCATAGTAGTCCGAACTCCTTCGGCTTATAATGTGATTTTGGGACGGGCCTTCTTAAACAATTTCGGGCCATAGTGTCAACTTATTACCTCCTGGTACATTTCCCACTAGGAGCAAAGTTGGGGAAGCGAAAGGAGACCAAAGAATTGCACAATAATGTCTGATTATACAAGATAGATAATCAGTTGATCCCACAACTTTAGACCAATTGGACCCAAGGGACCCGGCCGAAAACTACGGTGAGCCGATGGAGAAAATTATTTCGGTACAATTAACAGAAGAAGATCCCACCAAGATTGTGCAGATTAGAAGTCTGCTTGATGAAAAAACAAAAACAAGGCTGATTCACTTTCTCAAGGATAATGCCGACGTCTTTGCTGGTCAGCTTCGAATATGCCTGGAATTTCAGTCGAAGTAATTACTCATCGATTGAAAGTTGCCTCTAATTATAGGCCAATTCAATAGAAGAAGAGAAATTTTGTCCCTGAGAGGCAGAAGGCGATAGACGAAGAAGTGAACAAGCTCCTCAAGACCGGATTTATCCGGGAGGGGCACTATCCCAAATGGCTAGCTAATGTGGTGATGGTAAGGAAGGCTAATAATAAGTGGATAATCTGCATCGATTACACAGACCTCAACAAAGTTTGTCCAAAAGATAGCTTTTTCCTGCCGAAGATCGATCAACTGGTCGATGCCACTACGGGCCATCAACTATTAAGCTTCATGGATGCCTTCTCTGGATACAACCAGATACGAATGAACCCTCGGGATGAAAAAGATAGCCTTTGTCATAGAAAAGTTCTCTACTGTTACAAGATGATGCCATTCGGATTAAAGAACGTCGGGGCAACATTTCAGAGGTTGACAACAAAGTGTTCAAAGAACAACTGGGAAGGAACATGGAGGATATGTGGATGACATGATTATGAAGAGTCTCCTTAAAAAGGATCATATCAGAGATTGAAGAATCATTCGTGCTTTACGATGTCATCAAATGAAGCTGAACCCAACAAAATATGCTTTTGAAGTAACCTCAGGCAAATTCTTGGGATTCCTTGTTACCAAATGAAGGATTGAAGCCAACCCCGAAAAGATCCAGGCCATCCGAAATATGAGACACCCTTCTTGTAAGAAGGAAGTGCAATAGCTGACAGGAAGAATCGCCTCTTTAAGTCGATTCATTTTCTGATCGACTAAAAAGTGTCTTTCTTTCTTCAAGTGCTCTAGTAGTTCCGAAGCTTTGAATGGATCAAAGATTGCCATCTTGTCTTTGAAGAATTGAAAAGTACCTGGAGGCCCCACCACTGCTCTCTAAACCTCAAGAAGGAGAGACCCTCTACTTATACCTCTCTGCTGCAGATGAAGCTGTCATTTCAGTTCTCATCTGGAAAGAGAAGGATGACCTCTAGAAGCCAATCTATTACACCAACAAGGTCTTGCATGATGCTGAAGTGAGGTATCCAAGGATGCAAAAGCTTATCTACTCATTGATGATTGTGGCAAAGCACCTACGGCTTATTTTCATGCCCACACTATCGTGGTCCTGACTGATCAGCCTCTTAAAGCCATCCTCCGCTATCCTGACACTTCTGGAAGGATAGCTAAGTGGGCTCTTAAGTTAAGTGAATTTGATATCAACTTCCAATCCAGATCGACGATAAAAGCACAGGTGTTGTTCGATTTCTTAGCCGAATGTACATGGAAGTCCAAAGATAGCATACAATCGGCTGAAGAGGAAGGAGCCACCCCGAAGGATACGGAGTCAGTCTGGGTACTCCATGTAGATGGAGCTTCTAACTCTACCGGGTGTGGAGCGGGCCTCATATTAGCCAAACTGAATGGGCACACCATGGAGTACGCACTTTTTTTTTTTCATGCTTCAAATAATCAAGCTGAATACGCAGCCCTCTTTGCAGGACTCCGAATCATCAAAAATCTAGGGATTTGAAAGATCTAGATCTTTGCAGACTCCCAACTGGTGGTAAACCAGGTCAAGGCAAATTTGAAGCCCGAGATCCTACAATGATCCAGTATTTGGAGAAAGCCCAAGAGAGTCCGTTGGATGACGTCCCGGTACATTGTCTTGGACGGAACCTTGTACAAGAGATCTTTCACCCAGCCTCTGCTGAAGTGTCTAGGGCCATTGGACGCCGATTATGCCTTAAGGGAAATACACAAGGCATATATGGAGACCATCTAGGGGATAGATCTCCGGCATATAAAATAATATACCAGGGTTATTACTGGCCAACCATCCAAAAGGACTTCGCCGACTTCGTCCGAAGATGTGACCAATGCCAAGATATGCTAATGTCCAGAGATAGCCTGCAAGCTAGCTGACCCAGCTGATAACACCATGGCCTTTCGCTCAGTGAGGCATGGACATTCTTGGCCCATTCCCACCGGTATCTGGATAATGAAAATTTCTCATCGTTGATATCGACTACTTCACCAAGTGGGTCGAAGCCAAACCACTGGCTCACATTACGGAAAGAAAAGTTAAAGGTTTTATGAAAAATTCTATTATATTCTGATTCAAAATCTCTTATGCCATAGTTACTAACAATGGAAGGTAATTTGATAACCCGAAGTTCAAGAACTTCTGTGCTTAGTACCATGTGCTCCATAAGTTAACTTCTATCGGCCACCTGCAGTCCAACAGAGAAGCCGAAGTAATGAATCGGACTATCTTCCATGGTCTGAAAACCCGATTGAATGACACTAAGGGACTTTGGGCCAAAGAATTAAATTATGTTCTTTGGACATATCGGACAACCCCCAGAATGGCTACCGACAAGTTCCCGTTTAATTTGGCATACGGCACTGAAGCAGTCCTCTTCATAGAGGTTACATTGTAATCTTTAAGAATCGACAAGGACAATGAACCTGAAAATCTCGAGCACCGAAGGGCAGACTTAGATCTGCTACAAGGCACCAGACTTCAGGCTCAAATGAGGATGTCGGCATATCAATAAAAAGCCGCTAAATATTATAATTCTAGTGTGAAGAAGTGAATCTTTCGTCCGGATGACTTGGTGCTGCAAAGATCTGAAGTATCCAAGCTAATGGAATAAGGCAAACTTTTTCCTAATTGGGAAGGCCCTACCGAGTCAAAGAAGTCATACGTCCAGGGATGTATCGACTCGAGACTTTGGATGGTGTTGTGGCCTCGACCTTAGAATGTAAAAATCTCTGCAAGTACTATCAATGAAAGTTTTCACCAGGGAAGACTTCAATAAAAGTCAATTTGAAGATGGATCTGATCAGCCTGTCTTATCATCAATCAATGATACAAGGATGGTCTTAGTGACCCACCTGATGAAACTGACAAAAAAGTACAAAGATAGGTCTGATTCACTCACCTTATCGATATGTCCGACGAGCGCAAAGAAAGGCCCAACCATACCACCTTATGATCAACTAAAGGCACAGGGATGGTTACGTAACCTACCTACCCTACAGTAAATTCGCAGACATACCGAGGTGGGCCTAATCAGCCTGCCTTAATATCAATCAAAGGTGCAGGGATGGTTTACGTAACCTACCCTACGGTAAAACTGCAAACGTACTAAGGTGGGCCTAATCAACATGCCTTAATATCAATCGAAGGCACAGGAATGGTCTAAGTGACCTACTTTACAGTAAATCCACATACATGCCGAAATGGGTCCAAACAACTCACTTGTTATCGACAGATGCCCCGAGGATGGCTTAATCGATCTATCCTAGCGACAAATCTGATCCAAGTGAATGGACAGTTTTTTCTACTATCTACTATACCGAAGAGTTCACACTTAACATTATTTTGGAACATGTCTATCCAACCAAAAAGCATCTTCATTCATTAACGAAAGAATTGTACAATCAACGGGATTACAAAGAAAAGAAAGGGTAATAGGAAAGGAAGATCTAAAAATCGGTCACTGGCCCTTTTCCAGACCGACAGACGATACCAAGCTCTCGTGAGGTGCTGGGGAGGCTTCGAGATTCACCTCCACCTCCTCTAGCTTTGACTCCTCCTCAAAGTCAGACTCGTCCTCTTGCTTGGGGTACGGAATAAAAGGCCTAATGTCCTGTCCCTTCAAGCCATAGAAGTGGAAGGCCTTGTTCGTGGGCTTCTGGAATCCCCGATGGTAAAAGTCTAAGACAGCCTCGGCGACCTCATCTTTAAAGGCCTATGATGTCAGGAACTTGGGGATGGCCTCCGTCGTCTCCTTCCTGGCCAACTCCACCGTCACGATCACCGGTGCAGCCCGAGCTTTGCCTCCTCTAGCTGGGTCTGTAGGGTCTGCACCCTCCTTTCCAAGCGGGCTACTTGGATCAAAAAGGATCATCATCGTCCCCATAGACCTTCGCACTAGGTCCCCCTTCTGGCTCCATAACGGCAGCCCTTTTCCGGGACATCTCCCGGAGGTCTTTAAGGCTAAATTTCATCTTTACGATATGAAGGAGGGAAGGGTAACTCTGGAGCGAAGGACTTGCTTTTCTACTGCTTGAAGAACCTCCAAGATTGGGAGATGAATCCTATTTAACGGCCCGGAGTCTTGTTGCTTCGTGCATATAGAGGACATGTACCACGCCTCACACCAGGCCAACTGGGAAACGCCATGTACAGAAGCGATGCTTTAAACTCGAAGCAGTTTTTTTGAAGTTGATGCAGCATTAATAACAGCCTTCGGGAAACAAAGACTTGGCGGTGCCCAGATGGTGCGGAAGCATGGCCGCTTGAATGCCAGCATGTTCGGCATTGATAATAAAAGGGGCACGCACGTCGACTCAACGTCTTCCTTCCAGGTGCCAATAATAGGGTAACACCCGTCCTCCGCATGACTATCGAATCAGGAGGCAAAGGGCATTTCAGTTTGCCTCCTCAAAAAAAGAGACATCCTCCCCCTGATTGCACCACATGTACAGGTGCCAGAGACAGATGCGAAGCTCCAAGCGGCGCCAAGCTGATTCGATGCGGGAAGAACCAAAAGCCCTAATCCATGTGACCTCACTTGATGACTGAGATAAAAACTATACCTTTTTTCCAAGGAACGGGATGAAGCCACATCCTCTACCCAGATTCCAATTAAAGGATCAGTCGAATTATCACAACGGAAGGAAGAGACATGACCCATCGACTGACCCTTTCCTTTTCATGTTCTAATAGGAAGGCGACGCATGTCTTCAACTTAATCTTCGAATCAGATGTCAGTTATGGCGAGCGACCGGACCGAAGATTTACCATCATTGGTTGCACTTTTTTTGGCAGAAAACGACAATCCATTAATACTCTCATTTTTCAAGGCAAATCATTGCTTCGAAAACTGAGAGAGTGGGGGAAACTATTGTGATATGTCAGTTCAGCACAGGCTAATTATCGGTTCAACCGCTCATTAAATTCTTTCTGAATCGGATGTCTAAAGCAAAGCACCCGAAGGAAGCCATGTGGATAGATTAAGCGACGACCCCGCATCACCACCCTGGTCACATTGTGGGATCATTCTTCGGCCTTAGCCGAAGGCATTGGTCCCGAAGAGTACCTCCATGACCGGCTATTGACCAATCTCCTTCACATCAACCGAAGAAAGTCGATCCGAAGAAGACTGGTCCGAAGACGACGCCAGCTTCGCTTCACAACCCACTCCGAATGAAAAAGCTTTGATGCAAATGACAGAGGTGTCTCCGGCTTGCTTCGGAGAGGATAAGCCCGAAGACATTTCGCCGATTCAACATGGTCCCTCTTGAAGAAGAGGTCCATAAATGAATCTCCGGTTGATATCAAATCTTCGAACATGGATACGGTTGTTACAATCAACCGCGTGGCCATTATCTCCAATCGCAACCATATCAGAGTGGCCACATGGCCACTAACTCCAATTCCAACGATTCCAGACTGGCCAGAATCAATTGACAACCACTTATGGTTATATGTGGGATAAAGTTAATTAACCACATCCTACCATAGATGGATGAGCCTAACTAACACTGGCATGACAACCACTATAAATATTGATAAGAGGGAACACTCAAGGTAAGCCTGTCAAGAGAATACTTTTACCATCCTTCTTCCTCCTCGAAAAACTCTCCATTCTATTACTGGAACATCTCTCTAACTTAGGTATCGGAGTGTCCCCTACCGAAGAAAATTCGGTCAAGAACCTATTTTACAAGCATTCAGGAGACCGAACAGGCAATCCAGCGATTCCATCCGGTCGATAAAGATTCTACACCAACAGTTATGCATCAAGAAAAACTCTTGCTTGTATGGAAGAGATTTTCTATATTCGTGTGAGGCATCTTTTGAGAAATAAAATTGTGAAATCCTGTGCTGCAATGGTTCAAGATTAAAATGAAATAGGCATTATCTCACATTTGAGAAAAGAGACCGACCAGCCATGCATGTATGTAAGTTGGACTGCATACTTTAGTAAAAGAAGTTAACTATTTTAAAATGCTATCTATATTGAAGTTTTAGTTATTGAGTATGATTTAAACCGAAAAAAAGCTTGGATAGTTTAAGTTTGCTAGATTTTGATAATGATCGAGATCGTAATATTGTATATTATTATATTTTAGAAGTGTTCATTTTGATACCTAATCAATAATTAAGTTAGAGAACATAAAAAATAAATTTTGATTTATATTTTTTTAGAATATAAATTATACTTAAAATTTTTGATTTTGAATTCGAATGGTACGTTAATGATGTTGAGCCATTTATTTCTTTTTCAAGTCACGCTCTCCGCATTAGATTAGATGAGCTTGTAAGGAAGGTGCACAGCAGTAGCATCAATTGCACTTCCCTTGGAATGACGTAGACGGGACTATTCATATTATCATTTTGTTCTACCTTGTCCTGCCATTTTGGCTACATTTGAAAGGTCGACGATTCTTTTTATTTTTTGTTGGGTGGCAGCCAAAAGTCGATGACTTTGATGGTTCTTTTTTTTTTTTTTTATAATGCCTATTGCGGAAACGACCATCGTCGAAATCGGAGCAATAACTTTCTACCTTTCAACTGATTGGATGTCAACATCAAGATTATTAAAATGGTCGTTTCCACGCACGAGATATTTGATCACGTCATTTCATCCCGTTGACGGCAGGCTACAGCCAATGAACGAATGGTACGGATTTTTTAAGAGTACAAACACTGCTGTTCGTCCAGGACTCGTTCTTTTACGGCTAAAAGATTTAGCCGGGAATCAATAATTTTCTGAGTAAATATTTTTTAAATAATATTTAAATAAAAAATATTTATATTTTTATCTATATAAATTAGTTTTAAAACTTATTATTCATATTTTTATATTATTATTTTGGAAATAAATTATTAAAATTTAGTCATATTTTTAAAATATTTTTTATAAGAATTAAAATTAAAAATAGTGGACGATAAATTATTAGATAGTAAAAGAAAAAATATTGAAAATCAAAAAAGATGATATTTCAGGAATAAATTTGAATTTTTTATTTTATTAATTAATAAAAAATATTTAATCATCCATCAAGGGATCGATAATTTTTGAATAAATATTTTTTTAAAATAATATTTAAATAAAAAAATATTTATATTTTTTTATATATAAAAATTAGTTTTAAAATTTATTTTTCATATTTTTATATTATTAAAGTTTATTCATATTTTTTATAATATTTTTTATGAAAATTAAGTTTAAAATAATGGATGATAAAATTATTGGAAAGTGAAAAAATATTAAAAATTAAAAGATGATATTTTAGAAATAAAATTAAATATTCATTTTATTAATTAATAAAAATATTTAATCATCTTTCAAATATAAAAATTAATAATTTTTATAATATAAAAAATATTATTTAAACATAATTCATTTATTTTAAAAAAATATAAATTATTAATAAATTATTAATAAAAAATAATTAATTTCTTCGTGATATTTATCTTTAAAGGATGGCCCTTAGCAATTGCCAAGGCTCGCACTCTCTTCATAGGACGTAATGGTCGCCTCCGGGAGAGCCGGCCACGCTACCGTCCAATGTAGACGACGTCCAAAAGGGGGAAATATTTGGAACCACATGGGCTTATTATCTGGGAAAAATACAATAAAATAGTAGTTTTATATTGTATACCAGGAAACTTCAACATTTCTCTGGCTGATGATTTATTCCGAGAGTGTGAGAGACTTGGTAGGTGTGGTATCATGATCATCTCATTCCATTGATTACGTTCTTATCTCTTAAGAATAGAAATCATCATGGATTTGTGATTATACCATGGCTTTTCTTCAAAGGAAACAAATTTCAAAGCACTTGCTTCTCGCGTTAACACATAAACTTTCTATAGGTAACATAATTATTATGAAAATGGATAATCTCAAAGAATTGTGCAAATCCTAAATAATATTTGAATCAAAAAAAATAATAAATTATGTTTGAAAAACAATGATACCCTTTAGATCACAAGTTTTTGAAGTTGCAATGATTATCGATGAATCTAAGCAAGTTGATATCCTGGTCTTTTCCAAGATGGTGGGCTTCGGTAGGCACTAGCTTTTTCCATCATGCATGCATGTGTATGAAATTGAAAAGCTATTGCACATTGATTGTAACTGCAACCACAAATTGCAATCCAAACTTGGTAAGAGTACAAAATTATAAGGAAACATTTCGAGACTAAATTGGTTAACATTGTTTGTAACTGCAACCACAAATTGCAATCCAAACTTGGTAAGAGTACAAAATTATAAGGAAACATTTCGAGACTAAATTGGTTAACATTGATTGTAACTGCAACCACAAATTGCAATCCAAACTTGGTAAGAGTACAAAATTATAAGGAAACATTTCGAGACTAAATTGGTTAACATTGATTGTAACTGCAACCACAAATTGCAATCCAAACTTGATAAGAGTACAAAATTATAAGGAAATATTTCGAGACTAAATTGGTTAATATTGATTGTAACTGCAACCACAAATTGCAATCCAAATTTGGTAAGAGTACAAAATTATAAGGAAACATTTCGAGACTAAATTGGTTAACTTTCCGAATTGCTGAAAATATGCCTCCACAAAAATCTTGTTTTGACCAAATTATAAGAAACCCATGTGCTTTGACTTTTGTTGGAATGTAGTGCCAGGGAAGTTTCCTAGAATATGATATACGAATTTTTTTTCTTGTAGTTTTATTTTATATGCCAATCATATTATTTTTTTTGTGACATGTCATGATTTATTTGAGAATATAATTTAAAAGGCTTTGTCAGGTAATATATATTGGCGTCGACGCAGCAGCTCACCTAATCTCATTAGACTAGTTTTTTATTGAAAGGAGTAGCATTATAAATTTTGACTAATATTAGGTTATGTTTGATATGGTATAACTTGCGCCCTCACATTCTTGAGTGGATCCCTCAACATAATTAATTAATTGTGCCATATTTCAACCATGGAAATTTACATTGGTGGTGGTTGGTCACCACCAAGGTTAACAACCAGAATTTTCCAGCATTCAGCAGGTTCGGAATTTTTTTTTAAAATAATATAAAAAAATTAATTATGAAAATAAGTGATCCGTAATATATTTACGGATTTAGATGGCACGTGAAAAAAATCGTGATAATTCGGAAAAAAAAATTTGACACGTCGGACGGCCAGACATAAATGCCTGAATTCATCTTTTGAAAAGACGAATTCTCAGTTGAATTCGTCTTTTCAAAAGCCAAATTCAAGCCTCGCACGTTACTCATCTCGGAAGTCGCCACCGCTCTGCGAGCTCGCCACGTGGAATGAGATTTCTGAATTCGTCATTCGAAAAAATGAATTCGACTGAGAATTCGTCTTTTCGAAAGATGAATTCATCAGTATACCCCCCAGGGCCTTCTTCTTCTTCTGTTCTTCTTCGCGCTGTCTCCCCCTGCCCCAACTCGCTGTCTCTCTTCCCCCGGCCCCATCCCCCCCCCCGCCCCATCCCCCCCCCGCCCATCCCCCGGCCCCATCCCCCTCCCGGTCCCATCTTCTTCGTTGTCTCCGGGTCCATTTTAAATATATTTGTTTTATCCGGTCCGGCCCATCCCTTTTAAATGTTTGGTTTTATTTTGATCCGGTCCGATTTAATTTTTTTGGTTCTTCAACGGTCTCCATGATTTATTATTTAAAATTTTTGTTTGTTGTTGCTAGATCTGTTCGAAGGAATAATAATATTATTATATTTATATTATATTTGTTGTTAAAATAATAATATAGTATATTATACATTATAATATAAGTAATAATCTATATTATTATTATTTATATTATATATTTTATTTTTATATGGGATGCTTTTGCTTTTGACGCCGTACTGATGGACGCCCTATGCAGTAGAGCCGTGCACTGCCGTGGCGCCCAAACCTATCCCACACCACAACCGGCAGGAATGTCCCTACGGTACAACTAAGCTATTGCATGTGCACAAGATCGGATACAATCGATGTGCCCAGCGATGGCTACCGTTTTGATGGTCTTTGTTAACCTTGCTGCATCGATGGGCTTCGCATACAGTGGAGTCGCGCACTCCATGGTGGTTGGATCCATCACATGGCACAACAACGTGGAACGCTTCCATGGTGTGATCGAGCAGCTGCACGTATATAAAATAGATACCACCGACATACCGAGTGACATTTACTGTCTCGGTAGCCTCCGTCAACCTTGCTGCACCGATCAATGCCATGTATAGTGAAGCCTCTCACCGTCCTAGAGACCGGACCCATCACGCGGTGCGATCATATCTCGGAGGGGGCATGGGTAGATGGGTGCCTGAGCTCACATCGATAATGCCATGCTTGTGCCCTGTAATCTCCGACCTCGCTGCTCGACGGAAGTTCCATCCTGTCATGCCACATGATACTCGATATGATACCACCATTATGACCGGTGTACACATATCAACAAATATACTATATTATAATATATATTTAATATATTATAATATATTCATTATATTTTAAAATATAAAATTATTATAATATAAAATATATTATATATATTATTATAATATCATGTTACTATATTTTTTTATTTTTTATTTTTTAATTTTTTTTTATTAATTTTCTTAAAAATATATTTAAATTTTTATTAATTTTTGAAGTGCGAACTTGCAGGTGTGCGTGTACCGATGATTTTACAAAAAAAGTGCGTTTGGTAAAGGCTTGGCTCTTCCTTGCCTGGTCACGGGTTCAAGAAATGATCCCGTGGGTGATTCGATTAAAATTCCGTAATTTCCGGGTGCACGTGACTAGGGGTGGATCGGCTGATACTCCGGCGCTGTAGTGGGGCTAGGCAACGTACTCATCGGTTGGTGAAGAATATACGTGAAAAAATTATGGCCTGTATCAGGGCGACCGCGGGGGGACAATAAGGGCCTTGGCCCCCACCCCCCCCCCCATTTTTTGATTTTTTTATAATTTTTTTCTATATTATTTATTTTTTAAAAATTTAGATATTTGTCCCTCTAAAAATTTTCTTTTCATCTCAAAAAAAAAATTTAAAAATTGATAAAAAAAATTTCATAAAGGAAATTGAATTCCATAAATCTTATAAAAAAATCAATCCCAAATAGTCTTTAAAAAAAAAAAAAAAAAATCAGTGAAGAACACTTGCAGCAACTCAATTCCAAATCACATCCGTCATGCTCTTGCACTGAAACCTTTCTCAATTCCTAAACCCCCCACCTGTCGACTGCCGCCGACTACTCCTCCTCTCTTCTCCAACTGTCAACCTCTTCACACCGTCTCCTCCACCTCTCTTCCTCACCGAGTCACCAACTCCTCCTCTTTCTCCCCACCGGCAACCATCGCGATGCTGCCTCCACCCGCCGCCAGGGGCGGACGGCCGGGGGGCAGGGGGGCCTTGTCCCCCTCAATTTTTGGTTTTTTTTTTTTCATTTTTTCTATAATTTTTCATTTTTAAAATTTTTTAGATATTTGGCTCCCCTAAAATTTTTCTTTTCTTCTCAAAAAATCTTAAAAAATGGATTAAAAATTTTCAAAATCCCATGAATCTTATAAAAAAATCAATCTCAAAGAGTCTTAAAATAAAAAAAAATGTGAAGAACTCACCTGCAGCAACTCAATTCCAAATCCCATCCGTCGTGCTCTGCACTGAAACCTTTCTCAATCCCTAACCCCATCTGTCGACTGCCGCCGACTACTCCTCCTCTCTTCTCCAACCATCACAATCTTCACGCCATCTCCTTCACCTCTCTTCCCTCGCCGAGTCGCCAACTCCTCTCTTCCCCTAACTGGAACCATCGCGATGCTGCCTCACCCGTCGCTGCCCCCGACAGGCCACCCGCCATCGATGGCTAACCCCACCCACCGTCTCCTTCGCGGCTTCATCTCTTTTACAGTCAACTCATCCTCTCTTCCCTAACTAGCAACCAACGCTCCTATCCAGTTACCCGCCGCCGGCCACCGGCTCCTTTTCTGTCCAAAACTCCTACCCATAGCCCGATACTGGAGCTCCATGTCTCCACTCGTTTTATTTATATTCGCTTGGTTGGTATCACAGTATTTCCCTAACTTCCTATGATATGATATCAATTTTTTGACCTCTCTTGAAAAACTTGGTATGGTCCATCCCTATCTGTATCGAATAATAAGATCTAAACTAGAAGCAAAAGCAGAGCTACACCGAATAAACCCCCCGCTATTTTTTTTTTATCAAAAAAAAAAAAAAAAAAAAGAAAGAAAGTGCGGGCAGCCTGCCATTTCTTCACGTAATTTCAAAAATCCTCTCCCTTCTACCGTCCGTACTTTACATGTTTTTTTTTTAAAAAAAGGTGGGTTAAATTGATAAGTATGCTTTTGAATGGTACTAGTTTTGTAAATATTATTAAAAAATATTATTTATAAAAAATTCCTCCATTACTTTACTACTACATTCCCTGCTGGCCGTCCACCGTGGATAACGTTTCGGAGTCTTTTGGATTGCCCGGGACCGGTATTTCGAGTCGTGATGCGCTGCTGCCGGGATATTTCGTAGACATTGATTTGATTTGGTCAAGTCAAAAAACCAAAAAAAACAAAAAAAAAACAAGCGGTTAATAAGATCTCCAGATGAAAACGTAACGTCTTGGCGGGGAAGACGGGGAAAAGCCTAGCCGGTGCTTGCACTACTTTCGCATAATTTCAAAGCACGTGAAAAGAAAAAAAAAAAAAAAAGCTCGTACCGACCAAAGACGCGTTATTCTCTCCTTCCTTCTTCTTCTTCTTTCTTCTTCTTTCTTTCTTTCTTCTTCTTCTTCTCTTCTTTCTTTCTTCTTTTCTTTTCTTTCTTCTTCTTTTCTTTCTTCTTCTTCTTCTTCTTGTTTTTTAATAAAAAATTTATCCCAGTATAGCATTCCATTCTGATCCCAGTATACTAGGTCTTTGTTCAATACAGTGTTACAATTTTTTCATGTACCTTTCCCACCCTCCGAAATTTATCCGAACCGATTAGTACATCAGTTTAGCCCCTATACAATGTCAGAGTTTCAGCCAGTCCATCTCCAGTCATGTGTATCCAAAATTCTGAATTTTAATCGAGTCATCCATGGAATCATTTCTCGAATCCGTGAACAAGCAAGGGAAAAGCTAAACTTTAACCAACCGCACTATCCCGTAGAACTACGTTATTCTTCTTTCAATTGTCGAATTATACTGACATAGCATTTTCATATTCAAGTCTTCCTTTATGCCATGCAGGAATGCAAAGGAGTCCGATCGAACTAGGGTATAAATTCTGATTTGATCTGGTTTTTAAATTAGATTTTAATATTAGATCCAGACCTAAGCTACTAGAAATTGAATCGGATTGAGTCTGGTCCACTATCAGATTTTCAATTCAACTAGTCATTCGAGTTGGATCGGATCCATAAATAATCCGATTCTAATATAAAAAAATTAGATTTAGATATGATCCGGATAAAATTAAATAACTATATTTTAATATTATTATATAGCCAACTATTATTAACTACAAATAGATAAGAAAAAATATTATTTTCAAAATAAATTAAGATATAAAAATAATTATAATTTTATCTCTATGTAAAAATAAGTTATATATATGTTTTAAATTATAATTTAAATGTCCAAATAGATATGATCTTAATAGTATTAGTATGTTCGAGTCGGGTCAAGTCAAGTCGGATCCAATTCAGTAAATCCAGATTCAATCCGGAAAATAGAAGGGTCTAATTTTAGGATCCGATCTGGATCCATAAGTCCCTAAAAATAAGTTGGATTAAGTCTAAACGGCGGATTGGGTTAGATCATGGGCCAATCCGATTTATTTGTAGCCTTAGCGCCATGTGTTGTACTGACCTGCATAATTTCTGGATTTATGCCAACATTCAGAGATTTTTTTTGGTAAACCCCCTGTGAGAGGTTGTCATTCCCATAACTATCCATGGGCTCCATTTTGTGCTCTTATATACGCTTATTTGAAATAATGCTTCATTAGAGCAGGCTTTCATTAGGGTAGGCCTTTTTAGTTGAAAATATTTTTAAAAAAAAAAAATAAAAACGGTGAAGTTAAGTTTTTGATGTTTTCCTAACTCCAGTAGACTCCTATGGCGTAAAACACCTATTCAGTATGGTAATGTGGTATTTTAGATATTAAATATCCATTGGCTCGATAAGCATTGCTAGCTAGATCTGGAAATGGGATGGCAAATTTAGCTCCACTTTGCCTCTTGGTGCGAGCCTATAACATTACGAGGGGAAGCTATCTAATTATTGGAGCAAACTCGCTCTACGGAATGTTTAGGATCCTTCTTGATACCGTCATGGTGGAAAAGAGATAATCACCAGGAAAGAGATGGGATGCGCCATCCGCACCCGTCATGGAGGCGAGCCCCCATGGGACTGCAAGCACGAGAGAGAACCAGAAGAAGATAGGCTAGAATTTTTGGAGGAGAAAAGGGATCGCGTCTTCTCATCTTATTTTCCGACGTTCCCGTTGTTCTTTATATACAAAACAAACTAATCCTAGGTCACAACCGACCTAGCCCTAAAAACTCCCCCTTCTGAGTCACTGAGAAAACTCAAACCCGTGCCCATGTACACCCATGTCTCACTAGTTCTCTCTACCCTGGATCAAAACCCTGACCCAACCTGACTCAGATTCCTGGAAACTTATAAACCAGTTTTCTGACCTGTGTAACTCCAAACAAGACTTGGAGTACTACATTAGCCCCAACAATCTCTCCTTGGTGCTATAAGTCTTGACAAGCTCCGTGTGACCGTCTGCACCCTTCCTGCTGTCTCCAGAGCTGACATCTTCCTGTCGAAGCCACCTCGCCTCCCTAGCTGGAACATCGACCTGTGCTCCTCATCTCCTGAGACTCGTGCTCCTCATCTCCTGAGACGTGCTCCACCGCACTCCTGTCTCGAACTGATGTCTTCCTGCTCTGTCCCCATGACTGCAACACCAACCTATGCTTCCGCAGTACACCCAGATAATTGTGCAAACCTAATGCCAATGTCAGACCTCTTCAGCTTCTGAGCTCCCTTGGAGACCTTTGGGATGACCGCCTCCATAGTTGAAGATCAGTACAAGTCCATTGGGACCAACCTGTACCTGCTCCATAGCACCAACTTGAGATCTCTTTAGGCTCCCTTCTGCTAAGCAGCTGCATCACTCACCTTGGACTTCCTAGAAAGATCTGCAACGATCATGAACCAGCACTCGCTGCACCCATAACTTCACCTGACACTGTCTCCACAGGCCACGGCAATCACTGCACACCTGTTCCACCTGGCTAAGTGTACCCCTGGTGCTCGTGCTAGGATCTGGCCAGTATCCCTGCACATCCTACTCTGAACTCATGCCAAAGCTCTCTCTCCAGCCATGAAGACACCTCCAACCAGTACTCCACCTGAAACAAAAGTCCACCTGATGCCACAGAGTCAACCTTGAGGCCAGTAGCTCACGCTGCCCTACTATCCTGCCATGAATCTCGTACCCAGTCGCTGCCTCCTCGGATCCTCCGCATCATCGCGGACCCCTCCGAGACCGTTTCGGATACTCTGCAACCTCGCAGGAACCTCCGAAACCCAGGAGTTCATCCCAACTTGTCTAACCTAGCGACTGACTTAGCAACCATCTCCAGCGGCTGCTCCATCATGTCCCAACCTGTCTCCTGGCTACATGATGTCCCTGGCACTCCCTGAGACCTATCCCCTGTCTCCCTGAGCTGCCATCTCTATCAGCTCCAATCTCTGTCCCTAGGCCAATGCCGCCATATCGGGACATTCCAAACTACCCGATACCTCCGGCGCTCCCTGAGACTGTCCCCTATCTCCTGAGCTGCCTTTGGTACTGCCTCTATTGATGTACTCCGGTCTCCCTGTGATATCCATTATCCGAAACAAACCTCCAACCACGCGGGATACCACCCACGTCCAGCTCCATCACGATCAAGGTAGCTGGAGTACTACCAATCGCTCTCCTCCACAGTGACCAAGAACCTGGTCCACTACTGATGGAGCTACCACTCATGCTCTGAAAGATCTCCGGTATGTATCGCTCCACCTGTGCTAAACCACAGATCACCTGATATGTCATAGCTCTCAGTACAGGACCTGTAGCTCTACACCCACCATCGCGAACTCCTGCACCACCAGACCCATCATCTTCAGCGAGATCCGCTCCACCAACAGACCTCTGCACTGCTCCCGATACCACGAACCTCTGTCTGTCAAGGAGTGCCGAAGATAGAACCATCTTGCACGTACTGCCCGCACACACGACCGCTGCACCACGATCTCCACATATGCAACACCCATGATCTGACTCCACCATCGAATCCAACCTAGCTCAACATGAAGAGCTCGAAAAATAAAGTCCAACAATACAGGCGGGGCTCAAATCGGAGTTCAATTGAGCCCGGAATCGCCAAAAATCCATTAGCACGAATTTCAGAGCAGAGTTGTCTTGTGATGCCGGTCCATCGTGAACCGGCCCAATGGCCACGCATGCCAAGTCGGTCTACCAGCTGCCATGGCTGTCGGTCCACGGTAGAAACCGTGGACCATAGCTCCTTTCGGTCGTGCCGTCGCCCCGGGCCATCGCGCCTCGACTCCCGCGATCGCCTGCGCGGCCGTGCACGCCCGATCAGATCCACCAAGCCTTGCTGCGCCCGGCACCGATGACCCGCGCCCTGCACCGTGCCCACGACCGGCGAGCTCGTGCCGCCGCCGTCTCCTCGCTGCGCCATGCCCAACGAGTCCGCGCCTTGCACCGTGCCCATGAGAAATTGTTGCGATGCCCCATGCCACCCTGCACCGTGCTCGCACCCGCGAGCCCACTGCGACGCCCCCGCGTCTCTATGCCACGTCCTCACCCGCGGCTGTACCCTACACTGCACCTGCGGTACTCCGCACGCGGCTTCGTGCATCGCCTAGATCCACGTGGTATTTGGGCCTCCAGATCCGCAGGTTCTTCTTCGTCTCCATTTCCAGGAAAGGCAGTAGGCCCTCACCTCTAGATCTCGGCACCTCGAGATCTGCACCATCCTCGTTGACATCCTCTTCCCTACATCCTTCACACCACCGCATCAAGATCAGCTCTGATACCAATTGTTGGAGCAAACCCGCTCCACGGAATGCCCAGGATCCTCCTTGATACCGCCGTGGCGGAAGGAAACAATCACCAGGGAAGAGATGGGGCGCACCATCCGCTCCCATCACGGAGGCAAGCCCCCATGGGGCTGCATGCACGAGAGAGAATCAGTTGAAGATAGGCTAGGGTTTATGGAGGAGAAAAGGGATCGTGTCTTCTCATCTTATTTTTCGACGTTCCCGTTGTTCTTTATATACAAAACAATCTAACCCTAGGTCACAACCGACCTAGTCCTAAGAAACTCCCCCTCCGAGTCATTCGAGAAAACTCAACATGAGCCTATGTACACCTATGTCTCACTAGTTCTCTCTACCCCGGATCAAAACCCTGACCTAACCTGACTCAGATCCTTGGAAACTTATAAACCAGTTTCCAGACTTGTGTGACTCCAAACAAGACTTGGAGCACCACATTAGCCCCAACATTTAATACCTTGTGAGTTGGTGGTCCCAATTTGGATCACTTGTCCGCATACACCAAGCATTCTAAAAATATATTATTGACTTTTTCATAAAAAAATCAATTTACTCTCGGATTCTCTTCTTTTTTTTTTTTTTTTGATAGAAAAAAGGGTGAGGGGAGGAGGGCGAACCCCTCCTGGTATAGCTCCCGCTCGGGTCCCAACCCACTAGACCTTTGTTCAATTCGGATCGAAAGTTTTCCGCGTGCTCTTCCACCAACTGGGTGAGTACGTCAGCCTAATCCCACTAGGGCGCCACTCAGCCTCCCAGTCACGTATCCTAGAATTAATCTGGAATTTAATCGAGTCACCCGCGGGATCATTCCTTGAACCTGTGACTAATGGATTATACACAAGAGCTGAGCCACACTTTAACCAACCGTGCTACCACCGCCTGTGACTAATGGATTATACACAAGAGCTGAGCCACACTTTAACCAACCGTGCTACCACCGCAGTGGTTCGAATTCTTCTTTAGCTGAGTAATCCTCTCAGTAATTCTTGAGAAATTGCATAGTTACTCCTAAGATATTGAAACTGCTTCAAGATTTTGCCAGGAAAAGATTCTTAGAAGAAAAATAAAATAAAATAAAGGGTAGAAGGATTTTTCCTTGGCAAATCATATACATTCAGGACATTGGTGCTCTTTTTCCCCTCTATTTTCACTCGCTTGGATCAAGTTATAAATCACCTTCTTCTTCTTCTTCTTTTTTTCGTGTGTGCGTGCCACGGTGCAATTTTTCAGTAGATAATTTCGTCCCCGTTACGTAAAAATTGATTAAATCTTAAAGCTGAGGTCTTTGATCAGATGAAACTATTTATCTCCTCAGATGTAGAGTGAAATGTTAACTTATATTTGAGTTGCCAAGTGATGTTAATCTGATAAGAAATTAATCCTTCGAACCATCTTGGTCCAGTTTTCTTCGCCTTTACCGCGTTCTAATTTTCATTTTTGACCTCGGTATATGTTTGAACCTAAAAAATGTCTGACAGCAGTTTTTTTTTTTTTTTTTGGATGATGCTCGGAGGGAAAATCCACCCATAGAATTTATTAGGACAGAATGTACGAGTAGAGAGGGGCCCGGTGAAGAAGAGATAGCTGAGAGGAAAACCAAGAATTTTTTTTTTAAATAATATAAAAAAAAAAACTTAATTCAAAATAAGTGATCCGTAATATATTTATGGATTTAGGATGGCACGTGGCAAAAATCGAAATAATTCGGGAAAAAAAAATTGACACGTCGAACGGTTGGACAAAAATGCCTGAATTCGTCTTTTGAAAAGATGAATTCTCAGTTGAATTCGTCTTTTCAAAAGCCGAATTCAAGCCCTACACCTCGGAAGCCGGCCACCGCTGCTCTGCGAGCTCGTCACGTGGACTGGGATTTCTGAATTCGTCTTTCGAAAAGATGAATTCGACTGAAAATTCATCTTTTTGAAGACGAATTCAGGCAGTATACCCCCGGGCCTTCTTCTTCTTCTGTTCTTCGCTGTTCTTCTTCGCGTTGTCTCCCCCCGAGAACCACCTCGCCGGTAAGTCTTTCCTCGTTTTACCTTGGAGTAAGTTTGGTGTAGGGGTGTTTGGCGAGGAGGAGGAAAGAATCCTACCAATTCTTTTCTTTTGGAATCATGGGATATGGCTGGCGATAGTTGATCGCCGCCGGTTCCTTCTCTCCTTCCGATGATCCATTCCGAGAGGTCGATCACGGGGATCGCCGCCGTTCCTCCTCTCGCTTGGGGAGGGATGTTGGTCGGCCTGTTAACAGAGAGTGATGTCTCTGTTAACAGGGAGGGAATTAATCACTGTGCTCTCCGGCAGGCGGTCGACGACCATCGTTGGGACCGCCGGTCCCTTCCATTTCTTCTGGCAACTCTTCCTGGCGGTCGGTCGGGAGGATCACCGTCGATCCTCCTTGGTTCTCCTCGTGAAGCTGGTCTCGGCACTGTGGCCTGGACGTGTTTGGACTGGGCTCGATTAAGCCAGGCTTTGTTGGGCCGGGCCTATTTTCTTGGATGTGCCGGCCCAGTAAAGACACCATTAGAAAAATAAATAATATAATAATAATAATAATAATAATAATAATAATAAAATAAAAGAAGAAAAAGGAAGGTGGAGGAAAGGAGGAAAGGAACTGTCTGGGGATGTTCCAAGGAATTAATTTATGTTTAATTTCTTTTTATAAGAATTAATTATATAATTTATAAATAAAATAATTTGTGATACAGGATCGTCATCGTCCTTGGAAAACCGGGTTTAGTGCTTAGTTGGTGGAACAGTAAGTTATCACTCACCGATATAATTTTTGCCATGCATGATTATTTGACTCATAATTGAATTTTCACAGCTTATGTTTATACTGCATACATGAATCTCGATGTGTTATGAAATTTAAACACAGACTAAGATGTAAGAGTTATGGATCGAGTTGATTTTAGCTGCTCTCTAATCTGACTATGATCACACGAGGATCTAGACTCCTTTTGGTCTTCAGCGGGCTATCGCTGGCACATGACCGATGAGCGGTATGTGACACAGGAGTTAGTTGCTTTATTTTAGCACATGCTGGAAAGCATGTTTCTCGTGTGATACTCAGAGCTAGTTTCTTTTTGGGCCTCCAGCCGGGCTATCGCTGGCACATGACCGATGTGCGGTATGTGACACAGGATCATGATTCTTTTGGGGCGAGCCATGGGCCGATCGTGGCCATAGTATGAGGGACTAGGTGAGTGTGTATGGATGGCCATCCTAAAGTTTGTATGATGTCAGAAAAATAATAAAAGGTTAATAATGGGAATATATTTGAAATGGCTTCTATTTTATGGTTACTTGCATGCATGGAGTTACTCTTGATTCATGGTAAATTTATATTGTGACATATGATGATTTACTGAGTTTAGGGGAAACTCATTCCTTTCCCTTGCATATTTTTTTTTTCAGGACCAGAGGAACACATGGGCCAGGGATTCAGTCAGTGAGGCTTAGGATCTAGTGGACATTGTTATTTTTATTGCTTGATATTTAATAATGTTAAATATATGACTGTTGGTCTTTATGAATATTTGAATCTACTTGCCTAGCTGTAAATCTTATGGTTTAATTGCCTGCCTAATAAAAACCTGTGATTGCCTGGTTATTCATTTATTTGAGAATGGTTGGTACAGGCCTTGTATATCCCTGGAAAGGTTGAACCCAAGAATATACGGCCGTCTGTCGCACATCTGGCCCATGTCTTGGGGTTGGGGCGCGACATCCCGAGCTATATGCTAGACTCGTCACTCGTAGCATTGGATCGAAACTACTACCATTCCCGAGTCGCGTCTCGCAGGATAAAAACTATAATATTTGTGAAGAGGGAGGATAGAGGCGACGTAGGACTTATGTGATAATTCAGTCAAAGGTTATTGATTATATTACAGGATCTTCGAAAATCCTCTATTATAATTTATTTATATTTTTTAAAAAAATAAAAAAAATAAAATCAAAATAAATATATTGATGTAGAATTCTTGATTGTCACGAAAAAAAAAAAGAAGAAGAAGAAGATAATTAGATAACTATTCGGTATATAAGTACCAAATTAATGATAGTTGATCCAATGATTAAAGTTTATTGGCTGGGATATCCAGAAATCATGTATACCATATGAAACTTGTTGATTCATTTTGAAATATCATTTTTTATTCTTTGATTATAATGTATGTTTATAATCTTATTTAATTATTTAATGGCATAATGTTTATTATGTACATTTAAGTAATTGTCATATATAAGATCATGGTCCATTTCAACTAATAAAGTTTGATCCGAATGACTTATTAAAAGATCATTCATAAAGCATTACAAGATACTTGATTAGAAAGGATCATATATTGTAATACCGGAAGGAAGTGTTCGCTTAGAAAGTATGACTGTCATGATTTATATAAAAAAATTCTATTTGGATAATAGTTGCATAACCAGTTAAGTTGCAATAAAGTTATTATGACCATGTCATTGTGTAATTGTTACTTACAAGGATTACCTAACAACATTATTGTGGATCAACTAAAAGAATGTTGGACATGCCCTTATATAACCCATATATATGGTTCAGTTGTCGGAGAACTCTAATTGGTACGTAATCATGTACCATCACTGGTTGGGCTTAAAGTAGTTTTCTGGATGGAAGAAAATCTCGACGTTTTGCATATCTAGCAAGGATCGCTAGCCTAATCTATTCATATAATCCTGGAATGAGTACAACCAAAAAGTTCGTCAACAAAATATCTGAAACTGCATAAACCGCGAAATCTTTTTCGAGTGATTTGCTACAAACGAAGCCATCCAGTCAGTAGCCGAGTTGGCTTCACGGTAAACATGCCGGACAGTAATTCCAGTACAGTCACGTAACAGAGTGATAATATCCCGAAGGTAAGGAAGAGTAGGAGTAGAGCGAAATGCACTCTGGATCCAGGAAATAACGGTCAAGGCCTTCGTCGATAATAAGACGAGTCGAGTTGAAAAATTTTCCTGTCGTACCTAATCCCAGTCCAGGCTTTCAAGTTTTTTTTGTGCATAAATTTTAATTAAATATTTAAATAATCATGACCAGAGTTATGCATTGCTAATATTTTTGTCATATAAAATAAATTTATTTAACATATTTTCTCGCGGCTGCATTTATCTGGAGAAAGAGAGAGCTTCTGGAAACCGGCCATTCCAGTCGTGCATGATAGCAAACCCATGTGCCCGAGCTCTCAATTCCTTCGGACATCGAGAGATATGCCTCAGTCGGCATACATGTCAATCAGCGAGCTGATGACATATGCGCCCAACTTTTATTTGCAAGTTTCATGATGAAAGCATGGACCATCTTTCCTCAGCTTCCGGTTTCCAAATTCTTTTGGCAAAGCGTTGAGGCTTTAATGAACTCATCAGGTAGGTTCTGCACCCCGTGGACACTGGAACCGTCTTAAAAGCTTAACGAGGGACCGCAGTATTGTTATGATATGAAGTCTCGTCGTCAATTCATTTAAAGTACATATTCAGAAGAACACCGGTCCAAGACTATCTCGTTCGAATCCGAGACGGATCACATACCGTGAATTTTAGAGCTCTCGAACCGACGATTGCCTCATGGGTGCTGCCTAACGTGAATCCATTCCACTCGGAACCTTCAGCAGCTAGTGCATGAAAATAGCTGCCAGAGCTTCTTCATCATAGGGACCGTGGAATGTGATGATGGTATTCCAGGAAAACAAATCCTTTTCAAACATGTTATCAATATGAGAATAAGTCTTGTGCCTCTAAACTTACCTGAATAAGTTTCACGATCCTTTCAAAAATTATCCCGTAACCAAATGCATCCTAAAAAATAATTTCCGGAGTTTCTTGCATGATATTTAAAGTAATATGACTCTCTCGTTCCTTTGATAAAAATAACTTCGGCCGGATATTTAATCCAACTGAAAAAAAAAAAAATCGGCCAATATAGTTATTCCTCCAGTACCTTTTTCTTATTTCCAAACTAAGGATGGAATTCCTCAAATAATCGTTAACGGCCATGTGGCTCGACAAAGCCACTTGAGCACTGGATACAACAATTATTTGGCTTTGATTCCGCCCTCATTCTGATTTGACTTGGTATGACTCAGGGCTTCCGGAATTGGATTGGGCCGGCCAGCGTGGCCAGATATGAACGTACGCTTCTTTTACTCAACCCTTCGGGCTTGTTGTTTAAAACGGTGGTTTTTCTTCCCTCGCCTTTTCTCGCCTTGTGCGGCGCTTCGATCTTGTCGGTCCCGGTCGCCCGCTTCTCGTCGCCTTCAACGGTAGGAAGAGAGGTGAGCAGAGGACTCCTCTCGGAGGTGGCCGGGCTCGGCACCAGTTGGTGGACAGAACCTTCTTCGGAACCACCGGTACTTCTCGTCTCCATGAGCCCGTTCTGGACTCGCCTCGTTGTTTTCTAATTATTAACCAGCCGGGATTCCTTTTCATTTTCTAGATTAGCTATAGCTCTCGTCCACTCTTTGTTTATTCGTTTCGTTAGTCATTCATTCTGTAGTTTAACACGCGCGTTCCCTGTTTGAATTAATGCGTGAAAGGTTCTTATAGCTTCGTCCTAGGGTTGAAAGTAGCATGGATAATATCCAACCGGATTCGATTTCGTATCCAAATCTATCCGGATATGGATATAAATTTAAACATCCGACTAATATCTGTATTTGTATTTATATTCGTAAAAATATATGGATATAGATATCGATAGATAAATATCTAATCCGTATATGAATGTTCGATTTTATTTATAATCCTATTTAATTTTATATGATACTTATTATCTTTTAAGGTAAAAAAAATGTAAGTATATTAACTTTTATGTATATTAACATGGTATTAACTTGACTCATCCTTAAATTCATAATATCTTTGATTCTATAATCATAGTTTAATTATCCGACTTATATCTATATTTGTATCCATATTTTAATATCCGTTTTGTATCCGTATCTGTTTAAAATAAATATAGATATAAATTTTTATATTGATTAATATCCGTATCCATATTTGTATTTGTCAAATAAAATAAATATACATATGTATACACTGATATCCAATCCAATTTCAGCCTTGCTTGTCTGCATCAAATTGGTGGCTTTTGATTTCGGTGCTACGTTTTACTTCTATTTACTGTTTATGGTCAACACAACAAGTCTGCAAAAGTTTGGAGAACATGGGACCGAAATCATTACCTTCTGGAGCCCATTTATAGTAACCGATCTCTCTATCTACTATCAAGAATTTCAGAGGGGTCTCAGCTAAAGAATGAATTGTTATATAGAGGGCATCTCCTTGCTGTTGGCTTACATGATATGATCACTGAGCTTAGTTGAGTGAATCAGTGGCCATGTATCGGTCCACTGAATGCTATTCCTTTTTTTTAATGGAAACGTTCAGGTTTCAAGTCATAGCTGCATCGTGATTTCTGGAACCCTTCATAGTTGCTGAAGAGAGAGAGTTACCAATCATGGATTGTATGTTTGTTTTTGACTCTCTTGGTTTTCTTTTTCCCTCTTCTTATGCATGCTAGTGTGATGGTTCATAAATTATCCTTTAAATGGCTTCTAAAACAACTTGTTAGATTTATGTTTTGTATAAATGGGTTTATCAATATTTGTCATTAGTGGAAAGCCAGTGGTCAACATCAGTCTATCACTCAGCTCCTTGATAGATTTCATTGGCATTTATATATGCGTGTGTGTTTTTCTCTGGTTGCAAAATCTGTGTTAGCTTGCTCTTTAATGCATGAATGAAGGATTTGATGCTGTTTTAATCTGAATTTGTGTTCGTGTTATGTTTTAGTTGATTCACAGCCAACCATGGAGGAAACCATCCTAGTCGCCGATGACCTTATGCTGGGGCCACCTTCACCTGTCATACCCCCAGAGATTGCGTCTCATGTTCTTGAAGGTGTTGATTTAGGTGATGGAATACTGAGGAATCCATTCTTGTGTAAGTGGCATTCAGTGAAATAAAAAAGATGCTATGATGTAAATCATTATAATGGAATAGATTGTTGAGGCCTTCGCCCTGTCGAAAGAATCTAAAATGCCATTCTTTCATTTTAAAATGGAATAAGGAAATTGACCTTTTGGCATACTCTAGGCCTGCAAATCAATGATATTGAGCCATTTTGCCAAGATGAGATTGTTTTTGTATGGACAATGTGCAGAGAAAAGTGTTAGCAATACTAACTTATTAGCCTTGGAATATGTGTCATTTTATGTGACCTGTGTATTTTTGCTTGTTACCTTGACATTCTCTTTGGGTCTCTGAAATTCACTTACAGGATAAGGCAGGATAAGGAGCTAAGACAACGGCTCCAGGATAGCGAGCATGAGTTGGGATTGTCTATGCCTTTGGAACAAGCAAAGGAAAGAGCTGCACAACTTCAATCCGAAGTTGCATTGTTAGAGAGGTGCAACCTTTGGACCCTTATTTGTTTGTAGGTAATCTGGTGTAACCAATGAACCATGGGAACTAATAAGATTCTTGCTAGTTGTTAAAAATCTAAATTTTTGTAATACCTGGATCCTTTTAAATGGAGCATTTGTATTCATCAGTGCTGCATATATAACCAAAAAAGCTTACGTACTTATTAAAAGGAACATGGAGGGGCTTGCTAGTTTCCCATTTGGAATTTGTTTCTTATAGTAAGAGTTGGATCTGATTTAGACAATGTAGATGTTGAAGCATGTTTTTCTTATTTCTTGTCGTATAGCCACTGGGTGTAATGATTGGCTGAATATAGAGTGAAAGAATACATTCTTGCATGCTTATTTGTCACATTTGTTGTTTTCTTTTTCATAATAATTTATTTCATCAAAGTGCAGCATATCAGCATTATTCATACATAAAGTATGATCTATTTTTAAACAAAATTCTGTCCTACAATATATGCACTGTAAATGTTCATTCACTGGCAAATTAACTCTCTAGAGTGACAACTAAGAATATCAGCAAGCTTTTTTTTAATAAAAAAATTTATAGTGAGTCTCATTATCATTTATTTGATTACAAAGTCATTCCCTTTTATGTTCACTATATATTAATTTTGTGTGTAATAATCTTCAGGCACATGATTCTTGCAACTGGAATTGAAGGCATGGAGGGATTTCGCCGGCGATGGAGCTTATATGGATGCCTTGAGGATGCTAAGTACTCTTTCATCAATTTTTCTTGTTCGATTTAGAAATGGAAAAAATATAAAGTTCGAACTAAAATCATATTGTTCTTATGGTGACAAGCTCTGGTGTTCATATCTGCTCCAAGCTGCATGGCATTGCATGTGTGCCTTAATTCATATGAGCATTGATGTGATCCTGGATGTAGTTACCAGCATTTCAACTTCGTGCTAATTAACACTTGCTACATGTTCATATTCAACCTGAAACCTTGTTGATCTTTTCTTCTCTAATGCCCACTCTACCTTCTGTCTTGTGCAGAAAAAGACTAGAAGCTTTGAAGCAGGGAATTGGAAAGAGGAAAATTGAAGAGCCCCAAGGAGAGTGTAAAGGATATCCAGTTAAAAAGAAATGGTTTTTTTGGTAACTTATTTAGAAAAAACCGGTCCAGTGGTGAAGCATGGTATTTATTTCTCTCTCTTTCGCGCTCGGAAAACGCAAAAGTGGTGCTTTCCCACCTAAAGAAAGAGAATTATTATGAACTTACATGATTCCTGACCATCGACGTCCCTCTAAATTTCCCCAGTCAAAGGTAGGTTCCAGTTAGTCTCAGACGTCCACTTGCCGAATTAGGCTGATAAACATGCATCAAGAAACAAGTGGTAACCATGAGAACATCCAGCAACTCCCAAGCATATATCTTCTTGAAGAAGGAAACATAATTGAAGACAATGAGCCCTTTCATCGGCCACATTGATTTTTAGTGAATCAATGGTGTCAAACCCCGGTATGTCATGCATGGGAATTCGCAAGATCCGTGTGCTACACCCACCACCATCAAGCTATGCTAACCATCCACCTAAAATGCAAAAATTTCAGGTAAAAAAAGTTTTTTTTCCCGCAAGTATTTTACGTGTGACTGTGGCTTTTAAGGAGGTGAAAAGAAATTCAAAGATCATTATAATTTATAGCGCTGCGTTCGTACCAAGCAATCATGAAAAGTAACGTAGATTATCACTAATATAAATTACAGATAATGTGGATTAGTGTGTTCTTATCTACAGGTAATATTGAATAATATAAAATCAAATTTTTAAAATTAATTTATATTTTATTTATAAAAATATAATTTTAAAATATTTTATTTTACAATATATATTAAATATAAAAAATTATATTTTATATTAAAATTAAAAAAATAAAATTATTTTTTATACTAAATAAATATAAAAATTTGTATATTAAATAGATAATATTATATTATATCATAATATATATATATATATTTTTGGATGTTAGAGTTCATTCCTTCGGCTCTCGTCCCGCATGGACCAAATCTTGCCTCTACACAGCTCTCGGTTGGTCAATGCTGGCGGCAGTCCGTATGATGCCTTCCACCGCCGTTCAGTAGACTCCTCCTCCCATGCTGGTATACCAATTTAGAATGGCGCTACGTCCTTGGCTCGCCCTTCCAACTCTTGTCGAAGGGTGCAAAGATGAACGCTACCATTACCACACCGGGCCTCGATGGTGTCCCGCTACTGTCCATGTTGCCATCCGCCGCACAAGGTCGGTCGCAATTCTGGATCACTGCATCGTGCATGGTGGCCTCGATCTGCTCCAGGTCACTTAATCCAACTGCTTTCTACGGTAGAAACGGCAACAACAGATTGAAGCTTAGACATTTAGCTCACTGCAACTTCTACCATAGAAATGGCTTTTGGAAAGCTAACTTTCTTTCTTTCTTTTACAGGGAGGCTCATCTTGGTTAACTCTGTTCTTCTTACGTCACTATGGTTGTATCGTATGTCCTTGTTCAGACTGTTGGATTGGGTCTCTCAGAAGATTGATTTGTATTGTAGATCTTTTCTTTGGAGTGAAGCTTCCACGACTAGTGGTCTCTTTTTGTAAAGTCAACTGAAAAACTGTTTGTATATAAAAAGGAGACTGAAAGATATTACCCAATTAAATTCCTCCCTCCTCACGAAATAGAGCTGGAGGATGCTTTTAAAAGGTTAGACCATGCTTCTGCTGGAAGTCCATTCATCGCTACTCTAATCCATGGCCAGATGTAGTAGTTCGAGCGCTACCCACCTTTTAAATTTGCTGAAAAGCTGAGAATTCATGTACCGTCTCTACGTTTTCAATGTACCAACTGGAGTGAAATGCAAATTTACGTCTTCTCTTTAGAATCTCTTTGTTCCACTAAAATATATACTTCTTATGACTCTTCTGCCGAGAAAACAAACTAAAACCTAGTTCAAACCCAATATAACAGCTACAAGTACAAAAGAAATGGAATGAAACTATCTTTCTAATAAACATCGTCAATGGCAACTAAAAATATGAAATTCAAAGGAGTTGAATAGGTAACGATGCTCCATCCAAAGGGGACCCAAATAACGTGTCAAATGAAGTAAGCTGAAAAGATATCTAGGTTTTGCTAGCATTGCTTTTGTGATTGTTTATAAATGCCAGATGATACATCACGATGCCCATTCATGACAATCCACCAACACTATACATCCTAGCACTCCAAAAATCAGATTGTGCTAACTTTCTGAAGATCCCGCAATCGGCCTCAGCTAAATGAGTTTATGTAGTCAACAAAATAGACAGGTAGCTAAGATTATATCATACCAACTGCATAATGTTCACAATCATTCATAGCACACTTCACAGATGAAAGATCATATAAATGTGAAACAAAGTGGTTCATCAGTTTACAGGAGACGGTAGACATAAGTTACAGTCATGCAGCAGTAGAAGCAGCTGCTTCTGCTGCAGGAGCAGTCTCCTTGGTTTCCGGTTCTGCCTCCCAGAAGGAAGTTTTCTTTCCTGTCTTTGAAACAGTCTGCAGAACAGCATCAGGTTTTACATTGCCTTTAACGGTTACCTTCTGCTCCTTCAGGTCCACATCAAAGGATTCAACACCTGGAGATAAATGGCAAAACAGCAAGTTATACCTTCAACAAACAGGTTCTAGCAGACATGTTTTAAGCCACATCATATGATGGGTCTGAAAAGTTGGTAGTGATAAAATATTTTCCTATACTTCAGATGCCGTTTGACATTTCCATTCAAAAACAAGTATCTTACAGAAGTGAAATTTGTAAAAATCACAGCAACAGGAAAAGAAATGAGTAGAGTAACAACCTTCCATTTTGCCAAGGACCCTCTTGACAGCTCCAACACAGCCTTGACAGGACATGCCAACTCTAAGGACCACAGTCTACATAAAGAAGTGATCCAAAAAGAAAATAAGTCATTTAGACATCAGATAAAAACAGTGAAAAGAAGTACGTCAGGTTTAAAATAGATAGATACAGCAGATCCTTTCATCAAAATGTTCTCAATATAAACAAACCAAATTGTTTCTGCTGCTGGCATCTTCAACCTCCATGCATTTTTTAACATGTATTAGAAATTCATTAAAAAAATGAAGAGGAAGAGATAAGTCACAGGTTTTTTAGTTGACAGAAGGCCAAATGCACTTATATCCCAATCATTATAAAAACAACAAGCTCAACTTTGGCCAGTTCACACAGGAGAAATGAGCCACTACAAATGTCATGGTCTAGATGGTAATGGCATATCAAAAACAGGAAGGCATCGTTATGAAGAAATCCTGTGCTTTATAAATATTAGAAAGCAGGAGTGGCAGGGCCAAAAGAAAAGAGTAAAATATTATTGGATAAGCTTTCCACTTGTGGCAACTTATATTAGCTAATCCTTGAAAGGAACAATAAACAAAGGAATTAAGTATGGTTAACATTAAATAATTATTTTCCCTTTCAACAGAAGATTTGATCATCTGTTGAAGTGGAGGAAGTCGATGTCCCTTGCTTTCATTCTTGATAGCAAATAAAGTATAAAGTGATCATTACCATAGCATCTATGGCTTCACAGTTCTTGCTTTCATAAATTCCCCAATGAACTTATTTTGCTTCTATTGCATGACACTAGCGATAAGATTATGATCGTTTCAAGCAGTAATGATGACTTATCAACCAATAACTAGCTTGCATAAAACAATTGCCAAAATTTTGCTTCCTGTTGGGATATGTCGGTTCAAGCACAGATAAGCCACCGGTTCGACCATCCGAAATCCCTCCTGAACCATGCACTTCGAATCAAAGCGCCCGGAAGAAGCCGAACGGTTGTCGGACAAGCCGAAGCCGCAACTCTCAACTTCAACAGAAGAGTTAGCCTTCGGCCCTTACTGAAGACATGACTCTCGGCCTTAGCCGAAGGCATGGTCTTCGCTACCGGCCGAAGATGCCTATGCCGAAGACATGATCTTCGGCATCAGCCACAGGTACTGTCTCGAAGATATCTAGAGATGAAAGCGCCCCTCCAATCCAGCTATGGATACTCCTGAAGAAGAAGCTTGAAGACATATCTCCGATCTGCCCCAAATCCCCACGAACGTAGAGGATAACGGTTATAATCGGCTGTCTAACTATCTTCAAAGCACATGTCGAAATGGCCACGTGATTATTAACTCCAACAGTAACGTCTCCGCCTGGTCGGAACCGTTTAATAACCGTCCACGATTGCGAACGGAGGGGAATGAATTAATTCCCCCCGTCGTAACCGCAGGAAAGAGAAGGGAACCGCAGACCGGACCAGCCAATATAAATACTGGTAAGAGGGGCATTCCAGGTAAGGGCAGAACATAACCCTGAAAATCTCAGAGTCCTTTCCTCGTCATTCATCCTCCTCATAATCTTCCCCATTTTGTGGCTGGAGCCCGTCTTTGACTTAGGCATCAGAGTGTCCCCCGCCGGAGAAAATCCGACCAGGGATCTGTTTTGCAGGTAAACCAGGGAGCGGACCTGTGATTAAGTAGCTTTGCCCGGTAGGAAAAGAGATTCTATGCCAACAGATTGGCACGCCAGGATGAGGAAGAAAGCAACTAAGCATCCACTGTTAAGCTCCCTTCATTGAAAAAGGGGAAGTGTAAGAAGTTCCCGATAGCGAGAGGAAAGACTCGGAACGCCTCAGCAAGTCGAAGTCGCGTTCCCTCTCAGGGGGTGAACCCCCGTGGGGAACGATATTCCGCCTCCCATGCTTGTCGTGGGACAGAAGCAGTTCGAGACTCTCCTGAACCAGGTCAATGCCCTCACGGTTCTGGTTCAGGATTTTCAAGATAAAGCCTTCCAGGTGGGACATCCGCCAGCCACCTCCAGACAACTCTCGATCTCGGAGGAAAAGAGCCCCTCGAGAGGGGTCCACCCATCTTTCCCTTCATCTTCGACCCTTTCCTGAGGGCCGAAGCTCAAGAATGCCTAGGCCCACCGATGCACTGCGAAAGGGAAAGAGGCCTGGGCAATCTCCCTCTGCTTCCTTCGAAGACTCAACTCCTGAGAAGGACCTACCGAAGGAGATCTCCCCGATTACAAAAGAAACTTAAGGCCCTCGAATCGGAGGTTGCAAAGCTTCAGGAGTAGAAGAGCCACGGTGACCTCGTGGCGTGCAAACTGCATCCTCCATACACTGCCCGCATCATGGCCGATGTTGTTCCCCGACACTTTAGGATCCCCCAGATGGAGCCCTACGATGGCACTTCCGATCCACTTGATTACCTGGGCAGCTTCAAAGCCGCATGATGATTCAAGGGGCTTCGGATGTGCTGTACTGCCTCGCATTCCCGGCCACTCTGAAGAAAGCCGCTCAGATGTGGTACTCGAGCATATGCCCAGGTACCATCGCGAGACCCCCCGCAACATAGATACCCTGTTCCTCCACCAGAACGAAGGAGAAAGTGCGAGATTATATCTCCAGATTCAACTCGGCTACGCTCGAGCTCCCTGATCTCAACGAGCATGTAGCCATGTCTGCATTGAAAAAGGGGCTCCGTACGTCCAGACTCACCTTTTTCCTGGACAAGAAATTTTTCAAAAGCTTGTTGAGCTCCTATCAAGAGCTCAAAAGTACACCGACACCGAATAGCAAGCGGTGAATCGGCGGTTAGCCGAAGGGAAGCCCCTTTTAAAGAGAGAAGAACGGCAGGGGACAAGGCCCCCTGCACCCAACAACAACAAATATCCTGACCAGCGACGGAGTCCCAAGCCCAGAGTACCGGACGAGAGATTCGACTCATATACCCCCTCAAACTCCCTAGAGAGGATCCTGTTGGAGATAGAAAAAAAAACTCTCCAACGGCCACGTCCCATGAAGGCATCCTCCTCCGTGAGGAATAAGAACAATACTGTCGATTCCACCGGGACCATGGCCACGACACTGAAGAGTGCATCCAGCTGAGAGATGCCATAGAGGATCTTATCAAGAGAGGTTATCTGGAGCGGTATGTCGGTCGCCAAGGACCTCGGTCAGAAGCTACAATCCCCCAGAGGGCCCCCGAAGAGGCTGAACTGCCAAACCAGAGGCCCACTAATGGAAACGTGGGATGCTGCATCGACCGACTGACTGGAGAAGAGCCGAAGGCGATGCCCCGAAGCGGCTCAAAAGATAATAATGCTATACTCTTCTCTGATGATGACCTCGCGGGGGTCCAACTCCCGCATGACGATCTTGTTGTAATATCAACCGTTGTGGCCAATTATGATGTAAAATGGATCTTAGTCGATAATGGAAGCTCAGCTGACGTCTTACTCTACGATGCATTCTCTTGGATGTGCCTGCCTAAAAACAAATTGCAAAGATCACCTATACCACTTACTGATTTCAGAGGCAACCAAGTCGATGTTGAGGGAGAATAATACTACTACCTGTACCCTCGGCACCGAACCTCGACAGAAGACATTACCAATCAACTTCACAGTGGTCCGAACCTCCTCGACCAAAAACATGATCCTGGGACGGCCTGCCCTGAACAAATTTCTGGCCATAGTGTCAACTTACCACCTCCTGGTACGTTTTCCCACTAGGAGCGGTGTCGGAGAAGCCAAGGAAGATCAGAGAACGGCACGACAGTGCTTGATGATTCAAGACAAGCACTTCAACGATCCTACAACTTGGGATCAATTAGATCCAAGGGACCCAACCACAGACTCTGGTGAACCCATGGAGAGAACCATCTCGGTGCCACTGACTGAAGAGGACCCCATCAGGATCGTGCAGATCGAAAGCATGCTCGATGAGAAAACTAAAGCGGAGCTGATCTGTTTCCTCGGGAACAACGCTGATGTCTTCGCCTGGTCGACTTCAGACATGCCGGAGATTCCAGCCGAAGTGATTACTCATCGGTTAGAAGTCGCTCCCGAAAATAAGCCGATCCGGCAGAAGAAAAGGAGTTTTGTCCCTGAAAGACAAAAGGCGATAGACAAAGAAGTAAACAAATTCATCAAGACGGATTCATTCGGAAAGCGCATTATCCTGAATGGTTGGCCAACGTGGTAATGGTGAAGAAGGCTAACGGCAAGTGGAGGATCTGCATTGACTACACAAATTTCAATAAAGCTTGCCCAAAAGACAGCTTTCCTCTTCCAAAGATCGACCAACTGGTCGACGCTACTGCTGGGGCATCAGCTATTAAGCTTCATGGATGCCTTCTCTGGATACAACCAGATTTGAATGGATCCCCAAGATGAGAAAAAGATGGCTTTCGTCACCGACAAAGATCTTTATTGCTACAAAATGATGCCATTTGGGCTCAAGAGTGCTGGGACGACATTCCAAAGACTGATTAACAAGGTATTCAAGGAACAATTGAGGAGAAACATGGAGGCCTACGTCGATGACATGATCGTCAAAAGTCTCCTTAGAAAAGATCACATCAAGGACTTAGAAGAATCGTTCAGTGCCCTACGACGCCACCATATAAAGTTGAACCAACGAAGTGTGGCTTCGGGATAACCTCAGGCAAATTCTTGGGGTTCCTCGTTACTAAGCGAGGGATCGAGGCAAACCCCGAGAAAATCCAAGCCTTTAGAGATATGAGGCATCCTTCTTGCAAAAAGGAGGTACAACAGCTAACAGGGAGGGTCATCTCCTTGAGCAGATTCATCTCCCGATTAGCCGAGAAATGCCTCCCTTTCTTCAAAATACTTTGACAGTCCCGAGGCATCGAATGGACCGAGGACTGCCATATTGCTTTTGAAGAGCTGAAGAAGTACTTGGAGATCCCACCCTTGCTCTCCAAACCTCAAGAGGGGAAAGTACTTTATCTATATCTTTCTGCTTCAGACGAAGCAGTCAGTTCGGTCCTCGTCTGAAGAGAAGAGGACGGCTCCCATAAGCCGATCTACTACATCAACAAAGTTTTGCATGATGCTGAAACGAGATATTCAAAAATGCAGAAGCTGATTTATTCCTTGATAATCGCGGCAAAGCGACTACGGCCTTACTTCCATGCCCACGCCATCGTGGTATTAACTGATCAACCTCTTAAGGCTGTTCTTCGATATCCCGATACTTTGGGAAGGATAGCCAAATGGGCCATAAAGTTAAGTGAGTTTGATATCAGCTTCCAGCCCTGATCGGCTATGAAAGCCCAGGTGCTGTGACTTCTTGGCTGAATGCACTTGGAAGTCCGAAGACGGAGACAAAGCACATCCAACCGAAGAAGAAACTCCGAAGGATGTGGAGTCTGTTTGGATACTCCATATAGATGGGGCCTCCAACTCAGCTGGACATGGAGCGGGCTCCATACTAGCTAAATCGGATGGACATACAATGGAGTACGCACTCCGGTTTCCTTCCGCACTTCAAATAACCAGGCCGAGTATGAAGCCTTGCTTACAGGACTCCGAATTACCAAGAGCTTAGGAGTTCAGAGACTAGGCTTTCTCGAACTCTCAGCTGGTGGTAAGCAGTTAACACAGTCCAGTTATGATGAAGCTAGAGATCCTATGATGGTCCAATACTTGAAGAAGGTACAAGCCCTATCCTCTCAGTTGGAGTTCTTTGAAATCATCCATGTTCCTCGATTGGAGAACTCCCAGGCCGATGCACTGTCTAGGCTCGCCACCACCACTCCAGACTCCCTCGGTCGCACCTTCATTGAACACCTCGAAACTCCGAGCATAGCCGAAGAACTTTGGAGGTGCATCAAATCGAGACCGAGCCCAGTTGGAGATCCCATCATCAAATTTTTAAATGAGGGCATGCTACTGGAAGACAAAGCAGAGACCAAAAGGATCCACTGGATGGCATCCCAATACATCATCTTAGACAGGACCCTCTACAAAAGATCATTCTCCCAATCTCTGCTAAAGTGTTTGGGACCATCAGATGCCGACTATGCCCTAAGAGAAGTCCATGAAAGCATATACGATGATCACCTGGGGGCAGGTCCTTGGCGTACAAGATAATACGCCAGGAATACTATTGGCCCTCCATTCAAAAAGATTCATCCGATTTTGTACGAGATGTGATCAATGCCAGAGGTACATCAATGTCCAAAGACAACCGGCAAGCCATTTGACTCAACTGACAGCACCGTGGCCACTCGCCTAGTGGGGCATGGATATTTTAGTCCGTTTACACCGGTATCCGGGCAAAGGAAGTTTCTCATCGTGGCCATCGACTACTTCACCAAGTGGATCGAGACCGAACCACTGGATCACATCACAGAAAGCAAGGTCGAAAACTTTGTTAGGAATTCCATCATATTCCGGTTCGGAATCCACATACTATATCACCGATAACGGGAGGCAACAACTCCAAGTTTAAAGATTTCTGCGCCTGATACCATGTACAGCACAGACTGACGTTTGTCGGCCATCCTCAGTCTAACGGAGAGGCTGAAGTGACGAATCGGACCATTTTCCATGGTCTGAAGACAAGGCTGAACGCTACCAAAAGACTTTAAGCCGAAGAGCTGACCTTCGTTCGATGGGCATACCAGATAACCCCGAGAACAGCAATCGGCGAATCTTCGTTCAACTTGGCATATGATACCGAAACAGTCCTTCCTATCGAAGTCTCCCTCCAATCTTTGAGGATCGACAAGTATGAGGAGCCTGAAAACTTCGAATGCAAAAGAATTGCCTTAGACCTGCTGCCGAGTACCATGGCAATGTATCATAAAAAGTTGCCAAATATTACAACTTTAGAGTGAAAGAGTAGATCTTTTGCACTGGAAACATGGTACTGCGAAGAACTAAAGTATCCAAGCCAACGGAGTAGGGCAAACTTTCTCCTACTGGGAAGGATCATACCAAGTCGAAGAAGTCGTGCGTCCAGGAACGTATCGACTCAAGACCCTGTATGGCATTGTCCTATCCCGATCCTGGAATGTACAAAATCTTCGCAAGTACTATCAATAAACATACCCTAAAGACTTCCATGAAATTCTGTTCAACTCTAAACAGCCCATCATCCCAGTGGCACAACAATGGTCTCAATAATCCATTCAACGGAATCGACCAAAAGCGCGAAGGTGGGTCTGATCCACTTGCCTTATCGGTATGCCCGACGAACGCAACAAACAACCCAATCAGGCTGCCAAATGATCAAAGGCGCAGAGATGGTTCACATAACCTACCCTACGGTGAATCCGAAGACGCGCCGGACGGGCCTAACCAGCCTACCTTATACTAAAGAAGGCGCAGGGAAGGTTCATACAACCTACCCTATGATAAATCTGAAGACCGCCGGAACAGGCCTAATCAGCCTACCTTAGCTTCGACAGGGATGCACAGGGATGGCTCAGACGCCCTACCCTACGGTAAATCCTAAAGAAATGAATCTGCATCACACCCTGTCAATAATAAATACTTCATGGGATGGCTTAATCGATTCCATCTCATCAGCAGATCCCTAATGGCTCTGCAAAGTTGTCACACGATCGTCATACTGCAAAGTACACGCTTCGTAATATTCTAAGGTACGCCATTCACAAAGAAAGAAGGGGAAGAAAGTCACTTTCTTCATTGCATCTTTCGAAAACTTTACAAAAAAAGAAAAGAAAAAGAGAACAGAGCAGATAATAGGAAGCAGATTCAAAGACCATCTGCCGGCCCTTTCCCATGCCGGCGAGGGGTGTCAAGGTTCTAAGAGGACGGGGAGGCTCCGAACTTCCCTTCTGATTCAGACTCCGACTCCTCTTCGAAGCCATAGTCATCTTCATGACCAGGGAAGGGGACAGAAGGCGTAATATTTTCCAGACCCTTTAGTGGTAGAACCTGAAAGCCTTGTACCGGTGCTCCCGGAACCCCTGGTGGTAAGAGTCCAGAACTGCCTCGGCGACCTCGTCTTTGAAGGCTGATGATGCAATGAATTCCGTGATAGCCTCCGCCGCCTTCTTTCTGGCCTCTTCCGCCTCTGCGATGGCCTCCTTGACTCGAGCCCTGGCCTCCTTTAGACGGGCCTCTAAGACCCGAACCTTCCTCCTCTCCAAACGAGCAATGACCCCCTGCGAGTCGTCGTCGTCTCCCCGGTGAGCCTTCGCACTAGGCTCACCCTCCGCTTAAGAGCTGGAAGCCCTCTTCCTAGCCATCCTCCGAAGTTCGGAAATGTTAAACTTCATCTCGACGATGTGCTAAGGAGGAGGATAACTTTCAAAATAGGAGTTTGAAATTTCGATGGCCTCCAAAAGGAAGAATTGGGTCCTATTTAACATGATCCTGCGACCAAAGATGGCCTCAGAAAAACATGCTCCACACTTTCCCCGGGCCTGCCAGAAGGTGCCACGTGTTGAAACGATGCCTCGAAACCTAGATAGTCGCTCTAGGAACGGTACGATCGCCAATAACTGCTCTCGAGGATAGAGACCGTCGGCACTTCGAACCCAGAACAATCCCTTCGAACGGTTACAATATTAATGGCCGTTTCTTGGAAAGGAAAACATGACGGCACCCAGGGCGCGCGGGGATGCGACCGTTCAATATCCACGCACTTGACATTGACAGCAAAAAATATGCTCGATGTCCCCCAACAAATCGCCAATAACGAGGTGACATCTGGCCGCCACGCTACCACCGATGCAAAAAGGACAATCATGGTGGATGATCGACATCAGCCCAACTGAGGTTAATCCCGGTCCAAGGGACAGGATTGGTCCTCTCTGACCTGATCAACCATGCCAGAGAAATCAGCAACAGCATCACAACCCTACTTCGGAGTTCGTCTTCAATCAAGCCAAGAACATCGACCCAAACTGGCCATTGGCTCACCCGCAGAAAAAGAATTGACTTAAAGAAGACTAGTTTGAAGAGAATCAGTCATTTATTTCAAGGAGGAAAAATCCTCATCCAGAAGGAAGGCACTACAAATAGCTAACAAAAGGGAAAATACAGCAACTTTATTCCCTGCCAACCTTTTCAGCAGCCGAAACAAGAGTAGGGGTCGACGCCGCATCAGACTGAACCTTGGAGTTTTTTGCTTCGTCTTCCAGGACGACAACAAAGACAAGTCTAAGCTGGGGTAAAGTTTCTTAATTTTACCCAGGCAATCGGTGTAACCCGAAAAGTAACCCTCCGATGCGACTTTTCGTGCCTTATCTTTGAAGGCCTGAGAACTTTTATAAGCCTCGAAAGATCCCTCTTCGACCTGCACAGCCCTTTGCTCGGCCACTGAAAGGCTTGTTTTCAGTTCATCGATCATTTTCTTCAACTCGGCCTGATGAGACTTCAGCCCCTCGACGTCCCAAAGAGTCTCCTTCAGCAATAATTCGAGAGAGATCACCTTCCTTCTCTTCTTCTATAAAATGATTGCCATTTCAGCCGCCTGTGCCTGAAGAATACCCAACTGTCTTCTCAAGACGTCGTTTGAGGCGACAGTCTTACCCATTTCTTCTTCTGCAGCGATTCGAAGCTTTTCGGCAACATCTTTCTCAGCTACAACCAAGGCCATTCGGCTTCGAAGGTCTTCGCTAAAGCTGATGGATTCGTGGGCACCTTTTTCCAACAAGAAATGTCACGAGAAATCTGCAGAATAGGAAGTACATACAAAGTCAGTCCAGTCGATGAATGCAGACAAGTAACACGCATGCCGGAGGCTACCTTTTGTATCCCAAGAAGGATAGCAAGAAAAGGATTCCCAAATTCCTACCTCCCGATTCCAGTGGCAGGTGTCACACCCCACAGGACTTCTCTCTCCCGCGACCAGAGCCGCAGGCTTGGCATCTTCGACGTACGAGGAAACCCCACCAACCCCACAAGACTTCTCTCCAGCGACCGGAGCCGCAGGCTTGGCATCTTCGACGTAGGAGGAAACCCCACCAACATCTTATGGGCTCGACCTCTTAGATGGCCCAGCCGGCACGGCCCTCCCGAGAGAGGCCGGTTCCTCTCCTGAGAAAGAATCTATCTCGATTGGATCACTACTCCCAACTCGGGCACACGGCAACACCAACACACACCTCCGCCTCTGATCTGATCTCCTCACCTGCAAGCCTCTCATTGGCCTCTCCTTTGCCGCCCGCCTGAGCTGTGCTAGGTTTGGCCTCATGCCACAGCAAACCCTCAGAGCAGCGCAAGGATGAGGAGACGGGAATGGTGTTGGAAATGCGTTGCCAAGAATGAATGGTAGTCGATCCCAAGAAATCCTCTTCCTTACATCGAGACTGGCAAGGCTTAGGTCAAATACCCTCATTTGCAGCAGGCTCCCGGGCACGCCACACACGCTTGCCCTAATAAATCAGGACCTTAACTGATGTGTGGGAGGGACCACTTAAAGGCTGCAGCCACGATGATCTCTGTTCCCAAGCACAGTCATTATGGCCCTGATCACCATCATCTCTCCAGGCAACAGCGTGATGGTCGCCAAACCCCCGATAAGCCAGAGGTTCCCCTCACGCAGGGGCTTCCCTACATTTTCTAAGATATAAAGGAGGAGCCTATGTTCAAAAAAATCGACTCGACAAAGGGCTGCATGATTCAGTCCGTCGCCAAAACCAATGACCCTACCTAAACCAAGTTTGAAAAATTCCATCCTTGGAAAGTCTCATAGTATCCACAAAAAAAAAAAAGAAAAAGAGAAATACTTATTAATTTAGAAGAATTCATTGGTTACATGCCAAAGGAGAAAAAAAAAAAATACAGATCCCAAAACCTGACAAGTCCCTACAAATCAGCCGAGAGAGACCTAGCATTGGCAGAACGGAGTATCGCATCAATCTGGACAAAGAGGATCTCCTCAACCTGGACCAGAGCCGGAGAACCTTCGACCTGAACCCCCTCTTCAGCCTGGACCGGAACTACCGTACCGGCCGCAGCTAGATCCTCGACTACGATCGGGACTTCTTCACTTCGGCTTGGCATCTCTTCTCTCGACCTCACCAGGGCCCCAATCTCTTCCACTCTTTCCTCCTTGATATCAAATGCAGGGACACCGGAAAGATCGAGATCGAGAAAGACCTCGCTGACCTTGGAAAGTCCATCATTGAAGCCAAATTGATAACTGAACAGGCTTGCTTCATTTACCTCCATCTTGAACTGTGAAGACTTTCTGAAGTCTTCAACAGCTTTAGCCGCCTGCTCTCTCATGGCTTCGGACTCCCTCCTGGCCGCTTCGACCTTCAGGGCCGCCTCTTTGGCTCTCGAAGATGCCTCTTCGGCCCTCGAAGATGCCTCTTCGGCCCTCGAAGATGCCTCTTCGGCCCTCTTGGTCGCCTCCTCAGCTATCCTGGCTAGGTCTTCAGCTTTCTCCTAGTTCTCTTTAACAAAATACTCCAAGGAGTCAATCTGTCTCTTATTTCTCCTCAATTCCGCCTCCTGCTCCGAGATCAAGTGGGCATTCTTCAGCTCACCCTTCAGGCCCCGAACTTCGACGTCCACGCGAGTGAGCTGATTCTCCATGGACTGCTTCAGTTCCTCGACCACCTCCCTCTCGATCTTAGCTACTTTGAGCTCCTCCTTCAAGCTGTGAATGAGGCTATCAACGCTCCCCAGTCCTCTTCCAGAAAAGTAATGTCATAAACTAGCTACACCAGCAAAATAAAGTATGAGACCAGTCACAAACTGAACGACCCATCGAACAAGGGAGGGGCGATGAAAATCTCACCTGTTGCAGGGAAGAATAGACAGAATCAGACACCTTAGCGAGGCTCCGACCCTGGATGACTGCCAAATTGTGAGGCAGCAAAGTATCCTTCAGTGCCCGCCTAGCAATGGCAGGGATCAAAAGATCCCCTGTGGGGGAGAGCTCCGAAGAGTCCATAGGACGACTTCCACTTAGAGGAACCTCCCGAACGGACTCCTCGAGTTGCGGTGCCTTGCCCCTATCCATCGCAGGGGGGCAGGCGGTGACGCATCAACCACCAGAGACAGACTCTCCCTTATCTGAACTGGAGAGCTGACCGTCGGCAGAGACTCAACTGGCAGAGACCCTCCTGGAGCCTCCATCATCGATACCCCATTTCTTCCAGATGTTCCTTTGGAGGACGAAGCGCTTCTACTTCCCTCAGGATCATCCCCCGGATCTTCCTCCGGACTTCTGATCCTAAAGGGAGCCTGAGCTGCCTTTCTCTTAGAAGACTGACGAAGCTAGCCCAAGTCAAGCCTCATTCCGCCACCTACAAATAAAAATGCCTTTCTGAATCAACTGGACCATAAGGAGTTAAAAGAGGAGAGCTGAAAATCTCTACCACTTATACCTAACACAAGGAACTCGCTGATCTCTGCGAGATGGAGATTCCTCTCCTCCAACATTTCGTGGATGGAAACGGCCTCCGAACCGGTCAATAAGGCGTAATCAGATTGATCGGCCGCCAAAACCTTTTTTTCCATTATTGGCATCCAGGCGTGGCTCCCTCCACACTATTGAAACCCCGCGGTTCAATAGAGGAAACAAAAATAAAATTGGGCTTCCACCCATGGATGGCGCTGGGCATATCCCTTATGATCTTGCAACCAGGCCGAAGACCGATAACCCACCATCCGCGACCATGAAAATCCCTCTTGAGAACAAAAAGAGCGGTGAATAAATTGGTCCTGGGCCTCACATTGGCTATGTGGCACCGGACCAAGAACCCGCAAATATTCCGAATACTGTTCGGAGTCAACTGCACGGGTACAATTTGGTACATGTGAAAGACTTTGACGAAGAAGGGATGCAGAGGAAATCGAAAACCAGCCTTCAGATGATCTTCGTATATAGCAAGACACCCAACGGGAGGTTTATGCACCCGCTCTTCAGATGTGGCAAGTATTAGAGGAAACCCTTCGGGAACATGATAACGCTCCCAAAGATGGGCAATCTTTCCCGATGAGATGGAGCTGGAGACTAGCTCTGGACTCACCACATCATCGGTCCCAGAGGACCCAACCTTTTTCCCTCGAGTTCCTACGACCTCAACCATGATAGGAAAAAGGAACAAAAACAAAAGAAAGGTTCTACCTGCGGAAGGGACCGATAGCCAGGAACAGGGAAAGCTGGGCCAAAGTTAAAAGTATGCAAGGATGGAGAAGCTTCCACGGCCAGCCCTTTTCTCCCTCTCATAAAGGGACAAGGAGACTCCAAGACGACACCTCGATAAGGGGAACCATCTCCCCAAGTCCGCCACGGACGCTAGGGATGGATGCGCAATCCCAAACAGCCCTAAAATGATTTGACGTAGAATGGACCGAAGGTCATAATCCGTGCAACACCAATCAACGGCAAAGATGGAGCACATGTCCTTTCCAAGGGACGGGAAGTGGCCACGACCTCCATCCAAATCCCAATGAAAAGATCTACTGAACCGTCACAAAATAGAAAAAAGAGGGACAGTCCCTAGTCCACCCGCTCCTTTTTCACACTCCAATCAGGGGGCGACAGCTGTCCATCACCTGATCATCAAATCAACCAGCAGTTATGGCAAGCAGTCCAATCAAAGATTTCGCAATCATCTGCCGCACCACTCTCCAAGAGAAAACGATAACCCGATAATACTCTCACTCTTCGAGATAGATCATCGCTTCGAAAACTGAGAGTGGGGGGCAACTGTTGGGATATGTCGGTTCAAGCACAGATCAACCACCGGTTCGACCACCCGAACAGTCCCTCTCGAACCATGCATGCTTCGAACGAAAGCGCCTGGAAGAAGCCGAACGGTTGTCGGACAAGCCGAAGCCACAACTCTCAACTTCAACTAAAGAGTTAGCCTTCGGCCCTTGCTGAAGACATGGCTCTCGGCCTCAGCCGAAGGCATGGTCTTCGCTACCGGCCGAAGACATGATCTTCGGCATCAGCCACAGGTGCTGTCTCGAAGACGTCTAGAGAAAGCACCCCACCAATCCAGCTATGGATACTCCTAAAGAGCCCGAAGACAGATCTTTGATCTGCCCCAAATCCCCACGAACATAGAAGATAACGGTTATAATTGGCTGTCTAACTATCTCCAAAGCACACGTCGAAATGGCCACATGTTCATTAGCTCCAACAGTAACGTCTCTGGCCTGGTCGGAACCGTTTAATAACCACCCCGATTGCGAACGGAGGGGAATGAATTAACTCCCCCCTTCATAACCGCAGGAAAGAGAATGGAACCGCAGACCGGACCAGCCAATATAAATACTGGTAAGAGAGGACATTCCAGGTAAGGGCAGAACATAACCCTGAAAATCTCAGTCCTTTCCTCGTTATTCATCCTCCTCAGAATCTTCCCCATTCTGTGGCTGGAGCCCGCCTCTGACTAAGGCATCCGAGTGTCTCCCGCCGGAGGAAATCCGACCAGGATTCTATTTTACAGGTAAACCAAGAAGCGGACCTGTGATCCAGTGGCTTCGCCCAGTCAAAAAAGAGATTCTACGCCAACACTTCCAATTACATCAAGAACAGTTTTCATCTTGAGTGGTTATCTTAGATGCTTGCTACATGCAGAAGTTAAAATTAACATCTGTAAATTTTAGTTCAGATTAAAGAAGATAAACAAAGATCACATTGTCAAGGAGAAATTTTCATTAATAAACTCCATTCCAATCTTATGGTGCTTGCGTATCACGATGTCTCCTTTTATATTTAAATTCTACTGTTTACTAAAATCCTCCATAGGACCTGGAAACTGCCCTCATAATTTTTTTTAAAAAAAAACCCACAATCGTTATAGTTCATTCACTTTTCTCGGCTGTCGCACATCTGCAAGAATGAGATACACAGATGCAACAAAATATATGCAAATAAGGTGAAAAAAATAAAGCTTGGTCAGCAACAAACAAGGTCCTATGGAGAACATTCACATAAAGAGACATACAGAATAGATCCTTCCATATATGGTGCATAATCACCAACTCATTTGCTAAATGCTCAATGGAATCTATACAGCCTTCCTCATACTCTTAATACCTATTTAGATCAGTCTTATTGGTCCGATAAGATCTTCCTAGCAGATCTTTAAGTTCCAAACTACATGGAAAATGGAGTTGTTTAAACAGTTAGGGGCAGTTGGCAAGACAGCTAATGCCTATTTTCTAGGATAAGGTAAAAAACCTTGCAAAAAGAACTATCTATCCTGAAAAATAGGAATAAACTGTCACCAGAAGCCCAGTCAGCTTAAATCGTTCCCCATCCACCATATTTTCAACAAACAGACTCATTAAGAAGACCATATTAGGCCTGATCTTCTGAGAAGCCTCAAGTGCATATCTATATGCCAGCTACATGTTGCATAGGATAAAAGATATAAATAGCTAAAAAGAGGAGAAAATGGGCCCAGAAAAAATATATAGGCAAATCAACATGCATCCAAACCGTGGTCACATGGTTGCATGGTTTTGACATACCCCATTTCAGTTTTAAAAATAGTCAACATCCCATTTATCAAGGATTCAGGTCCTGGCAGGACATCCCACGAGACAACGGGACGGGATATTATCCCATGTATCGGGACAGGACATCCCGCTAGTGTCTCGGTGTTCCAATCGGGACACCTTGGGACATCCCCTGTCCTAAGTGTTGGGACGGGACGGGATGGGATGCCAACGCGTCCCGTTCCAGAAAAAACCGGGACAACCCTGTCCCACAGGATTTAAAACCTTGCCATTTATTGGTGTTGTTTTCAATCTATATGGTCATGCACACTGCAGTGTCCATCTTCCTAATAAATTTCATGTCAACTATGATGCTTCATAGTAACATTTTGTTATAGAAAAGTAATACTAAATTTAATAGAGTCAAAGGGCACGGGTCATGATCAAGGTTTGCCATCTCAGTATAGAGATCCCATACTGATACCATCCTATTATTGTACTGGTATATCTGGTATGGGGCTGGTTTGGCTACCAACACTCAAATACATCCTTCATAGCACGTATCGATTTGGTACTTGTATAGTATGGTTGGTACGCACTGGCACCAACTAATATGGCAAACCTTGGTCACAATACTAAGATGGTTTCCCACATCTCACAGGAAAAGAAAAACAAATTTGATTGCTTCAAATGGAACTAATAAATATTCTATGGCAAGCTTACTCACATGTACAAGTTTTCTGCTCTTTCTCCTAGTGCTTATGTGTTATTTCAGCTCTCTAACTGCTTTTTTTGCTCACACACAAAAACATCAATCGCTTCCTTTTATTTAATGCAATAATGTCTATAAAAACATAGAATTAATGACTCAAACATTTAATCCAGTCCCAGTTTTATTTTCTTGCATACATGAGGGCAACATTAGCTTTATAATGTTTATCTTCAGAAATTTCTGAATGATCCTCAAATTCTCAAGTCTGAGGGTGCATTTTTGTTGCTTTTAAAAAAAATACGTTGCAACTTTAAAGTTAAAAAGTACCTCTAAAAAATTGGTAGCATCTTTTGAGAAGTGCTTACGAGCAGGAGAATTCATAAAGTTTAGAAGAAACTAGAAAACTAACTTATGCTTCTTCCGTGAGATTGCTCCATGTCTTTCAAATATGGCAAGCCTATCCTTAAATGTAGCTATAAGAAAGTGATTACCAAACATCAAATATACCAGAAAGTATTTTTTAATCAAGAAATTAACTGAATTCAAATGCATCTAGTTTCTAAAAATGGTTCTTTAAAAAAGCAAAAGCAATAGTAGATATGCACTTAGTCATCAAGGATCCATCTTTCCTTTATTTGACAGAAATAACCTCAGGAACTGGGTGAATGATATATGATGTAATGGACATATGCGAGATAGAGAGAGATTTCAGCAGGAGATCTATCTAGAATCTCATGAAACAGATGCTCAGTGCTCAATTGTGATGTAGTTTCAATACATGAACTAATACCATATCAGAGTTGGACATGCTTAAGTCAAGTAATGCACAACCTTTTTCCACAAAGAAAAAGAAAAATATAGTCAATAACATATACACCACTTTATCTTGACCTCTATCTTCCATGTTGAAACTATAGGGACTTGAACTAACATGATAGCCTAGTATCCTAAAGGATAGATAAAAGCTGATGGAACTCAACCCTCTTGTAAATAAATTGATCATAGAAACCAACCCTATCATGTGGAGAAGAATAATGCAAATGTGTGTGTGTGAGAGAGAGAGAGCGAGATAGAGATAGATAGATAGATAGATAGAATATCTTATGATAGGGCTCAGACAAGTTTTAGTTTCTTTATTTACTTTCTTTTCTCAACAAATGTCCATAACGATCTCAATCTTCTTGCCCCACACTAGGCATTTTGCATGATCAATAAGCTAAGCTATTCTAGCACTAAAATATGAACTATCAGGCTTACTACTATTGCCTCAAGCTCCCAAGTTTGGTACATATACTGATATCAATTACTGAACCATACCTCATTACTTAGAAGAACGGAATCAATCTTATAATCCAATAATCAAATCTTGTCAACCATAAAGCTATTCCAACTTCAACAAGCAAAATTGCAAACCCAGCCACGAACAAGAACAATATCTATATAGACCTAAAAGCAATCACAGTTTGTCTCTCACAATACAATTCAAAACAGATGTGAACTCTTAATTTAATCTATCCCAGACGATTTAACCATGTAACATACAAGAATAGATCACTTGTCACAGAAAAACAGCAATTAAAATTCCAAATCTCTAAAAAACCTTAAAAATATACATTTCTCCAAACCTATAGAGGAAAAACTTATACAGCCCTGTTCAACCGAAACATGAATAGATATCCCGGTTCTTCGACCAAGGATCAGCGAACGAACCCTAAATTCGATTCAACACCAAGGAGTTATAATAACAAGAATTTCAAGAAATCAAGAAAAATGAACAAGAATTGGATCGTGCATTAAGATCACGGTCCTCTACCACTTATAATACGATCAATGAACACTAATTTCGATACACCTCAATAAGATGTAATAATAAAAATATCTAGAAATAGTGACATAAATTTCAAGAAAACAAGAGCAAGAACAAGAATGGTATCAACAAACGGGAAAAAAAAAATTGAGCAAGAGCAAGAATTTGATAAGGAAACGAAACCCTAGGCAGCTGCGGCAAAGGAAAGGCGGGCCGCAGAAGAATACCTCAGCCATCGCGTAGACTAATCTTCCTGCCGACTCCGGGGGACGCCGGAGACTCAGGCCCCGTGCGCGTTTAAATGGAGCGAGGGGAGGGGTCAGAAGGTGCGGAGAGAAACACGACGAGATAAAAAAGTCTCCCCATCGTGCGCCCACTGGTTTCTGGCGTGACATTTACGTAAATATGCTGTACTTTCATGGCACCTTCGTGGCGCATCGCTAAAGGCCTGGTCCGCCTGGACTTCCGAGCTCCGGTCGAAGGCACGCTCGTTACGTCTTGATAATCGTTCAACGTTAAGTGAACGGCGGATGCGTAGTCTCGCATGGTATCCTCCTGCGCGGCCGCGCATCCGGATGCATGGGTCGGCACGCGCGCAGTACGAAGTACAAGATTTTTTTTTTTTGGGTGGAACGAAGTACAAGTTGCTTTTTTTTGGGGGGTTAAGAACGGAGTACAAATTGTTGGGGTAAGTGGTTGCAGCATTTTACCGTGCACGCCATCGATTGCGGGATTGGCGGATCTCCTTCAAAGAAAAAAATACCATTGATTAGTCGTGCAGTTGGTCGAGGAATTTTTCTCACGGCCAGCTGACAAAGATTAAAGTAAAAAATAATTTAAATATAAATTAAAAAAATTAATAAAATAATTTTAAAGTTTTTGTTGATGGATGAAAAGTTAGGAATATATAATAAATCTGGCTGACATCAATAATAATCTTGACGTATTCATATACGGATGAGAAACGGTTACGAAAAAATTAATATATACCGTATATCAAATATTTTCTGAAATTGGGAGCTACCACTCTGAGAGTGGTCATATCCGGGATCTAACTTTCCTTTTTAATTTATTAAAAAAAAATATGGGAGATAAGAGGGGTGAAAACAAAAAAAAAGCTGAACCTCAATTGAAATCGATTTTAAAATTCAATTGAAATCCTCGAGAAAAAAAAAAATCCAGCTCTATTTTGATTCATTTTTTTTAAAAAAAATTATTCTACATCGAAGCAAACTGATCCCATGTGTATTAGCCTTCTCCCAACTAAAACTAGCCCAGGCTTACAAAAAATAAATAAGAGAAAGAAAAGGTCCTATAAATTTTTTAAAAATATATTTTTAATAAATATTTATAAAACTAATACCGTTTGAGATATATTTACGAAACTATAATTTCGCTTGCGTGGCCACCATACCAGAAGCTGCATGTTGAACCTACAGCTTCATTTTAATGAAACGGCATGTTTAACATACAATGTCAAATTTCAAAATAAAAATATAAAAAATATTTAAAATAATATAATAAAAAATTAAAAAATTAAGAGAAGTCATAGGTACTGATATGGCTATACCGCTGACGTGGAACGCGTGTCAGATCCAGCGGGATACTGCCGGTGCCACGTGAATTTTTCATTCAAAATTCCTGCTCCTTCGCTAGGTGGCGCCCCAAGACGGGTCCACCTCGGTCGAAGTCGAGCCTCTCTCTGCCACTCCGCCAGGTATCCACCCACGATGGGTCCACCTCGGTCGAAGCTGGCGGCCTTCTACTCCCTCGCCATGTGGCACCCCAAGACGGGTCCACGCAACCAAGGTCAAGCCAGGCCCTCTTGCTCCCTTGCCAGGTGGCACCCCAAGACGGGCCCACCTCGGCCGAAGTCGAGTCTCTCTCTGCCACTCCACCAAGTGTCCACCCAGGAGGGATCCACCTCGGCCGAAGCTGGCGGCCTTCTGCTCCCTCGCCAGGTAGCACCCCAAGACGGATCCATCTCTGCCGAGGTCGAGCCGGGCCCTCCTACTCCTTTGCCAGTGGCACCCCAAGATAGGTCCACCTCAGTCAAAGTCGAGCCTCTCTCTTCCACTCCACCAAGTGTCCACCCAGGAGGGGTCCACCTCGGTCGAAGCTGGCGGCCTTCTACTCCCTCGCCAGGTAGCACCCCAAGATGGGTCCACCTTAGCCGAGGTCGAGCCAGGCCCTCTTGCTCCCTCGCCAGGTGGCACCCCAAGACGGGTCCACCTCGGCCGAAGTCGAGCCTCTCTCTGCCACTCCACCAGGTGTCCACCCAGGAGGGGTCAACCTCAGCCGAAGCTAGCGACCTTCTGCTCGCTCGCCAGGTGGCACCCCAAGACGGGTCCACCTCTACCGAGGTCGAGCCGAGCCCTCCTGCTCCTTCACCAGGTGGCACCCCAAGACGGGTCCACCTCGGTCGAAGTCGAGCCTCTCTTTGCCACTCCGTCAGGTGTCCACTAGGAGGGGTCCACCTTGGTCGAAGATGGCGGCCTTCTGCTCCCTCGCTAGGTGGCACCCCAAGACGGGTCCACCTCAGTCGAGGTCGAGCCAGGACCTCCTGCTCCTTCGCCAGGTGGCACCCCAAGACGGGTCTACCTCGGCAAACGTCGAGCATCTCTGCCACTTCGCCAGGTGTCCACCTAGGAGGGGTCCACTCGACCGAAGCTGGCGGCCTTATGCTCCCTTGCCAGGTGGCACCCCAAGATGGGTCCACCTCTGCCGAGGTCGAGCCAGGCCCTCCTGCTCCTTCGCCAGGTGGCACCCCAAGACGGGTCCACCTCGGCCGAAGTCGAGCCTCTCTCTGCCACTCCGCCAGGTGTCCACCCAAGAGGGGTCCACCTCGGCCGAAGCTGGCGGCCGTCTGCTCCCTCGCCAGGTGGCACCCCAAGATGGGTCCACCTCTGCCGAGGTTCAGCCAGGCCCTCCTGCTCCTTCGTCAGGTGGCACTCCAAGACGGGTACACCTCGGTCGAAGTCGAGCATCTCTCTGCCACTCCGCCAGGTGTCCACCCAGGAGGGGTCCACCTCGGCCAAAGCTGGAGGCCTTTTGCTCCCTCGCCAGGTGGCACCCAAGACGGGTCCACCTCTGCCGAGGTCGAGCCAGGCCTCCTGCTCCTTCGCCAAGTGGCACCCAAGACAGGTCCACCTCGGTCGAAGTCGATCCTCTCTCTGTCACTCCACCAGGTGTCCACCCAGGAGGGGTTCACCTCGGTCGAAGCTGGCGGCTTCTACTCCCTCACCAGGTGGCACCCCAAGATGGGTCCACCTCTGCCGAGGTCGAGCCAGGCCCTCCTGCTCCTTCGCCAGGTGGCACCAAAAGATGGGTCCACCTCGACCGAAGTCGAGCCTCTATCTGCCACTCCGCCAGGTGTCCACACAGGAGGGGTCCACTTCGGCCGAAGCTGGCGGCCTTCTGCTCCCTCGCCAGGTGGCACCCCAAGACGGGTCCACCTCTGTCGAGGTCGAGTCGGGCCCTCCTGCTCCTTCGCCAAGTGGCACCCCAAGACGGGTCCACCTCGGTCGAAGTTGAGCCTCTCTCTGCCACTCCGCTAGGTGTCCACCCAGGAGGGGTCCACCTCAGCCGAAGTTGGCAGCCTTCTGCTCCCTCGCCAGGTGGCATCCCAAGACGGGTCCACCTCTGCCGAGGTCGAGCCAGGCCCTCCTGGTCTTTCGCCAGGTGGCACCCCAAGACAGGTCCACCTCGACCGAAATCAAGCCTCTCTCTGCCACTCCACCAGGTGTCCATCCGTGAGGGGTCCACCTCGGTCGAAGCTGGCGGTCTTCTACTCCCTTGCCAGGTGGCACCCCAAGACGGGTCCACCTCTGCCGAGGTCAAGCCGGGCCCTCCTGCTCCTTTGCCAAGTTGCACCCCAAGACGGGTCCACCTCGATCGAAACGAGCCTCTCTTTGTCACTCCGCCAGGTGTCCACCCAGGAGGGGTCCACCTCGACCGAAGCTGGCGGCCTTCTGCTCCCTCGCCAGGTGGCACCCTAAGACGGGTCCACCTCAGCCGAGGTCGAGCCAAGCCCTCTTGCTCTCTCGCCAGGTGGCACCCCAAGACAGGTCCACCTCGGCCGAAGTCAAGCCTCTCTCTACCACTCCGCCAGGTGTCCACCTCGGTCGAAGCTGGCGGCCTTCTGCTCCCTCGCTAGGTGGCACCCCAAGATGGGTCTATCTCTGCCGAGGTCGAGCCGAGCCCTCCTGCTCCATCGCCAGGTGGCACCCTAAGACAGGTCCACCTCGGCCGAAGTCGAGCCTCTCTCTGCCACTCTGCTAGGTGTCCATCCAGGAGGGATCCACCTCGGCCGAAGCTGGCGGCCTTCTGCTCCCTCGCCAGGTGCACCCCAAGACTGGTCCACCTCTGCCGCGGTCGAGCCAGGCCCTCCTGCTCCTTCGCCATGTGGCACCCAAGAGGGGTCCACCTCGGTCGAAGTCGAACCTCTCTTTGCCACTCCGCCAGGTGTCCACCAGGAGGGGTCCACCTCGGCCGAAGATGACGGCCTTCTGCTCCCTCGCCAGGTGGCACCCCAAGACGGGTCCACCTCTGCCGAGGTCGAGCGGGCCCTCCTGCTCCTTCGCTAGGTGGCACCCCAAGATGGGTCAACCAGTCGAAGTCGAGCCTCTCTTTGCCACTCCGCCAGGTGTCCACCCAGGAGGGGTCCACCTAGACCGAAGCTGGCGGCCTTCTGCTCTCTCGCCAGGTGGCACCTCAAGACGGGTCCACCTCAGCCGAGGTCGAGCCAGGCCTTCTTGCTCCCTCCACCAGGTGGCACCCCAAGAGGGTCCACCTCGGTCGAAGTCGAGCCTCTCTCTGTCACTCCGCCAGGTGTCCACCCAGGAGGGGTCCACCTCGGCCGAAACTGGCGACCTTCTGCTCCCTCGCCAGGTGGCACCCCAAGATGGGTCCATCTCTGCCAAGGTCGAGCCGGGCCCTCCTGCTCCTTTGCAAGGTGGCACCCTAAGATGGGTCCACCTCGGCCGAAGTCGAGCCTCTCTCTACCACTCTGCCAGTTGTCCACCCAGGAGGGGTCCACCTCGACCGAAGCTGGCGGCCTTCTGCCCTCGTCAGGTGGCACCCCAAGATGGATCCACCTCAGCCGAGGTCGAGCTAGGCCTTCCTGCTTTTTCACTATGTGGCACCCCAAGACCGGTCCACCTCGATCGAAGTCGAGCCTATCTCTGCCACTCCGCCAGGTGTCCACCCAGGAGGGGTCCACCTCGACTGAAGCTGGCGGCCTTCTGCTCCCTCGCAAGGTGGCACCCCAAGATGGGTCCACCCAGCCGAGGTCGAGCCAGGCCCTCCTGCTCCTTCGCCAGTGGCACCCTAAGATAGGTCCACCTCGGTCGAAGTCGAGCCTCTCTCTGCCACTCCGCCAGGTGTCTACCTAGGAGGGGTCCACCTCGGCCGAAGTTGACGACCTTTCTGCTCCATCGCCAGGTAGCACTCCCTGATGGGTCCACCTCGGCCAAAGATGGCCCTACTCTACAAAGCCTCGGGGAGGCAGAGACACGGGTCACGAGATCGCCGCTAGAACCAGCACGCGCCACGCCCATACAGAGCGCCAGTACGGCCTACAGTGATACGCAAAACCTTGTTTACATCGGTTAAACCTGCCCCCGCGATCGAGGAACGAAATCCTTGCGGGCAGGAGCCTGAAACGGTCGGAAGCCCATCATCAATGCCTCGAAAGGAGAGCTCCTGCACTTGGCCCGAGGTCTCGCCAGTTTTCCCCTTCGTGACACACGGTGGACGAGGCAGGTCGGCCACTTAACTCTCGAACTTAAAGGAGGAGAAGATCCAGAGATCTCCAGGAACCTCCGTAAGGAGACATAGGCTGAAGGCGGGCAGTGGTATAAAAGGGATGGAGAAAGCATACAAAAAGGTAAGTTGGAAAGAAGATAGAACATCGAGAAAATGATCCTGGGGCCCCCAAGAAGTCCTCAGGCGCGAGCTCGGTGAACCCAGCACAGGAAACCGGGCTTCAACTCCTCTCTTCCTCGCACTTCTCTCATCTACATCTCCTCTAAGCACGGGAATCCTTCGGGAACCCGCCTTAGAGGACCTATTCCATCTTGCCGCTCTCAAACTTGACCGTCAGAGTGCCCCCACCAGAATTCTGACCCGGATCTCTGACTTGTTTTGCAGGACCGGAAGCTTGGAGATCTCGAGATGAGAGAGTCCGAGAACCGGTGCCAGCTCACGAACTACAGGCTATCGTGGTAAGATCGGCAACAGGTATGATTAGGGATACAAATAGATTGGGTTGGACTAGATCATGAGTGACCCCGATTCGATCCGATTCTTTGATCGGATCCTAATATTATATCCAGACCCAACCCACTAGAAAATCGGATCGGATCGAGTCCACTATCAGAATTTTTAATCTAATTGGTCATTCTAGTTGGATCAGGTCTACTAGAAATTAATTGAGTCCAGGTTAAATCGAATCAAAATTAAAATTCATTAGTGATTTGATCATCATATAATCTAATCGGGTGAGATCTAATTGAACTAATTTTAATTGGACTTAATATAATCTTTTTTACTCAATCAAATTGAGCCAATTAGCAATCCAATTACTAAGTAATCCTCCTATAATAATTAATAAATATTTATTTATTTATTATTTATATTTGTATAAGGTTAATTATTAATCATATTTATAATTTTGCCATGAAATGATTCTTAATCATTAATCAACTATCATGATTGATTAAATTTTTTTTCTGCATAACCCCATAGGTTCGAACACTAAGCTGATAGTCTAAGAACCAATTCCTAAACTAATCGATACAATCATCTAGCAATAGTTCTCGATGTTTGGATAGGTCGAATGATTACAAAGTAATATTCAAAAATCCAGGTATATAGTTACTATAAAATTCATTATTTTGATCTAATTGCTCATGATGACTTTAGAGTTAACTGCCAAATCCTAAATACTGCATCCAAATATGTCTCAACTAAACAAATCCTGTAACTTATCATAAAGATTGCCCTAGCTAAGGTATTGCTAAATTGAAATATAGTAAAGTATTTTCTCCAATCTTGGGGTGGTCAATCCTATCTTGACTCACATACGGACTTAACAAGTACTTGATTGTACCTAGTAATCTTTCATTAACAGATTAGAAATCTAAGTGGTCCGGTACCTAAGTATAGTAAGTTACTTATAAGTTACTATGGTAATCTCAGGTCGGAGGGATACTTTTACCTATTTTTTAGAGATACTCTTGATAGCAGAGTACTTTACAGAGTTGGTCACGTTCGATGCAGTGTACTCCTACACTCACTTGCATGCTATACCAGTATCTTCACACTTCTTAATTATAAGGACAATAAACTTATATGGCATACAATGACCTATACTCGATAAATATCATCGCTCCAAGTAACAACGTATCATTTAGTCATGAATAAGTTTAAGAATATATGATAAATCCTTCTTTGTTGATCAAAAGCAGTTCTAGAAACTTCATCACAAAAGAGTTCATAAATGAAGATATACTAAAATGATGAACTACCAAAATTAATATTTACTTATTAAAATTATATATAAATTATATATAGCTCAACCATCTATAATCTAGATAATTAGTTTTAGGATACATTTTTTAACAACTCTCACTTGGACTACAGATAATTAGAACAATATTGTATACCCATCTTCTACTTGTGATTATCGAACTCTTTGATTCCAAGGATTTTAGTAAATGGGTTAGCCAAGTTCTCCTTTCCACCAATCTTCTGAAAATCAACATCACCCCGATCCACAATCTCTCGGACAAGGTGGTAGCGATGTAGAATGCGCTTGGTTTACTGATGTGACTTAGGTTCCTTCGCTTAAGCTATGGTTCCAGTGCTATCACAATATAGTTAAACTGACCATCAATGGAGGGTGCCACTTTAAGCTCATTAATAAACTTTCATGGCCAAACAGTTTTTTTTTATAGCATCGGATGCCGCAATGTACTCTGCCTCGCAAATAGAATCGACCACAATATACTACTTAATTTTTTCTAGTAGATTGCTTCTCCATTTAAGGTAAAGACATAACTCAACAGGCTCTTGCTGTCGTCCCGTTGCCGCCTAGATCGCCGTGGCCGGTAGCTCTTGTGTGGCCTGGGTGCGTGAACTCCGTGCAGCGTCACCGGGCTCGTTGGTCGGAGACGATCAAGGAAAACATAGTCGTAGTTGGGATGAGAGGGGCTTGGTACTGCAATGGCCCTCCTGTGGGCCTCTTCGGTGAGGAGTAATCTTCCTACTTATCGTCCCTCCGCCGGGCGATACTGCAAAACAGGGGAGACCCGCGCCGGGGATTCCGGCAAAGGCGCTCCGACGATCAAGTCAGTGGGACGATCGAAGGAGATAAGGGACCTCTGAGACAGAGAGCTTGGGGGGACTCTCTGCTGCCAGAAGGTGATGGATCACGCTAGAATGAAGAGAGTGTGTTATCTCTTACCTCCTCCTTACCTCCTCCCGCTGCTCATATAGACGAGCGACTCTTGGTATTCAGAGGGACACGTTCTTCTTGGCATAGGCCTGTGAAGCCTCTGCAGGCCTAGGAGGCTTAGGTAGGCCGGTCAGCTTCCCTTTCTTGATGGCTCAGAAGATTTGGCAGAGAAGCCCAGCGCCTCGAATGTGGCACTATTCACTAGTTAGTGCAAACAGTAGCTTAGGGAACTTAAGCGCGTACCTTTCTTTGCAGGCGGCGTGTCAGGCGGCGCGTCCAGGACCCACATGGAGGGGGATCCATGGAAAGAGCGCCGGGCCCATGCGGGTGGGCCCCTTGGAAAATGCGCGGGGCCCACGAGAGACCGAACTGCATGGTGCTCCCAGCGACCGAGCTGGGCTGTGTCACCAAAGTGCCAGGCTAGCCGGGGCACCGCTTCAAGTTGCCATGCGGGCACGCGGACCAGAGAAGGCCCGCGGGGGCCTTCATGCACGCTGATCAAGGTGATGTGCGAGGCCTCATGCACGTGGGCGAGAGACCCATGCGTTGCGAACATGAGCGCTGCTGGGCCGCGGGAGAGCGGAGCTGGACCGCGGGCGTGCTTGGGCACGGAGCAGGTACGGACGGATGTGGCCACGCGGGAATTCCAGACGGGGCACCACGTTGGCATGCCGAACTGGGCACATGAGCACGTGGGCATGCCGAACCTCGCGTCACGCGAGCCCATGAGCGCCGGAGCCGCCACGGGCAGAAGGGTCGGACCGGGCAGAGCCGGGCTGAGCTGGACCGAGGCAGGGCGGTCGGAGCCGGGCTCGTGGAGGTGGCATCCTGCCAGGCACACCAGGGCATGCTGAGCCAGGAGCCGGCGTGCCGAGGTTGACCGAGCCGCAGCCTTGCCAAGCATGCGTGCCACGGTGAGGGGCTGGGACGGTGCCACGGATGGCGCGGAGCCAGCAAGGAGGGAGCTGCGGCCACCATGGGCGTGCCACGGGCGTCGGACCGGACCTCGTGGAGCCGGAGGGGCCAAGCTGGGCGCGTTGCTGCCGAGGTGCCGCTCGGACCGAGCGGATCCGCCGCCGGGCTGGAGCAAGAGGGCGGAGGTCTCCTGAGGGCGAGCCGGGGGCACTGCTGAGCGCCGGACTACCTCGTGGAGCTGGAGAGGCCGAGCTGGGCGCGCTGCTGCCGAGGTGCCGCTCGGACCGAGCCGGATCCGTCGCCGGGCTGGAGCAGGAGGGCGGAGGTCTCCTGCGGGCGAGCCGGGCGGCGTTGCCGAAGTGGAGCCTGAGGTCGGCGGACGCCGGAGCTGGCGCGGGGGAAGTCGGGTCGCCGCAAGCTCGCGGGGGGCGTGCCTTCCTTACGCGCGGACCGAGGCGCGGGGGAAGCCGGGTTGGCTGCAGGCCCGCGGGGGGCGGGCCTTCCTTATGCGCGGACCGAGGCACGGGTGTGGTGCGGCCGTGCCGAACCGGGAAGTTTGGCTATGGTGCCAGAACTAGATCCCATGTGGACCTAGCCTCGTTGCCGGGTCACGCCATTCCCAAACATACCAAACTGGAGCGGCACGGGCTAAGGTGGACGGGGCCACGCGGGCGCTCACAGGGCGGAATCGGGGAGCTTCATGGACCAAAGTGGGCTGCCTGGTATGCCTGGCAGGGCCCCAGGCACGGTCGAAGTAAGCCGGCCAGGCGCCGGCCTGGTCGAGGTGCCAACCCGGCCGAGCCGAGCTCCGGGCACGGTCGAACTGGGCTGGCCAAGGTGCCGACCTGGCCGCCACAGGGGCTGGTCTCTTCAAGTGGCCCACCATTGTGTCTGGGCCGAATGGGTTAGTCACCACTGTAACAGATGCCCCCACTCCCTGAGTCCAAGGCGTTGCTTCTCCTCGTTTTGGATGAAGGGAGTAGTGTTTTACCATTTGGCCCCGTGCCGTAGCATGCCTGCAAAACAAAGAATAGGAGGCGGTGTTTTTGAAGCTTACTTGCCCATAGGTACCTTGACTGAAGGTTAGTTGCATCATGATGGCGTTATCACTTCAGTAGGACTCCTCTTTGGCGGGTAGGAGGCATTGCCACTAAGGAAGAAATGGGCGAAGCGCACCACTTGGGTGCACACAAGTATGGCCGGGTACATGATTCAGGCGGCCGAGCTTAGAATTTCTGTCGGAACCTTTGTTGAAAATATTGAAGTTGCCAGAAGACAGGAGCCATCGCTGGTGAGGAAGCCCAAGGAGCTCGAGGGAGCAACGCTCGATCACGCGGGAGCTATCCTGGTGGAGGAACTCAAGGGAGAACACGCGGACTGAAGTCCGAGCCTTTACACCAGAAACAGGTTCCAAGGCATCGAGGGACGTCGTAGGGAAACTGGGTTCCGCGCCACCTTCCAGATCGAAGTCCGGGATGCCGGGGGGAACCGGGTTCCGTTATGCTGGAATCGGGATCCGGGCCTCCTTTGTCAAACTCGGGGTCGGATAGATGAGTTCCTGTAATGATGAAGGGCAAAGTTGCACCACAGATGAACTTCAATTTTGAGGAGAGATTCTTACATCCTCTGTAAGGTGGCAAGGCCACTCGCTTGGCGCGCTGGGAGGCGAGCCGCAGACGGTCGGACCTTCAGAGCGACCACGGATATCTCCGGACAAGATTCAAGTTGTAAATGCGGGGCTCAATGAAGAGCCCGGCTTCAGCTTGGCTGGATCAAGGGGCACGAATTCAGCTTAGCTTAATCTGAGCTCAGTTCGGTTGAACCAAGGGGCGTGACTTCAGCTCGACCGCGTCGAGGAGTCTGGCTTCATTTCATCTCAGCATCATTTGAGTTTAGCTCGGCTGAACTGAGGAGCCGAACTTTAGCTCTTAATTTCGCTGGACTTGGAGTCGACAGGGGGGCTCCTGCATTGGTGAAGAGCAAAGTTGCACCGAAGAGGAACCTTGGTTATTGAGGAGGGACTCTTACCTCCTTTATGGGATGGTAGAGCTGCTAGTTCGCCATGCTAGGAGGCGAGCCATAGATGGTTGGAGCTCCAGAGCTTCCCATGGATTTCTCCAAACTTTGAGCACAGCAAATGCCAGACTGTCAGTTTTCTCGATAGATGGCGGGACTTCTTGGAGTCTCCACGGATGTCTCCGGACTATGAGTAAGGCAAGAGCTGAACCGAGAGTCATGCGGTAGATGTGGGACTCAGCTCTTTAGTGCCGGGGTGTCCGGTCTTCGGTGCCGGGGAGCATGGGATCCGGGCTTTGGTGCCGGAGAGCATGGGATCCGGGCTTTGGTGCCGGAGAGCATGGGATCCGGGCTTTGGTTCAAGAATTCTTGCGCCAGGCTGTGACCGGCTCGGGCGAGTCATGGTGCTTGCTCTTGATAGTGGTACTGGAGCCCTTCCTATTGAACTCTGAATAAACAAAGACATGTCCCTTCCTTGTGCAGGCCGGAACTAGATTCGCCGACCGACATCTTGGGAGAGAGCGAGACTCCTTTGCATGTGAAAATACAACTCGGTTGCATGAGGGAGCAAGGCTCCGTTGGATGGGGGAAAGCTCCGTTGGATGGGAGCAAGTCCCGCTGCATGGGTGCAACTCCCGTTGCATGGGAGGAAACTCCGTTGCATGGGAAGGAACTTCATGGCATGGGGGAGGAGACTCCGCCGCATGGGAGGAGGCTCCGTTGCATGTTGCATGGGAGAGAAAGAGATTCCTGTAGCACTGAAGGAATGAGACTCCCGTTGCTGCATGGGAGAATTGGAGCCCGTCGTGAGGGAGGAAAGAGGCTTCCGCTACACGAGGGAGATGGCTCCATTGCATGGGGAATAGGAGTCCCGTTGTTCGGGAGGAAGCTCCGTTGCATGAAGAAGATGGAGCTTTGTTGCTTAGGAAGATGAGACCCTGAAGAAAGAATAGAACTCCTCCACACGGGAGGATAGACCTCCATTTGGGGGAGGAAGACTCCGTTGGACGGGAGAATAGATCTCCGCCGCGTGGTAGAGGAGGAACGTTGCATGGGAGCGCGGTACTCCACCGCATGAAAGGAAGAAGCTCCCGTTACATGGGAGAACGAGGCTCTGTGAGAAAGCTCGTTGCATGGGAGCATGGTACTCCACCGCATAGAAGGAAGAGGCCTCCGTTGCATGAGGGAGTGAGATCCGTGCATGGGAGCAAACTCCGTTGCATGGGAGAACGAGGCTCTGTGAGAGAGCTCGTTGCATGGGAGCATGGTACTCCTTTGTATGGAGCTTGAGGCTCCGTTGATGACGTCATAGGAGGTCTTCCTGCAGAACTAAAATATAGTTTCTTGTACTGCAAAGATAGCGGAGGGAGGAGTTACCTCAAGAAAGAATAGAACTCCTCCACATGGGAGGACAGACCTCCGTCTAGGGGAAGAAATTCCGTTGAGCGAGAGAATATATCTCCATCGTATGGTGGAGGAGGACCGCTGCACGGGAGTACGGTACTCCACCGCATGGAAGGAAGAAGCTTCCGTTGCATGAGGGAGTGAGCTCGTTGCATGGGAGCAAACTCCGTTGCGTGTGAAGGAACTTCATGGTATGGGAGAACGAGGCTCTGTGAGAGAGCTCGTTGCATGGGAGCAAACTCCGTTGCATGGAAGGAGGAAGCCTCGTTGCATGGGGGAAGAAGAGGCTCCTGCTGCATGAGGGAGTAAGCTCCGTTGCATGGGAGCAAACTCCGTTGCATGGATTTCTTTCTCCTTCACGACGGCCAGGCCCTCTCTTCTTTTTCCCTTCTTCTCTCCTCTCCCTTTTTTTTTTTTTTTTTTTTTTGGTGGGGCTCCTGGATGGTGATACCGCTGGGAGGTGGCTCCATCCTTGGCTTGAAGCCAGGTGCCCCGTCAAGGGTGGCGATGCACCCTCACAGCTCAAGATTTTTGGTCGAGACCGCTCCTTGGAGCCTCGAGAGAGAGGGAGAAATTCTTGTGCCCCCATCCCCGTGCCCCCGGTCTGCCCCCAGGGACTAAGGACAAAGGTGGAAAACCTTATTGAGGAGCAAGGATCTGCCCCCCTACCTGGTGCGCCAATCTGTTGCCGCCTAGATCACCGTGGCCGGTAGCTCTTGTGTGGCCTGGGTGCGTGAACTCCGTGCAGCGTCACCGGGCTCGTTGGTCGGAGATGATCAAGGGGAACATAGTCGTAGTTGGGATGAGAGGGGCTTGGTACTGTCATGGCCCTTCTGTGGGCCTCTTCGGTGAGGAGTAATCTTCCTACTTATCGTCCCTCCACCGGGCGATACCTACAAAACAGGGGAGACCTGCGCCGGGGATTCGGCAAAGGCGCTCCGACGATCAAGTCAGTGGGACGATCGAAGGAGATAAGGGACCTCTGAGATAGAGAGCTTGGGGGGACTCTCTGCTGCCAGAAGGTGATGGATCACGCTAGAATGAAGAGAGTGTGTTATCTCTTACCTCCCTCCTTGCCTCCTCCCGCTGCTCTCATATAGACGAGCGGCTCTTGGTATTCAGAGGGACACGTTCTTCTTGGCATAGGCCTGTGAAGCCTCTGCAGGCCTAGGAGGCTTAGGTAGGCCGGTCAGCTTCCCCTTTCTTGATGGCTCAGGAGATTTGGCAGAGAAGCCCAGCGCCTCGAATGTGGCACTATTCACTAGTTAGTGCAAACAGTAGCTTAGGAAACTTAAGCGCGTACCTTTCTTTGCAGGCGGCGTGTCAGGCGGCGCGTCCAGGACCCACGTGGAGGGGGATCCATGGAAAGAGCGCCGGGCCCATGCGGGTGGGCCCCTTGGAAAACGCGCGGGGCCCACGAGAGACCGAACTGCATGGTGCTCCCAGCGACCGAGCTGGGCTGTGTCGCCAAAGTGCCAGGCTAGCCGGGGCGCCGCTTCAAGTTGCCATGCGGGCACGCGGACCAAGAGAAGGCCCGCGGGGGCCTTCATGCACGCTGATCAAGGTGATGTGCGAGGCCTCATGCACGTGGGCGAGAACCCATGCGTTGCGAACACGAGCGCTGCTGGGCCGCGGAGAGAGCGGAGGGACCGCGGGCATGCTTGGGCACGGAGCAGGTGCGGACGGATGTGGCCACGTGGGAATTCCAGACGGGGCGCCACGTGGGCATGCCGAACTGGGCACATGAGCACGTGGGCATGCTGAACCTCGCGTCACGCGAGCCCATGAGCGCCGGAGCCGCCACGGGCGGAAGGGTCGGACCGGGCAGAGCCGGGCTGAGCTGGACCGAGGTGTGGCCGGTCGGAGCCGGGCTCGTGGAGGTGGCATCCTGCCAGGCACACCACGGGCATGCTGAGCCGGGAGCCGGCGTGCCGAGGTCGACCGAGCCGCAGCCTTGCCAAGCGTGCGTGCCACGGTGAGGGGCTGGGACGGTGCCACGGATGGCGCGGAGCTAGCAAGGAGGGAGCTGCGGCCACCGTGGGCGTGCTGCGGGCGCCGGACCGGACCTCGTGGAGCCGGAGGGGCCAAGCTGGCGCGCTGCTGCCGAGGTGCCGCTCGGACCGAGCCGGATCCGCCGCCGGGCTGGAGTAGGAGGGCGGAGGTCTCCTGCGGGCGAGCCGGGGGCACTGCTGAGCGCCGGACCTACCTCGTGGAGCCGGAGAGGCCGAGCTGGGCGCGCTGCTGCCGAGGTGCCGCTCGGACCGAGCCGGATCCGCCGCGGGCTGGAGCAGGAGGGCGGAGGTCTCTTGCGGGCGAGCCGGGCGGCGTTGCCGAAGTGGAGCCTGAGGTCGGCGGACGCCGGAGCTGGCGCGGGGGAAGCCGGGTTCGCCGCAAGCTCGCCGGGGGGCGTGCCTCCTTACGCGCGGATCGAGGCACGGGGGAAGCCAGGTTCGCTGCAGGCCCGCGGGGGGCGGGCCTTCCTTACGCGCGGACCGAGGCGCGGGGTGTGGTGCGGCCGTGCCGAACCGGGAAGTTTGGCTATGGTGCCAGAACTAGATCCCATGTGGACCTAGCCTCGTTGCCGGGTCACGCCATTCCAAACATACCAAACTGGAGCGGCACGGGCTAAGGTGGACGGGGCCACGCGGGCGCTCACAGGGCGGAATCGGGGAGCTTCATGGACCAAAGTGGGCTGCCTGGTATGCCTGGCAGGGCCCCAGGCACGGCCGAAGTAAGCTGGCCAGGCGCCGGCCTGGTCGAGGTGCCAACCCGGCCGAGCCGAGGCCGGGCACGGTCGAACTGGGCTGGCCAAGGTGCCGACCTGGCCGCCACAGGGGCTGGTCTCTTCAAGTGGCCCCACCATTGTGTCTGGGCCGAATGGGTTAGTCACCACTGTAACAGTCCCTATCTGACTGAAAACTTGAATATGTATAATCGACAGTTTCAAGTCAAAATCTTCATAAATGAGCCACTGGTCATTAATATTTTTCAAATACTTAAAGATAGTTTTATGACATTCCAATGATTTCACATGGATTAGATTGGTATACTCACTACTACTTCTAGTGAGTATGCCATATTTGGTCTTGTATATGTCATAAATATATTATAGATCCTACTACTGAAGCATATGGAATCCTATTCATACGGTCTCTCTTTGAAGAGTTATCGGACAATCCTTCTTAGAGGTTAAGGCCTAGGTGGCACAACTACGGGGCCATGGTCCAATGTTCGATAGTGAAGAATGGCAACAAACGGTGCCGAAAAATCAGGAGAAAATAGGAAAAATAGAAAAAATTAGATGATTTTTTCTAAAAAATTCAACGATTTGCCAATCCAATTATGATGGCAACCCACCCTCTAGCAAATGAAAGAAAGGGAAGGAGGAGACCCAACTGACCTGGGTTCCGGTGGGGTTTCACTATCGATTTGTTAGAGACATCTCAAAGATCCTCGCCAAAATCAAGAACAATTAGTCGCCGATGATTCTCCAGCCCCAATCAAGACAGAACAGTAGCCTTAGAACTAGAAAAAGAGAGGAGAAGATGCCTTGAATTCTTTACCAGAGTCTGGTAAGGCCAAAATGGCAATTTCAGTGGTCTTCCCAATAGAAATCCAAGAATAAATCAAGAAGAAAAGCTTGAAATGAGTAACAATTTTTAAGATTTTGGCTGTGGAGTCGAAGAGAGGAAGAGGTCTACTATTTATAGATGAAATCTATGGATTTTAGCTAGTGTTTGAAAGCCCTGGAAATCCTTGTATCCATCGGAATCAGAAGAGAAGGCTCCCAATCAGACTGCTTCTCCTCAATCACGTGCTAGGCATGAACTGCTATGTTTTGGGCCACTTTAGGCCGGCCCATGGGCTTAAAAATGGGTTAACATATAAGGCTACAATTCTATATTATAATATTGGCCACAAGAACAAATGAGGGCTATAATACTACAACAGCATGATTAATGATCCAATACTCTTGGAGTTATCTATTTTCTCAGCCCTTTTTATGAATAACTAGAACTCCAAGGATCTCTAAGTAAGAAATTATTCCTACGCTCACTCACGCTTCCTATTTATTCTAGATCTCTGACTTAAATATCGGAGAATCCTTGTTGGAGCTAATTTTGATTATGGACTTTTTTTATTGGTTACTCTAGCGACAACTCCCGTCAGATAATGCCAGCTCCAACCTTTAAATCGGATTTATATTAACAATCAATGTAGGTGATTACTAAGCGCAACATGGACTAGCATTGGGAGGGAGGTTCCGCCAGGAGCATTAGTTGGTCAAATGTGCAACAGGAGGTGATCGGGATGACATGGAACTGGATGTTGGGTGATCTTTGGCAGAAACCATCATGTTCTAGATGCATGGCAAGCTCTGCATACTTGATATGCATCACAAGGGTGATGATGCTATAACCCTTGCCATGGGGGCGGACCACGTAGCATGAGCTATATGGTTGTCGATTCAGGGCAATCATTGGTGATTTTTGATAGAGAGTAGGAGTTGGTGTAGAGTATGTAGGCTAAGTAGTAGAAAGCACAGAAAGGGGCATGATGAAACCTTGGAGACTAGATTATGATCCGGCCATCACCCAAGTCCAACCAGGTGACCTCCATGCCGTTGATGAAGGTTTTTACTGGGATGGGGGCATCGACCGGGGAGGAGGAGGGTTGGTGGGGATGCAATGATAGGGCAGCAGCCTAGCAATCTTGAGCTTGATCTTGAAAGCAATTTTGGAGGGGTGGACCTTGGAGAATAGTCTTTCAGTTTCTTTTTCTTTTTTTTTTTTCAGTTGAGTAGCATGGTATGGGGTGGAATATAGATCCACGTGGTAGGTTGCTATAGGCCTGATCTACAACCGAATTGGTAAATCCAATCTATCTGATAATTTCTTCTTCCCAAGACTTATAACAAATATACAGTTTCATTATATGAATTTGCTAATTATTAGCCTATATGTTCAAAATAATAATTTTAGTTATGGAAACAAGATTAAAGAAATGATGTCCACGGATCCTAAGCCTCACTGACTGAATCCCTGGGCCATGTGTTCCTCTGGTCCTGAAAAAAAAATATGCAAGGAGAAGGAATGAGTTTCCCCTAAACTCGGTAAGTCATCATATGTCACAAATATAAATTTATCATGAATCAAGAATAACTCCATGCATGCAAGTAACCATAAAATAGAAGCCAATTCAAATATATTCTCATTATTAACCTTCTTTATTATTTTTCTGATATCATACAAACTTTAGGATGGCCATCCATACACACTCACCTAGTCCCTTATACTATGGCCACGATCAGCCCGTGGCTCGTCCCAAAAGAGTCTAGATCCTGTGTCACGAACCGTACATCGGTCATGTGCCAGCGATAGCCCCGCTGGAAGCCCAAAAGGAAACTAGCTCTAAGTATCACACGAGAAACATGCTTCCCAGCATGTGCTAAATAAAGCAACTAACTCCTGTGTCACATACCGCTCATCGGTCATGTGCCAGCGATAGCCCCGCTGGAGGCCCAAAAGGAATCTAAATCCTCATGTGATCATAGTCGGACTAGAGAGCAGCTAAAATCAACTCAACCCATAACTCTTATATCTTAGTCTGTGTTTAAATTTCATAACACGTCGAGATACATGTATGCAGTATAAATATAAGCTGTGAAAATTCAATTATGAGTCAAAAATCATGCATAGCAAAAATTATATCGGTGAGTGATAACTTACTGTTCCACCAACTAAGCACTAAACCGGTTTTCCAAGAACGATGACGATCCTGTATCACAAATTATTTATTTATAAATTATATAATTAATTTCTATAAAATAAATTAAACATAAATTAATTCCTTGGGACATCCCAGGCAGTTCCTTTCCTCCCTTCTTCTCCTTCCTTTCTTTTTTTTCTTTTATTATATTTTATTATAATAATATTATTATATTATATTGTTATATTATTTATTTTCTAATAGTGCCTTTACTGGGCCGGCCCATCCAAAAAATAGGCCGGTCCAACAGAAACTGGCTCAGTCGAGCTCGACCCAACAAAGCCTGGCTTAACCGAGCCCAGCCCAAACACGTCCAGGCCACAATGCTCAGACCAGGCTTCACGAGGAGAACCAAGGAGGATCGACGGCAATCTTCCCAACCGACCGCCAGGAAGAGTTGCCGGAAGAAAGGGAAGGGACCGGCGATCCCAATGACGATCGTCCGACCGCCTGCCGGAGAGCACAGGGATTAAATCCCCTCCCCTGTTAACAGAGACATCACTCTCTGTTAATAGGCCGACCAACATCCCCTCCCAAGCGAGCGGAGGAACGGCGGCGATCCCCGTGATCGATCGCCCGGAATGGATCGTTGGAAGGAGAGAAAGAACCAGCGGCGACCAACTATCACCAGCCATATCCCACGATTCCAAAGAAAAGAATCAGCTGGATTCTTTCCTCCTCCCGCCAAACACCCCTGCACCAAACTCACTCCAAAGAAAAACGAGGAAAGACTTATCGGCGAGGTGGGTTCTCGGGTTACAGCGGCCACCGGAGGAGGAAGCGCTTCGAAAAGGGCCGAGACGCGTGAAGAAGACGTCGGCGTCCTCCGAAGGAAAGAGAACTCGATCCAACAAAGACTCACGAGGTCCCCTCCCCCCTCCTCAAACTCACGAAAGATCCTTATCCTCCCTGCCCCGGCGGCATCGACCGGCTTATCCGAACTCTTCACCGGAAAAATCTGAGCTTTCGGGCCAATTTAAGTTTGAACCGAAGTCGGCGAGGACCGCCGACTTCGGCCCAAACACATGCCAAATAAATAATAAAAAATAAAATGGGCCTCACAATTCCACTAACTAATGTTCTAAATTTTCACTTTTAGTACATCCGAGCAGCTAAGGGCAAGGCCCTGGCATGTACGTCCCTTACTGTCCCTGCTTTGCCGGTGAACTTTGAGGGACCTCGGTAGGTTCCATGTTTGGAAACACCCATGACACGGATTGGATGCACGCGTGGCCTGATAAGAATTAGTGGAGCTTCCCGTGGGCTTGGCGAATAGCAGCTGGTCGCTGGGTGCATCATGTTATACCTACAAAGATGAACTCAAAGGAATGGTGAACTAAAAAAATAGACCATGCAATCGTCAGGAATTTTGTGGCCTTGGGGTATCCCACTGCCACCTTGCCATGTTCGAGTGTCCTTGTGGTTTCTTTGAGTCCCCTAAAGTTGGACCGGGCCCCTCCAACTGTAGCACTTTGAGCTACCCAGTTCTGCAGGAGGCCTGCATGTATACGTGGGCCTGAGAACCAAGCCCCCTCCCCACACACCAAACAAAAAAAGAGAGAGAAAAAACTATGCAAGTTTTATTAATTAATTTAACATAGATAAGTACATGCTGGAGTATGTGAGTACATTGTGTTGGATGCAATTACCAGAAATCACGATTAAAAATCTGGGAACTAATGGCATCGCATAAATGATACAACAAAAAAATAAAATGACATCTCGTCCCAACAAAAAACAGGTACTGCTTGGTAGGAAATAAATCCAAACAAATACTAATATCACAAAGATGAATTCAGACTCCATTGAAACCAAACAAATACAAAGCATGCATCTTCTCCTGTTAATTCATCACGGCTGCACAACAAATATTTCTTCGACATAAGTTTGTGTAATTAATAAATATCCAAAATAATCTGGGTGCAACTGCTTCAAAATATCAAAATAATCTCTCTATATGCAATGATAAAACTTCGTATATCTGATTTTTTCCGGATCCCACGGTAATGGAAGCTTTGTACGCTATGCTGCTTCATAAAAAATGAAAAAATAAAAAAAAAATAATATGTAAATGGCATCGTATACAAATTATTGTTTGCATTGAATTAAGTAGCTGTCTGAAAAAGCTGATGAAATCAGCCTTTAATCATCTGCAAAGCAGCCGTAGTTTAAAAATTTTAAGAAAGAAATTCCCATGGCATCCAACTGCAAACGATTTAACACTTATATAGCACTCTAATACGGTGATTCCAACAACTTTGACTGCATCTATACAAATAAATGTAATGCTTCATTTACATTGTAATCAATATCCTGGAGACAGCGATAGCAATAACTAGCATACCTAAAAGTGCTCATGTCCTGATTTCTCTAACAAAAAAGATTCCACCAAAGTGTCTGTGATGGCCTTTTCATTGCTTTCGGCAGCTTTGATCTCAGCTTTTGCAAGTCCCACATGTTTGGCGAATCATTCAGAAACGGGATGAAGCTTTTAATGCCATCCCCCCCCCCTCTCTCTCTCTCTTTCTATATCGCTCTTTTGGTGCATGGAGAACGTGCCCCCTTTTGAGGCCAAAAAGGGGGAAGGGGAAGGTGAACGCAACCACTTCTTATCCGTATATAAATGCTCTGTCGAAAAGGCTGTTTTGCTACTAATTCACAAATCCACGTGAAAGTCTCTGATGCTAGCTTTGTGGAGCGATTTACTAATCGGGCTCTGCTCCAGCTACCCAGAGATAAATGAGTAGTCGTATCTTTCCTTGCAAAAGAATGATATTTATTATATTTATTTTATTTATTTTTGGATCGGCATCAACCATTAGATCACATTGTACATGTTTCAAAGCATGACGTGATCCATGTAGCAGAAAAAGATTGGAATGCTTTTAAAAATTGTGTTGTATTCGATCCAAAGGTAGGTTGATATTGGAGAAGGAATATCAATTATTCAACCTAAACCCGAGATGATGGCTTAGAATACGATGCTGGAGAGGGTAAGAAATAAATGCACAAACTTTTAAACTCTTCATCGCCATCTCTGCTAGGAACGTCGCACCTAATGTTTTCTTTATTTGACGAGCAACCGTGATGTTACCTTAAGGTTATTAGTCTCGAATCAGGAGCCGATCAACGCATTTCCAGGCTTGATGTTAGCATTTGTCAATGGCATCAAATCAAAAATTATGTGGACAAAAAAACTTCATTGAATTGGAAGAGATAATTGGAGAGGGTTTACTTCAGAGCTAGTTCTCTGTCATGGAAATCATGCATGTTCTGTTGGATGGATGCGCCACTCCTAATTGCAACGGCAAGCAAGGATCCATATTAACCTTTGCCTCACCAACAAAAGCAGTTTATTGATTCATAAAGCCCTGGGAATACTTTAAAAAAAAAAAAAAAAAAAGAAATCTCAAGTATTACATCGCAACTTCGTTGGACTGGTGTTCCAAGTGCTTGCTGTTTCAGCATCCACCTCCATGGTCATGTCTGACAGGGAGGAGGGAACAAATACAGTCTTCGATGAGAAGATAACAACATCCTACCTGACCTCGATAGGAATGCTTGAAAATAAGCTATGATCCTATTAGAAATATTAGTTTTCCGCTGGTTGGTGCATTCTATTTGGGATGAACTAACTCCTATGAACATCAGAGTTAGCTGAAGAGAAGAAAGTACATGGACCCATTATTAACCCTAATACTATCTGCAACTCTTACGAAACTAACGGAAAAGACATCAGAATATAGCATGGCAAGTAGAGTAAATGGTTTTTGGAAGATTTGTGCTCGTACATTCTGGTATTATCCCTGTCATGGAATATTTCAGATATCTCGAATATTTTTAGAATACAGTTTCAGAAATAAATGCTTACCTGTATCATTGGCAGAGCTTGTACATCGTCGAGATGTCTTCGCAGTCTACGAATCAATTATCTACCAGTCTGTTGATGGCATCGAATTTAATGTTAAAATAATTTTTATCTGATTGTAATGAGATACGATCTTTCGAAGCGTTCCTTTTTATATAACTCGTATTTAAGATTTTAAATAATCAATAATCTAAATTATGAAAACAGCTATCTCGTATCGATGATATCATTAGTAATAGCCTTCTTCAATTATGGAAGCAAATGGGGCTATAATATTATAATAGCATGATCGGTTGTTTGATACTTTCAGAATTACCTGTTTTCTAAATTCTCCTATAAATAATCAGTTCCAAAAGTCTTCAATAAATAATTTTTTTATCCATTCCAGATCATTGACTTGAATGTCAAGTTCTCGTCAAAGCTAATTTAGATTATGAACTTTATTTTATAGATCGCTATAGCAATGATTTTTGAGATAGTATTAGTTCTGATTTTGAGCCGGAATTCGCAGCAATAATATACCCAAGCGCGACATTTAATTTGTTTAACCTTTGATAAGAAATCATATATTGATTTCATTGGACCATCATAAATATACCTCTTATAATTTTGGAATGAATCCCAATGAAGTCAACATGATTCATAGACGAGTCCGTACTTGTGTTGTTGAAATTAATTACTTCTCTTTTCGATGCTTTTATTTTTTATAAAAAAAAGAAAGAGAGGGGAAGATAAATCCCGGCATAATTATTTTCTTCGAGCCCTAAATCTACCGGGCTATGTTCGATTCGGATCGCAAGTTTTTCGCGTGCCCTCCCCATCAACGATGAGTATGTCAACCTGATATCACTAAGATACCGGAATAGTTCGTTCTATTCCTATCCCATTCACGTGCTTTAAAAAATTTTTAAATTAATCGGACCATCTACAGAATCATGCCTCGAATCCATAATCGATGAAAGAAGAGCTAAATCTTTCCGAAACGAGCTACCGTCTTAGCGGCCTCTTCCGTACCATACTTTGCAAAGCATTCGGGCAAGTCTGGAATAAAAGAAGAATACGGGGGTAGCTCTCGAGCACGTGATTCAAGTGTAAAGAATTATTCAAAGCTGATGACCAAGGTGCATACGATTATAAATAAATTAAGAGGAGACTAACATTTCATTGATTTTACCGAGACAAAAAAAAAAAAAAAAAAAAAAAAAAAAAAAACTCAAATTTCATTTCACTAGTGTAACCAAAAGAGGGATGCAGAATCCTCGTATAATGTAGCTATGCTCAAAACAAGAGTCCGCGATCAAACTGCAATCTGGCTGTAATCAAAAGAAATGAAACTTGGTCAGATTTTAATTCAAAAGAGCATGATGAAATAAAGGAGTACATCAATCCGAAGGATCATGCATGCAAAGCATCTTGATTTGAAAATAAGTGTCAAGGATAAATTATTCTGGGATTTGTTGTGAATAGGAATTATATAATATATATGCACGTGGCACATCTATACATGCATATATATATATATATATATATATATATATATATATATGCACAAATTTTATTGACGATCGAGCATAAAACCATGGGGCGGGTGTGGGAACTGGGAACCTTGTGCTGGCTGAGTCAAGAGGTACGTCAACGATGAAGGTATCGATCTGTCACCGAATCGCACCTCAGCCATCCCACTTGGCCTTTACTTCCGTCTCTGGTGCTATCAGGGAACCGCATCAGCAGCATCCTTGATAGCAACAAGCCTTCAAATTATCCTTGCTTCTTTTAATTTTATGTTCCCATAATTAAACAACACAACGACAGCCACTAGCAAGAAAATTAACACTCTCCTTCCGCTCTCTGCACATGACGTAAGGTATCCCACCATGGGGCTCATGTGGTACACTTTAGCACTACCCATCGAAATAGTGCTAACATGCACCGTGGCCCGGTCTTTCCTCGCCGGAGCTCCTCCGCCTCACCCGAGCCGACAGCCCGCCGCTAATCGATGCAGTGAGCCCTGGTGCGAACTTTGGCGTTCGTCCCCCCTCTAGCACTTTGACATCGAAGCTGCGAACCACCGACACTATGACGGTCTTCATTTCCATGAGAGCCATCTCCTTCCCGAGGCACACCGGAGACCGGCCTGGAACACCGGGTACTTGAACGGGCTCTCCGGCACGAACTTTCGGTCGTTGAGCCACCGCTCCGGCTTGAACTCCTCGCAGTCGGGTCCCCAGATGCTCTCCATCCTCCCCATGGCGTAGGGGTGGTATGTCACCCTGGTCCCCTTCCTCACAAAGGTACCGTCGGGGAGCACCGCGTCCTCGACGCAGAATTTGGAGTCGAACTGGATCGGGGGGTAGAGCCTCATGCTCTCGTACATCGCCGCGTGGACGTAATGCATCTCCTTCAGCTGCTTCAAGCTCGCCACCTCGTCGTCGCCGCTTCCTCTCATGACGTCTGCTATCTCGTCTCGAATGGCGGCCGTTGCTGCGGGATGCTTCGAGAGGAGGAGGAAGAAGCGGTGAGGCCGGACGCCACCGTGTCGCGGCCGGCCAACAAGAAGCTGATGACTATGTCGCGGAGGTAGCGGTTTTCGTCGACCGAGCCCATGAATCTGGAGAGGAGGTCGAGGTTGGAGGCGAATCCCAGCTTCCTTCTTTGTCTAATCACCTCGTCGGCTAGCACGTTGACCATCCGGATGGCCCGCCTCAGCTCCCTCTCCGAGCCCACGTTCAGGAGCCGCTTCATCTTCCATACCGACGGCGCCACCGCCGTAGCCCGCCCGGCGGACAGCCTCGACGCCGTGTCGAAGGCCGCCGCGAACTCCGATATGGGCAGCGACACATCGAGACAGCCCGGGTCGAGCCCGAAGGAGATCTTGCATATGTTATCGAAGGCGAAGCGCCGGAACACGTCCTGGAGATCGATGACGCTATCTGCGGCGATGGAGCGCTCGGAGATGGTGGTGAAGAGGGGGAGGAGGCGGTGGTGGACCTCGGCGGAGACGATGTCGAAGGCATAGGACCGGGCGGAGACGCTGCAGAGCTCGAGGCTCGCCATCTTGCGCTGGAACTGCCACGACTCGCCGTCGACGTTGAAGATGCCGCGCCCGAGGAAGTCGCCGAGTAAGGACGAGAAAGGCTTCCCCTTGGGGAAGTTGTCGAACCGGGTCTTGAGCATGTACTCCACGTTGTCGGGGTTGGTGGTGATCGTGTTACCGAGCACATGGATGTCCATGGTTCCAGTCGGCGATTCACGGAGGAGGTGTGTGTACCAGTCGCTGAGGTTCGGAAACTCGGAGGTCCATGACGAGCTCAGGTAGGCCTTGCAGACGTGGCAGTTGCACCATGGCCGGGATCTCAGTAATAGAAGTAATAGAGAGAACAGAAAGAAGATGGTCGTGAAGGAGAAGAAGATGAAGGAGAGGTAGTTCTGTAGGCATGAGACAGGAGACAACTCTGGTGCCATTTGTTCTTGCTAATTGTATGGTTTATGAGATGAGATGAGGGGAAAAAAAAAGGAGCCAATGTGTCCTCTGTTTATAATCGTGTGATTGACAAAAATTGATGAAAAGCCGAAATTTTTTATCTTATTGCATTCTTTTGAACTTCTATTATACAGACATACGAATAAACAGCATTTAATACAACGGGGATAAATAATCAAATCAATTATGTTTTGGGGAGTTTTTTTTTTTTTTTGAGCCTTGGATCTATGGACAGAATATTATCTTAGAAATGACTGGGGACATCTTCGTACTGGACTGAGATATCTTTATATGAGTTCGGATTGAGGATATTTAGTTGATCTTGCAAATGGCTGATCTGCATGTAAAATTGAGATATTTTCATGCTCAACTGAGACATCTTTATATTTTGCCATCCATTCTAGATTGCACTTGAGCCTTATCCATCAGGTGATCCATTCTGATACTTCAACTAAATGATCTCTTGACTTATACAATAATCACCCACGCTATGTAGAAGAGGTCAAAAATAATAACTATCATCATGTGGAGAGCATATAAAAGCTAAAATCCTGTACTTTATGTATCGATCTCTTTCATTCATGGGAGTCAATGAAGACTATAATATTGTAATGGCATCATCAATGGCTCGATACTCTTGGAGTTATCCATTTCTGAACCATCTTTTATAGATAATCAAGCTCTAGAGGATCCCGGACAAGTAATTCTTTTCAAGTTCAATTTTTTCATCTGTTATAGATTTCTGACTTGAGTATCGAATGATTTTCATCGAAACCAATTATGGCTAGAGATTTTGTTTACACATCGTTTCAGTGATGATTCCTATCAATTTGTACAGGCTTTAATCTTGAACCAGAATCTATAACAACAGATTATAAGAAGGACAAGCTAGAACATACAACGTATCAAGGCAAACATGGCAGACAATCAGTGTGCGCAAATATCTCTTAGGATCCTTTCCTTGGCCCTCTAACAAAAATGCTTGATACGATCATTTGAGATAAAAGATTTGAAATTTTTGTCCACAAGCCTATACGTGAAGGGTAGGCGGAACAGAAGGTAATGTAATTGTTCCTTAAAGAAGTGATGTCGCACAAAATAAGTCTATTTCATTGCGCTTTGTGCGATTATAAAAGAGGTCATCGCATAAATTTGAATGGCATGCACTCTTCTGTACAAGAGGGTAGGTGAAGTAGAAGCAACTCGTGTTTTCCGAAAAAAAACACCACAACTAAATAATTTTAGAAATAATGCGAATAATGCTCTGCACTCTGCTTCCCTTGAAAAATGAACAACAACCAATGCTTTTTAGTCTTCCATAAAATCAAGGAATCATTTTGAAAGATGCAAAATTCAGTAGCGGATTGGTATTGAACATCATTAGCCTATTTTATGTTTGAGTATATACATGCCTAAAGATCAAGATAAGAATTTGAAAAGTTTAAAATACGTTAATATGATGAGAATCTATGCAGATATATTTAAGTTCCATATTGATCATCGATTATTCGCTAGAAAAATCTTGGATATCGATATAAAATCAAGGAACTCAAATAATGTCTTCAACCAGACTTTTTTATGAGATCCTCGATTGTTACAAATAATATTAGAGTCGACCTAGTCCATAGCTTATGTGCATTAAGAGACGCTGCACTAGTGTTTATGAATAGATCTGGATTCTTAGTTTACCAGGATGCCAAGACTTAAATAGGAAGTGTTGTTGCAACTTCTCTCGGATCGGGTTGGTTCGGCTGTGGCTGGAGTGCTCCTTTCCCGGTTCTTGCAAAAAGTCCTTGAGGATAGGTGGCGTTCCGACGGGAACACTCCGATACTTAAGTTAGCAGGAGCTTGAGGGCAACAAAATGGAGGAATCAATGAGATAAGCTTATGGAGCAGGAAGAGAATACTTAGCCCTTTAGTCGAAGTCCCCCGTTACCTTATATAGGTGTGGAATACTGCCAAATTCTATTAGAGGATAGGTTGATAATATCCGATTTGCCCCTAGGATAATCAGGATAGTGGCCAGATGGCATCAGGACGTGGCCACGTCGTAGGTTCTGTTGCAACAGAATTATGGTACCAGCTGAAAGAGGCTTCTGGAGCCTTTAGATGAGATCCTACAGAAGGGGGTCGGTCGGATCTCTGAAGAGGGTCTTCGGACCTCTGAAGAAGAAGGTCGGACGGACCTCTACTACAGCGGGCCGTTTGAACCTATGCTGGAGTGGATCGGTTGGACCTCTGAAGAAGAGGGTCGGACGGACTTCTGATGAAAGGGAGGATCTTTGGACTCCCGCCAATGAAGAGTCTTCGGACCTCTGAAGAGGGTCTTCGGACTTCTGATGAAGGGGAAGATCCTTGGGCCTCCGCTGAAGAAGAGTCTTCGGACCTCTGAAGAGGGTCTTCGGACTTCTGATGAAGGAGAGGATACTTGGGCCTCCGCTGAAGAAGAGTCTTTGGACCTCTGAAGAGGGTATTCGGACTTCTGATGAAGTGGAGGATCCTTGGGCCTTCGTTGAAGAAGAGTCTTCAGACCTCTAAAGAGGGTCTTCGGACTTCTGATAAAGGGGAGGATCCTTGGGCCTCCTGATGGGGACATTGAGCCAGTTCAGATCCAGCCAGTCCAGACCCAGCCAGCCCAGATCTCGGTGCCAGCCCATCACGATTCTTGATGTATCATTTTATTATTTTATGGGTGTACGTGGGATTTGGGATATCTCCGAATCGGAGATCAGATTTTTTAATTTTTTAGAGTTATCGGAATACTTAGTCGTTCCGATTATTTTGTGATTGTTTAGGATTTATCTTTATCGCTGTTGCTTTATTTAAGGTATGTTTGTCATGAATAAAAAATTAGCAAAGACTATTTGAAGAAATTATCTGGGTGCATCCCGACTTCTCTCCCCTCTCTTCTTCTCAATTCTTTTCCTCCTCTCCGTCTCTTCTCGGATTCCTCTTCTTCCTGATTCTACTTCCTCTCTTCCTGGTTCTCTCTCTCTTTCCTCTTTCTCTTCTCTATGTTTTCCCTCCTCTATTTCTCTTCCGAGTGACTCAATCAAAGCAACCAAGCTAAACTCCATCGCCCGCTGACCCGTATCTAATGCCACCACAGCCTCCACCGTACAGATCTTCCCGGATCCACCCGGCGGAGCACCATAGCGCCTCCTCACTGCTGCCAACCGTCCGATCCCGAAGATCCACGGCCATACCACCATCCACCGCACGACCGTAGACGGACCTTGCCAGAACTCCATCGCTGCAGCCGAAGCCCTCCCGTGAAGCCCTCCGTGAAGCCTTCCGTTGAAGTCGCCCTTCGCTCCCGCCGGTCGCCTCCGCCGCACGCCAGCCACCTGAGCCCGTCTGCCTTTTCCCGCAGCCGTGCCCTCCACGGTCGAAAACCCTGCAGCCGTGCCCTCCACGGCCGAAGTCCCTGCCGCCGTGTCCTCCACAGCCGCCGCCCGCCACCGAGACCACCGCGTCGCAGCCCAGCCCCGTCACCGGCAAGATCCCGCCGGATCTCCCTCCGCCCGGTCCCCCTGTTCCTCTCGATGTTGATCCGTGGTGAAGGAGAAAAAAAAACAGCACGAATGTGAAAGCATTCACGTTCGCTGCTGCCGACTTCTGCACCGCACGAATCCCAGAGGTGCACGATTCTCAAAGTCTCACGAATCTCAGAGCACTGATATCAAAGCATTGGGATTATTATTAATTTGATTTAGGATTATTAATCATTTCTTTTTTGGTGATTCAGGTCCAACGATTTTAGATCAATCTCGCCCGCGAACTGCTGGTCCGGATTTTTGGATGATCTCAGGACGATCTCCCTTTTCCAAATTTTGTAAGATTCCGTGTTTTGAGTGAGATCCACTTTGATACCCACCATTGATATGATGCTGGTTATTTTATTTAATTAGATTTAATTTAATTAAATTGGACACCCTAATCTAGAGATCGTTTCTTAACGATCAACGGTCCGACACCAGTCTTGATATCAGAGCGTACAGTCCCGCATCACCTCCGCTGAAGAAAAATCTTCGGACCTCTGAAAAGGGTCTTCGGATTATAATGAAGGGGAGGATCCTTGGGCCTTCGCTGAAGAAGAGTCTTCAGACCTCTTAAGAGGGTCTTCGGATTTATAATGAAGGGAAGGATTCTTGGGCCTCCGCTGAAGAAGAGTCTTCGGACCTTTGAAGAGGATCTTCGGACTTCTGAAAGGGGAGGATCTTTGGGCCTCCTCTGAAGAAGAGTCTTTGGACCTCTGAAGAGGGTCTTTGGACTTCAGCTCTGTCCCAGCCGAAAAGAATTATTGGCTCTAGTCTGGTTCAATGAAAAGCCGATTGGGTATAACAATTGCCCCCTGCTCTTGGCCTTTGAGGGGACCTGCAACCTCGAATGACGAGGGCATCACTTGAGGTTGTTCAAGCCTTTGCTGAAGCATCGGTCGAACCCTTGCAAAAGGTGGTCTTCCTTTGAACCTTGGTTGAAGCGGGTCATTCGGACCTCTACTGAAACAGAGGGTCTGAACCATTGTTGAAGGTGGGTCTTCCGACCTTTGCTGAAGCATCGGTCGGACCCTTACTGAAGCAGGTCGTTTGGATCTCTGCTAAAGGTGGGTCCTTTGGACTTTTGCTGAAGTGGATCGTTCGGACCTCTGCTGAAGGTGGGTCTTTTGGACCTTCGCTGAAGCGAATTGTTCGGACCTCTACTGAAGCGGAGGGTCTTCGGACCTTTGTTGAAGGTGGGTCCTTTGGATCTTCGCTGAAGCGGGTCATTCGGACCTCTGCTGAAGCGGAGGGTCTTCAGACCTTTATTAAAGGTGGGTCCTTCTTTGGACCTCGCTGAAGCGGGTCGTTCGGACCTCTGTTGAAGCGGAGGGTCTTTGGACTTTGTTGAAGGTGGGTCCTTCGGACCTTCATCGAAAAGGGTTGTTCGAACCTCTGCTGAAGTGGAGGGTCTTCGGACCTTTATTGAATGTGGGTCCTCTTTGGACCTTCGCTGAAGCGAGTCATTCGGATCTCTGCTGAAGTGGAGGGTCTTCGAACTTTGTTGAAGGTGGGTCCTTTAGACCTTCGCTGAAGCGGGTGTTCGGACCTCTGCTGAAGTGGAGGGTCTTCAGACCTTTGCTGAAGATGGGTCCTTTGGACCTTCGCTGAAGCAAGTCGTTCGGACCTCTGCTGAAGCGGAGGGTCTTCAGACCTTTGCTGAAGGTGGGTCCTTTGGACCTTTGCTGAAGCGGGTTGTTCGGACCTCTGGTGAAGCGGAGGGTCTTCGGACCTTGTTGAAGGTGGGTCCTTCTTTGGACCTTCGCTAAAGCAGGTCGTTCGTACCTCTGCTGAAGCGGAGGGCTTTCGGACCTTTGTTGAAGGTGCGTCCTTTAGATCTTTGCTGAAGCAAATCGTTCAAACATCTGCTGAAGCGGAGGGTCTTTGGACCTTTGTTGAAGGTGGGTCCTTATTTGGACCTTCACTGAGGCGGGTCGTTCGAACCTCTGCTGAAGCGGAGGGTCTTCGGACCTTTGCTGAAGGTGGGTCCTTTGGACCTTCGCTGAAGCGGGTCGTTCGGATCTCTGCTGAAACGGAGGGTCTTCGGACCTTTGCTGAAGGTGGGTCCTTTGGACCTTCATCGAAGTGGGTTATTCGGACCTCTGCTGAAGCGGAGGGTCTTCGAACCTTTGCTGAAGGTGGGTCCTTTGGACCTTCGCTGAAACGGATCGTTCGAACCTCTGTTGAAGCGGAGGGTCTTTGGACCTTTGCTGAATATGTGTCCTTCTTTGGACCTTCGCTGAAGCGGGTCATTCAGACCTCTACCGAAGTGGAGGGTCTTCGAACCTTTGTTGAAGGTGGGTCCTTTGAACCTTCGCTGAAACGAGTCGTTCGGACATCTGATGAAGTGATTGAACCTCTAAAGAAGTCAATCGGTCGGGCCTCTGATGGAGTTAGTCGGTCGGACCTCTGATGGAGTTAGTCGGATCTCCACTGATGAAGTGGAGGGTCTTCGGATCTCCACTGATGAAGTGGAGGTCTTCGGATCTCACGAAGAAGAGGGTCTTCGGACCTCCGCTGAAGAGGGTCTTCGACCTCTGAAGTGGGTATTCGGACCTCTGATGAATTGGAGGATCTTCGGACCTCCACTGAAGAAGAGAGTCTTCGGACCTCTGAAGTGGGCTACCATAAAGCCTTTGCCGACTGGGATCGGACTTTTTTAGACTGCGATAGAGCCTTTGCCGACTGGGATCGGACTTTTTGGGCTATCCTAGAGCCTTTGCCAACAGGGGTCAAACTTTTTGGGCTGCACTAGAACCTTTGCCGACAGGGGTCGGACTCTTTGGACTGTCCTAGAGCCTTTGCTGACTAGAGTCGGACTTTTCGGAAGTGGGCTGCCTTAGAGCCTTTGCCGATCAGAGTCGGACTTTTCGGAAGTGGGCTGTCCTAGAGCCTCTACCGATCAGAGTCGGATTTTTTGGAAGTGGGCTGCCTTAGAGCCTTTGCCGACTGGGGTCGGATTTTTTGGGCTGCCCTAGAGCCTTTGCCGACTGGTGTTGGACTTTTTTAGGCTGTCATAGAGCCTTGATGAAGATGGGTCGATTGGTCGGACCTTGTGAAGATGATCAGTCGGATCCTTGCTGATCGGATCAGTAGGATCCTTGCTGAAGTAGGATGAGTGAGTCGGATCCTTGCTGAAGATGAGTCAGTCGGATCCTTGCTGATCGGATCAGTAGGATCCTTGCTGAAGATGAGTCAGTCAGGTCCTTGCTGAAGATGGATCAGTCGGATCATTGCTGATCGGATCAGTAGGATCCTTGCTGAAATAGGATCCTTGCTGAAGATGAGTCAGTCAGATCCTTGATGCACGAGGAAGAGGCAGTCCAAGTTCTTCAGCATCCAGCTGCAAGTCCTGAAATGGGATAGGAAAAAAAAAAATTCACTTAGGAAAAGGTGTGAATGTACCTGGTCGGATGGCGGAAAATCACATTTGAGCTGCCTTCTTTACAGGAAAGGCGATGTAGTGTGATGAAGATGGGTCGGTCGGACCCTTGATGCAGATGGGTCTGTCGGACCCTTGATGCAGATGGGTCGGTCGGACCCTTGATGCAGATGGGTCGGTCAGACCCTTGATGCAGATGGGTCAATGGATTCTTGTTGATTGGATCAGTAGGATCCTTGCTGAAGTAGGATCCTTGTTAAAGATGAGTCAATCGGATCCTTGCTGATCGGATGGCAGAGTACCACATCCGAGCTGCCTTCTTTGCAGGGAAGGCGATGCAATGGAAGCATCAAAGGTACCTTGCACCATCATATGGGTCTTGTAAGTACCCAGATAGTCCTCTCAGGGAGCGGTGGTGCCATCGTAAGCATCCACCTGAGGGAGTGACCTCTCCTGTTAGAGGTGTTTTGGGCTCTTCCTTTGTCATTACTCTTCCTGGTAGGTGGATTCCTTCTTTTAGAGAAGGGAAGATAGGAACGAAGGTTCAAGCCCTTCCTCTAACACCAATCTGTTGCTGCAACTTCTCCCGGACCGGGCTGGTTCGGCTGTGGCTAGAGCGCTCCTCTTCCGATTCCTAAAAAAAGTTTCCAAGGATCGGTGGCGTTCCGGCGGGGGACACTCCGATGCTTAAGTTAGCGGGAGTTTGAGGGCAACAGAATGGAGAAATCAAGGAGATAAGCTTATGGAGCAGGAAGAGAATACTTAGCCCTGTAGTCGAAGTCCCCCGTTACCTTATATAGGTGCGAAATACTGAAATTCTGTTAGGGGATAGGTTGAGAATATTCAATTTGTTCCTAAGAGAATCAGGATAGTGGCCAGGTGGCATTAGGACGTGGCCACGTCGTTGGTTCTGTTGCAACAGAATTATGGTACCAGCTGGAAGAGGCTTCTGGAGTCTTCAGATGAGATCCTGCAGAAGGTGGGTCGGTCGGACCTCTGAAGAGGGTCTTCCTGAAGAAGAGGATCGAACGGACCTTTACTACAGCAGGCTGTTCGGACCTCTGCTGGAATGGGTCGGTCCGACCTCCGAAGAAGAGGGTCGAACGGACTTCTGATGAAGGGGAGGATTTTGGACTCCCGCCAAGGAAGAGTCTTTAGACCTCTGAAGAGGGTCTTCGGACTTCTAATGAAGGGAAGGATCTTTGGGCCTCCGCTGAAGAAGAGTCTTCGGATCTCTGAAGAGGGTCTTTGGACTTTTGATGAAGGAGAGAATCCTTGGGCCTCCACCGAAGAAGAGTCTTCGGACCTTTGAAGAGGGTCCTCGGACTTCTGATGAAGGGGAGGATCCTTGGGCCTCCACTGAAGAAGAGTTTTCGGACCTCCGAAGAGGGTCTTCGAGCTTCTGATGAAGTGGAGGATCCTTGGGCCTCTTCTGAAGAAGAGTCTTCGAATCTTTGAAGAGGGTCTTCGAACTTCTGATGAAGTGGAGGATCCTTGGACCTTCACTGAAGAAGAGTCTTCGGACCTCTGAAAAGGGTCTTCGGACTTCTGAGAAGGGGAGGATCCTTGGGCTTCCGCTGAAGTGGGTCTTCGGACTTCTGATGAAGTGAAGGATCTTTGGGCCTCCGTTATAGAAAAGTCTTCGGACATCTGAAGAGGGTATTCGAACTTCTGATGAAGTGGAGGATCCTTGGGCCTCCGCTAAAGAAAAGTCTTCGGACCTTCGAAGAGGGTCTTCGGACTTCTGATAAAAGGGAGGATCTTTGGGCCTCCGTCGAAGAAGAGTCTTCGGACCTCTGAAAAGGGTCTTTGGACTTCAGCTCTGTCCAGTCGAAAAAAATATTGGCTCCAGTCTGGTTCAGGGAATAGCCGATTGGTATAACAGGAAGAGTATATGAAATTTGTATGAATATGTATTTAATTCAATATCAATTATTTATTGAAAAATTTTGGATACTTATACAAGCCCAAGAAATCCAAATAATATCTTAGACCGAATTTTTTTGGATAAAATCCTAGATTGTTATAAGTATAATGGAATAAAATAAAAAAAAATATAACATGACTTATATTAGGCATCGTAATAACAAGATAGATAAGGGTCTTGATAAGTTGTTGGTATAATGCGGGCTTTGAAATTAAAGAAGAAATCCATAGTTGGATCGATATTTTAAATTAAACTCAAGTGATATATCAATTACTTTGTTATTAGTTAGACCAGCTTGGCTAATTGCAACTAAAATATGAGGGAACATCTGAAAGCTAAATTGATCATAGCGTGTCATTTATTATCCCATGGCACAATTAATTAATCTAGAGAAAGACATGTCCTAACCTATTCTACCGAGGCAAAGGAGTTGAATGAGTAGAATTAGCTGCATGAATGGTGATAGATTAACAGCAAGAGCATCGAGTTTGTCTACATGATATGGTCTTACCACTTTAACAGCTTGTCCCCAATCGCTTCCCGAAAACAACATGCAATGCATCCTTTTCACATAATTTCCAATGTACATTAAATTCATTGAAAGTTTTGGTAAAAAAAGAATATTAATTAGGAATCGATGGATGCTTTAAAGGAGCTTTGAGGGAACCAATATGACCGGTAGATATGGCCAAAACCATCGGAGCAATGCAAATATAAGAGTGTGGAATGCTTCAGAGTCAACAGGCGAAGAAGAACGTACCTGCAGTAGCTGTAAGGTAGAGGAAGCAACATTTACGATAATGTTTCCAAAGTCCGAAGGGTGGTTGTTGAATCATCTCCTGAACCCCGATTGTAGTCCAAGTAGCCTTCAATGGAGTGCATGCGGTGTCTTGTCAAATGGTGTCACTGTACGTAGTTGTTAAACCATAAAATTAAGGGGAATTTACTCTTCTCCTTCACGCCCGGACGCTCAAATTTCATGCGTCCTGGCAACTTGCAATAATTGCATCGGACTTATTAAAGGCCATCAACACATTAATAATTTATAGATCACGGAGTTAACCGTTTAATGGCTAGCATCTAGTTGTTAAACGGTTAATCCAGGACGTGAGCATATGCATCGAAAGTCAACTTGAAAAATATGAGACTGCCGATCAAATTTGGAATTTGTTGGGTAGTTGATATATATATATTTAGACTAATTTTGCCCGCAATTAGTAAACTTCAAATGGATATTGGGCCTATATATGAAACAGAAGAAAGGGCAATTTATTTCTGATTTTCATTCTCATGAGATGTCAGGAGTCGTATAGCCTATAGGATCATTTAGATTTATGGAGCCTAAGCGGACTCTTAATGCTCGGATTTATCACGAGCTACATAATTAAAGAGACTCGATCAGCTCGCGATATTAATTTAATTTATAGCCCCATTTCGAGATGACTTCAACCATGTCCGAGCTTCTCTTTTAATTTGTATTGGCTTCCACTGTCTACACTTGACTCGGCACTACCTAAACTCGAGGTGGAAATCTCGAAAGGTACTTTTGGTATCGTTTCATTTGAGCACGTGTCGATCCATCTTGCATACCGATGGTGGGATGCGTGGTGCTAGAAATCCAGGTGATAATTTTATTATTATCCTGTACAATATGTCATACAAGAAAAAAATGAATGGTAAAAAAAAAAAAAAAAAAATGTTAGCAATTACAAAATGACTGCATATCAAGCTGATCAACAGAAATCAACTAGAAAAAAGGAGGCATATCAAGCTAAACAAAGTAACAGGGCAAACATAGAAGGAGATCATGCAGGTTCTCGTGATCGAGATTGTTATCCTTGCCCAAAATCTTAAGAAGGTCTTTTAATCAATCCATTCCAGCACCACTGTTGCTTGATCAGCAAGTGCAGGGATCCAATAATGAGATCGAGTTGTATCTTTCGTGGGATGATGATTGATATATATATATATATATATATATATATGATATATATATATAGATATTGCAACGTTGGACACGTTGGATGGTGTAAATATGATTTTAAAAGAGGTAGGTGCAAACAAAGATGTTGCGATACTTAAAAATTATGCGCATACTTTAAAAATAATACAATATGCTATCCAACGATTACTGTTATGAAAGAAGCCTAATCATTTATTCGTACCAAAGATATAACCCATTCCAGTATTGCCAGGGACAAAGGAACGAGGATAAGCGGGATAGAGATAATGATATTATGACCTGGGGTTAGTCGATGACGTACGTGGTTGTTTCGTATTTGGGCATGCGGTTGGCATCATCCAGGGGAAGGGAGCTGGGGTCGCCGCTTGGGAGGAGGGAATATGGGCACGGGGAAGTTGTGGGCTGGAAAGACCGGGCGGCGTCTCCTCACGGACTTGCAAGGGTCGACGTCACCGACTACGTCTAACGAGCCAGTGTTTCGTTTCCACTCACGTGGCCTATATTGCCTTCGTCAATTCTGGCGAGTCTCTTTGTTTTCTGGAATTTCTTGCATCGTAGGCATCTTTTCTGGATTTTTTTTTTTTTTTTAAAAAAAATTATTTTTATTTATTTAAAAAGATACGGAATAGGTGGCCCTAGCAGATGAAAGATCCGAAAAGTACAATTTTGCGAGATAAATATTATTAATTGAGTTAACGACAAAGGAATTTGAAATCTATAATTAATCCAATACACAACACCGATGACATAATTTAAATAATAATTAAATTTAATAAAATTATATATCTTTATTGAACCGGAAGGCATCATATGTCACTCGATGGATAGACTCGTGATGTCATTTATAATAATATAAAACCTGAAGGCTTCGAGGGTAACCCCTCGCATAAATTACACGCACATATATATATATATATATTTATTATCATGCTTGAAAGGGCAATCTTTGGCATCATGCGGGTTCTACGAGCCGAAAATATATAAGACTAGCAATTTGGAAGAGATATCATTGGATGGCCGAAGATAAGACCAACTTAAATTTACATTTTTATAATCGACATGTGCTAAGATTCCAATCTTTGGTAGTTGTGTGTGATGTATACCAAATTATGGTTAGCTTTTTGAAACGATCACCAGCTTTCTTCTGCACGCGCACACAAAAAAAGCTCTTCGATACAACTTCTATCAACAGGTATAAGCATAATTCTGCATAAATTATCTATAAAGTTAATTATTTTTTAAATTTTTTATATTCTCTATGTACTTATTTTTGTTATATAGAAGAATGAAGGATTTTTATAATTGAGTTAAGCCATTTTCATTATGTCTTCATCAAAAGATATATTACGGTTATAATAACCGATAGGTTATTTTTACTCGTCAGTTTTGTAAATTTGTTTCTATTTTTTTGGAATAATTTCTCTTATTTTGACCGGGGCGATCAAGTGTTATTATTTTAAAAGTATGATTTCTATGACTATTACCAAAGTTGATTTTTGGTGCTAACAGTAATCCTATTAATAATTTGTACTCTAGACTAACCCAAAATATTTCGAGTGGATCTAGACTTTCATAAAATAATTTTTCGATGTTTTATCTTTATGAGACCGATAAATTCACAAATTAGATATATTATTATTTATTTAAATAATTTTTTATTAAAAAGAAATCAACGAATTAATGGGTCGTGCGTAACATGAAATTTGCTCCTATATGACTAAGGTTTTGTTTTCAAACCCACCATACAATTTTAAATCTTGATGATGTTTTAGAAAGTCTTTTGTACAATATATTTCATCGTATAATCATGTCACATGCCACAACAGTCTCTTGATTAATTAACGACTCGAAGCAACTAGTCTTATGCATGCAGTCGGTGATCAGTTCGATTATTCTATTAACTAACTTATTATGTGATCGTACATTTGCGAGAGTATAACAACTCCATCATTATGTTATTTTCTAGGTTAGATATTTAGAATATACTTGCAACTCCTGGAGGGTTTTTTTTTTTTTTTTTTTTTTTTTGTGCTTTTTTTTAGAATGATAAACTATGAAAATTATATCATATTGCATATGCCCATCCCAACGTACATCAAACTTTAGCTATTTGGTTGGTTCTCAAGGAACCGGTATTTGGAAAGCGTTCCACTTCAGGGACCAATCTAATTGGATAAGAAACATCTATACATACATCTACGCGCGCGCACAGGAACTTCGCGTCGTCTCATTCTTCATCCACAGGGAGAGCATTTTTTTAAGGGTTATTCCTTGAAGAGCTGAAACTGGATGAATCGGTCCCGCCGAGCCTTTCTCTTCGGAAGGGAAGTTGATTTCAGCTATAGGTTTGGACTGAGGCGGTGAGGTGTGATGTGTCCTGAAAAGAGTACATGTATAGGTGTCACACATATATCTAACCTTGTCGTGATATCTTTTTAACTGGCATGCCATCTTTATCACACCTAATTAGCTCATTCTTTTATGTAAAAATATATAAAAGTTTTTTCCCCCCTTTTTTAATCAATAATTAATCAATACAGAAGTTATAGCAATTGAAATAAGTTTAACGACTACTAAACAACCTTTAAAAATAGATATAAAGAGGAGATAATTATGCCCATCAAATCATGGATTAAACTCGAAATTTCAAACAGAACCACAGGACCTCCCTGTAATAATGTAAAAAATTTTCTTTGTTTCCTCCTCCGTTCTTTCTGTCCTCGGGTAACTTGATCGGGGGAAGGCTTGATTCGCGCGGGGGAAGGGTTGGGGAAGAATAGAATGCCATTCATTAATGTTCTGGTCATCTGAAATTATAAATTGAACTCATGTTATTCTACCTGGCAAAATATCGATAGTTTGATAAATAACACGATTTCAAATATGATATCTTACCTGATAAAATATGGATAGTTTGATAAATAATTACTAAACCATCATCATAAATAGATAAATATTAATTTATTAATAATCTACTCGCATGAAATTATAGATTAACTTCATGTTATTCTACCTCGTAGTTTGATAAATAACATAATTTCAAGTATGATATTTTATGTGATAAAAAATTGGCTGGTTCGATGAATAATTGCTGGATTATTGTGAACGGATAAATATTTTTTTTATAATATTTTTTTAAAAAAATTGCTTAACCATCATCATCACAAGTGCAAATTTTGCTATTCTCGATTTTTTTTTTTTACAAAATTGTTGAGATAGACAATGTCTGAAAACAATAGATATATCAATGTATATACTAGATTTGTCAATTTCTGAACTTGTCAGGGTACCTTAAGAAGACTTGACATATAGAATAAATGCTCTAATTTTTCTTCACCATCAATAAATTTTGGGATATGATGTACTTATTTAAATAAAGAGACCTGACCCGTGACGCAACAGTCATAGAAAAGGCCGCGCCGTACTTCCAACTTTAATAGCGGTACATTTCTTCCGACGACACTCTCCACTATCGTACCAAACCTCCCTCGACTGATGCCATGGTGGGAAGAGAATTTTTTTAAAAATTTTTTTTAAAATTTTTTATTCATAATATATATATATATATATATATATATATATATATATATATATATATTATATATATATATATATAATATATATATATATATATATATATATACAAATTTACTGCATAGCAATCCCGATAGAGAAACCGCATGTAAAACCTATAATTTTCAGACAAAATCATAAATTTTATGTACGATCTCAGTGCCATAATTTTGGACCGGTTGGAAAACAGGTGAAAAATTTATAGATCCCCGCGGGTTCATTTCAAATAAAAACATTAATAAATAATTTTTAAAATTAAAATTTAAATTTAAAATATATATATTTGAAAGATGCATGTTTAAAATACTAATTTATTTTTTAAAAAAACTTGTAGGACGAGCCTGCATGTTAGATTGGAATATATATTAATAGATTTGAGATGTGATCCTGTCGATGACTCGATTAAATTCATGAATTATTTTTAAGATCCATGATATTTAATATGAGCGAGAGATCAGATTTTTTTTTATTTTCTAGTTTTACTAATTAGCATTTTAATGGTGTTAGATTAACGTACCCATCTCTTGGTGAAAAAAGACAGCGAAAATCTAAATATCTTAATCGACATTACCCAGCAAGATGGTGGCCTACGAGGATAGCTACACCAGGTTTAACCTTCTTCCCCTTTTTTACCAAATATATATATATTAATAAATAAAAAAATAATAATAATTAAAATACTGAAATATATATTATAATAACACGATACTTGATATGAAATTATTTTATATTAAAACAGAATAAAAATATTAATATATTATATTATATTGTATTATAATATAATATATTATAATAGTGTAATATGTTATATTACATTATGATAATGATATACTATATTTTACATTATAATAATGTAATATGTTTATTACGTTATAATACATTATAATATATTTATTATAACATTTATGTTATAATAAATATATTTTAATAATTATTTTATGTTAAAAATATAATAAATATAGTAATATAATATAATATAGTATATTACATTAAAATATATTATATGTTATATTACATTATGTAATACAAGTTATAATATATATTATAATATTATATTATATTATAAATATTATAATAATAGTTGCCGCCCTTACTGTCGTATTATATTATAATATAAATATTATATTACTAACAGTAACAGATTAAGTGAGTCCTGACCCATAAGGCTAAGTTTTTATTTTATTATATCATAGTTCATGGGCTGGTCCGGCCTAATCTGTTGAGCCCATGGACTATAGGGGCCGGGCCAAAAAGCCCATTTACATAAATGAGCCAATTTTTTTCAGTCCGGCTCGGCCCATTTATAGGGCCAAATGGGCTGGTCCATGGGCTCTAGCCCATTTCGATAGGTTTAAGTACAGTGCCACTGAAGGCACAAGGACGATGCAGGCGTAAGGCTGCAAATGGATCGGGTTGATCCGTGACCCGATCCGATCCAATTCATTTAGACCCGATCCAACCCGATTTATTTGTATCAATGGATCCAGGTTAGGTCCTAAAATTAGATCCGTTCCATTTTCCAGGTCAGATCCGGTTTACTAAATTTGGACCCGACCCGACCCAACCCGACCGATTCAAACATACTAATACTGTTAGAATTATATCTATTTGAACCTTTAAATTATAATTTAAAACTTGTATGGAACTAGTTATAATTATTTTTATATCTTAATTTATTTTAAAAATAATATTATTTGTTATCTATTTTATAGTTAATAATAGTTAGTTATGTAATAATTAAAATATAGTTGTTTATATTTTATTCGGATCATAGTTAGATCCAAATTTTGTAAATTAGAACCGGATTATTTATGGACCCGATCCAACCCGAATGATCCGTTGGATTGAAAATTCTGATAAGACCCGACTCGATCCGACCTGATTTTCTAGTGAATTGGATCTGGATCTATTATTAAAATCCGATTAAAGAACCGAGTCGGATCAGGATCACTCAAGACCCGATCCGACTCGATCCATTTGCACCCCCATGCAAGAGTGGATATCGGGACGTATCTTCCGCGCCAAAGCAAAACTAGGATGCGTAGCACGTGAGCTTGGTGTGAGTGGCGTGCACAATAAATTTTTGGACCGGCCCATTTTCAGCCCTACGTGCATCCCTAATTTTGACATGGCATTTTTGGATTCGGTCAGCTTTCTTGAATCACATCCACCTTCATGACTGGACTATGAGCATGTTAAAAAAAAAAAGGAATTAGTTAGATTTGAATTTATTAGAGTAGAACCAATATAGTTGTACATGAGACATAACAAAATAATGGATGCAATGATTTCACCTGCATTATACTAGTTAGTTGGGTCCACTGGAAATTAATTCCTTTGTTTTTTCAAGCCGATAACAACGTCGTGCAATAGAACTGTAGGATTTGGTGTCTGATAAAATCTGGGACTCCATGATCTCCTATCATGTTGGCAACGCTTGTCGGCCGGCTTGGCAGCAAGCGTTGTCATCTCTCCTTGACTCGCACCACTAAAATTACAAAGCTAAAACTGGTTGAGCGACGACCATGAAAGCAAATGGCTATGAGTGGGCTTGGGACGCCGTAGTATAAGATAATGGTTGTCACTTGGTGGTCGTTACTTTCCTCTACAGTCCCTATTAGTATCGTTATTGGAAGAGGTAGCCAAAAATGTGCCATGTGGCCCTATTACTTGGCCATTGAACTCTTTGGATTATCGTTTCTGTCGACCAGATTGCAGATATTATAAGTTTAATATTTATTTTAAAAATAAAGTTTGGAAGGGAAGCGGTGGGTTTAGATTGATACATGGATAAGATGATCGGAAGCCATCATCGTTAATGGTTAAAACACGGCCAATTACCAGTTTTATCCAGAGCAATGGTTTGTTGATATGGAATTTTTAGCCCCCGCTATACATGGTGCAACATCGTTCTGGTAATGCCAGGATATGGGAACGAATCGATAGATTCTTTGCCATCCCCTCTTGCTCAGGGTCTTTCCGGAGTTCTCTGTACGACACCTAAGCCGCATTTCTTCTTACGACTGCCCGCTTCTTTTATCTACTGATATATCACAGCGGCGGCCTACCCCCTTCAGATTTGAGAAATTATGGTTTTCATATCAGAAGGCTAGGGACATTGTCAGGGAGGTCTGGAGGATGCCTGTCAGGGGCGACGTCACTTATCGCATCTCCAGGAGATTGGAGCTTCTTAGAAGGCGTGTACTCTGGTGGAACAGGGTGGAGGTGGGTAACATTTTTCGGAAATTGGAAGCAGCATAGAGTCTATAATTGATCTCCAGGAAAAGGAAGAAAGGGAGGCGGGTTTATCTGATGAGGACATAGCCATGCTCCGTTCTCAGCTATCTCTGCATCATTCTCTCCTGCATAATCAAGAAGTTCTCTGGAGACAGAACCGGGTGTCCGGTGACTTCAGGAGGGGGGATAGAAACACAAGCTTTTTTCATCACCGGAATAGGATTAGAGCCTTGCACTCTAATGATGGTCAGTGCCTGGAGGATGATGAGGCTATTCGGAGAGAGATGTTCGATTTCTTTTTTTCCAGATGGTCGGTCTCTTCCAGATCCCATCTTCCTATTTCATTTATTCCGCCAGTGGTTACTGTCTCCTCTCTCCATAACTCTATGCTTCTTGCTCCTATTTCTGAGGATGAGGTGCGGTCTGCTCTCTGGTTGATTGGGGAGGATAAAGCGTTGGGTCTAGATGGTTTTTTTTATTTCTTCTTCAAGAGATTCTGGGATATCATTTGGCCTGATCTTGTTGCAACTATTCAATCATTTTTTTATTTCAGGAAGGATGCCGGTTACATGGAAGCGGACTTATATTGTTCTCATTCCTAAACGCCTCGATGCCTATGATCCCAGCCATTTCTGGTCAATCAGTTTGCAATATTCTATATAAATTGTGTGCTAAATTAATGGTCAGCAGAATGGCACCCCTTCTCCCGCAGTTGATTATCCCTGAGCAAGGAGCATTTGTTGCTGGCCGGAGTATTTCGGACAATATTCTTATAGCTCAGGAATTCATGTCTGACCTCTGACGAGCTCCTATCCGTCGTAGGTTGATGGCTATTAAGCTCGACATAGAGAGGGCTTATGACTGTGTTAATTGGGAGTTTCTTTGGATTGCCCTCGAAGACTTTGGCTTTCACCGACTATGGATCTCCAGAATTTTGGCTTGTATTCACAAACCCTCATTTGCCCTTCTGGTTAATGGCACCCCTACCAAGTTTTTCTACTCATCTATCGGTCTTCGATAAGATTGTCCCCTCTCTCCCTTTTATTCATTATTTGTGCTGACCACTTGTTTAGAGCGTTGAGAGCAGCGGTGCAAGATTCTGTGATCCAGCCATATATCCTTGCTCCAGGAGCTTCACCAATTTCGCATCTTCTATTTGCTGATGATTGTTTGCTCATTGGTTGAGCTTCGATGGTCGCTGCACGGGGCTTTCGACGGGTGGTCCAGGACTACTGTATGATATCGGGACAGAGTAAATATGCAAAAATCGGGAATCTACTTTAGTCCCAAGATGCCTGCTCCCTTACGGACTACTATTTTGGATATTCTTGGCATTATCCATCGACATGGACCTCTCGGATTCTCGAAGTCACTATTTCCGGATCTAGACTGACTATGACGAAGAGTGCACCAATGATCCTGGCTGTTTAGGAAAGGATTGAGGGCTGGCAAGGCAGATTTCTATCTATGATGGGCAGGACTACCCTTATCCGCTCAGTCCTCATTTCACTCCCTATTTATCTTCTATCAAATGCAGTGATCCCTATGTAGAGAAATTCCTAGGCACTGATCTCATTTGTTGGGAGATCCGGACCAGCGCCTACGTAGCAGAAATAGCGAGGGAGAAATAAGAACCAACCTTCTTGATTCAAGAACCAGCAACAGCCTGTTCTTGAATTCAATATCATGCAACAAAGGAGATATAGAGAAGAGATATAGGAGGAAAAGAGAGATTATATTCCTTTGAAGAAGAACCTTGTTGCAAAACAAGAACTGGGACACGGGCCTCCTCTCACAAACGCAAGTAGAAGCCCCACCTGCGGATAATACCTCAATGCAAGTTCTCCTCTCCAAAGCCCCATGGAACATCCCACGGCACCAAGCCCTCCACGTGATATCTTCCTCACGTGCGCCTCTCTGTAAGCCTAACACCGTGGCCTACCTAAAACCTAGGAGGCTCTCCACCTGCAGACTCCCTCACGCAGGTTTTCAAGAAATTCCTCACGCCCCAGGCTTTGACCTCTTGAACCATCGGCCTCCCATATCAAGAAGAAGCCATCCTAGCCCAGGACCGTGAACAAGCCTCACGGTCTTGTCTGAAACTGCAGACGCCCCAAAAGGGGGGGCACTCCCCCACGGCCTTCTTTCTTCACGCCACCAGAGTTCACCTTTCCTATCGCATGCCCCACTTCTTAAATAGAGTGGACGGTGAAATCCGCTTGGTCTTTGGCGTCTTGACTCCTTCTTGAATTCTTGGGCTCAATCTGATGCGAGACAAAAGGAGGGGCTAGGAGGATCGTTGGAGAGCTGAGAAGTCTCCTGTGATTAAGGTCAAAAAGTGAAAAAAATATGTAGAAGCAAGAAAGATGGATACTCTATGTACTTGGGACTTACCTTCACGGAGAGACGTCGTGCCTCTAGAGCATCCCACCCACCCCACTACATGCAGTCTAGGGCATTCCACCCATGTCACTACATGCGGAGCCTAGGACATCCCACCCAATCGTTACCTGGGGCCGTGAAGGAGAAGTTCCAAGATCATAGAGGGAACTCAGCTAGGGAGAAGATAACTAGGGCCTCGCGCCCCTCGATGCTTGAAAGCGAAGGAAGTGGGGTTTCACACTCCTCGACACCCGCAGGTGAAGGAAAGACGGGCCTCATGCCCGGAGGCAGAACCAAGAACACCTTTTTCAAAAATTCATAATCATCATCATTTATTCAATAGAGGGGGTGCCTTTATATAGGCTACAAAACTTAGAGCCCAAGAAATAAATACAAGACATGCAGCCCAAAAAAAGTAACAACCCAAACCTGCTTTGTTTGCAGCCTGAAAACATGGTAAAAAATTAAAAACAATCCTCCTAATATGGTGTAAAATAAAACTATTGCTAATCTAAAAATAATTAAAAAAACTTCCTAATCCATACATCTAGATTTAAAATAAATAAAATAAAATCCAAATTCATCAAGATCTGTGCTGAGTTGTACTGAAGTTTGTGCAGGCATGATGATTTGACAAAAATTCTTGCTCTGAAAAGCGTGCACTCGAAAAATCGTGCATAATTATATGCTCCGAGATCCATGCAGGAAAAAAAAAAACCTCCTCCCTTCATGTGACCGTGGAACAGGGGTAGCGGACAATGGCTTCAAGGCTGTGCCCGTTGGTGGAGAGTGCTGCGGGCGGAGCGGCGGTGCCGGAGTTGATGGTGGAGGATGGATGGTGGCACGGCGGCGGCTGGGCGGTGGTCACGAGGAGAGAGGGGCGGAGCGGCGGTGCCGGGTTGATGGTGGAGGACGGATGGTGGCACGGCGGCAGGGCGGATGGCCATGGGAGGAGCCGCATGGGTGCACGGCCACGGGCAGCCATGTGGGATTCGTCGACGTTCCCATGAGGAGATCGACGCCGGGGAGATGGACGGCCGTTGGGGGTAGCGCCGGAGGTGGGCGTGGCGGATCCAGGACAAACGGGAAGAAAAAAAAAGAAAGAAATGGAGGTTCTGGGCAATTCTGGGAGGTTGAAGATGATAATAATAGCAGAAGGATAAAATGGGGATAAGTCTGGAATAAGGCTAGAATAATAGGAATAAATGGAATAGCTAGGATAAATATTTTTAAACTAAAAATAAAAAAATTGAAAAAAGAAAGGAAAACCCGGATGGGTTTTGATGTCCCCATCACAATCACTTTTTGATTTGTTAGGACTCAATCACATGGACAATTAGGACTTGGATTCTTGGACCAATAATAAACAGGTTGGAACTCCTAGGTAGTTAGGCTTACAATTAGTTACAACCAACCAATTCGGTTATGATCCTAGGTGGTTGGGCTAACCAACCAACCAACTAACTATCTAACCAACTAAGCTAACATCATAACCAATTTAACAAACCTAGACCCAACCCCATAACCCAATTAAATTATGTTACAATCTCTAAAAAAAACTCCCCTAAGTCACATGAAAAATACTAAAACTTAGAGTATCCTTGGAACACCTCCAGGAATCGCTTGGGACATACCCCCAAGCTCCAGGGATTGCCTCCAGCATCCCTACCATGGCCTCCCAAGTCTCTCCAAGGCTTGGGAGAACTACGCAAAACCTTACAATCTCCATCTTGGTACCCAAGTCTTGGCAAACCTGGCAATGTCCTCCTGCACAACCTCACTATAACTGCGTGTCCTAACAGCCTCTAGTGCAGACCTCCTTGCCTCTGCCAACACCCTTCAGTTGCTGCGCGCCCTTGGAGGCCTTTGGGATGACCGCCTTCATAGCTGAAGATCCTTGCTTGTATTCTTGCACCACGATTGTAGCCTTTCTTCTGCCTGGCAGCTGCATCAGACTTTTCTTTGGACTTTCCTCGAGAGACCACAGCGAACCTTAATCGGCACTCGCTGTACTGGAGCTCTACTAGACACCATCTCCATAGACCATGCCAATCTCTGCATACTCTGCTCCACCTGGCTAAGTGCACCCCGGCGCTCGTGCTAGGACCTGGCTAGTATCCTTGCACCTCTCGCTCTGAACTTGTGTCGAATCCTGCTCCACCCGTGAAGCTAACTCTCACCGGTGCTCCACTGAGACTGAAGTCTCACTGATGCCACAAAAAGAAATCCCGAGGCTAGCCACTCAACGCTGCCCTACTAAGCCAGCCGCTACACCTCAAACACCGTCGCTGCCTCCTCGGACCCTCCGAATCATGCAGACCCCTCCGAGACCATTTCGGATACACTGCATCTCGCAAGCTCCTCCGAAATCAAGAGCACATCCCAACTCTTCTACTAATCCAGCAACTGAACCCAACAACCATCTCCACCTGGCTGCTCTATCATGTCCCAGCCTATCTCCCACCTGCATGATGTCCCTGGTGCTCCAGTCTTCGTCCCTAGGCCAATGCCACCATACCGGGACACTTTAGACTGCCCAATACCCCCGACGCTCCCTGAGACTATCTCCTATCTCCCTAAGCTGCCCCTGGCATCGTCTCTACTGATGTACTCCGGTGAACTTGAAAAATCCGGACATTTCTTTTCTCCATCCACGCGGGATACCATACCACGTACAACTCCACCTACCTTGATGCACTCTTTGAATCCTTCTCTTCCACCTTCAAACCAGCGGCTCTGAAACCGCTCCACTTCCACTCGAACAATGGCTTAAACCTGGCTTTGGTACCAGTGTAAAGAAATTCCTAGGCATTGATCCCACTTATTGGGAGATCCGGACCAACGCCTATGCAACAAAAACAACGAGGGAAAAATCAAGAACCAACTTTCTTGATTCAAGAACCAGCAACAACCTGTTCTTGAATTTAATATCATTCAATAAAGGAGATATAAAGAAGAGATGTTGGAGAAAAAGAGTGATTATATTCCTTTAGAGAAGAACCTTATTACAAAACAAGAACCAGGACACGGGCCTCCTCTCACAAACCCAAGTAGAAGCCTCACCTGCGAATAATACCTCAACGCAGGTTCTCCTCTCCAAAGCCCCGTGGAATATCCCACGGTACCAAGCCCTCCACATGATATCTCCCTCATGTGCACCTCTCTGTAAGCCCAACACCGTGGCCTCTCTGAAACCCAGGAGGCTCTCCACCTACAGATTCCCTCATGCAGGTCTTCAAGAAGTTCCTCACGCCCAAGGCTCTGACCTCTTGAACCGTTGGCCTCCCATATCAAGAAGAAGTCATCCCAGCCCAGGACCGTGAACCAAGCCTCACGGTCCTGTCTGAAATCGTGGACGCCCCAAAAGGGGGGGGCTCCCCCACAGCCTTCTTTTTCATGCCAACCAGAGTTCGCCTTTTCTATCGCATGCCCCACTTCTTAAATAGAGTGGGCGGTGAAATCCTCTCGGTCTTGGGCGTCTTGACTCCTCCTTGAATTCTTGGGCCCAACCACTTCTTGGTTTGTTAGAACTCAATCACATGGGCGATTAGGACTTTAATTCTTGGGCCAATGACAAACTGGTTAGAACTCCCTAGATATTTAGGCTTCCAATTGGTTACAACCAACCAATTCGGTTAGGATCTTGGGTAGTTTGGCTAACCAACCAACAACTAATCGTCTAACCAACTAAGTTAACATCCTAATCAATTTAACAAACCTAGACCCAACCCCATAACCCAATTGGGTTATGTTACAATCTCTTAAAAAAACTCCCCCTAAATCACATGAAAAAATACTAAAACTTAGAGCATCCCTAGAACAGCTCTAGGAATTCACTTGGGAGACGCCCCCAAGCTCCAGGGATTGCCTCCAGCATCCCTACCATGGCCTCCCAAGTCTCTCCAAGGCTTAGGAGCACCACACAAAACCCTACACCCTAAGGTAGCCATCCTCAAGCTTGAGCAGATGATTCGAGGTTTTCTCTGGGATTCCACCTCGGTGAGTTGGCGGATTCATCTGATAAGATGGCAGACTGTGTGCCAGCCTACCTAGAATGGTGGCCTCGGTATTCACTCTCTTATTTCCAGGATGGAGGCCCTATTGGGAAGGCATGTGGCCAGATTCTATCTGACTCCTTACACTATGTGGTCCTCTATGATGAGATCTAGATATGGTAATTATCCCGCCCTGCTCTATTCCAATCAGACCCCGTCGAGGCACTGCTCTGTCTTCTGGAGGAAAATGATGGTCAGAGCGGCTACTATTATTCCCCATATCTCTTCTTTCTGGAGGAAATGATGCTCAGAGCGGATCTATTCTCCCAATCATCTCTTCATCATCGGAGATGGTAGGACTACCAGCTTCATGTGGGACCAGTAGATTTTTGATGTTCCACTGGCTAGATGGCATACATTTATCTCCACTTATATCCCGGACCCCATATCCATCAATGATCTTCTTGTGCTGGGATACTCTTGTTGGGGACCGTCCGTCGTCTTTTTGATTTTGGGGAGAGTCTCGATTACAGGGTATTATCTATTATCTTGCCATCCATCCTTGCTCGGATGTCAGGGTTTGGAGACGATCCACCACTCCTCGTGCCGGGTATCAGACTTGATTAGCCTCTCTGCCCCTGAGTAGCCACCGCCCCCCAGGCACATTGGATGGGTTTGGAAGCCCCCTGTACACCCTAGAGTCTCACTTTTCTTATGGAAGCTGGTTTGGCATTGTTTCCCCACACGTGATTTCTTGATCATCAGAGGTCTCCATATCCCGCCGGATTGCCCGGCTTGTGGGGCGGTCAGGGAAACTCAGGATCATGCCTTATTCTTATGTCCTGGGCCTGCCAGGTCTGGCGATTGTCGGGCTTCCAGGAGCTTCTCTCTCATGTCGAGGATATCAAGGGTACCTTTCTGGATCTTCTGACTCCTGGTACGAGTCATCCTGATGCTACCTTTGGCTGCCTACATTGCGTACAACATTTGGCTCTCACGGAACCAGATGATTTCTACTCTGTCACTGTCTCAGCTAGAATGATTATCGAGAGAGCTAGGACCCATGCCCATGAGTACTCTTTATCTGTGATGTATCTGAAGACCTGGGGTTCCGTCCCCGCTCATCGAGCACCCCATCGGGTTTTTATCTCTTGGACCCCCCTCCTCCGTGCCACTTCACGGTCAGTTTCGATGGGAGTCTTCGTCGAGGTCAAGGAGGCTCAGCTTTTGTCATCTGTGGACCTCGGCCGGGTTTCTTGATTGCTGAAGGCATCCATCTTCATGATTCGTCGGTACCGATGGCGAAATTATATGCGGCATGGGCAGGTATTACGTATGCCAGTCAGATCCTCCATCTAGACCATCTTATCATCGAGGGTGACTCGACTACGGTGATCTCTTGGATCCGCCAGACCTTGAGGTCCCCGTCCTCTCACCCTATTATCCGAGATATGGACTTCTTCTCCAGAGATGTGCATCCATTTCTATACGCCATATCTTTCGGGAGACCAATTCTATTGCTGATTGGGTTACTTCACATGTCGCCAATCATCCTGATTTTTTTCTGGCCTTCATGACAGACTGTCCCTGTACAGTTATACTACATTATCCTTTCTGACTTCTTGGATTGTATTCATTCTCGTTATATTCTCTTATATTTAAATAAATATGCTGTTTTATCAAAAAAAAAAAAAAAATACGGGCTAATTTTCCGACTAATCTGGTTGCATCTCTATACAAAAAAAAAAAAAAAAAAATTATCTAGTTTAGATTCAATATTATTTTCTTTGCATAATTTTTAGTGTTACAAAAGTAAGTGCTTGATTGATCCACTGGAGTCGCATCCATCCTCCAACTCAGCGATGCCAACAAGAACCGAACGCGGGAAAATAGTCGTATCCTACGGAGAGAATAAAGTGCATCATGCGTGATAGTCCAATAAGGAGGAGTAGAGAAGGGGGGAAAAATTCTCCACTTTCTCCATTTAGTATAGAAATACGCGGGAAGTTGCGGCCTCCTGGTTTGGCATCAAAAGTTGGGAAGAGAGCATGACAAGAGGGAAAGATCAAAATAATTCTTTTCGGGATGGTTGGTGAACATAGATGATTGATGACAAGGTGCGGGACTTTTTCGGCGGAGGGCTCAATTTATATCTTTCAATGCATTAAAAAAAAAAAAAAAAAGAAGTCGATCCTCTTGTACAATATCAATCATCGGATCGCTCCCGCACGAATCTCAAAGCATTTTTAAAATTTTATTTATTTGCTTGTATAGATCTTGAAGAGTCCATCGTGCGATCCGATGATGGGTTGGAACGAAGGAAAGGGAATCATTCTTTCGAACAGAAGATGCAATCCTTGTCCTTCAAAACAACTAAAATTAATATGCTTCGGTTAGCAAATGTTCACATAAGTCTGACACCGAAATCGATGCAGCGGATTCCATACAAATAAGGAAAAGAAAACAATTTTTATTTCCCCAAATTTAACTTCGAGCAGCCTGTCGGTCATACACAATCCGATGACAAAACAATCGACTTACTCGAGTCAAAAACAAACATCATATAATCTTCTGGAAGAAAATATTTTGGTCATGGAGATGCAAGCAACTGTCATAAAAGAATACCATAGCTAGGTAGCAGATGATTGCAACCGTAACATCATCACACCCAACCTAACAGCTAAAGCCATTCAGCAACCAGTCGGCCTAACCACGGATCATGATATCCATAAGAAAGAATCATTTTGATTGGAAGTCAAATTTTTTTTTTGTTGGTGCTGCAGTCCATTCCAGCCGATTACACCTACCGATCAAGAAGCCATGAGTGCCGATAACTCTGGCCCCAGCCGAAAAGCCCTGGATCCTGACCTCTTCTTTGTCCTAGCTAGCCTTGATCAAGACAACCGAGAGGTACCCATATCTATCTAATAGCCTGACAAGAAACAACGGTGAAGGAATTGGAGAAATGCTAACCTTCCAAAAATGATCAGAATATCGAGAACCACCCATTCCTGCAAGATAATTTCCTGCACTTGTTGATCCATCTTACCCCATCTGTATGGTTCCAAATGAGAGAACAGCTTAGAAGAACAAGTCACACCAGATAATTACTTGAAAAATTATGCCCGCATACGTCTAAAATACATTTGTCGGCTTCGAGGGTTTTATATAACACAGGAGTCCAGGAAGCTAAATAATGCCTCGCTGTCAAGAAAAACTCCCCTGAACAAAAGCAAGCATCCTTCGGAAATGATTACTGGAATGAGTTGGATTGATGCATGCATCTACCTAAACATCCAGGAACAATATATAAGCCATGAGCCTTTTGGTGCACAAAAAAATACGAGATTCTTAGGATTGGTACCTTTGTTGGGATCCCCGAGAACAAAGTAAAATGTCAGTTGCTTCGCAAGTTGCAACGTCACGATCTACTACCTTCCAAGGATCACAAGCTAGCACATAGCAACTCTTTTGTTATATATATAGCTGGAGGAAGGCCAAATAATTTTATGTGGTCCATGCGATCTGAAATGCATATCATACCATCAGGAGAAGAAAGGTATCAGACACAAACAACTCAAATAGATCTAGAAAAGTTATTAAAAGATTTTGATTTCAAGGACAAGAATCCCTCCTGTGACAGAAACCTCAATAAAAATTAATAGAAATTCAAAACAAGAAATTAGATTAAAGAGCTCCTCCACTCACCAACCAGCCAGCATACACTACTTGAAGCTAATAGCTACATTAAAGATCGCACTGATCGGAAACTTTTAGCCGGTGATGAACTTCCCAGCTACCGCAATCCTATTGACTAAATTAAGGCCAGCTTGGAAAGAGCTTATTGTTTCTATCATTACCCTTAAGTATAAAAATGTTCTCTAAGAAGGGCTACTGTTAATACCTGGATAATTGATCATCTACATCGTAATTCTTCTAGCCCTCTTGAATTCCAACTGCGTCTTCCATGCTGGTTTATGTTATTTCCATTTCCTTGATCATTGTTTTCTCTATTACTTTATCTTTATCTTTTTTTTTTAATGTTCCAGAAGTAGGGAAAAAAAAAGAAAAAGAAAAAGAAAACTTGGTCCGTATAGTGTGATGGGCCGGTCCATTGGACCAGCCCATCACCAGGTCGGCTCACATCTTACGCAGAGCGAAAAAAAAAAAAAAAATTGAAGTGGACTTCCCATGGGGGTCTTCTTACGCAAAGACTCCGAGTCGGTGCCGGAAAAAGTAGAAGAGCCCTGGAACTCTCTATAATAGGACCCATTCCCGTGCCCTCCACCGCCCACCGGCAATCATCACGCCTGCTACTCTGTTCTTTCTCCTTCTTTCTTGTGTTATTTTGCCGACTTTCCCATCAATGTACCGCCGGAAAACGTAGCCCGAGAACACCAACGGAGCCAAGGTAAATCCCGGTATTCTTCTCCTTTTCTTTCTCCTCTTTCTCTGCCCTTGAACCATTGTCTCCGGCCTTGATTTCGTCAGAAAACAAATTGAAAACCACCCTCCCTGTTTTTCTGTCATTTCTTACCCTTTTTTTTCTGGCCACCGGTGCCCTGCCTTTTGGTTCCGGACGCTTGGATGGACTCCTCAGCCTCCCTATGAGCCCACACGGTGAATCCATGGCCACCGGTGAGCGGCCAACGACCAAAAACAGAAAATGGACTCCGTTCCCCTGTTTTCCGATCCTTTTTCTAATGATTTTTCTGGCCGACCGAGTACTGCCGCTGGCCGTCTACCGCTTCCCACCGCCAGCCATGCCTCGCGCCCGCTGCCGAACCTCCGGCTGCTCTGCCGCACCCCACCGGCCCTCTCCTCCTTCCCCTGCTTCGCCAAGAAAAAAAAAGGCAGAGAGAAAGAAGAGGCGTCTCTCCTATTTCTTCTCAGAGTCGTCTCTTTTATTTCGCTCTCTATTCTATCTTCCTCTCTCTGTCTAATTTATCGAACCTAAAATGGAGAGCCATACATTGATGGCTTCGACTAACCCCTTTCCATCAAAGGAGTCTAAGCATTCCTTTTCCTCTTTCTAAGATCCATCAATCATGTTGATGCTGAATTCTCGCCGGCGGATGGAGAGGTTCGTTCACCAGATCGCCATCAACCGAAACCATCAACCGAAACCTGCAAAATATTTTAGATTTTCTATCCAGAAATCTTCCGACGGGACACTCTTGAAAGCAGAGAAAGGAAAGAATTCGAATGATCTGGACTAGCTTAGCTTACATCGAGTATCCCCTTTATCTGTTTTTATAGGTATAATGTAACTACTTACTTACGGTTATGAAACTTGGCAAACATAACTTTCTCGTAACTATAAGTAGTGGTGATCGGAAGATTAGTTATTCCATAGTTATCCAATCTGGGATTATTGACCATGTGGACGGTTGCAATAACCAGAACATGCTTCAACTAACAGAGGTTGGAAAAGCCCACATATTCGATAAGCCTCATTCTTTTAGAGAAAATCTGAAGTGAACCCAACATTCTTTTTAGTAGCCCTCCTAGAGGGAATGTTAGCTATACACTTCAGATAATTTTTTTGGAATCAACAAGGAAAAATAGATAAATATTTACAGTAATCATGAAAATAAGATAATATACTCTTCGGACTAGGCTGAAGATACGAAGTCGAAGATATTAAATTGATAGACTTGGTCTTCGAACTAGGCTGAAGATACGAAGCCGGAGATAAAATTGACAGGCTTGATCTTTGGACCAGGCTGAAGATATGAAGCCGAAGGTATTAAATTAATAGGCTTGGTCTTCGGACTAGGCTGAAGATACGAAGCCGAAGATAAAATTGATAGGCTTGGTCTTTGGACCAGGCTGAAGATACGAAGCCAGAGATATAAAATTGATAGGCTGGATCTTCGGACCAGGCTGAAGATACGAAGCCGGAGATATAAAATTGATAAGCTGGATCTTCGGACCAGGCTGAAGATACAAAGCCGGAGATAAAATGTATCCTTTTGTGGATCAGAATCTTATAAAGTCCAGAATATATTTTCCTTAGTATATTGATTTGACTGTTAAACCAAAAATTGGAATTGGTTCAAAGGATGAATCAAGAATTGTTTTAAAATTAAACCGGAATATCATAACAACTACCCCCCACTCTCAAGTTCGAAATAATGTTATTTCGAAAATTGGGAGTATTTGGATTTGTCGTTTAGCAGAAACTAATAAGTAATAATGGCGTGTTTCTGATACCTGTCTCATAATAACTACTTGGTGGCATGAGGAACGTGCTGAAGACACGTGTCAATTCCCCATTGTTGCTTCGAAAAGACATTTCAAATATGGGAAATCTCTTTAAGAAATTTCTATTAAAAGGGCTTTTATTTGATCGAGGCAGGACACCTGGCGACAATCTATGGCTTGACCACTGTTGAAAATCCATCATGGCCATCCATGACTTTTCATGTGGATTACAATTATCGCCTTATTAATGGATCTCCTAGAGAATTGTACCCACGACCGGTGCCGCCGATACGACGCACGATCGAGGAGATCTCCGAATCGTCGTGAAATCCCACCACTCTGCCTCTATAAAAGGGAGAAGAACATAAAAAGAACTTCTTCGCCCCCACATTCTTCTTCTTCTCGCTCTGCGCTGTTATCTTTCAACCAGCCATTCCCATTTTTTTTGGAGGTAGAGGTCCTTCCTTTCTCTTTCTTCTTTTTTCTTTGCAATGTCGGAGTCCATTAGCAATCCTTCCACCAGCAGGGGTTTACCAGGAAGTGAAACCAGTAGGGAAAAAGGTTCGAGTAGGAAGAGGAGTCCGGAGAGGTCTCCCGATACAGTTGCCAGCTCTTTGTCACTTGCTAAGTTAGAAAGTATTCGGCACCGCTTTCACATTCTACGAACCTTTAAAATAATCCTTCCAAAACCTGATGAAAGGATAGATAACCCTCCTATTAAGTCAATCGCCATATACGAAGACCATCTTAAGGCTAGTCTTCGGCTCCCGCTTCATCCCTTTTTTACAAAAATTTTTAACCTTTGCTAGATAGCTCCGGCTTAGCTGACTTCGAATAGCTTTAGGAACATTTGTGGGTTCATAGTCCATTATAAGCTTCGGAATGTAGAGCCGAATACTTCTTTATTTACCTCCATGTTTGTATTGAAAAGAGACTTCCATGGTAAGGGATGGTGGGTCATAGGTCCTCGGCCAGGCCGAAGACTGATAAAAGGGACTCCAAGTGCCATTCACGGGTGGAAACCCTATTTTTTCTTCGTATATTACACCAACTGGGGGTTTAATACTGAATTGAAAGCTCCACGTTTGGATACAAATGCTGGGAAGAGAGTTCTGAAAGCCGATCTCAAGAACTTTGAAATCTTATCAGAGCTAGAAATTTCCATGTTCAAAGAACTGAAGGAAGAAAACCTTCATCATGCCCATATCATCGAAGTCCCAGCACTAAGTATAAAGATAGTGATCTTCGGATTTTCCTCTTTCTTTTTTTAAAAAAATTTTTATGATGGAATTGTCTTTCTTTTGACTGCAGGTAAACCAATGAGACCGAAGCTTAAGAAACTTCGACATGCTTCAAGAAAGAGGGCGGTACCAGTCCCGCCAGAGTTCGAAGCTTGAAATAAAGCATGAGCTATAGAGGCTTCAGGTATTTTTTGATGAGGGCTGCATCGGATGAAGATATAGTGCCTCCAACTTCACTGCCAAGTCCACCTAAACCTTTGAGAAGTCCATCTCCGAGGAGGCCCCCACCGAAGAGTCCCAGTCCGATGCCCCATCCAGATCAACGTGATTTGGCATTTGACAGTGAGTCTCTCCTCGTATGTCCGAAGGAGAAAGGGAAGGGGAAGGCAAAGTATCGCTTCGAAGATGATCCCAGGAGGAGCACCCCTTTGGATGAAGGTTGCATTGTGGACTTCACCATTTTTTTCGAAGCACGGGGCTTGGAGAACCCTGAGCTGGCTAGGGAGCTAATGAAGCGCATGCTTCTTCCCAAGGATTGGGATAATACTAAATCCTAATGCATTGAGGATGTCTCTGACTCAGCATATTCATCCGTGCTGAGGGTAAGCATCAGATTTTTTTTTATCTTTTCAAAGTATAGATCTGTTATTACTAACTTTTTTGTTTGTCAATATAGCTGATCCATGATATCACTATCATGGAAGAAGGAATTTTTGATTTTAGGGACAATTACAAGAGGAAAGGATAGAGTACAAGCGGCTGAGTCTGAGAAGACATAGCGAAGAACAAAGGCAGGCTATAGAGGAAAAGCTTGCCCAAAGTGACGCCCTTGTTCTTAGCCTGAAGTCTGATGCAGAAAAAATTTAGTCAAAGAATACTGAACAAGACGTGAAGCTTAGGAAGAAGAAGAAAAAGATTTGGTCTCTTGAATCTTCAATCAAGGAAGCTCATCTAAAGATCGAAGAAGCTGTCAAAAAAGCTGAAGAAGCAGCTAAAAAGGCCAAATCGTCAGCTGAAGAGATTCGGTCTTTAAAGGATCAACTGAGAAGGGCAATAGAAAATTATAAGAAGTCTTTACCTTTCGAAGATGAAATGATTGAAGCAGGGACTTATAGGTATAAGGCGGGCTTCAATGATGAGATGAAAGACGTGCAAAACCTTTACCCAAATCTGGATACTTTGAGAGTTCAACTGTTTGACCTCGAAGATCCAAATGAACCTGAATCACAAGGTCCCTCTGAAGTACCTGCAACAGCTGAAGAAGCGCTGAACCGATTGACCTCACCCTAACTGAAGATACTCCAGTAGAGGGTGATATGTAACTTTTTCTTTTCTTTTGAGAAAATGTACATGATCTTCATAAATAGAAAGTCTCAAAAAATTTACCATAAGATTGTACGTGACTGAATTTACTGAATGAATGTACGAATGCATGTACTTAATTTTGAGATAAAGATACATCCAAGTGTAAAGTCTTCGGACTTAAATATGATTGAAACTTCCAAAGTATAAGATAATGCTAAGTCTTCGGACTTAGAGTAATATAACCTCTTGAGAAACAAAATTCCAAAATCTGATTCAAGATTATATCATATTAAATAACAATATCAAGTCTTCGGACTTGGAATAATAAACCTTATGATAATACTAAGTTTTGGACTTAGAGTAAGAGAACGATCCCGAGATCTTGAGAAGATATCAAATCTCCAAATAATAATACCAAGTCTCCAGATAAGAATACCAAGTTTTCGGACTTGAAAATATACTAAGTCTTCGGACTTAGGATAATTCTGAATAGTTGAGACAAGAAATAATACCAGGTCTCTAGATAATAATACTAAGTCTTCAGACTTGAAAATATACTAAGTCTTTGGACTTTGGATAAAATTGACCGTATGGGTCATCCATATCTTTATAAGAAATAAGAGGCTGATTAAACCTTGGTATTTTTATAGGATAGATCACTTGGATCATTCTTATGCCTTTTAGTTAGGGATTAAAATAGGCTGATCGGACCTACCTCAGTATTTCGTAGAGTTGATCACGGAGATCATTCTCTTGCCTTTCAGGAATAGAATTAAGACAGGCTGATCATGCCTACCTCGGTACTTTGTAAGGTAGATCGCGGAGATCATCCTTATGCCTTTTTGATTAAGATGGACTGGTTAAGCCCAACTCGGCACTTCGTAAGGTAGATCATGAAAATCATCCTTATGCCTTAAAAGAAAAAAGATTAAGATGGACCGGTCAAGCCTATCTCGGTACTTCGTAAGGTAGATCACATAGATCACCCTTATGCCTTTTTAGAAGAGGGATGGAGATAGAATATTAAATCTATCTTGATAACCTTGAATTAAAACTTTATTGATAATATTTGCAGATGTTTTGTACATTCCAAGGTCGAGGTACTAGAATACCTTCTAAGATTTTCAGTCGATAAGTTCTAGGACGAATGACTTCTTTAACCTGATATGGACCTTCCCATGTAGGAGAAAGTTTACTTTGTTCGGCTGGTTTGGATACTTCAGACTTTCATAGAACTAGATCCTCAGGATGAAAGATCCGTTCTTTTACACAAGAGTTATAGTATTTTGCCATTTTTTTGCTGAATGTAGCCATCTTCAATTATGCCTGAAGTCGAGTACCTTGTAGCAAATCCAGGTCAATTCTTCAGCGTTCTGAATTTTCAGGCTCTTTATACTGATCAATCCATAGAGATTGTAAAAAGACTTCTACAGGAAGAATGCTTCGGTGCTATAAGATAAATGAAATAGAGATTTACCAGTAGTTATCTTATGAGTGGTTCGCTATGCCCAAAGAACTGAGTTCAACTCATCGGCCCACGATCCCTTAGCATTATTTAACCTTATTTTAAGACCATGAAGAATGGTCCTGTTTGTCACTTCGGCCTCTCCATTAGATTGAGGATGCCCCACAGAAGTAAGCTTATGAAGAATATGATACTGAGTATAAAAATTCTTGAACTTAGGATTGTCAAATTATCTTCCATTATCAGTTATTATGGAATAAGGGATTCCAAAATGGAAGATGATAAAATTTCTTACGAAGCTTTCTACTTTCATCTTGGTGATCTGTGCCAGTGCTTCGGCTTCGACCTACTTTGTAAAGTAATCAATTGCTACTATAAGGAACTTCCGTTGCCTAGAAGCCGGGGAAACGGACCAAGAATGTCCATTCCCCACTATGCAAAAGGCCAGGGAGCTATCAATAGAGTTAACTGATTTACAGGCCGTCTTTGTATGTTGGAGTATCTTTGACAATGATCACATCTTCGGACAAATTTTACAGAGTCTTTCTGGATAGTTGGCCAATAATAACCTTGACGAATTATTTTGTAAGCCAAAGATCTGCCCCTCAAGTGATCTCCACATATACCTTCATGCACTTTCCTGAGTGCATAATTAGCATCGGAAGGCCCCAAACACTTTAGCAAAGGCTGTGTGAAAGACCTCTTATATAATATTTCATTCAGGATTACATATTGATAGGCTATCCACCGAAGCTGTTTAGCCTTCAACTTGTCTTCGGGTAAGGTGCCTTCCTTTAGAAATTAAAAATTGGATCCATCCATGAGGGTTCATGTTCAGCTTGACATACCTCAATTATGGATTCTGATATGTTAGGATATTCAAGATATTCCACATATGTCTTTCCAAGAGAATCTAGTGCAGTAGTTACAAGTCGCGAAAGAGCATCAGCCCGAGAATTTTTCGTTCTTGGTACATGAGCGATCTCAAAATGCTCCAACCCGGATATTAGGCTTCGGACTTTTTCCAAATACTGAATCATGCTGGGATTTCGGGCTTCGAAATCACCTTTACTTGATTCACCACAAACTGTGAATCAGAAAAAACTTTGATCCTCTTAATCCCTAATTTTTGGAAAATTTTAAGCCCAGCAATAAGTGTTTCATACTCTGCCTGGTTATTTGAAACTTGGAAAGAAAACCGAAAAGCATATTCAATAACTTGCCCATTTGGACCAGCCAAAATGAGACCTGCTCCGCAACCATTGGCATTTGAAGCACCATCTACATGGAGCATCCATATGAATTCTAGACCATACTCGGCAATCTCCTCCTCTTTGGCTCTTAGTTGGCCCTCTTCGGATTCCTACGTACATTGTGCTATAAAATCAGAAAAAATTGTGCTTTCATTGCTGACCTAGGCTGAAATTCAATATCGAACTCCCCCAACTTAACAGTCCATTTAGCTATCCTTCCTGAAGTATCGAGACAGTGAAGAATGGCTTTTAGGGGTTGATCTGGTAGAACCATAATAGAATGGGCTTGGAAATATGGCCGTAGATGCTTTGCCGTGACCACTAGGGAAAAAATAAGCTTTTGCACTATGGGGTATCGAACTTCTGCCTCATGTAACACTTTACTAGTGTAGTAGATCGACTTCTGCAGGTGACTGGCATCTCTTCGCACTAGCACCAAACTAACTACTTTGTTTGAGCTTGATAAATATAAGTATAGAGTCTCTCCTTCACAGGGCTTAGAGAGTAAGGGAGGATTTTTCAAGTATTCTTTCAATATGTCAAAAGCAACCTTGTAGTCTTCTGTCCATTCAAATTTTGGGTTGGACGAAGAATCTTAAAAAAGGATAGACATCTTTCTGCAGATCGGGAAATAAATCAGCTCAAAGAAGCAATCCTTTCCATTAACCTCTGTACTTTTTTTTTGCAAGTAGGATGCCTCATTGTCTAAAGTGCTTGAGTCTTTTCTGGTTAACTTCGATCCCCGGCTTAGTGACCAAGTATCTGAGGAACTTCCTAGAAGTTACACCAAAAATGTACTTGGTTGGATTCAATCTCATTCGGTGATGTCTAAGGGCATCAAAAGACTCATTCAGATCTGCAATGTGATTAGACTTATGAAAACTTTTCACAATCATATCATCAACATAAGCTTTCATATTTCTTCCAAGCTGATTTTTGAAGACTTTGTTGATCAACCTTTGAAGAGTTGCCCCAGAATTTTTTAATTCAAATGGCATCACTTTATAACAATAAAGTCCTTTTTCTGTAATGAAGGCAGTTTTCTCTTCATCTCCAAGATCCATTCGGATTTGGTTATAACCTGAAAAGGCATCCATAAAGCTTAACAATTGTTGACCGGCTGTGGCATCGACTAATTGATAATCTTCGGTAAAGAAAATTATCCTTTGGCATGCTTTGTTAAGACCTATATAGTCTATGCAAATCCTCCACTTGCTATTCGATTTTCTCACCATAACTACATTGGCCAGCCAATTCGGATATTGCACTTTCTTATAAAGTTAGCTTCAAGAAGTTTATTAACCTCTTCATCAATAACCTTCTGCCTTTCTGGAGCAGAATTTCTGCCGAATTGGCTTATAACTGGGAGATACCTATAAGCGATGTGTAATTACCTCAGATAGAATTCTGGGCATATCCGAAGCTGTCCAAGCAAAAATATCAGCATTATCTCGAAGAAATGTAATTAACTTTGCCTTTGACTCTTCATCTAATAAACCGCCATTTTGTATAAGTTTTGTTGGGTCGTCTTCGGACAATGGGACAAAGAGAGTTTTTTCTACTAGTTCTCCACAGTCTTCGGTTTCATCCCTTGGATCCAACTGATCAAGTGTCAAAGGTTTAGCATTCTATTTATTTTGGATCATTAGACACTGGTGAGCAATTCTTTGATCCCCCCTCACCTCTCTAATGCCTAACCTAGTAGGAAACCGAACTAAAAGGTGATATGTGGATACTATGGCCCTAAACTTATTTAATGCCGGACGTCCCAGAATTGCATTATAAGTCGAAGACGTTTTAGCCACAATGAAATGATGGGAATGGTTCTTTGGTATGGTTCAGACCTAAAAATTACAGGCAAGACCGTTTCTCCTTCAACTCTAATCTGATTTCCTCCAAAACCAGTTATAGGAACGGAAGATCTCTGTAATTCACGTCCAGGCAATCCCATTCGAAGAAAAGCATCGTATAGCAAAATATTAACAGAACTTCCATTATCAATCAGAATTCTTTTTACATCATATTTAGCAATTACAGCTGAGACCACGATAGGGTCATCATATGAAAGTTGAACTCCTTGAACATCTTCATCAGAAAAAGTGATAGAATTTTTTCCTTTAAATCTTTTGGGAATGTTCTCTTCAGCTTCATTATCCCAAATAATTGACCGATGAAGCATACCAGCATTCCCATCAATTGGTTTTGGTGAGGCAGATCAGCTTCATCAGATATCCTCGGAAGAGTTGTTGCTTCAGCTTGAGGTTATGGGCAGTTGATGTATTTTTCCAGATATCCCTTCATTATCATATCTTCAATAGCATCCCGAAGCTGAAAACACTCTTCAGTGTTGTGGCCATGATCCTGGTGGAATCGGCAGTATTTACTCTTATCCCTTGCTTTTGCAAATGTCTTTAGGGGACGTGGCCTTTGGAAGTAGTTTATTTTTTCAATTTCTAGCAAAATTTTTTTTCTTGGTAAGTTAAGGGGCGTGTAGGCATCAAATCGGTTATTCAACTGCTTGGATTTGGGACTGCGCCTATGAACCAAAGCATTATTAGAGGATGTGGGAACGTTTGGCCCCTTGGCATTTTTCTTCTTAGAAGGGTATCTTCCTTCAGCAAGTCTTTGGCTTGCCGCTTGCTCTTCAGCTGCAGCATACTTTTGAGCTCTTGCCAGTAATTCGGCATAGCTCATTGAAAATCTTTTGTCCAGGAAAAAAGTGAACCTGGATGACTTGAAGCCTTTCTTTAAGGCAGACATGGCCACATGCTCATTCAGATTTGGGATCTCCAGAGTGGCCGAGTTAAAGTGGTGCATAAATTCTTTAAAACTTTTTCTCTCATTCTATTGAAGGAGGAACAAGCTATCAATATTGCACGGCATCTTCTAGCATGTCCTGAAGTGCAAAACAAACTGCCGCTCTAATTCAGCAAAGGAATGAATGGTTTTGGTGGTAGGCTCGAATACCACATTCGAGCATATCTTCTCAGTGTAGTAGGAAAAGCAAAACAGTATAAAAGCATCAGTTGCTCCTTGCTACCATCATGTGAGCCTTATAACTCCTTAGATGGTCAAGAGGGTCTGTAGTCCCATCATAAGCTTCCAGTTGTGGAATCTTGAAGTGCCTAGGGATAACTTTATCCATGATCCGATTAGAAAAAGGAGGCTGAGAGTTGAAAGCTATGACTTCATCATTCCTCCTCAGATCTGAAATCCTGGCTATCTCTGCTTGTATGGACTTGAGCTTTTCTTCAAACTCATAGTTTATCTCTCTCTATCTAGCCCCTTCAGGTATAAAATTCTGGAAGAAACAGAGGGAGAGTGCCTGATCCTCTTCTTTCCATTATGATTTCCTGTTTGTCGATCTGGAGGAGAGGCATAGCGATCAGGAGATGACCGGATCCGTGAGGAACTTGGAGTGAGTTCTCGATGTCGATCTTCTTTTCTTTCAGTCTGATGGTTGTGTTGTGAAATAGATGGTGGGCATTGTCTTTGAGCAGCAGCTTCCTGCAGATTTTGAACTAACGACGTCAAGGCGTTTACCCTGTTCAAGAGGGCTTCAAACTGTTGTTGCTCCACCATCAACATAGGAGGTTGCATTCCATGATCTGCTGGAGGATCGTCTGCTGGAGGGGCGTGTTGCTCCCTGCTCATGGATGCGTTCTGAACCTTCCCTTTCACCATTTTCGCTTGAGTGAAGCTCTCCTTTAAGCAGAGGAAATAGGTCTCCCCCTTCCTGGCGTGCCAATTTGTTGACATTGAATCCCTGCCGACTGGATGGAGAGGTTCGTCCCGGATCACCGTCAACCGGAACCTACACAATAGATCCCCTAACCAGAAATCTTTCGACGGGGGACACTCCGATGCCAAAGTCAGCGAGAACTCAGGCAGTAGAATGGAGAGCTTGAAAGCAGATAAGGAAAGGAAAGAATTCGAATGATCTGGGCTAGCTTAGCTTACCTCAAGTGTCCCCTCTTACCTGTATTTATAGGCATAAATATAACTACTTACGGTTATGAGAGTTGGCAAACAGAACTTCCTCATAACTGTAAGTAGTGGTGGTCGGAAGATTAGTTATTCTGTAGTTATCCAATCTGGGATGGGATTATTGACCATGTGGGCGGTTGCAATAACCATAATAGACTTCAACTGACTGGGTTGAAAAGCCCACACGTTCCATAAGCCTCATTTTTTTATAGAAAATCCGAAGTGAACCCAACATTCTCTTTAGTAGCGCTCCCATAGAGAATGTTAGCTATACACTTTAGATAAATTTCTTTGGAACCAACAAGGAAAGATAGATAAATACTTACAGTAATCCTGAAAACAAGAAAATATACTCTTTGGACTAGGCTAAAGATACGAAGCCAAAGATATTAAATTGATAGGCTTGGTCTTTGGACCAGGCTGAAGATATGAAGTCGAAGGTATTAAATTGATAGGCTTGGTCTTCGGACTAGGCTGAAGATACGTAGCCGGAGATAAAATTAATAGGCTTGGTCTTTGGACCAGGCTGAAGATACGAAGCCAGAGATATAAATTGATAGGCTGGATCTTCGGACTAGGCTGAAGATACGAAGCCAGAGATAAAATGTATCCTTTTATGGATCATAATCTTTATCAAGTCTAGAATATATTTCCCTTAGTATATATTGATTTGACTGTTAAACCAAAAATTGAAATTGGTTCAAAGGATGAACTAGGAATTGTTTTAAAATTGAACCAGAATATCATAACAAACCATATCTAAGTTCAACCATAAAAAGGCTCTTAAACTGTCCTGGGACCATAATGGCCTATTATACTTATTGCTATCAAATCACCTTTCAAGATGTTGCAATGACACCTGATGTCCTCTAATTCTTTTTAGTAAGTTTAGATGCTACTCTCAGTGGTTCATCAATAATTCTTACAAAAAAATTTGGATTAAAATTACCGATGGGAAGGAAGGATGGAATGGACAACAGCAATCGAAGCTATAAGCCATGGTGACTATGAGAGAGTAAGTGTGACGACCGCTCATAATAGCCTACCTGTTGACCCTTGAGTGATTTTAATGATAACAAAATATTGGAGCATGCACATATATTACTAACTACTCTCAAGTATTTCACAAGTTTTGTAGGATGATTCTTATTGATTATCAATTACTCTCACCTTATTCTATTGAGTGTGTTAAGTAATATTGTATGAGTGTTATGTAAAGAAGAACCCCTTGAAAAACCTTTTAAAATCATGAAGCTGAGTTACTTCTATGAGTGTTGTGCTCTAGATTTAATTAGAGTTGGTTTGAATCGAATGTTTGAGAGTTTTGGTGAGAGTGTTCTCAAGTCTAATTGTAAAATTCCTGAAGAACTCACTCAAGCCGACCCAACCAGAAGAAGAGCTGACTCTATCCCGTGGCACGCACTGAGGATTCTGGCATGCAGCAATCTGAGCTGACTCGAGGGAATCCGAGCCGACTCGAGGGAATCTGAGCCAACTCAAGTAAATCCGAGCTGACTCATCTAGAATCCAGTTATGAAGTTTTCTGAGAACAAGCCAAGCGAGTTGTCCCCAACAAGAATGAGCTGACTCTGCCAGAATAAATTTTGAAGTCCTGTGAAAGCAAGCCGACCATAACAACAACAAGCCGACTCCTCTAGAGTGAAGAATTCTGATTCTGAGAGTTCAAGTCGACCCAAGTAGAAGCGAGCTGACTCCTCCAGTATAATGATTTCAACGATGAGAGTTCAAGCTGACCCGAATGGGAATGAGCCGACTCGTCCAGAGTGTGGTTTCTGCACCCTGAGACAAAGAGCCGACCCAGCTGAAGAAGTGGCGACTCGACCATACGACTCGAAGGATCCGAGCCAACTCGAGTGTCGATTCCAGGTACATAACGGCTAGTTCCAGAATTCTTTTTAAATGCAAAAAGGTGCTCCAACGGCTAGTTTTCGAATCTCAACGAACTACAATGGCTATATCCTTCAGAGATAAGTATAAGAGACCATATAAAGGGATTAAAAACAATGATTAAAGAGAGGATGCTTAATTGAATATAAAAAAAAGGAAAGGAGTTTGTGAGCACAAGTGAGCATGCAAGGCAGTCTTCATTCTTCACCAACTCCCATATAAAGATTGAAACATTCATTGAAGAAAGAAAGGAAGCCTCTCAAGTACATTAAAGAAAGTTAAAGAAGGCTTCATCAGCGCAACAGTGGCAACTATCCGACAACGAGAGTTTGTCATTTATTGTTGCAATTACTTTCAACTACTTTGTGAGTTGTTTGGGTTATTGGTGAGCCCGATTTAAAATCAAATAGGTTCTTAGTGATCCTGTGTTAAAACCAAGAGTTGGGTTTCTTTGGTGCTCCCATTTTAAAATCAAAGAAACTTAGGTTCTTGGTGATCCTGTGTTAAAACCAAGAGTTGGGTTCTTTGGTGCTCCTATTTTAAAACTAAAGGAACTTGGGTTCTAGGTTATCCTATTTAAAACCTAATATAGGTTTGGATTGTGATCCTGTAAAATAAGCCTAATGTATTCAGGTGTGAATATAGTGAAAATTCAAGTGGTATCTTGGATAGTGGATGTAAGAGTGGGTTTGCTCCGAACCATTATAATCTTTGGTATTTGTATTGCTGCCTTTCTCTTTCCTTTTAGCTTGTACTTTACATTTATAATCACAGCACCTTTCACTAAGAGAAGTTAAATTCTAAAAGCACATATCTGCAGCAGTAATTATTTTTAAAATTCTAATTCACCCCCTCTTGAGTAGCCACATGGGCAACACTACCTCATCGGATATTCCTCTCACCTATTTATAGTATTGTGTGGGCACACAAAAAAGCTACCAAGGAGGTGATTTATGACGAGCATAATGGATCTTGACAGGTTGTCAGGATCTTGTCTCCTAGAATTCTTTTCGTTAGCATATTTTTCATTAGGACCATTGATTCTATTGAGATGCTATCTTCCATGAACTCGCTTATTGGTCATACGGTCGTCCTCGCTATAGTGGACACGTGGAGGATTGGTATAGCTGGAGTAGGTGGGATTGATCGTAGTGGTCTTAGTACCGAGAGGTGGCTAAATACTATGAGTGGACCTTGTTGAGAGAGGGCTAGGTGCCAAGAATGGGTCAGGCACTGAGAATGGATACTGGGTACCGACTTCTGGCATGCCCGACAAGCATGGGAGTCAACTTTAGCTATGAGATCTTTCGGGGCTTCTACAAGTGGTGGTCGATGATGAAAGAATTATCTGATCATCCAGCGGTCGCCCCTACCATAGTATGTGGTCCAATGAATGTCTTGGGACCGAGAAAGAGTGGTTGCCATAATAGATGCCCCCACTCCCGAGTCTAGAATGGTGCCAAGTTGGTGTGTCGGGACTTGTCTCGTTAGGGAGTTAGGAGTAGTTGCTTAATCGATCCTGAGAATCAAGATTATCTTTTTTACCTTCTTTCTCTTTAACCTTCTATTTTTAAATTCGTCACTTGGGAGTTGTCAAACACTACCTTGCCGCTTTGGGGGAGATGCTCTATCATTTTAAGGAGAGCATTGAAGTGGTGAAGGGGAGTTATTATCTCAGTATTCGAAGAGCCATGCCACGATCCCCGAGTATGCACGATCATCATCGACTAGTTAAGTGGTGTGATAGATTCGTGATGTCATCGTTAAGATACCATGGCTATCAGTTTAATTAATCGATTTTAAATAAAATTAAAAATATATAGAAAGGATGAGTCAGGTCGAATCCATAGGGAAGGCAGTGCTTAGAATAGTTTGAAATATTTGATTTTAAGAGAAAAAGAAAAATGTTATGAAGTTGAAAAATAAAATTAAAAAGTGTAAAAAAATTTGAAGAACAAGTATTTAAATATGGGTACATTTGATCTGCTAATCAGATCTTAGCAACTACTTGTAATAAAAATAACTAATAGAAATTTAAATAATATAAAAATAAAATTTGCATTAATTAAAATTTAATTACAATGAATTGAAAGTAATAATTAAATAAACTACATAAAGCAGCAACAAAGTATCCGAAGCCGATTAGCACAGTCTCATCGTGAAGTTGGTTGATGTCACTTTGCTTTCTTTCATCGTATTCTGTGGAGCAAACTGGGCTTCCTCTTCTTTTTCCTTTTTGGATCATGATCTTGGAGATGGAATAGGCTTAAAGATGGTATAGGGGCAAGACTCTCCTCTAAGAAATCTCACTCTTAAAGGCCAATCCGTAACCCAAGCTATACTCTCTGCCCTATACCGTACCATCTCTCTAGAATGATTTCTTCGTAGTCCAAGGGTTCTTTATATAGAGCTTGTCTAGGGCTTCCTCTCGATCAAATTAGAGTCAATCGGGCTCAAGATCAGCCAGATATCATGTAAGAAATTCTCAACCATTCGATGTGTAATTGGATGGGTTGATCAATGCTTGTTTCCTCCTCGGGCACACAGAGTCTGATCCAGACTCGTAGGATTTCTGAATCCTTCTTCGATTGAAACTTGGACTCTACTTCTCTCCATCGGGCAGTCGATGGCGTGAGGTAGCAGGTGGTGGCAAGAGGCGGCGGTGGGATGGGTGGTGGATAGTGTTAGTGAGAATTAGACAGTGGTTTGGGTGGTGGCTGAACAAAGAGCAAGGAGGAAAGGGCTTGCAAACAGCCGGATTATGGCTTTTCCGGTCGATAGCATGTTCTCGGCATCTCCTCCGGCCGACAACGAGTAGCCACGGCTTCCGATGATCGAGCGGAAGAAGAAAACCAAAAGATTGAAGGACGGTGGCTTGTCCCGGTGGTTTTTCCAGTGAGGGATGGCTCTCGACGAGCTGATAGTGGCGAGAGATGGTCTCCGGTGGCATGGACGGCGACAGAAGGTGGCACCCGGGCAAAAAATGGTCAATGTCTATCTATGGTCCATGGAACGGGCTCGTGGACCACAGTTCATGGTGGCCATGGACCGAGCCTAGTTTTGATGGACGAGCGACCGATCCACTATGGACCGCTTGCTTTAAAATTCATGCAATTTTTAAATAACTTTCAAAATTCAGTTTCGAACCCATTTGAATTTTGATTTGAGTGTCGTCTACGTTATTGGACTTCAAAAATTGAGCTCTTTACATTTATGGACTCTTTTATGTGAAACTCTAATAAAAAATATCAATTCTTAATAAATATAATTTACTTCATACTTATTTTAATGATTAAATTGGGATAATTGATAGACTTATCGTGGTGCCATGTGGCCTACCAGCTGTAAATCTTAAATGCTGTATGTAGAGTTCAGGTTAGAGAAACCATTAGAGGTTGGATTTTGAAGCATCACGATCATACCTGACTAGAGTGGTCCTCATGGCATGATCTAGGGGCCTTAAGAATGCTGGGCCTCTAATCTCAACGGGTCGAGGGCTCTATAAATAGGAGCCCCTAGATAGGTTGGAGATTTTTGCAATTATATTCGAGAGACGATTGCTGGAGAAGGAAGTCCGCACTCTCCCTCCCTCGAAACCCCTTCCAGGTTGGTCCTCATTCTCTTTGCTTCTTTAAGTGCCCTCATAGAAGTTAGAGTGTTCCGGGGGTTCTAGGGTACACCTTATCCACATCTTCTTTGTGGCCTTTTCCTTCTTCTTCTACCTATCCATCGAATGGAAACATTTTTCTTCCTGGTCTTTCTGTCTAAGTTGGCCTTTGTGCTCTTGGGGGATGTCTTTGATAATGAGAATCACTTGTGAGTCACCCTTTGGCTATACTAACTCTAACATATCCCTCTATTAGAGGAATGAGTCTCTTGAGTATCCTTCCGAAGATGTAAGTCTAGTGGAGAAGCATTCTAGTGAGGAGGAAGCCTCTATAAGAGAGTGAGCTCGGGAGACTATGGAGGGGACTCGATAGGGGAGGAACCCTAGGCCGAAAAGGAGGCCCCTATCCCTCGGAAGAAAATTTAGGTGGGGATTTCCCAAAGCTCAACAGACCTTCCACGGGGTCGATGTTCAAGGTCTCGAATGTGACCGAGAATGACATTGTCAAGTTTTTGTAGATATATAGAATCCTGGACGAGTTTTATGTCCATGCATCGAGACTAGAGGATTGAGTTACCTCTGGCCGGCCAACTTCTTGCTATATACGAGGAAGATCTTCATGTTGGCCTCCACTTCCCTTTGTACCCATTGATTTGGAACGTGTTGCATCGATACGATATTATACCCACGCAACTCGGCCCGAATTCCTTCCAAGTCTTAGTTGGTTTTGTAATTCTTTGTCATTTCCATGTTATCCATCCATACTATTATTGTTTAGGATCTTTTTCAAATGAAATAAATTTTTTGGGTTGAAGGGTTGGTACTTCTTTAGCCCGAGAAATGGGAGGAAGATCATAAAGCTTCCCAGTTCTATTCATCATTGGAAGGCCTAGTTTTTTTTGTTTCATCTGACCAATGCTGGGGATTTCAAACATCTTAGGGAGAGTCAATACCTTCCCCAATCAAAATTGATCGGGTGATCGATTCTGATTGCTTTCGGACATGGAAGTCTCTCCATTGAAGGTGCTCTCGAAGGGGGACAAACACAATCTTCTAGACAGGTTGGCCGTGGTCATTGGCTTCGACTCTGGGTCAAGTTGTTCAAGAGTGGGATGTCCTTCTGATTGCTGGTCATGGATAATCAAGCATTGTCGGGCCATCCTTCGGTCTCCCTCATTACTCTGACTCCATTACGAGTCGGGAACTTTGCCAACAAATGGTAGGTAGAGACAATGGCGTGAAACTTGTCAAGGGCCGGCCGGCCCAAGATAGCATTATAAGCTGAGGTCAACGTATGACCACAAAATTGATGGGAGAGTTTTTTGATAGGGTTCCATCCCGATGGTCACAGGCAGAGTTATTTCTCCTTCAACTCCAATAGAGTTTCCCCCGAAGCCCGTCAGCGGCATGGGAGATTCTTGTAACCTCGATCTAGACATGTTCATCCTGACAAAGGCATCATACAATAAAACTTTCGTGCATCTTCTATTATCTATAAGGATTCACTTTACATCATAGTTGGCAATTACTACCGACACAACTACATGAGCATCTCCAGAGAGATGGGATTCCAGGAGGTCTTCATCAGAGAAGGTGATTGTATTGAAATTCCTTGACCTCTTGATGATGTCCCGGTCTTCATCAGGTCTCCAGTTGGACTGGTGATGTAGCATGCCAACGTTCTCATCGGTCGAACGTTGATTGGGGAGCTCTACCTCTCCCGGGGGGTCCCTAACAGTTGAGGTTTCTGCCCGATCCTTCGAGGTCAGACGTATTGAGTAGGTATCCCCTCCTGATGAGGTCTTCAATGGCATCCTTGAGCTGGATGCACTCTTCGGTGTTATATCCATGGTCCCGATGGAATTGGTAGTACTTGTCTTTATTTCTGGATGCAGAGGGGTCCCTCATCGGATGAGGCCTTTGCAGGAAGGTCTCATTCTCGATCTCCAAGAGGATCCTCTCCCTCGGAAAAGAGAGGGGCGCATAGATCTCGAACCTCTGGGGAAGTCCTTCGGCTTCTAGCTTCGGCGTTGGGTGGACCAGTTGCCATCGCTAGGAGGTCAGACTTCGGGGGCTTTGTCGCTCCGCTTCTTGGGAGCCGACCTTCTCTCAGCCTGGCATCAGCTCACCGCTTGTTCCTCTACCAGGACATATTTATGCACCCTGGTCAGTAGCTCAGAGTAGCTAGTCAGAAATTTCTTGTCCAGGAAGAAAGTGAGCTTGGACGAGCGCATATCTCTTTTGAAGGCCGATATAGCCATATCTTCGTTCAGGTCCGGGATCTCCATGGTCGTTGAGTTGAAACGGGCCATGTAGTCCGGAGAGTCTCCCTCTCCTTTTGCAGTACGAGGAAGAGACAGTCGGTGTTCCTCGAAGTCCGACTGCAGGTCCTGAAATGGAAAAGAAAATATTTTCAAGTTGAGGAAAAGAGTGGATCGTACCTGGTCAGATGGCGGAGAATCACATCCGAGTGGCCTTCTTTAGGGTTGCTAGGAAGGCAACGCAGTTGAGGGCATCGGAGGTGCCCTGTACCATCATATGGGCTTTATAGGTGCCTAGATGGTCCAGTGGGTCAGTGGTACCATCGTAAGGGTCCACCTGTAAAATTTTGAAGTAACGGAGGATCATCTCCCCCAGGATTTCGGCAAAGAAAGACGGGCATGAGTCATACGGCTGCCCCACTTCGGCTTTTTATCGATCAATAATTTTGGTGATGCACTCTTCCATGCGCAAAATATTGCTGGTATAGTCCCTCGGGGCTTCAGCAAAGTGTCGAACGTCGTGAGGGACGGAGTCAGCAAAAGAAGGTGAGGCCGACCTCGCCCTCTTCCCGTCAGCACGGGCCCCCAAGGACCTTCGGGGCTCTGGAACAACGTGGGAAAGAGGCTGAGGGACCTCCTGTGGTTTGCTTCCTCCAACAGCGGGCTGACGGTCGGTGCAAGACATTGCAGGTAGCTGCAGCTGGCTGTTGGCCGCTTCCTTGAGGTGTTGAACCGTAGTAGTGAGTGTGTCAATGCAGTTTAAAAGCGTCTGGAACTGTTGTAGTCCCAGGGTGATAGTGAGCTCAGCGATGGCAGTAGTGGTGGCGGCATCATTCTTCCTGGGAGGTCTTTCGGACCCGGACAAGGAGTGACCCCTCTTGGTGGAGGTGTTCGGCTCTTCCTTTTGCCATTAACAGATTTAGTAAATGGATTCCTCCTTTTAGAGAAGGGAAAAGATGGACCTGGATTGAAGGTTCAGGCCCTTCCTCTAGCACCAATCTATTACCGCGTATGCTCCCGGATCGGGCTCGGTCGACTGTGCTAGAGCGCTCCTCTTCCGATACCTGCAACAAAGTCCCCAAGGGCCGGTGGTGCTCCGGCGGGGGACACTCCGATACTTAAATCAGCGAGAGCTTAAAAGCAGCATAATGGAGGAATCAAATGGAGAAGGAAGAGAGTACTTAGCCCTGAAACGAGGTCCCCCGGTCACCTTATATAGGTGTAGAATACTGCCAAATTCTGTAAGGGGCAAGTCAAAAATGTCCGATTTGCCCCTAGGAGAATCAGGGTAATGGCCAGGTGGCTTCGAGATGTGGCCATACGGCGGTGTCCGTTGAAACAGAATTCTGGTGCCAGGTGGGAAGGACTTCTAAAGTCTTCGAGTTGTTTCCGGAGTGAGAATGAGTCGGTCGGACCCAACGGTGATGGGTCGGCCGGCCGAGGGAGAATGCTCGTCAAGCTTTATGGGGAGCAGATGATCAGACCTCAACGAAAGGGGGTCGTTCGGACTTTTGGTAGAGTGGATCAGCTAAATCTTTTATTTCAGTGGGTTGGCCGGTCGGACTTCTGGTAGAGTGGATCAGCCAGACCAACCGGGAGCATCAGCACTGGTTCAATTTAAGAAAAGCCGGTTGAGTACAACAAAAGCTAATACTTCTTACTTGTTTTTTGAATTAGCAATTATTTTCAAAGAATTATTCTATATTTTTTTAAAAAAAATGAGCGAGTATATGAAACTTGTGATTTGTCAAATAATGGTTCTATGAACTCCATATTTATGAAATTTATATTTTTATAAAAATAATTTCATGATTACAATTAAAGATTTGTTCATGGACTACAAATTTAGTATTTTCTTCACATATGATTTAACAAAATATTATATAAAAATTGTGATTTAAAAATGATTAAGGGCTCTTTAATTAGTATAGTCTCGTAGAAGTGAGATCAATCTACATCCTTAGAGCTCAACTATTCTTTTTATTTTTATTTTAGATGAATAAGGTCATTAGGAATGAAGCATAGCTAAAGCTTGCAGTTCATACTAGCAAATTTAGTAATTTTGTAGAAGAGTTTTGATTTTTTAATTGACTATGAATTCATACTTAGTGGCTTTATGAATTCAAAATTATAAGCTTTGATATTTAAATTTAGATTTAGTCACTATGAATCATTATTTATTTAATTATTTAATGAATGATTGATTTTGATCATTATATTATATTTTAGGGTAAAAAGCAAAAAGTCCCTTACATTTTTATCTTAATTTACAAATATCTCATGCATCTTTAATTTTAATAATGTCAATTTTATATTTTCTAAATTATTATAATGTTTCGAGGCAAAGCTCGTGGTTGGTGCATATGTGGTAAATTATTTAGTGTTAGATAACTGATATGGATTTGTGAATCATTTTAAAATGAGATAGGCATATAGTATGGACTCAAAAAAATTTAAAAGATCAAAAAATATCCCAATCCTTATCTTAACCTGTCACGCCCCGAATCCAGATCAAGGATCGGCTACGTGACCGGCCGCACAATCCTAGGTGTCCCCTAGAGATCATGCCAGGCCTAACTTTTAAATCAATAACCAAACAATGGTAAGGAACAACTTTCCATAAAGATTAACAGAAAATAAAATACAAATAAAATATAAACTCAGGGATTAACACCTAAACCCTAGCTCCCCACTGAATGGTCCTAAAGCCCAAATGATCTTCGATATCTGAAACAAAAATATAGGAAATCATGGGTGAGCTACACAGGCTTAGTAAGTTATCAACACCTCCAATATACATATACCAATATGCCACTAATAACAACAAGCATGACACATTATACAACAAGATGTCCAGCAATATAATAATATAACTAACAACCTGATGCAAATATGTACACTTAAATGCAACCGACACATGCACGACACGACTATGGATGGCCAACCATTTACTCTACTCACATAGTTCTCTGACTATGGCCACGATCGGCCCGTGGCTCGCTCCGAAAGAGACTAGATCCTGTGTCACATACCGCTCAACAGTCATGTGCCAGCAATAGCCCTACTAGAGGCCCAAAAGGAAAACTAGCTCTAAGTATCACACGAGAAACATGCATTCTCTGTATGTGCCTGCCATGCATGGCTAAAATAAGACAACTAGCTCCTGTGTCACATACCGCTCAACGGTCATGTGCTAGCGATAGCCCCGCTGGAGGCCCAAAAGGAGACTAGGTCTTCGTATGATCATAATCGAACTAGAGAGCACCCACACCAACACAATGTACTTACACCAACATAATGCACCCACACCAACATGATGCACGCAATCCAATGCAATCCCATAATGTACCCACACCAATACAATGTACTCGTACCAACACAATGCACCCATACCAACATGATGCATGCAATCCAATGCAATTCCATAATGTACCCACACCAATACATTGTACTCACACCAACATGATGCACGCAATTCAATGCAATCCTATCCAGATATATTACATATATTTACTAATTCATAAATATGTACATATTGGCATACAACATCAGAGGTCAAGATAACTTACCGAAGAGCATCCATCAACTAGTACAGTCCAACACTAAACTGGGTCTTCCAAAGTCAATAATGATCCTGAATCATAAATTAAAAAGAAATTAAATAAAAACTAAATTTTCTGGGACATCCTCAACTAACAGTCCTTTTCTTCCCTTCCTTTTATTTATTATTATTAATATCATTATTATTATTTATATATATATATATATTTTATTATTTCTAAATTGTACTGTCACTGGGTCGGCCCATCCTAGAAGCAGGCCTGACCCATCACAGATAGAAAAACCCGGCCCAACAAAGTCTGGGCCAACAAAGCCTGGCCCAACTGAGCCCGGCCCAGCTATGCCCGGCTCAACGAAGCCCAAGCACAGTGCCCAGACCAAGAACTCCACGGACAACCCAAGGAGGATCGGTGACGATCCTCACGTTCGGCTGCCAGGAGGAGTCGCCAGAAGGGACGAAGGAGATCGACGATCCCGACGATGGCGGTCCGACCACCTGCCGGAGAGCACAGGTACCAAATTTCCTCCCCCCACCCGTCAGATGCTCTTCCCAAGGCTTGGCTAAGCCGGTCTCCCATACTGCCAGCAGCGGTCATGGGAGACGGCCATGGCGAACATGGCCAGGCTGACTGGAGCGGATGACAGCACGACCACTGGCAGTCGTCTGACCGCCCAAAACAACAGAACAAAACAACAAAAAAATAAAAAGAAAGAAAAGATACATATATCTCTCCTCCTCTTCATCGGCCATTCCCAATAAATCCCCCATGCTCCATAAACTAGGGTTAGATCACTTACCAGCGATGATCGGCGACGGGTTGGCGTCCACCGGAGGAAGACGAGTCTGGAAAAGCAAAGGCTCGCGAGAAGATCGTCAATGTCCACCGGAGGAAGAGAGGTTGGATCAGGGTGAGGCACGCAAAGGACTCCCTGATCCAAAAGAAAACCTTTATCCTTCCCCCCCCCGCTGTCGACCGCCTTCCCCACTTCTTCCGCTAGTCAATCCCAACTCCCCACACCGACCACCGTGATCTTCGGTGAAGACCCAGGTTGGATTGAAATCCCCTGTTCCGGACGCGAACTTCTCCTTATATATTTTTTTTGAGTTCTGGATGAAGTCGGCAAAGGCTACCGACTTCAGCCCAAAATGGTCCTGGGCCTCACATTCTCCCTTCCTAACAAAAATTTCGTCCTTGAAATTTTTTTTTAAAAATCTATTACTTCCAAACCCTAATTCTATAACATACACCTATCAAAGATAATTAAATAGTTTCCAAGTATCGATAATTATTCTGGAATATTCAATCAAAATCCTAATTCTATCCTACTCTCACTAACTAGGTCACTTGATCTTAAACCTTTGCTCTGATACCATTCTGTCACGCCTCGAATCCAGATCAAGGATCGGCTACATGACCAGCCGCACAATCCTAGGTATCCCCTAGAGATCATGCCAGGCCTAACTTTCAAATCAATAACCAAACAATGGTAAGGAACAACTTTCCATAAAGATTAACAAAAATAAAATATAAATAAAATATAAACTCAGGGATTAATACCTAAATCCTAGCTCCTCACTGACTGGTCCCAAAGTCCAAATGATATTCGATATCTGAAACAAAAATATAGGAAAACAGAGGTAAGCTACACAGGCTCAGTAAGTTATCAACACCTCCAATATACATATACCAATATGCCACTAATAACAACAAGCATGACATATCATACAACAAGATGTACAGCAATATAATAATATAACCAACAACCTGATGCAAATATGTACACTTAAATGCAACCGACACAGACACGACACGACTATGGATAGCCAACCATTTACTCTACTCACCTAGTTCTCTGACTATGGCCACGATCGGCCTGTGGCTCGCCCCGAAAGAGACTAGATCCTGTGTCACATACCGCTCAATAATCATATACCAGCAATAGCCCTACTAGAGGCCCAAAAGGAAAACTAGCTTTGAGTATCACACGAGAAATATGCATCCTCTGCATGTGCCTGCCATGCATGGCTAAAATAAGGCAACTAGCTCCTATGTCACATACCGCTCAACGGTCATGTGCCAGCGATAGCCTCGCTGGAGGCCTAAAAAGAGACTAGGTCCTCGTATAATCATAATCAAACTAGAGAGCACTCACACCAATATAATGTACTTACACCAACATAATGCACCCACACCAACATGATGCACGCAATCCAATGCAATCCCACAATGTACCCACACCGATACAATGTACTCACACCAACACAATGCATCCACACCAATATGATGCACGCAATCCAAGCAATTCCACAATGTACCCACATCAATACAATGTACTCACACCAACATGATGCATGCAATTCAATGCAATCCTATCCAGATATATTACATATATTTACTAATTCATAAATATGTACATATTGGCATACAACATCAGAGGTCAAGATAACTTACCGAAGAGCATCCATCAACCAGTACAGTCCAACACTAAACCGGGTCTTCCAAAGTCAACAATGATCCTGAATCACAAATTAAAAAGAAATTAAATAAAAACTAAATTTTCTGGGACATCCTCAACTAACAGTCCTTTTCTTCCCTTCCTTTTATTTATTATTATTAATATCATTATTATTATTATATATATATTATTATTTCTAAATTGTACGGCCGGCCCATCCCAGAAGCAGGCCAGGCCCATCACAGATAGAAAAACTCGGCCCAACAAAGTCTGGGCCAACAAAGCCTGGTCCAACTGAGCCCGGCCCAGCTGTGCCCGGCTCAACGAAGCCCAGGCACAGTGCTTAGACCAAGAACTCCACGGACAACCCAAGGAGGATCGGCGACGATCCTCACGTTCGGCTGCCAGGAGGAGTCGCCGGAAGGGAAGAAGGAGATCGACGATCCTGACGACGATGGTCTGACCACCTGCCGGAGAGCACAGGGACCAAATCTCCTCCCCCCACCCGTTAGACGCTCTTCCCAAGGCTTGGCCAAGCCGGTCTCCCATACTGCCAGCAACGGTCATGGGAGACGGCCATGGCGAACATGGCCAGGCTGACTGGAGCGGATGACAGCATGACCATCGGCAGCTGTCTGACTGCCCAAAACCACAGAATAAAACAAAAAAAAAAATAAAAAGAAAGAAAAGATAACATAGATCTCTCCTCCTCTCCGTCGGCCATTCCCAATAAATCCTCCATGCTCCAGAAACTAGGGTTAGATCACTTACTAGCGATGATCGACGGCGGGTTGGCGTCCACCGGAGGAAGACGAGTCCGGAAAAGCAGAGGCTCGCGAGAAGATTGTCAATGTCCACCGGAGGAAGAGAGGTTGGATCAGGGTGAGGCATGCAAGGGACATCCCGATCCAAAAGAAAACCTTTATCCTTCCCCCCCCGCCGTCGACCACCTTCCCCGCTTCTTCCGTCGGTCAATCCCAACTCCCCACGCCGACCACCACGATCTCCGGCGAAGACCCAGGTTGGATTGAAATCCCCTGTTCCGAACGCGAACTTCTCCTTATATGTTTTTTTCTGAGTTCTAGATGAAGTTGGCAAAGGCTGCCGACTTCAACCCAAAACGGTCCTGGGCCTCACATAACCCCATCTCCTTCCTCAATCTTTTCTCTAAGAAGGCAATGCAATCCCTGCCGGTGACCCCCAGTCATCATCATTGTTGCCCCCATTGCTATCTTCCTCTTTTCCTTCTCTATCTCTATCTTTTTTCCCCCTATTTTTCACTTTCCTCTTCTCATCCCCACTGGAGCAGGAAATCTCTAACCTCTCTTATACAAGAGAAAGAAAAAGAGAGAAGATGGATGTCTTTGCCTTTTGTGCCTTTCAATCTCACTAGCCTCTTCGCATCTAGTCTATGAGAGCTTCCTCTATTGCCTCTCCCTTCATAGCCCACCTTCCACCAACTTTTGGCAACTCATCTACTTTCTAAACACTACATCTTACTCTTTCCTCCTATCACCCTTCTATAACCATAGGTTCGCACCTCAAAAGGCTCCAATTATTCCTTTCTCAGTCCCTATTTTACCTTCCCTAAGATCTAAAACCCATCACCCCAAAAGTCAAAAGTAACCTAGCAGCATCACCGGTATCTTGGCCACCTCTTTTGGCAAGCTCCATTTAAATGTTAGCTCTCTCAATTAATGTTGCCGCCGCCACCTTCGATGGAAGATGACAAATATTACTTGCTAACATACTAATTAACTTTGGCTTTTGTATAAGTGGAGGGAGATAAGAAACCTTGTTGTTTTCTTATCTTGTTTTAGATGGTTGTAGCCAATGTGCCGATGATAGAGATGGAGACTTCAACAATGGTAGAGGAGGAGGACATGGCCACAAGGGTAGTGAGAAAGTGGTGCGAGAGCTTGATGGTGAGGCTCAAGGCAGTGAAAGAAAGAAAAGACCAATCTAAGAGGAGAAGGAAGAGAGAGAAGAAAATGGAAAAGAAGATAGAGATTGAGAAGGAAGAGAGGAAGATTGGGGTGGGGGTAGTAGTGGTGATGACTAGGGCGGGGGTAGTGGTGGCGATGATCAAAATTGCCAGTAGGGGTTGTGTTGCCTCTTTAGAGAGTAGGGTTGAGAAAAATGATAGGGGTTAAGATGAGGATTGAAATATTTTCATCTTTTATTTTTTTTTTTAAGTTCATGTCATGTAATCATTTCATTTTAAAATGATCTAATAAATCCATAACAACCATTCAACTCTAAATAATTTATTATATATGCTGCAACCACGAGCTTTGTCCCAAATTAGGTGGTTAGGAGAATATTGTAATAAATTGAAAAAAATAGGATTGGTATTACTGAAATTAGAGATACAAGGAGATATTTGTAAATTAAGATAAAATATAATTTTTTTTTACTTTTTTAGGTTTCCACGTATATTTATGTATATAAATATAAATATAATTACTTTATAACCACAAAATCAAAAATATTATTGGATAAAAAGTAAATTAAGTTTGTGATATGTCAATACAATCATCTATTCTTTAAAAAAAATTATGAGTGCCACATATGATTAAATACAAATATATATATATATATATATATATATATATATATATTCTTTTTGGGGGACTACAAATATTATCGAGTCACTTGTTTCTCTTGACGCCGTATCCGGACGATCTCGATTAGCAATTTTGGATGGCAGATATCATCCCGCATAAAACTATGGCTTCCAAAGCCGCTTTTGGAACGGACGACAAATCCACCACAGAGGCACATCGATTAACCGCACAGAAATATCCAAGCATGCTTCCGTGCCCTTTTTAAACCCCTTTTAAACCGGAGAGGATTTTTGCTTTTCCAGGGTTCGGAGCTCTAGGCCATGGAGATCGCGGCGAGGGCCAAGAAGAAGAGCAGCACGCGAGAGGGCCAGTTCCGGTACGCCCTCGACATGTGCGCCAAGACCGGCGACCTTGCCGGTGCCCTCGCCCTGTACGAGTCCGCCGTCGCCGAGAACCTCCGCCTGTCTGCTTACCACTTCAACTCTCTCCTCTACATAATCTCCACCTCCATTGAGACCTTCGACGAGACCTCCAAGAAATCTTCCATCGACACAAGCTTCGCAATCTTCGACCGGATGGTCGCCGACGGCGCCACCCCAACCGAGGCTACCATCACCTCCATGGCCCGGATTGCTGCCCAGAGGCCTGGCGGCGGCGCCGACCTCGCATTCGATCTGGTCAGGACCATGCGGGAGCGGTACGGCACCTCCCCAAGGCTTAGGACCTATAGTCCGGCGCTCTCTTCTTTTTGCCGGAGATTGGAGGCCGATAAGGCGTACGCCGTGGAATATCACATGGTCTCGATGGGCGTCGTTCCGGAGGAGCCGGAAATTGCGGCTCTGTTGGAGGTGAGCGCTAAGGTGGGGAGGGAGGAGAAGGTTTATGGGTATTTGCACAAGTTGAGAGGCAGTGCCGGATGTGTGGCTGACTCCACGGCAGAGATTTTGGAGGGGTGGTTCAGAAGCGAGCGGGCAATGGAGGTCGGGATATCGAGTTGGGATGCCGGCAGGGTAAAAGATGCGATTTTGATGAATGGCGGTGGCTGGCATGGGCTCGGATGGTTGGGGGAAGGGGGATGGGATATTCGCCATGCCACCGTAAACTCTGACGGGGATTGCTCTGGTTGTGGGCGGAGGTTGGCTTGTGTGGACATCGATCGAATGGAGACAGACAAGTTTGCAGTATCTGTGGCTACTTTGGCTCTAGGAAGGGAAAGCAAGTCCAATTTCAGGACTTTTCAGGTAAAAACAATTGCCTTGCTGCCAGATATGCTCGTGACACTATGTGTTTTATTTTGTTTTCCTTCAGTTCTGTACCTCTATTCCTTATTTACACAACCATATGATTTGGACATGAGCAGGGTTGACAGTTTGAGAACTAGATTTTTGGTTACAACTGAATTCAGGAATAAAATATCCAAAAATATGAATGAATGAATGAAAGCAAGCTACATTTCCTGTGATGGCAAAATCTATTATTTTATGAAACTGTATTAACTTATAATCCATTTGTTTTCGTTCCCTTATATTATAAAAGCTGTACCCTGCTCCATTTCTGAGAAACAAGCTGATGCTTGATTAGTCAAAGTTTTGAAAAATATTAGAAGTTACGAGTATATGACCACTTATTTCAGTTAAGTGTACCTATGCTTGCATTTCGGCATGCTATATTTGCAATTTTCTTGTAAACAACAACAGTTAAACTGGCTGGCTTTATGGATTATATGTCCTGCATTTAATGGATCATGCATTCTACAACACCAATGTTTCCTATATGCTATGTGAAATCGCTTTCCCGGAAAAGTGTCATCAAATCACTTCTTGATACTTCAAAATATTCCATGGTCTGTCCTTGTCTTTAATGAGCAAGAATTCCAAGATCCTTTCCTCACTGAAGTGTCCTGAATTGCTACTGACTACTTGCATACTTCTATATGTTCCATCTTAGTTTGACCATTTCGTATTTATAAATTCTGATATTTTCAACTTGGTATCTACCCCTTTGATGTCTTATGAATGGAAATGTAATTGCATAAAACACTAAGGGATCTTGTTGATTATTGCCAAGGTCTTTATGTTCATGCTTGGCATAGGTTACAAGAGACTCCACTCTCTGTATGTAGTTCTTAACTGGTCTGTGGCTCTTTGCTAACTGATGCTTGTCTCTAGCATTGTTAGCATGTCCATTTTTGATCTCTTGCCTAGTGAGTGTATTTATTATTATTCTCAGCAGCATTTCCTTTTGTATGAAAATGCATAGCCATATTTTATAGTAAGTTGTAAAAAGTCAAGAAAGAACTCATTCAATATTGTTAGATGAGATTTATCTTTAATTTCATATCTCTTTGCTTAGGAATGGTTGGAAAAGCACAGTGAGTATGAAGCTATAATTGATGGGGCAAATGTTGGGCTTTATCAGCAGAATTTTGCAGATGGTGGATTCAGTTTGTCTCAGGTTCTTACATTACATTTTGCCGATTATTTGTATTACTTATGGTGCATATTGTCTATTGCTTTATATGTTGGTGTTCATGATTACATATTGTTGCTTTTTGCATGATGTAAACCTAAATAGAGCAGCTAGACGCTGTTGTACGTGAACTATTTGAAAGAAACCAGGGCAGTTGGCCACTCATTATACTGCATAATAAGCGTGCTCTAGCACTCATGGAAAATCCTTCAAATAGGCAGATAATTGAGAAGTGGAGATCCGAAGGGGCATTGTACACAACACCAACTGGATCAAATGATGATTGGTAAGGATCTTTACATATGCATTCAAGTGGCCTTATTAGAATCAAAACAATTAAAATTGTTTCCTTCAACTGCTATGTTCTTGAAGATTTTAAATTTCAAGGGAAAAAATGTTTTGGTCCAGAATTCAACCAAAATACTTCTTGTAAGCTGAGAAAATGAAATATCTTGTGGAATCAGAATGTTTTATGCATGTTTCATATTAGAAGCATAATCTGCTTAATACATAATTCTAGATGGTTGGGTTGGTCACCAACTAGTCACCTGATGCATACTTGCACAGGGGTCAAATACTATTTTTTCTACCTCCCTTTATCGTTTTGTCAAACTCTTGCCTTTTATCATTAACATTTTGTGTGGCAGTGCCTTTTCAAGGTGTCCAGTAGGTTTCATGCTTTGGGTTAGCGTTTCTTTAGTTAATTTTCCCCTTGACACCTTTTGCCAAATGTGACATAATGAACTATTATTCTCTAGGTATTGGCTCTATGCAGCAGTGAAGTTCAAATGTTTGCTTGTGACAAATGATGAGATGAGAGATCATATATTTGAGCTCCTAGGACGGTCCTTTTTCCCCATATGGAAGGAGCGTCATCAAGTATGTACTTCAAAACACTTAAAAATTACTCTTTCTATCTCTTTCTGTCTCACACACACATACACATTTACACACATTATCATGATTGTTGGTGCTGAAATTTGTTAATGCATCGAAGATGCTGGAGTTGGTGGTAGGCGGGTCTCTAGGAGGTGAAATTTATAAAAAAGTCCTGGTCGGAAGGTATTTTGGCATGGACTGGGCTCTTCGACGGTCAAGTCGGTTTTCTAGCACGAGAATAGTATAAGGAGCATGGTGGAGGAATTTTTGCATACTTTGAAATTCCTCGGGATCTCATTTTATAGGTGAAGGGCAAGGGCATTTTTGAAATAATGAAAATCTTAGTAGATTCAATGAGAAGTAATATGGCTTATCAATAGGCTGTTAGATGATTTTCTATTTGCAAGAGATGTTTATTCTGTTTTAATTGAAATATTGTCCTTTATATGGAATTTGCCATGTTTCTTTAATAGTGATGTGGACTGCTGCTTGGATCTAGGCATGCTTTCTTTATTTACAAAGATATGGCGATGATTAGAAATCATGATACGTGATGTGACCTTTCGGTCGTATAATCAAAGGCGTGAAAATGAGCATCGGTTATATTGGCCTTTAGTGGATTCGAGTGGATATATAGTCTAAGAACTTGTTCACCATCAGATTTATGGATCAGAGATTAGTCCGAGCGCCTCTATCAAATTTAAGGAATGGTCGGCTAGAGGATGTCCAATCGAATGGCCTTAGTTGAAGGTTAGATATATTGATTGCCTTTAGACTGTCCGATCGATGGGAGGCTGGTCGTTGTTGAGGCCGGGTTGAATAAAGATGGTCGGTGGGCGGTACTTGGCTTGGTCCAGTCAAACAGGATGTCATTGTTTTAGTAAAACAATGGACGGACAAGGGGGGCGCTCATGCGGTGAGCTCTTGATTGAGCCATATAGAGATATATTGGAGCAAAGTAATTTCTAGCCGATTAAGGATCGAATCCGATGAACAGTCGGTGAGCACATGTTGATAGCTTTCGAAAGTCAGTTGATAGAAGTGCCAGTAACTATCGAGGTCTATTCGGACGAGGGTACTCAATAGTTTGACATTCAGCTAGGTCTAGTTGATCAGGAGAGATACCAGTTTCTCTAGCGAGAGGATGGACGGACAAGGAAGTTGTTCATATGCTGATCGTGTTGTTGAGCCTTGCCTGGGATATCATTGTTGTCGAGGCTTGCTCGTATAAGGATATTTTTAATTTGGCACACGGCTGGACTCAGTCGGCTAGGAAAGGCATCAGCTTCTTCAATAAGGAGTCAATCGAGTGGTGGGACCAACCGCATATTGGTCATGTTGGCCGGCCTGATAATGTTGGGATCAAGAGGAAGTCCTCTCCTGATCAAGACTTCTATCCGACGAATGGTCGGTGATATGTATCAGGATTGTTTGACCAACATGTCGATTTATCTGCTAATGGAGTCGAGAGGTAGTTTTTTGCCGATCGAGGCCCTAATCCAATGAATCATTTAAAGGTATGCAGTCTGGTTGCCTTGTCAGGTTTATTAGTTAGGGCTTCATGTCCTTGACGATGAGTGGTCGGTGATTATGTAGCAGTGCTGATTATCTGGACTCGTTAACTTGGACTTCATATCCCTGAGCCCAAATGGAATTTTCCCTAACAATCATCATCGTATTTTTTTTGGCTTAAATAGATGAAAATCTATCTTTGCTTTTTTATATGGTTTTCCTCATGGCCAAATATTAAGTCATAATATTTGTTGAACTACATGTTGACCGAGAGGAATGTTACTTTATTTCATCGTTTTGAAATTGTAGATGAGTTGTACACAAAATGGCTTGGCTTGAAGCTAGAGGGTTAGGATTTAGGATTTTTATAGTAGGGCAAAAATTTATAATTCGGACATACAGTTGAAAAACACACAAACAATCGTCAAAGTTCCTATATTATTCATTTTTATGGAGTTTGTAATCCAGGGGCGATGCATGAATAGATCGAAAATTTTATAAAAAAATGAAGAGCTGTGACAAATAGTCAAGGCTTTGCTTACAACTGTGAAGTAGCTAGTTAATTTCACATTGAGACATTGCAAGATTAATGAACATGGATGTTTATTCTTGAAAGAGATCATTAAAGTTTTTTTTAAAATAACAATTGAAAATAATTTATGTATCCATTTTGCATCAATGGTTAATGGTTAACATGTCAAACAAGAAGCTAGTTAACTTATTAAAGTTGCAAAAAAAAGGGGTAAGGTTTTAAGACTCCATATTTGTAGCATGATTTTAGCTCATCATATGATTTTAGAGATCACATAATTTTAGGGATTAAAAGATTCTAGGTCATTGCATGATTTTAGAAAATACATGACAACTCATGTCTGCTCATAATATATATTTTTTATTAGCATGATTTTGTATTAGCCTATATTAGTTTTCTTGTATACAATATGTATACTATAGTATATGTAATCCTTGAGATATGTCGAATGTGATGGAATAGAAAGAAAAATTCTTCTCTCCCTCTCTTTATTTTTTGTCAATTATGTCAGCATGTCTCCCATTGCAATAGGGAGAATAGAGGGCTAAGAGGGGTGAGGGAGAGTGGATGCATCAAGAGTAGCGTAACAAGAAGAGGCTAAAGCTTTTTGTGGTGAGGATTTTAGTTGATGGTGGTGGCTGGAAGGAAGCAGTGGAGGAGGTGATTATGAAGAGCAAAAACATGGGAACTTGGTTGCTTGTGGCTCTAGTTTGGTTGCCAAGAGGTGCCAACGATAATGGGTACCTCTCCGATGGCTGCCTCATCCAGTCCTCCCTGACAAGGCATGGTGACAGACTAAAAGAGGTGCGCCTTGGATAGAAGAAGAATGTTGAATATTTTTAGCTAGCTTAAAATATTTGGTAAGGGGGTCTGGAAGGGGATATCAAGGAATTTTGTAACCACTAGAACTCTAACCAATATAGCCAATCATGCTTCGAAATATTTTCTAAGGTAGAGTGATCCCAATAAAAAGGATCATAGAACTGGTCTTTTTGACTTGTAGACAAAAGATGTAGCTTTTGTGCCTGAAACTTCTATATGATAATGGCATTATCATCGATAAGTCTTGATGAAGTTATAGAAGAGATTGATTATCATCTCCAACATAAAGTGTATACCTTTAAAGTGGCTTTTCGATGATGATGGTGGGGTAGAAGTTTCGGGTGCAGGAGCGGGCTTACTTATCACTAAGCCAAAAGGGTTGGGTCTTCGCTTACCTTTTGTTGGAAGTGCTCTCCCTAAAAAAAATATTTTTGAGCATGACTAGCTACCTGAGTTGGAGTCTTGGTGGTTGCAAAATTTCTTTATATCTCCTTCCCGCCCTACTTACCAAACATTTTAAGACTGGCTATAAATGTTCGATGTTCTTCTTTAATCCAAGGCATGCCTCTTTCACTCCTGGGCTGGACGAGGCTAGAATCAAAGAGTTACATATTGTTGTCGGCTCTACTCTCGACAACTGAAGCAGAGTCATAGACTATCACATTTTCCTTGTTCTTGTTTTTCCTAATCACCTCCTCCATCTCCATCTTCCTAACATTGCTGTCATTTGGAATCCTCACCTTGAAGAGCTTCAGTCCCTCCTCGCGGTGCAACTCTTGATGCATCCTCTAATAATTTTAGGGATTGGATGATTTAGGTGATTACATGATTTTAGAGATTATATGACAAACCATATTAGTTCATAATATTTTTCTTTATTAGCATGATTCTATACCAGCCTATATTATTTTTATTGTATATAGTCTATATGCTACTTTATATAACCATTGAGATGTATGATGGAAGAGAAATACAAATTCCATTCTCTTTGTTTCTCTATCTCTTGTCAATTGTGTCACTATCTCTCCCATTGCAAAGGGGAAAACAGAGAGGTGAAGGAGAGTGGATGCTTTAAAAGTCATGTAGCAAGAAGAGGCTGAAGCACTTCAGGGTGAGGATTATGGACGATGGTGGTGGCAGGGAGGTGGAGGAGGTGTTTAGGGAGAGCAAGAGCATAGGAAATATGGACACCTTTGGCTCTGCTCTGGCTATCGAGAGTGGTGCCGACGATAATGGTACCACTTTGATGGTGGCCTCATCCAATCTTCCTTGAGAAGGTGTGCGTGGGAGAGTGAGAGTGGTATGCCTTGGATAGAAGAAGAGCATCGGATAGTTTTGGCTGGCTTAAAATGCTTGGTAATTGGGACTAGAAGGGGATATGAAGGAATTTTGTGACCACTAGAAATCCAACTCAGGTAACCAGTCATGTTCAAAAATATTTTCTTAGGCAGAATGATCCCAATAAAAAGGAGCATGGATCCGGCCTTTTTGACTTGTAGATAAGTGATCCGACTCTTGAATCCGAAACTTCTACCTCATCATTACCGTTGAAAAGCCCTAGTGAAGTTATAGAAGAGATTAATCTTCATCTCTAGGACAGGTATGTAACTTCATAAGGGCTTTTCGATGATAATTGTGGGAAAGAAGATTCAAGTGCAGGAGCTGAATCACTTATCACTAAGTAAAAAAAGGCTGGATCTTCGCTTCTTTTATTAGGAATGCTCTATCTCAGAAAATATTTTTAAGGGGAGTTCTAGTGGTCACAAAAATTGTTGATATCCCTTTCCAGCTCTCCTTGCTAAGTATTTTAAGACTTGATAGAAATGTTTGATGTTCTTCTATCCAAGGCATGCCTTACTTTCTCTGCTGTCCACACCTTCTTAAGGAGGGTTGGACAAGGCTGAATCACATTCAACACATCTCAAGGGTTATATATACTAGCCTTTAGATTGTATGCAAGAAAAATAATATGAGCTGGTACATAATCATGCTAATAAAGAAAAATATTATAGACTGATTTGGATCATCATTTGTTCTCTAAAATCATTAGAGGATGCATCAAGAGTCATGCAGGGAGAAGAGTTGAAGCCCTTCGAGATGAGGATTTTGGAAAATGGCAGTGGTGGGAAGTGTAGGAGGTGGTTAGGAAGAGTAAGAGCACGTGGAACTTGGTTGTCTGCAGCTCCATTCTAGCTGCAATATGTACCTCTTCGATGGTAGCCTCGTCTAGTCCTCCCTGGGAAGGCACGGGCGGGAGAGGGAGAGAGATGTGCCTTGGACAGAAAAAGACATGGCTTAAATTGCTTGTTAAGGGGGACTATAAGGAGATATCAGGGAATTTTGTGACCACTAGAACTCTAACTTAGGTAGACAGTCATGTCCAAAAATATTTTCTTAAGGAGAGTGTTCCTAATAAAAAGGAGTATTGGTCTAGCCTTTTTGATTTGGGGATAAGTGATCCAATTTCTGCATTCGAAACTTCTATACCACTATTATCATTGAAAAGCCCTGCTGAAGTTATAGAAGAGATTAATCATCATCTCGAGCTCAAGTATGTCATTTCACGTGGGATTCTTGATAATAATTGTGGGATAGAAATTTTGAGTGTAGGAGCTGAATTACTTATACTAAGTCAAAAAAACTGGATCTTCATTTCTTTTTATTAGGGGCACTGTACCTAAGAAAATATTCTTGAGCATGCTTGGTTACTTGAGTTTGAGTTTTGGTGGTCATGAATTTTTTTTTTGATATCCCCTTCTAGTCCCCTCTACCAAGAATTTTAAGTCTAGCTAGAAATATTTGATGCTCTTCTTCTATCCAAGGCACTCCTATCTCTCTCTTGCCCATGCCTTTTCAAGAACGTTTGGACGAGGCCGCCATTGGAGAATTATGCATTATTGTCATCACCGCTCTAGGTTGTAAGAGCAGGGCCATATACCACCAAATTTTCCATGCTTTTTCTTTTTCTAGTCACCTCTTCCACCTCCACTGCATTCTCCCTGACATCGCTATCATCCGGAATCCTCACCTTGTAAAGCTTCAACCCCTTGTCGCTACGGGACTCTTAATGCATCCTCTAATGATTTGAGGGATTGCATGATTTTATGGATTATAGGACAACCCATATCAATCTGTAATATTTTTCTCTATTAGCGTAAGGTTATAAATGGATCAAGTTGACCCGTTAAAGGACTTGTATGGTCGGGTTGGGTTCTAAAATTGGATACGTTATATTTTTTAGGTTGAGTCTAGGTTTACTGAATTTGGACCCGACTTGCTTATTTTTATGGATTGTTTTGGATCTTATATTCATTGACTTGAGGATCTTATATTGAATGACCTGATCTAACCCATTTGGATTTGGGTTTTTTTTTTTTTTTTTTGGTAACAGGTGGGATTCTTTTATTGTATAGGTTATTTTTATATGATCCTTTAAATGTTGTTGTATAAGGACCTATAATAAAATTTGTTTGCTCACCTTATGAGAGAGAGAGAGATATGATGGAGACGAAAAAAAGCACTTGGTCAAAGACCAACTTTGTGTGTTATGAGCTTGTTTTAGGATTTCTATTCCTATACTATAGTTCTTTCTTCGGTCCTCCTGGGCAGCATACTAGCTTAGAGTATGATAGCAGATTTTCAAGATCAATTAGTTGGAGTAGTGATGATAGTGGAGAAGCTGGCAGATCAGATGAGTCCATTTTTGAGCTGGAAGATATAGTTGATAGTTTAGTACCCAAGAGCTTTCATGTAAGTTTTTTTTGTTCATGATCATTGACTATCATGTTTACTGAATTAAGTATATGAAGATCTGTGATGTGAGCATAGACTTGATTCCTTACCTAGACTAAAATTTTGTTTATCAAATATTATTAAAGTTGGATCTATCTTTAATAGAACATTACGAGAGGCATTGCCCCTTGCCTAAGAGGTGTTTCAATTGTGTGATCCAGAGCTTGACGCAATCCAGACTTGAAGTTTTCAAGTTGGGGTTGGGTTATACATGGACCCAACTTGACCCGATCTGCATGACCCATTCGGGCAAAATTTTTGCCTATAGGCCTAACCCGACCTGACCTAATCTTCTGTTAGGTTGGGCATGGGTCCAACATTATGGCCCAATCAAGGAATCGGGGTGGGTCGGGGTCCCTCGTGACCTATTTTGACCCAACTCATTTGCACCCCTATGTTAGCATAAATTTGTACCAGCCCATATTATTTTCATTATATACATTTTGTATACTAGTCTATATAACTCTTGAGATGTATCGAATGTGATGGAAAAGAAATGCAAATATCTTTCTCTGCTCTCTATCTCTTGTCAATTATGTCCGGTCTCTCCCATCATGAAGAGGAGACTCTCCCATCATGAAGAGGAGAATGGAGGTGAGGAAGAGTGGATGCATCGGAGTCGCGTGGTGAGAAGAGGCTGAAGCTCTTTGGGATGAGGATTTTGGGCGATGGGAAGGAGGCAGAGGAGGTGATTAGAAGGAGCAAGAGCATGGGGAACTTGTTTGCTTGCAGCTCTGCTCTAGCCATCGAGAGTGGTGCCGATGATAATGATTAGAAGGCATGAGCAGGAGAGGGAGAGAGATGTGTCTTGGATAGAAGAAGAGCATCAAATATTTCTAGCTAGCTTAAAATGCTTTGTAAAGGAGACTGGAAGGAGATATCAAGGAATTTTGTGATCACTAGAACTCCAACTCAGGTAGCCAATCATGTTCAGAAATATTTTCTTAGATAGAGTGATCCCAATAAAGAGGAGCGCAGGTCCAGCCTTTTTTACTTTGGGATAAGAAATCCAGCTTTTGTGCCTGAAACTTCTATCTCATCATATTATCATCGGAAAGTCCTAGTGAAGAAAAGATCAATCATCATCTCCAGGATAGGGAAGTAACTTCATGATGGCTTTTAGATGTTAATGGTAGGGTAGAAGTTCTGGGTGCAAGAGTTGAATCACTTATCACCAAGTCAAAAAGGTTGGATCTTCGTTTCTCCATATTAGGAGTGCTTTGGCTAAGAAAATATTTTTGAGCATGATTGGCTATGTGAGTTAGAGTTCTAGTGGCCACAAAATTACTTTATATCCCCTTCCCATTACACTTACTAAGTTTTTTAAGACCGGCTAGAAATGTTCGATGTTCTTCTGTTCAAGGCATGCCTCTTTCTCTCCCGTCCATGCCTTCTCAAGAAGGGCTGGACGAGGCTGTTATTGGAGAGTTATGCATTATTGCATTATTGTCAATGCCGCTCTCGGTAGTTGGAGAGGAGTCATAGACAACCAGGTTTTTGATGCTTTTGCTTTTCCTAATCACCTCGATTGCCGCCTTCTTCCCGACATCGCCATTGTTTGGAATTCTCATCCCAAAGATCTTCAGCCTGTTCTCGCTGTAGGACTCTTAAAGCATCCTCTAATGATTTTAGGGATTATATGGCAACCCTATCAGTCTATAATATTTTTTTCTGTTAGCGTGATTCTATACCAGCCTATATTATTTTTGTTGTATACAGTTTTTATGCTAGTATATATAATTCTTGAGATGTATCAAATGTGATGGAGCAAAGCTTCAAATTTCTCTCTTACTCTATCTCTTGTCAATTATGTTATTGTCTCTTCCATTGCGAAGAGGAGAATAAAGGGGTGAGGAGGGAGAGATCATGCTTCAAGAGTTGCGCAGCGAGAAGAGGATGAAGCTCTTCGTGATGAGAATTTTGGATGATGGTGATGGCTGGAAGGAGGTGATGGGGGAGTCAGAGGAGGCATTTAGGAAGAGCAAGAGCATTTGGCTCCTCTTTGGTTGTTGAGAGCAGTGTCAATGACAATGGGTACCTCTCTGATGGTGGCCTCATCCAATCCTCTCTGAGAATTGATGGTGGGAGATGAAGAGGCGTGCTTTGGTTAGGAGAAGAGCATTGAACATTTATTAGTGGTCTTAAAACACTTGGTAAGGTGGATTGGAAGGGGATATCAAGGAATTTTGTGACTACTAGAACTCCAACTCAGGTAGCAGTCATATTCCAAAATATTTTCTTAGACAGTGCCCTCCAAATAAAGGGCGAAGATGCAGTCTTTTTGGAGCATGTTTGTTGGTGCTTGTCTTCTTTAGGTCAATAAATTCAACCTAATTCAAGTTAATATTTTAAAAGTTAAAAACTTAAAACGGGTGATTCAATGACAAAAAAATGCATTTCACTCTCTCTCCCTTTTTCTTTTAGCAACCAGGTTCTTCAAGGTAGTCTTCGAGGCCGGTGTTTCTTTTGACATTTTTAACTCATTTTTTTTTCACAGGTACGTTATACCTTTAATAAAGGCGATTCGATGCTAATGATGCCACCTCCATATTCTTCGGTCATTCAGGTAGGCTTGTGTATTTTTGGTACTTCTTGATGAACTTTTTTCTCATTCTCATGGTGAGCTGTTCAATCTTCTGCCATTTTGTCTGAAAATTTCTGGAATGACAGGATAAGACTCATTCTCTTTTGTGCAACAGGAGTCGGATACAGGATCATGGCATGTGCCGTTAGATGAGAAGTGCGATGATGAGAAACTGAGGAATTGGCTTTGTATAACTAGACCAGCTTCGCTTGCAAGTTCCGAAGGAGTTTGTCTCGCTGGTCGCCCTACCCAAGCTTCAGCGGATGCGACTGGTCCAACCGAGAATGTAAATGGTGAGCAGACTTTGCCATCCTCGCTCCAGCCATCCAATGCTGTATGCGTTACAGGTAAGAGGAAGGATAGAAGTTGATCCTGTTGAAAGCCATCTTAGCTGATTAACTGCTGTTGGAGAACTCCCATCTTCTATTTCGGCTGAGTGTTTGTTTGTTAAATCCTTTGCAACCATCATGCAGTTGGTAGGTTTCCAGTTTTAACGCGTTACCCGTGACTTGACGTCAGCCCTCTTTGATTTATCCGTTAACTTTATCATAAGCGATCCAAGGATGATCTGTTGAGATGCAGCAACAACGTGCTTCCACCGAGCAATAAAGATGGGACTTTAGTCTTACGGGGGCGGTTTTGACCGAAATAATATTTTTTTTTAAAAAATATTTTTTAAATTAATGCTGGTCGGATTTTATTTATGGATTTAGATGGGTGTGTGGCATCAAAAATAAAATAAAATAAAATAAAAAATGAAATCGAAAGTTGAGTTCTTGATTTCAAAAAAAAAAAAAAAAAAAAAAAAAAATGCTTGAAATTGCGCCTCCAATCTACGATTTCTCTTCCATCTTTTTTTTTATTATTATTTTAAATTTTAATAAAAAATAAAAAAAATAAAAATTAGAAAAAAAAATTTAAAATAAAAAAAATATGATACTATATTAATTTTTTAAAATTATTATAACATGTGATTTTGTAGTCCGGTCGTTGATTCGATCATCGGTCTGATAGTTTGGTTCCGGTCATTGATCCGATAGCCAGTTTGGTTGCTAGGTCGGTGCTGGTCCGATCGTCGGTCTAGCTGTCTGTCCGGTCATCGGTCTGACAATCGGTCATCGGTCTGATGGTCGATTAGGTCGTCAGGATCCCGCCACCGGTTCGACCATCGGTCCGATTATCGATCCGGCCATCAGGGTCCGATGATTGGACCGGTTCTAATTCGACCGCCAGTCCGATCATCAGGTCAATATCAGTCCGGTTGCTAGTTCGATCGGTATCAATATCCAATCAAATCAGTGATTGGACGGTAGTCAGATTTTTTTAAATTTTTTTTAAAAATTTAGATCAGTGATCGGTATCTAGTCCGAGTGCTCGTAACTTTTTTTATTTTTTTAAAGATTTTAGATTTTATTATATTATTTTAAATATTTTAAAATTTATTATATTATTTTAAATTTTGTTATTTATTTTTTAAAATTTTATTAGATTATAATTTAATTAAAAAAGAATATTTATGGTGTGCATTTAAAGGACGGTGGGATTTTTTTAATTTTTTAAATATTTTTTTGAAAATAAGCTTATTAATGATGTTTTTGTAATTAAATTAAACTTTATAAATGGCATATTTTCAAAATTAAATATTTTTTCGTTACGAAGGGTGTTTTGGAAATTAAATCAAAATTACGGACTCGTGATTTTGATTTAATTTTCAAAATGTCTTTCATAATGAATTCATCATTTTGATTTAATTTTTAAAATATCCTTCATAATATTTGATTTAATTATAAAAATATAATTTATAAAGTTTGGTTTAATTAGTAATTTATTTTTAAAATGATATTTAGGGAATTAAAAAAATCCCATCATTATTAAATGCACGTCTTAAATATTTTTTAAATCAAATTTTAATTTAATAAAATTTTAAAAATAAATAACAAAATTTAAAATACTATAATAAAATAGTTAAAACAATACAATAAAATTTAAAATATTTAAATAATATAAATAATAATAATATTTTAAATAATATAATAAAATCTAAAATTTTAAAAAAAATTAAAAAAGTTACGAGATATCATGACCGGTACAGATTACTGATCTAAATTTTTTAAAAAATTAAAATTTTAAAATAATATAATAAAATTTTAATTTAATAAAATTTTAAAAAATAAATAACAAAATTTAAAATAATATAATAAAATAGTTAAAACAATACAATAAAATTTAAAATATTTAAAATAATATAAATAATAATAATAATTTAAATAATATAATAAAATCTAAAATTTAAAAAAAATTAAAAAAGTTACAAGCCATCATCACTGGTATCGATCATTGATTTAAATTTTTAAAAAAAAATTAAAAAAATTTTAAAAAAGTTCGGTCACCGTTCGATCACTTATCTGGTTGGATACTGATACCGATTGAACTGCCAACCGAAATGGTATCGACCTGGTAACCGGATTGACGGTCGGATTAGCATCGATTTGATCGTTGGACGGTCAGATCCTGGCGACCGGATCAACCGTCAGATCAGTGATCGACTGTCAGACCAGTTGCTGGACTGGCAGTTAGATCGATGATCGGACTAGCACCGACATAGTAGCCGAACTGGCTATCGGATTGATGGCTGTAGCTGGACTGGCTATCAGACCGGTGGTCGGATCGACGACCGGACTGCGAAATCTCATGTTATAATAATTTTTAAAAAATTATTATAGTATCATATTATTATTTTTACATTATTTTTCTAATTTTTTATTAATTTTTTTTCGTTAAAATTTAAAATAAAAAAAATGGAGAGAAATCGGACCCGCGGTTTCAAGTTGTTTTTTTTTGGAAATCGCGGGTTCAACCTGCCATTTTACTTTTTATTTTTATTTTTATCTTTTTTTGGATGCCGTACACAAATCGGTAAATAAAATTCAACCGGCGTTAATTTGAAAAATAAATTTATTTTTTATATTATTTCGGCCAAAAACCCTAGTCTAATGCTTGATTGTTGCTTTTTTTTTTTTGATTGATTGTTGCTTTCTTTTTAACTTTGTCGGAGGGGGAAAAAAAAAAATAGAAGCCCTTTTCTTGTACTAAAAACTGGCCATTTATAATTTGATAGGCCATCCGCTTATAATGCGGTAGCCTTTGAAAAATAAAAAGGAGCCCCATCGTCCATGTAGGATTCATGCCTGAGCCGTTGATTCAATAGATGTAGTTTGGAGGCAATTTGGGCTCGATCCGAACTAGTTGAGGCATGTGGCTTGTTTGCGCTATTTGTACAATTCCTTGGTCGCATTTAGTTTGTGCTGACGTGGTGCTCTGTGGATGGACATCCGTCGATCATTTGTTCTTATCTCATGTGCGATTGTCTTCTTCTTCTTCTTCTTATTTTTTTTTTTTTTTTATTTTTATTTTTAGTTTTTTGTTAAAAATATATTAATGCATCGATGGTGATCGGTACTGACCTCAATTGCTGGAACCGCCGGCCACTCCACCAAACCGGGAGGCCAAAAGACGCATATATAAACGTGTGTAAGAATGCTTTTGAATGAGTTGTCATGCAGCACGCAGTTGTGGAGCAAATAAAATTGTGTGAAAATGACTTTATTCAGACACGCTCGATCTATGGAATCTATGTTTTTGACCAGCTTAGAGATTGAATTAAGATGGATGGTGTCTAGGCTCCACGTCATATGGTTTTAGATGCATGGTTAAAACTAGCAACATGTTATTATTTTATGACGGATGCTTGCTCTTCATGTGCCAATTTAATGCTGGATAATGAAACTTTTGTTTGCGTTTAGAACGATGTAAAACGACAACGAAAATGAAAGACAAAAAAATGTAGCATGACTAATCAGCGATGATCATGTCGTGGGCATCTACTCTCTCAAAGGAAAGAAAACTTCTTTTTTTATTTTACTTTTAACTTTATTGGAGTGTAATCAGGGATGGACCATATTAAATTTTTTAAAAGAGACTAAAAAATATAATACTATATTATAGAAAGTTAGAAAACATATCATGATACTTACTAAGCTAAACATAGATGAACGAGTAAAGACATGGAGCTCCAGCATTGAATTGTGAGTAAGAATTTTGGATAGAGAAAGAGTCGGCGGTGGGTAGCCGGATAGGAGCGATAGTTTGGGATTGGGGAAGGTTTCAGTGACGGATGGGATTTGGGATTGGATTACTATAGGTGAGTTTTTTTATCGATTTTTTTTTTTTTTTTTTTAAGACTCTCTGAGACTGATTTTTTTTTTATAAGATTCATGGATTTCGATTTTGTTTTTTAAAATTTTTTATCAAATTTTTTTTAGATGCAGAGAAGAATTTAAGGAAAACCAAATATCTAAAATTTTAGAAAAAATAAAAAATATGTAAAAATAAAAATTAAGAAAGAATGGAAGATTATCAACGGGGGGGGGGCGGGGGACGGAACCAAATATCCAAAATTTTAAAAAAAATTAAAAAAATAAAAAAAATAAATTAAGAAAGAATGGAAGATTATCAAAATGGGGGGCTCGGTCCGCCCCTGAGTGTAGTGTGGTGTCATTTGTTGAAATATTCAAAGCCATTTTTATTTTATTTTTGATAATTCTTGGAGAATGGATTTGGAAGTATTCGATGAAACATGCGTAGCTATACTGCTGTAGTTATAACGCTTCAATCAGAATAATTTTGTAACATAATCTGTTGAAATATGATGGTTATCATTTTCATATGTTACTAACTATTATTTATATGCGCGCTACAGAGGCAATTTAATCACTTAATACAGGGATTTTGTGGTGATCTTAGATCAAGCAATAGAAAGATATGTATCAAAAAAAAAAAGATTGCTAAATTATCAAGGAAAAAAATGAATTGCCCATGTTGCTGCAAATTCTGGTTCAAGGTCGGAGTTGGCGCTGACTGGCGGGAGTCATTGGTAGAGTGACTTGCAAAACAAAGTCCACAACTAGAGTTGATTTTGGCAAGAATCCTTTCATACTCAAGTCAGATCTGAAACAGGTGAAAAGCATTGAATGTTGCCGCCTACACAGCCGTGGCCTACAGCTCAGGGATGGCGCCGAACACCGACCTCGTCGCCCAGAAACCAGCTCACGCGCCACAGATCTGCAAAAAAGAGAAGACCCGGGCCGAGGATCTCGGTGGTGCACTTCGACAATCAAGTCAGTGGACGATCTAGGAGAACAGATCCTCCCCGGTGGATCCCTGATTGGACTCCACGTTAGAAAGAGGTTTTGCTTTCAAAGAAAAGAGTAGGGTAAGAACGGCAATGGTGGAGGAGAGCTCGAGCTATGGTGGCTATGTCCACCGAGACTCTTTCGATGAGTGCTTAGGTAGCCTCAGAGTGCTCTGCCAGTTCCTTCCCTTGTCTTGCTTACCTCGTTCGAAGGCTCTTGGAACTTCCTTTAAGGCCACGGATCCCTCTAGCTACCCATCTCGGGTTCCTCCCTCTCTGCAGGTGCCGGAAGGTCAACGATCAGCAGTGCACCGTGCGGCGCGCCCCAGTGCCTTTTTTCCTTCATGATAGGGAGTTATGTCGTAGGCTCTAACTTTCCAGTTGGTCGCTACACTTTGAGAAAATTGGCAGGACCTCAATTTGGGGGCAGTCGCCCCCTGGTTTGAATCCCTTGGTGCTGGTTTCTTCTTTTGGATGGTGCATACGGTCGACTGGGAAGTGCGGTGCCTTGATCAGGGTGCCTTTTCCTATTTGGTGTAAACAATGGCGAGAGAGATCATGGAACCTTGGGGGATGTCCCTCTGTGGTTCTTGGGCGGTGCGCTGCCATCCAAGGGAGGTGGTGACGTCCCTTTCTTTCTGCTTCCGAATCCCTTGAAGCACTGTGGACTTTGGCCATGGGGACAGCCTCAGGCCATCGGACCTCTCGACCGAAGAGCGCTTGGCTCGAGGAGAGGGAGCTCGACTTTGGCCAAGGTGGCATTGACCTTGAGGGAGTTGCCCGGCGAAGGAGCTCGACTTCGACATGGGCGGGCTTGATCTTGAGGGAGACGCCCGGCAAAGGAGCTCGAAGAGCTGGAGCTCTACATCAGCCGAGACAGGCTCAACCTCGAGGGAGACACCTGGCGAAGGAGCTCGAAGAGCGGGAGCTCTACTTTGGCCGAGGTGGGCTCGACCCTGAGGGAGCCGCCTGGCGAAGGAGCTCGAAGAACGGGAGCTCTACTTCGGTTGAGGCGGGCTCGAAGAGCGGGAGCTCAACTTCGACCAAGGTAGGCTCGACCCCGAGGGAGCCGCCTGGCAAAGGAGCTCGAAGAGGGGGTCTGACGTGGCAACTTCTTCCTGCATGGTATCCTGCTAGATTCGAAAGGGACTCCACATCAGTGATCTTGCTACATCATTTGCCCCCACTCCCAAGTCCCGATGGGGTGCTGCGTTAAAGGCGAAGGGAGTAAATACAGAGCTGACGTGGAAAGGTGAAAATCTGGTGCCATTAATAACACGATCACTGCTGCTTCACGAAATGGGCCTTGAGACCAATGCGGGGATAACACGTCAGCGAGTCCGAGAAAGCATAATGATCGATACAGGACCCGAGGTGATTTCTGGTGAACCGAAGCATCGCCCCCTGCTGATCTCGACATGTGGCGCCAATCTGACGGAGGAAGTCCTGAGAGGGTGTACGGTTGTTGTCTGGCTACTTCGAAAAGAAAGAAAACTTTCTTGAAAAAATACTTCTTTTGAATTCTTCGTGCCCGTCAATGGACCAGTCTTCTTCCTCTTCTCCCCCGACCGTCCTTTACCTTCAAGGCCACCAGGTTCGTCTTCCTTAGTCTTTTCTCCTCCTTGGCTAGGCTGAGTTCATCTTTAGGACCTCCCCGGACCCCATTTTCCTTCTTCTTTCCTTTCTTCCTCATTTGTTCTATCCTATGATGGCCCCCTCGGGTCGGAGCCATCTACCTTCCAGCAACCCCGACAAGGCAGGGCCCTCTCGACCAAGGACTCCATCCTCCGATGAGGAGGAAGTTCCTCTTCATGTTCACAAAGGTCTTCGCCCAACCGGGAGAGTGATAGGAGAACCCAGGGCTCGCCTTTGCATCCCCTCTGCTCCTGAAGCCCCTTCCGTGCCTTCTCGTTCGACTGGGCCTTTCGGCGTCGCTTCGATAATGACTAAGGAGGACCTCTCGATAATCCGGGATGCTTTCGGCATCCCGATCTCCATCTGGCTCTCGGTTCTAGGACCAGGGAAACGGGTCACCTCCGATGGCTCGGGTCTGAATTCCCTCGATGAGGAATTCCTCGTAGGGGGTTTCTATTTATCCTTCCATCAGTTTTTTCTTTCTGTACTTAGCAACTATCGCCTCATCCCTGCTTAACTGGCTCCGAATATAGTTAGAACTATTAACTGCTTCATTGTCTTCTGCTATTTCTATGGGATTGTCGCCCATTTTCTCTGTTCAGGACCTTTTTCATCCTGAAACGCCACCCAACTGAGGACGAGTGGTAGTTCGTGTCTCCTCACCCGAAGGGCATCAAATTCGTACTCCCCTCTTTCATCAAAGGATGGAAGAGCAAGTACTTTTTTGCTTCCGTCGAAGTAGTCGACTGGGTCTGGAGTGATCCAGACCGGACTTCGAATCAAAATTTCAAGGTCGAAGTGGCTGATCGAGAAGTATACGACCAACTTATTTCTGACTAGATCCCTTCTCTCGAGGTTCTGCTATCGGAGCAGAACCTATTCGACGCCGAGATCAGCCCAATCCGAGAGTTGGGTGAGTTCGGTATAACTTTTCTTTTCTCCTTCTGCGGGTCTTTTCGGGTCTGAGGTTGACCTTGGCTTTTTTCTTCTTGCAGGCATGAGGTTTTCAATGGAGCAGCTCCTCGAGTCCTCCCAAAAGAGGAGTGCACCGGCGAGACCCAGGAAGACCCCGTCGAAGAGGGCCCGGAATGAGCCCAGCCAGAGGCCTGAGCCCATTGTAGCCTCCGGCCCAGGGGGAAGGGCAGTCGAACTGGCCCCGATCCGTCAAGGTAGCAGGCTTTGCCTCCGACCTGGGAGTTCGATGCAGGCGCACGAGCTTGACCTATTGCTATCACCGCGGCTCCGCCTCCGGAAGTCATCAAGGTGGAAATGGGAGAAGAATAGAGGAGGGAGCGACCATTGACGATGCCGTCGGGCATGAAGGTGAGCTCCACCAGGGGCTCAGAAACATCATTGACTACTCCTGAGGGCACGATGGCAGTCCCGGCAAAGTAGAGGACTGGCATCCGGAAGGCGTCCATCAAGGTGGCACCGAACTCCTCCATCACCAAGGACCACTCTCTGGCCGAGCGCATGATGGACTTTGCTATCCAGTCGTGCGACCGACGTGAAAGGAGAAGCAGATCCTTACCGGAGGCCATCCTTGGTACCTTCCCCCACCTCTTCACAGTAAGATCCTTTGCCTTTTCTTTTCTCTTTCTCTCTTTCTCTCTTTTTTTTGGCACGGCTGATGTCTTCATCTGTGCAAGTGGGGACGGATCTTCTCCTCATTCACGATTACTGCACCCAGTGGGCTCGGATGGAAAATCTGAAGGAGCAGGAGATCGCGGCATTGGTGGCTGAGGCCAAAGAAAAGAATGACAGGGCCTAAGCTACAGAGGAGAAGAATAAGGGCCTCAAAGCTAAGGTGGCCAGTGCCGAGAGGCGAATCAAGGACCTCGAAGCATCCTTGGCCCGGGAGAAAGGTCGGGTCAAGCACCATGCTGAGGAGCTCAAAGCCAAGGTGGCTCGGGCAGAGGAGTTCAAGGCCGAGGCAGCCCAAGCAGAGGAACGATCTCAGGCCCTCCGAGCTCAGCTGGAGGCGGCGTGGGCAAGGACGTCAGTGGCTGAAGAGAAGGCTGCTGGGGCGGTGGCCTTAATGGAGGCCGCCAAAAAGGAGGCCGCCAAGGCAGTGCCTAATTTTAAGGCCTCGACGGAATATGCTGATGAAGTCCGGGAGGTGGCCACAGACTCATTCCTCAAGGGCTACGGATTCTACTAGTCCCGGGCGGCCCAACTTTTTTCAGAGTTGAACCTGGATGAGCACGCCTTTCCAGCAGCTCCAAGTGAGGACCCAGGTGAGGCCGTAGTCAAAGTGAAGGGGGCACAGCCTGCGGCCACCACTGAAGTAGCCCCTTCGGTAGAAGTCTAAGAGGATGTCAGCGCGCCCCAGCATCGTCCCGGGAAGGAGCCGGCATAGTAATGGGATAGGGACCTTCCTTTTATTTTCTTTTCGCCCGTTGTATTTTCCTTTTATTTTTGGACCGCCCGACCTATCGGGGGTCTTTGGATAGTGTAACTTTCCACCTTCAATTTTAATGAAGTATTTTTTCTGTTCACTGAGTTCTTCTGTTCTGGTGCTCTTGATTGTCTCAACAACCCCCCTCTTCTTTTTTTTTATTATAATTGCAACTGCCCACGTGCATACTTCTGTTGTGATGCTTTGTCATGGGATATTAGGCTTTCAACCCTCCCTGGCAGAGCTCCGGGTATAGCGGGCAGTCAAGAAGAGAAGTCAAGAGTTTTCTGAGTTATTTCTACCATGTCGGAAGTGCGATAGCGGGGCTTCATGCATCTCCTCGAAGTTAGTTGTGTGTTTCGAGTTCTTCCTGGCCGAGCTAGGAGCTGATGAACACCTCGAGGAGGCCTGAGTGACCCCAAGTGAGGCCGTCTTCGAGCACTTGGAATACTACTGAGCTGGGGAGCCGAACTCGAAGAGTCCAGAAGGCACCCCACCAGGTTGGGACTTGGATAGATAGAGTGCGGGGCTTCTGGAGTTTCTCGGCTTCGAGGTACGGGGCTTCAGGAGTTTCCCGGCTTCGAGGTGCGTGGCTTCAGGAATTTCCCGGCTTCGAGGTGTGGAGCTTCAGGAGTTTCCCGGCTTCGAGGTGCGGGGATTCAGGAGTTTCTCGTCTTCGAGGTGTGGGGCTTCAGGAATTTTTTGGCTTCGAGGTGCAGGGCTTTAGGAGTTTCCCGGCTTCGAGGTACGGGGCTTCTGGAGTTTCCTGGCTTCGAGGTGCGGGGCTTCTAGAGTTTTCCAGCTTCGAGGTGCAGGGCTTCTGGAGTTTCTCGACTTCGAGGTACGGGACTTTTGGAGTTTCCTGGCTTCGAGGTGTGGGGCTTCGGGAGTTTCCCGGCTTTGTCTGCCAGACCTGGGGTCGGACAGCAATATTCCTGCAAGGCAAAGGTAATTTTGTATCAAAAGGAATTCTTTTATTAATGAGAGGAAGCCTTACATCATTGGTAGTACATCCTCAAATTATTGGCGTTCCAAGTTCGCGGGAACCAGGCACCCTCAAGCTCGGCAATGTAGTAGGCTCCATGAGGGAGGGCTTCGACCACCTTGTGAGGGCCTTCCTAGTTCGGAGAGAGTTTGCCGCATTCCCGAGGTTAAGAGGCTTCAGCCTGCCGTAGTACCAAATTGCCTGAGCAAAAGGTCTTTGGCCTTACCCGCATCTTGTAGTACCGGGCCACCTACTATCGGTAGGCCACCATCCAGAATCGAGCCTTGTCTCTTGTCTAATTAAGGAGGTCCAAGTTGAGTAGAAGGTGAGTCGGGTTTTCAACTTCATCATATTGCTCTACCCATAGCGTGGGCATAACAAGTTCCACCGGGATGACGGCTTTGGCATCGAAGACGAGGTTGAATGGTGTCTCATCCGTGGCCATTCGGGGCATTGTGTGGTAGGCCCAAAGGACACTAGGGAGTTCTTCAACCCACCTACCTTTGGCTTGGTCCAGCCTGGTTTGGAGCTCCTGGAGGATGGTCCGGTTGGTCACCTCGACCTCTCCATTGGTCTGAGGGTGAGCCACGGAGGTGAAGCGATGATGGATATTGAGGCCGGCACAAAACTCCTCGAACTCCCAATTATCGAACTGTCGTCCATTGTCAGTGATGATGGTGTGGGGAAGCTCGAAGGGCAGATGATTGACTTCCAGAAGAATTGGCTGACTTTGGCTTCAGTAATTCGTGCTAGCGGCCTGCGTCTACCTATTTGGTGAAGTAGTCGATGGCTACTACCAGGAACCTGCATTGCCCAAACGTGGGAGGAAAGGGACCAAGGATATCCATCCCCCACTGGGCAAACGGCCAGGGGGTGGAGAGCTGGGAGAGTGGCGTCGCCCGTTGATGCTGTATGCATCCATGGCATTGGCAGCGGTCACACTTCTTTATGAAGTCGGCAGCGTCCTCCCTCATAGTCTTCCAGTAATACCCTTGGCGGAGGGCTTTGCACGCTAATATCCTGCCCCCCATGTGATTCCTACAGAGGCCCTCATGTATCTCTTGGAGCACGAAGGCCACCTCCATGGACCTCAGGCACTTCAGAAGTGGATAAGAGTAAGACATATGATAGAGTTGCCCGTCCATCAACATGAAGCGCGCGACCTTCTTCTTGCCGAGGTCGACCTCCGTGCGATCTTCTGGCAAGATGCCGTCGATGATGTACCTGATGTACCGATCCATCCGACTGGATTCCGGGGTGACCTGCTGGACTTTCCCAGAAGCCTCATAGCTTGGGGTTTCGAGGTACTCGATGTAGGCATGCCCTAGCAATAAGTCCGGTAGGGTTACGAGCCCTGAGAGGGCATCAGCAGCATGGGCATTCTCTTCACGAGGAATGTGGGAGATGCTGAAGTACCGGAAGCTTGCCGGGTTCGAGCATACCTGCTCCAAGTACTTCATTATTTGGGGATCTCATGTCTCAAATATTCCTGAGACTTGTCCGGCCACCAACTGGGAGTAGGTGAAGACCTTCAGGTTGGGTACACCCAGTTCGCTAGAGACTCTCGGTCCCGCGAGGAGTGCCTCGTACTCCGCCTGGTTGTTGGTGAAAGTTTACTGTGCAGGTAGTTTGACAAGATCCTACACTAGGCATGCAAACATCTGCGGGAGCAGATTGGATTTTAAAATAATTTTTAAAATTCACGCAGCGAAAATCTGCTCCGCCAGGAACTAATCTAAATCTAGTTACATTTAGGGATGTATAAACATATAAAATATTTATAAAATATTAAATAATTTAATCTATCCATGCATGATTAAAAAATTAATTTTCCATACCTTTTATTCTACATGGAATAATTCTGGAATAAACCTGGAATAGACTGGAATAACTGGAATAAAGTTATTCCAGTCGTCTTCCTCCTTGGAACTCTGTTTTTGGCTTGCAAAAACGTCATTGGAACGCCTCCTTTCGGACCTCCGTTTGCTCCCAAATTTGAGCAGCAGCAACTTGGACAAGTCTTCTTCAATTTGCCACCAATAACTGCAATCAAATCTTAGCCAAAAAAATAAAATAAATCACCAAATTCTGCTGCCATATTTCTGCAGCAGAACTGGGCAGTAGACTTTGGTCTTCGTTTCGGAGCAGCTGGGGCGATCCCGGTCCACGTGGTTTGCTCCTAGAAGTAGAATGGTACTCCCTCTAGAGGGGAGACATGCCCGGGACTCTCAGATCCGCCTCCGCGCACGGTGCTAGCCGCCGGAAGAGGGCTTCACGGTCACAGAATTCTGCAGCACTGGGCAGAACTTGAGCACTTCAAACAATGGGATTTTCTCCCCTTCAAAAGCTCCTAAACCCAGCCCAAAACTCTCCTTAAGCCTCTCAAAGAACGCCCAAAGCTCTCTCTCTTTAAGCCTCTCTCACAGTGAAAAATCCTTTTCTTTCGTTGAAACTTCATCCTCAAAACAGGGACGCAGGTGGTGTTTATATAAGCAAGCAGGGAGAGGGAGGTGGAGCGACGGCAGGTCAAGAGACGGGGACAGTAGCCGGTTGCAATTAACCCATTTAACAGCCATAAACAAGGGATTAAAGCCATTAATCAACAGTGGAGGGAGAAGAGGAAGAGACGCGCGCGAGGACATTTGGCATTCCCGACGTTTTGGAATTTTTATTGCATTCGTTTGGCCTTCCACAAAATAAATGACTATGTAACGGTCCAAAGAGTAAAAGAAAATCGTGGAAACCAATCCACCAGTTCAAATAACCGGTCCAAGCCTTTTAAACCAACCCATTGGTTCAATTAACCAACGGTGGTTCAATCCAATTGAACCTGGTTCAAGCCCAATAATATTGGTTCAATTGGTTTACAACCAATTGGAGGTCGAAACGAACTCCGAATCAGTTCAAAACTAATTCAGAAAAATCCTGGCGTAGTGCTGGTCAACCCGGAACAATTTTTGGTTGACACAGACAAGGGCAAGACAGGAAAAAGAGTGCTCAAAAATACTGTGATCATAAAATCGAGACGATTCCCAATCGTAATCGGTATCCGGATCAGAGAGTTATCCTCTGTGGCGTGTGACCTCATAGGTTCGAACCTAAACGATAGCACTAGAACAATTTTAGTACCAGCACAGGAAATCATCTAGCAATGGGTCCCGGCGTCCGGATAGGTCGAAGATGCAGGAGCAAACTATCGAACCTCTGGCAAATGGTTATCGTATAATTCATCCCTTTGACCTCTAATGCTCAGGACGACTGAGATTGGGCTGCCAACCCAGACTAAGTCAGTCGACTACGTGTCTCAATCTTGCAAGCCCAGTGACTCTTCACTAGGACTACCCCGATCGAGGATTTGCTAAATTGAGATACTGCGAGACATTCAATCCAAACTGTTTGGACAGGTCAATTCCATCTTGGTCCATCACTGCTCCACAAGTACTTGCATGTACCCAGAAACCTTCCATCATCGGATTAAAAATCCGGGTAGTCCGGCACCAAAGCACAGGGAGTGCTTGCAAGCTACCGTGATGACCTCAGGTCAGAGGGACACATATACCCATATCCAATCGTGAGTATCCCTTTGGCAGAAAGGGGCTGCACGGAGTCACGTTCAATGAGATATCAAATATCCCACTTGCAGATCACATCAGTGTCACCACACTCATTTGGTCAAGCGGACAACCAAACGATGTGAACTACAACAACCTATACTTGATATATTGCTGTCCAGTATAATATATCCTTTGGTTGTGAACAGGGTTTAAGGACCACTCGATACATCCTCTCTGTATTGAAGTCAGTGTAGTTCTAAGGACTTCATCACATTGAAAGAGCTCATTTCAGGAAAATTAAGTATGTGATGAGCTGCCAAAAATATTATTTTATTAATTCATAAAATGAGTACAATTCTTAGCACAACCGCCTACAACCCAGGCGATTGGCTTTGGGACACAATTTCCAACAGTTGGTTACCGCGAACCGGAAATGGAGCGCGCACTCAGCTACAACCCTATCACTATTGGCTAGGATGAGGCCTACTCTGCTCCCTCTCGAGTTGGATGCGCCATCCACGTGGAGGATCCAGACCTCCTCCTCGATTCTGGGCTCCGTTCACCACTCCAGGATGGTCTCCTCCGGCTCCTCGCCTATGCCTGCGCACTCGACCAGGAAATCAACTAACACCTGGACTTTTGAGATGGTCTCAGTTGGTACGCGATATCGAACTCGCTGAGTTTCAGAGCCTACTTGATTAAACGCCCGAAAGTATCAAGGTGGCTAAGTACAGCCCTCAATGGTTGGTCCGTCAGGACCACGATCGAGTGTGCTTGAAAATACGGCCTGAGACGCTGAGCAGACATTATAAAGGCAAAAATTAGTTTCTCAGAGTGGGTGTACCTGATCTCCGCATCTTGAAAGAGTTTACTGGCATAATACATCGATCTATGAGCTCTATCTTTGTCTGTGCGGACAAGGACCGAACTAACGGTCCCTGGGGTAACCATCAAATATAATAAGAGCTCCTTTCCATCCTCCAGCCTGGATAGCAGCAGTGGCGATGCTAAAGAACTTCTTCAGCTCCTCGAAGGCTTTCCTGCACTCCTTTATCCAGGTGAAGTCTTGCACCTTGCACGGCACCTTGAAAAAAGGCAGGCAGCGATTAGTAGATCGTGAGATAAACTGACTCAGGGCAGCAATCCGACCCGTGAGGCACTGGACTTGCTTCTTCGAGGTGGGGTGTTCCATGTCAATAATCACTTGAACCTTCTCGGAGTTGGATTCTATCCTCCTCTGGGTGACCATGAAGCCTAGAAACTTCCCTGCTGCCACACCGAAAACACACTTCACCGGGTTCAGCTTCATCTGGTGGTGGCGAAGGTTTTGGAAGGCCTCTGCCAAGTCGATGATGTGGTCTACCTCGGCTTACTCATGACGAGCATGTCGTCCACAAAGACTAACATGTTGCGGCCGATCTGGTCCTTGAAGACTCGGTTGACCAGCCATTGGTACATAGCACCAGCATTCTTCAAGCCAAATGGCATCATCCGATAGTAGTACATCCCCCGATCCGTGATGAAGGCAGTGTACTTCTAATCCTCTAGGTGCATCCGGATCTGATTGTACCTGGAGAATGCATCCATAAAGGAGAGCAAGTGGTGCCCCGAGGTAGCATCCACCAGTTTATCGATCTTCGGAAGAGGGAAGCTGTCCTTCAGGCAGGCTAGATTGAGGTCGATGTAGTCCACGCAGATCCTCCATTTCCTATTATTTTTCTTGACCATGACCACGTTCGCTAGCCAGCTAGGATATTGCACTTCGCGAACAAAATCGACTGCGAGGAGCTTCTCCACCTCCTCGTTAACCATCCATTGCCTCTCCAGAGTGAAGCATCTCTTCTTCTGCCGGACAGGGTGGCACTTTAGGTCGATGCTTAACCTGTGAGTGATGATGTCAGGGAGAATCCCAGGCATGTCTATCGCTGTCCAGGCGAACATGTCCGCATTCGCTCAGAAAAAACTCAGCAGGTGGGCTCACTCTTCTTCTTGCAGCTGGGCCCCGATCTGCACCATCTTTACCAAGTCCGCTACGAGTGGATACGTCAACAGGCGCTCAATTGGGCCACCTTTAGGATCCTGCACCCTTTGGTTGAGGTCATCGATGCTGGGTCCTCCTCGACGCTTCTGGCCCTTGGGACAGCTTGCAAACAGTATTGGATCAGCTGAGGTGCCCCCCTCAGCTCCCCTACACCATAAGGAGTAAAAAATTACACCAACAACTGCTTGGTAGAGATGACCGCATCGAGCAGATTGAGCTCGGGGTGGCCAAGGATCACGTTGTAGACTGAAGAAAGCCTAACAACCGTGAAGGTCATTATGACAGTACTCTGTCAAGGTGGTGATCCGGCAGTAATGGGGAGAGTGATCCCATCGTAGGAAGGTCATGAGAGCCTTGTAGCTCTCGAGGTGGTCCAGAGGGTCAGTGGTCCCATCGTAGGGATCCACCTGCGACATGCAGAACCGACTCGGGATCGGCTCCTCTTGGGTTTCTTGGGAGAAAGGGGGACGGGTGTCATTGCCCGCTGGCTCATGGGAGGAGCCCTGCAAGTTTGCAAACTGGCGGGATAGTTTTGCCAGCTTATGCTCTTATTCCTCCATGCACTTTTTGGCCATACGCCTAACGGCCTCATCGATGGAGCCTTCCGTCGAGGTTGATGGAGGAGATGAAGATGACAGTTGAGGGGGGTCACGATGGGGAGCCTTGCCTCGATGACTTCGATGATGCTTAATAGCGGTGTGCTCGAAGGCCGGAGACCGGCTCTCCCGGTCGACCGACCCGGTCCACTGTCTCTTCTGAGGGGTTTGATGGCTTCCCCGGGGGTCAGTCACGATCTGCGATAGCGATGGCCTTCCTTGAAAGGAATGTAAACTATTGCAGGGTACAGCGGCTTAGGCCACAGGGGTCCTTGGCTACTAGTGGGTAGCCAGGTGGTACGGGACAGACCCCGATCAATATTTATTCTAGGAGATCGGATCGTTGGTCGTTAAGAAACAATCCTAGGCTAGGTTAAATCAAAACCCAATTATTTTTCCTCAATTTTTTATTCAAATGAAACCTTTTTTTTCATATTTTTTTTCTTTCATTTTTTTTCCTTCTTTATTTTCTTTTTTTCACTTTTTTTCTCACTATATTTTTTTTCTTTTCTTTATTCTAAAGTCGACATTGGGTAGCTGGCTTTGTATTCACGATCATGTGAATGCTTTCACGATCATGCGCCTTCTTTCTTTGGACTGAAACAGGGGATGCCTTCTTTCTTCGGCAGCTGGGATGTTGGTGATGATGAGTGTGAGAGGTACAGGGGAGGGATGCTTTCAGTTGGTCGGTTCGGGAAAGAAGAAGAGGAAGTGGGGAAGGGATAGAACAGAGCAGAGGAGGAAGAAGACCAGAGGAATAAAGAGAGGAATAAGCAAGGGAATAAGAAGAGAATAAGGGGAAGAAAAAGAAGAATAGGGGCAGAGACTACTGGAAGAAGAGAAGAAGAGGGGGGAAAGAAAGGGAGAAGAGAACCAGGAAGAAGAGAAGAAGAGGGGGAAGGAGGGGGGAAGGGAGTCAAGACACACCCTGACTTTTCTTAAATATTTTCTTCGCTTCTTTTTTTATTCCGATGATAAAAATACCTTAAATAAACAATCGGAACCTCCAAAAGAGATTCGAACAAATCCTAAAATAGCTGATAAGATAAATCCTAATCAAACTAAACAACCGAATCAACAATAAAATAAATTCTAAAAAATCATATGGAAACTAATCCTAAAATTTCAAGATACTCCAATCCTTCGTACACCTATAGAAATAAAATATTATATTTATCCTGCTCTGAGGTTTGTGTACTTCGGGATTTGTGCTGTACCGAAATGTGTGCTCATCGACTCCAAGATCTTGGGCCCCAGGATTTGGGCTGGGTTGGCTTCAGGTTCTAGGCTGGCTTCTGGATTGGGCTGGCTTCAAGTTTTGGACTGGGCTGGGCTTCGGTTATGGACTGGGCTGCAGTTTGATCAGGGCTGCTTCAGATTCTGGGCTAGTCGATGTCCCCATTATTTTTTCTGAGGTGGGGAGAACTTGACTCCATCGAGTCAGGCTTCAGAAAATTGGCTCCTCGATGCATCATCTGTAGACTGAATTTTTTTTTAATATAAATAATGAAATTAAAAATGACTAACCTAACTTAACCTAAACTTGCTCTGATACCAAGTTTGTGCGGGACAGACCCCGATCAATATTTATTCTAGGAGATCGGATCGTTGGTCGTTAAGAAATGACCCTAGGCTAGGTTAAACCAAAACCCAATTATTTTTTTTCAATTTTTTTATTCAAATGAAACCTTTTTATATATTTTTTTTCTTTCATTTTTTTCCTTCTTTATTTCCTTTTTTTACTTTTTTTTCTCACAATTTTTTTTCTCTGCTTTATTCTAAAGTCGGCATTGGGTAGCCGGCTTTGCATTCATGACCGTGTGAATGCTTTAACGATCATGCGCCTTCTTTCTTTGAACCGAAACAGGGGAGGCTCTGGTTGTGGAAATTCGGCGGGGTCGTTGGCGATGGGGCTGGGGATGAGGATGGTGGCCTGGGGGAATGGCGGCGTGGCCTTACTCTGACGAATGGCGGCGGCATGGTGGGGAGAAAGCAGCACAGACAACGGCTGCTAGTGTGCAACGCGGGCAGCACGGGAGTGCCGGCTCGGAGGCGTTGCGGGCGGCACGGGGGTTTCGGTGGTAGACGGCATCTCAGGCGACTGGAGGGGCTTTGGAGGAGGAGACGGGTGGTCGTATATGGAGGCAGGGATTCACCGCGGCCGTGGGAACCCGAGATCTAAGAATCGGGCACAGGCATGGCAAAAACAGTGACGATGTCGGATAAGGGCGTCGATGATTGGGCAGCTCCGGTCGGTGGTGATCTTGCTCACAGGTGGAAGAAGCTCGGCGGCTGGGATGTTGGTGACGATGAGCGTGAGAGGTACAGGGGAGGGATGCTTTTAGTTGGTCAGTTCGGGAAGAAGAACAGGAAGTGGGGAAGGAATAGAACAGAGCAGAGGAGGAAGAAGACCAGAGGAATAAAGAGAGGAATAAGCAAGGGAATAAGAAGAGAATAGGGGGGAAGAATAAGAAGAATAGGGGCAGAGACTACCGCAAGAAGAGAAGAAGAGGGGGGAAAGAAAGGGAGAAGAGAACTAGGAAGAAGAGAAGAAGAGGGGAGAGGAGGGGGGAAGGGAGTCGGGACACACCCTGACTTTTCTTAAATATTTTCTTTGCTTCTTTTTTTATTTCGATGATAAAAATACCTTAAATAAACAATCGGAACCTCCGAAAGTGATCCGAACAAATCCTAAAACAGCCGATAAGATAAATCCGAATCAAACTAAACAACCAAATCAACGATAAAATAAATTCTAAAAAATCATATGGAAACTAATCCTAAAATTTCAAGATACCCCAATCCCTCATACACCCATAGAAATAAAATATTATATTTATCTTGCTTCGAGGTTTATGTACTTTGGGATTTGTGCTGCACCAAAATGTGTGCTCATTGACTCCAAGATCTTGGGCCCCAGGGTTTGGACTGGGTTGGCTTTCGATTCTAGGCTGGCTTCTAGGTTGGGCTGGCTTCAGGTTTTGGGTTGGGCTGAGCTTCAAGTTCTGGACTGGGCTACAGGTTTGATCTGGGCTGCTTCAGATTCTGGGCTAGTCGATGTCCCCATCACCAGGGACCTGTGCTGATGCTATAACTGTCGCACCACCGCAGTCAGAACCTACATCTGCTGGGCTAGCGCGGCTAGCTAGACGTTCGCTAGAGGTGGTTGCTGTGGAGCGGGGGGTTCCCTCTCTGGACTGTGCGGACCCCCATAAAGAGGGTCTCCTGCACGGCTGGTGGAGACCTCCCGCATGCACGTCATCACCATGCTTCGGGTGGAGTTGTTGCATGTGAGGGGATTGGCTTGAATCAGACTGTGCCCTGCCCCCCTTCCTGGCATGCCAATCTGTTGCCGCCTACACCACTGTGGCCTGCAGCTCGGGGATGGCACCGGATACCGACCTCATCACCCAGAATCCAGCTCGCGTGCCACGGATCTAAAAAAAAAAGGAGATCCAGACCGGGGATCCCAGTAGTGGCACTCCGATGATCAAGTCAATAGGCGATCTAGGGGAACAGATCATCTCCGGTGGACCCCTGATCGGACTCCATGCTAGGAGGAGGAGGTTTTGCTTTCAAAGAAAAAAGTAGGATGAGAATGGCAACGGTGGAGGAGAGCTCGAGCTATGGTGGCTGTGTCCGTCGAGACTCTTCCGATGAGTTCTCCAGTAGTCTCAGAGCACTTTGCCACTCCCTTCACTTGCCTTTACTTGCTTACCTCATTAAAAGGCCCTTGGAACTTCCTTTTAGGCCACGATCCCTCCAGCTACCCACCTCGGGTTCCTCCCTCTCTGTAGGTGCTGGAAGGTCGACGATCAGCAGTACACCATGCGATGTGTCCCATTGCCTTTCCTCCTTCAGATATGGAGTTATGTCGCAGGCTCTGACTTTTCAGTTGGTCGCTACACTTTGAAAAATTTGGCAAGACTTCGATTTGGAGGCAGCCTCCCCCTGGTTTGAATCCCCTGGCATGGGTTTCTTTTTCTGGATGGTGCAAACGGTCGGCTGGGAAGTGCAGTGCCTTGATCAGGGCACCTTTTTCTATCTTGTGTAAACAATGGTGGGAGAGATCATGGCACCCTAGGGGGTGTCCCTCCATGGTTCTTGGGCGGCGTGCTGCCGCCCAAAGGAGGTGGTGATGTCCCTTTCTTTATGCTTCTGAATCCCTTGAAGTGTTGTGGACTTTGGCCATGGGGACAGCCTCCAACCGTCGAACCACTCAACCGAAGAGCACTTGGCTCGAGGAGAGGGAGCTCAACTTCGGCCAAGGTGGGCTCAACCTTGAGAGTGCTGCATGGCAAAAGAGCTTGAAGAGCGAGAGCTCAACTTTGTCAGGGGCAAGCTCGACCTCGAGACAGACACCCGGCGAAGGAACTCGAAGAGCAGGAGCTCTACTACAATCGAGGCGAGCTTGACCTCGAGGGAGTTTCCTGGCGAAGGAGCTCGAAGAGCGGGAGCTCTTCTTCGACCGAGGTGGGCTCGACCTCGAGAGAGCCGCTTGGCGAAGGAGCTCGAAGAGCGGGAGCTCTACTTCGGCCTAGACGGTCTCGACCCCGAGTGAGCCGCCTAGCGAAGGAGCTCGAAGAGCAGGAGCTCAACTTCGACCGAGATGGGCTCGACCCCGAGGGAGCCATCCAATGAAGGAGCTCGAAGAGGGGGTCTGACATGGCAGCTTCTGCTAGCATGGCATCCGGCTGGATCCGAAAGAGACTCCACGTCAGCGATCTTGCCACATCAGTGAGCATATAAAAGAGTTACTTGAGATCCCAGGACTCTGGTTATTTATAGAAGATGACTGACAAACTATTGCTATCGAGAATATTGGGCTAATGATCGTGCTATTATGGGCATAGGATCTTTGCACTTACCGCTCCCATATTGGGAGGAATTGATTGCCATCAATCTTATCCATATGGAATAATCATTTTCGCATATTAGGTAACTGGTTGTTTGAAATCTCGAAGACTAGTCATGTGACAATGAGTGCATTAAAAAATCATAGTTGATAATAGCTAAGTAAAAATACTTTGGAATTAAGTTTGGCATCATTGGCAGGCTGGCAAGTGGGTCAGTAGATAAGACTGCAGTAATTGGTTATTGTTAACTGCGATGATGCCTCGGTGACAAGTTCAAGCTAACATATAGGTCAGTAGCTGGATCGGCATATTAAGTATCTATCTTTATGGCCATGTCTTGAAGGTATATTCGAGGTATTCCCATAATACTTGCTCCTTACTTCTGAGTTTAAATTGGAAGTGGGTTGGACTAAGAGAGTAAGGCTGAAGTCATACCTCAAATCATGGAATGCCTGCCCGCTGCTTGCGATAAGTCATCATTTCATCATTTAATGTAGGCAACATTTGGATGTTATCAGTCATTGACTGTTGAGGGAATCGAGGTAATCATGTACAACTAATCAGTCCCTTTAAATTTGTCCTCCTACCTTTGGAATTTGTCCAAAAATTTTTATAGCCAAGAATTTTATAATACTCCCTTCGGCTCCCCTGAAACAAATAACTCCGGAAGAACATGAAGCACTCTAGAGGGTATTTTGAAGGAAAAAAGTCAAGAGAACTGCATGGATGGTCGCTCCTTTAGCTTTGACAACCAGCACTGTCGATCCCTCAGTTATGCCGGCCTCGGTACCAGTTGATCTCTCTATTTCACTACTTTAACACCAGTTTTAATAGAAGGAGAGATTGCCCTACTAGTTGCTCAAGCTCTGTCCTTGCTGAATGGATATGGCAGCCCACCTGAGGAGGTTCCATTGGAGGTAGAGAAAGGGTTTTGTGGAGGACACAATCATATTGGCAGAAAGGGTTTTGGTAGAGACTACAGAAGCTACTAACCCACTGAAGGAGATGATTTGTGCGACTAGCCCAATCATCAACAAGGTGGACACAATCATATTGGCAGAAAGGGTTTCGATAAAGACTACAAAAGCTGCTAACCCACTGAAGGAGATGATTAGTATGACTAGCCTTTCGACCACCAGTCCATCAATGGGGATGACTGGTACCATGAGCCCACCGACTATTGGTCCATTAGTAGGGATGATTGATACCATGAGCCTACTGAAGGAGATCAGGGTAAAGGCAGTGAACCCCCACGTCCTGGAGGAATCCTCAATGAAGGCAATCCTTAGTTCTTTAGTGGTTCACTCCGATGACTTACCACAACCATCGACCGACATCATGTTGAAAAACTCCAACGCAGATATGGCCATGCAAGAAGGCCTCAATAAGGTTGTTGAACTACTTTGAGGCCTCCTGCTAGCAGAGTGGCAGCTACTGGCGGGACAAACTCCCTAAATAATAGATGCCCTAGGTTCATTCATCTAGGTAAGTAATATTTACATTTTTTTATTCGATACTTCAACTAATGTTTTGTTTGAAATTTGTGTAGCCAAGGCATTATTTGGTTCACTTTGCAGGGTTGGCTTCTAGTGCTCCAGTATAGAAACTCGCTATGGCAAGGCAAAGGGTGGAGTAGCTTAAATACATGCTGGAATAAGAGAAAGCTGTTAACGCCGAACTATTAAGGAGACCAACTACTGTGAGGAAGCCTTCTAAGAATTCCAAAAAAAAGATCGACCACCGGAATGATGCAGTAATCAAGACGGAAGTTAAAATAAAGAATCTTGAGCAACAGGTAGCCAAAGTTAAGAAAGACTGCTTGCATGCTTAGGATGAGATAAGGTGCTTGAGAGGGGAATGGGATAAGGATGAGAAAAAAGAGATAAGATACTATTCTCGCTGAGGTCCATTCATCATGGAGCTCCCATTCTTGGAGGGCAGAGGCCTCTTCCAGGGGCACTAGTTTGGTCATAAGGGAGATTGAAGCAAGCACAGAGTTGTCCAAGCTTCAAAATAAACTCCACTCAGCCACCTCGAGGATTAAACATGTAGAGAAGCTGCTAAAGAAAAAAGAAGATTATAGAACATCTTGCTACCGCTAGCTCATGGACCAAGAGTAGCTAACTAATTTTGCCAATAAAAGGGTAGAACGATTGGAGAAGACAAGAGTTGAAATCATGTCAGAGGCTTGCAAGAAGGGTTTCTTCGTAGGTTTCGAATGATGCAAAAATGGTTCTGACCACCTTTCTTCCCAACAATGGCACTGAACTCCTGAGAGTTGATTCTTCAGATGAAAGCCTGAAAGTTATGGTGGGTGACTATATAAGGGTATTTGTAAAAAACCTCGAGTGGACTCCTTCCAGAATCAAGTTTCACGTGGCTACCCAAACTGACCCTGAAGTGTGCTCAGAGGAAAACAAAACTTCGAGGCCTAAATCGTTGTATTTGTCCCCATTCTTTTCTTCTCTTTTTTGATATACTTTTTTTATGGGGGGATATGTAATCATTTTCTTTATGTAATCACACTTTGGACTCAATAAAGCTAAATTCTTCATAAAATGCCTGTCTTCAAATTGTATGCCTTTGCATGTTTCTAAATGTCTGAGTTCTGAACTATGTTTTGGTTATAATAACTAACCTTCAATTGATCTCATATTGAACATTATTCTGGTTAAAGTATTTACAGTCAGCCCTGTATCATTGAGTTTATCAATTGTCTATAAGTAGATCATTTTGAATTATAATTCAAAGTTTAATGCATAGTCTGAAGTTAATAACCCGATTCAGAATCCAAACTAAGACAAGATATCCTATGGAAGATATATGTTGATAGAGAAGTCACTCTGACCCAAAATCCAAATTTTTTCCATGACAGACTTGGTGGATAGATGGAGTGATTCTGATCCAAAATCTAAATTAGGACTTAAAAAATTTTTCACGAAGGATTGGTATGCTTCTAGTTGGAATTCAAACCATTTTCTTGTGATAAACATTCTGAAACATTGCCTTGAATGCTGCACAAAGCATGATCAGCCTGCCACTATCAATAACTACCATATCTGCTATAGTATCCATGCCTAATGGGAGAGCACCACGTGTGATCATCTAGTCGCCTTCTACTAGATTTTGCCTTCTCATCATCCCCTGCATTAATTTTTTGAAAGAAGATGCCCCGTCAAGGTTGAGATTTAGCTCTATTTAAACCCTTGACAGGACCACACTGGCTCTTTAGAGATTTCTGATTTTCTCTCTCCCCTTGCTGTAAATATTGAGTTCTTCTGTCTCCTTGGTCTCTTTCTTGTCCCTATAAATTTTACATACCTTCCTTCTTTTTATTTCAATTTTCAAGATGAGTTTCTCTGAGGAATTCTTGGCTTTAGTGGTAGTTGCTCTGGAGGAGAAAGATGTATCATATTTTGCTCTGTTGAACTTCCAATCAAAGGTCTCAGAGATGGATCTGGTTTTAATCTATGGAGATTACCAGATCCCTCTAGAGTTTTAATTAGAAGTTCATCGAATAATCAAGCATGCTCGCCACACTTGGGCTGAATAAGCCTTTACGAGGAGTGCTTCCAGGCCGGGTTGAGGCTTTCCCTCCATCCATTTTTTTTACTTTTGTTCAATTTCTTGATATATCATCATGTTCATTAGTTTCAAACTCATGGCGGCATATCTATAGTTTTACCATAGTTTGCATTTTGGCTAGGGTTAGACCCAACATTTATCTTTTCCATTCTTTTTATACTTTTAAAAGGCATCCTAGATCAAATAGGTGGTGGTGTGTGTTGCCGCCAAGATCGTCGTGGCCTGTAGCTGAGGTCGAGCTCGGAACGCGCTCCTGTCACTCGGGATCCTGCTTGGACTCTTGGTCCTGTAAAACAGAGTTAGTGACCCGGGCAGGTGACCCCAGCGGGGGCACTCCGACGCTCAAGTCAGTAACGACCCAAAGAAACAGATCCTCCTGGTCGAGCCCCAAGGGTGGACTCTATGCTAGGAGAAGAATTTACAAAGTGAGAGAGTGCGAGCGGGCCGAGAACAGAGTGCGGGAGTGGCAGTAAAGGAGAGCTCAAACTGGGTGGCTGTGTCCGCCTAGACCCCTCCTGGGGGTTTCACGGTAGCCTCGAGCGATGGTCTTCCTGTGTGCTACCCCCTTTCTTGCTCGTTGGACCTCACTTGACTGAATCTTAGCTTGAGTTTTTAGCTTGAACCCCTTAGCTCGTTTGAATATGGGAGACCCCTTTTAGCTGGGGGCGTTGCGCACCGCTTACCTCGAGATCTTCCCCATGCTTATAGGTGCGTGTGGCGATGTTTCGTGTCGTAGACGGGCTGCCTTTCCATTTTGGTGGTATGGGAGCTACCGTTTGCTCTGATATTCCTTCTGGTTGCTTTCTTTTGGATAACTTAGCAGGGCCTCGATCGATGGGCCATCGCCTCTTGGATCCGGATCCGCTGGTTGACTTCCTCTTTTGGGGGGTGCAGATGGTTGGTGGAGAGTGAAGAGTCTCGATCGAGGGATTCCTTCTATTTTGGTGTAAGTGGTAGCTGGGACCATCATCGCGGCCTGGCAAGCATCTTTTCATGGTCCTTGGGCATCGAGTCATCATCTAGGGAGAGCAACGACTTCCTTCGACTGCAGATCTCTTCATCCGAGATGGAGCCGATCTGGAGAGGCGGAGCTCGACTTTGGCCTCGGCGTCTCAACCCGAAGGGAGCCCAGTCAGGCGAAAGAAAGGCGGAGCATGACTTTGGCCTCGATGTCTTGACCCGAAGGGAGCGCGATCGGGCAAAGGAGAGGCGGAGCTCGACTTCGGCCTTGGCATCTCGACCCACAGGGAGCACGGCCGGGCGAAAGAAAGGTGGAGCTCGACTTCGGCCTCGGCATCTCAACCTGAAGGGAGCACGGCCGGGCGAAGGAGAGGCGAAGCTCGACTTTAGCCTCAGTGTCTCGACCCGAAGGGAGTGCAGCCGGGCAAAGGAGTCCGGGCAGAGGTATCCCATGTGGCAGCTTCGTTCAACGTGCCGTCTGACAGGGATCCCATGTCAGTGATCCCGTCACATCATATGCCCTCCACTCCCGAGACCCGTTGGCACGCGGCACTTGAGGCGAAGGGAGTAAATGCGGTGCTGACATGGAATGGCAAAAATCCGGTACAATAATGATCACGATCGTCGGTGCTTCGTGAGGTAGTTCTCCAAGCCAGTGAGGGGGATCCACATGGACACGTCCGAGGAGTAGTTATTGCTAACACGGAATTCAGAGTGGCTGCGGTCGATGTGAGGCATCCTATTCACCGATGGCCGACACGTGGCACATATCTATTGGTGGAGATGCTGTAACGGTACGGTTAGGCATCTGGTTACTTTGAATAGAGAGAATTTTTTCCAAAACACTTCCTCTTTCAAGTCTCGCATGCCCGTCATTGTACCAAAGCTTCCTCCTCTCCCCCGGCCATCCTAGACTCTCCCAGTTAGCCAGGTTCATCTCTTTCCTTCCCTATCTTTTAGCAGGGTAGGATTTTCCCTTAAGGTTAGGGTCTTCTCGGACATAGTTCGTCTTCTTCTTCTCTCTTTTTTTTTTTTGCTGTGTTTCGAGCATGTGTGAGAGAGTTAGAAAGAGCTTCTCGACTTGCTGTATCATTCCTACCTCGTGAGTGAGGTGGCTGAACATTTTTGAGTGCTTTGCTTGATGGGATCCGCTCGATCTCGGCCGGGATTAGCTCCAGGTGTGCATGGCGAGGTCGAGTTCGAAGGTTGCACTTGTTGAAAATGCCAGGTGACTATGGAGCTCCGGTCTTCAAATATTTTTGGGCTCGAGTGCCGAAGAGCTGGGCTCTGGGCTTGTTGGAAGTTCCACTGGCATCTCCGGGCTATGAGCATGGTGCCGGGCTTCTGGAGTTCTGGAGTTCCTGAGCTTCGATGCCGGAAAGCTGGACTCCGGACTTCGGTGCTAGAGAGCTGAGCTCCGGGCTTTGGCATTGGAGAGCTGGTGGCTCTAAGATTGCTAAAGATGCAGGAAAAATAGTAAACTAATTTTTTTTTGTAATTTTTATAATTTTATTTGCATGCTAGATTCCCAAAATAAAATAATAACTAGCATAAGGAGTAGCAATGCAAAGAATCATTGTATCATGAGCAAACTCATGCAAAATAATAAATTACTAGGACCCGAGAATTGAAAAACTTCCGGATTATGATAGCTTATCTTCATCAAATTAGAAATTAAAAGAAGGGAAGGATGTTACCAATCAGTGATTTGAAAAACTTTCGATGAAGAGATCACATAGCACTCTGATTGGAGCCTGGATGATGAAGCTCGGTTCTCTTGATTAGATGACTGATTTGGGCAATCCTGGAGGTAAGGAAAGCCTCCTCTGGGGAGGTGAAACACCTCGAGGATCCTACAAAATATCAAGGGTCAATCAAAATAGCAAGTAAGAAAAAGAAAAGGAACTAGGTTTAGAAGGAATCAGGTTAGGGTTTAGAAGCGGGGCGGCTTGAAGCTTGATGAAGATCTCCTTGCTTGGCGACCTAGGGCACTCCTTTTTGGACGTTGAAGGCTTGGATGGCAATGAGTTAGGGTGTAGAAGGATGCTAGTGTAGCAAGGAATTCGGCCAAGCAAGAGAACACAAACACAAACCAAAGAACAAAAGTGTTGACCCTAGGATTAATTTTGATGATTACAAAACATTGATGCATGATTATGTTACTAACTATCTTTGTAATGATTGTTTTTATAGAGTATCATAGGTTTAGAAGATATTTGAAATGGTTTGAAAGTAGTTTAGAAGAAGTTTGGAGTGGTTTGGAAGTATTTGAAGAAGTTTGGAGTGGTTTGGAAGCATTTGAAGAAGTTCAGCTCGAGCCGACTCATAGATCAAGAGTCGACTCTTTCAGAATGGCAAAACTATAATTATTCAATCAAAATGACTCCAGAATGGCAAAACTATAATTATTCGAGCCGACTCAAGCTTGAAGAGTCGACTCGTCCAGAACTTTTATTTGGGTTGTCTGAGACTTCGAGCCAACTCTTGGACTTCGAGTCGACTCGAGTGACGGGTTCTGGCACTCCAACGGCTAGTTGCAGAAATTATTTTTCTTTATTCCAACGGTTCCAAACGGTCATATTTCAATTTCCAAGGCACTCCAACGATCAAAACAACATGGGAACACTTCCAAAACTTATACATGATGGATCAAAGTGAAGAGAAAGAAGAGTGATTGAAGAGGGGAAGAGAAATTGAAGAAAAAGGATTTTTCAAGTTTATATTCAGATTTTAGAAAGAGCTTCAATGTTTAAATTCAAGAGAGGGTTCTTCACTTCCTATCACAACTCTTGAAGCTTTATTTGAAGAAAGAGGAGAGCTTAGAAGAGCTACATTCAACGAGCTAAAGCGATAACCATTTACTCTTTGGGAGTTTATATTTTATGTTGCATTATTTACTTGTTTTACTTTAGTTTGGGTTTTTGGTTAGCCCGTTGCAAAACCAAGTTTGGATTTCTTGGTGATCCCGGTATAAAACCAAGAGTGGATTTCTTTGGTGAGCCCGGTGTAAAAACCAAAGGGAGTTGGGTTTGGATTGTGATCCCGGTAAAACAATCCGACTGTATTCTAGGAAGAATATAGTAAAAATTTCAAGTGGTATCTTGGATAGTAGACGTAGAAGCGGGTTGCTCCGAACCACTCTAGATCTCTTGTATTTGTGATTGCCTTAATTGTGCTTAATTATTTACTTCCGCATTGCATATTTCACCACAACACCAAAAGGATTTTAAATTATACATACTTGCTAAAGTTTTTATTATCCCAATTCACCCCCCTCTTGGGAAGCCACCTGGGCAACAATTGGTATCAGAGCAGTGTCTCCGAATTATACTTAGAGTAAAAATTAATAGCTACCCAAATGAGCACACATCTTGCCGAAGGGCAATGTTCTACACAACCATCACTTTTTATCGGCACAAATTATAGTTATTTGAAAGCACGCATGAAAATTTATATTCAGGCTATAGACTTTAAATTATGGAAAATTATCTTAAGAAAATCTCCCACTCCCATGATAAATGTTGATGGCATAAATATTCCAAAATCGGAGTTGGATTGAAATGTTTATGAAATGCAAATGGGAGAGTTGAATGCAAAAGCAATGAACCTCTTGTATTGTGCTTTAGATGCAAATGAGTTTAATTGGATTTCTACTTATACATCTACAAAAGAAATTTGGGATAAACTTGAAATCACTCATGAAGGCATAACACAAGTTAAAAACTCCAAGATCAATATGCTCATGCATGATTATGAAATGTTTAAAATGGAACCTCATGAATCTATTTCTGAAATGTTTTCGAGGTTTACTAAGATTACTAATAGTTTGAAAAGCTTTGGTAGAATGTGTTCTAATGCATATATGGTTCAAAAGATTCTTCGATCTTTGCCAATAATTTGGGATCCTAAAGTAACTGCAATTCAAGAGGCAAAGATTCTAAGTAATCTACCACTAGAAGAGCTTCTTGGATCACTCATCACTCATGAACTCACAATGAAGTGCCGGAGTGAAGATGAAGAAAAGAAAAAGAAAATAATTGCACTCAAGGTGGCTACTGAAGAAAATAAAAAAGAGTTCATAAGTTCATCATCCAAAGAGGAGCAAGATGAAGATAAATTAGCCCTGGTTATGAAAAAGTTTAGAAAATTTATGGGTAAGGGCAAATTCAGAAAAAAGAAGAAGTATATGGCTAAGGGGGAGCCATACAAAGAGAAAGAAAAGAAAAAGAAGGCGTTGGCAACCACTTGGAGCGACAGCGAAGATTCAAGCTAAGTGATAATGTAAAGCAATCAAAACTGCCAACACATGCTTTACGGTTCTACAAAATGAGGTAAATTCTGTACCAAACTCAGAATTTACATTTGATGATCTTAATAATGCTTTTCATGATTTAATATCTGAATATTAAAAGTTAGGAACTAAGCATCAAATCTTAAAACAATCATTTGATATGCTTCAAAATGAAAGAAATGATGCTTTGGAAAAATATCATATTTTGCAAATTGAATTAAATTCTATTTCTGAAAATCGCAAAACTTTTTAAAAAGAAAATATTGAATATCTTGAAAAGAATGAAGTATTACATGAAGAAAATCAAAGGTTGCAAAAAGAAGATGAGAAACTCAAGCCTTTAGTTGATAAATTGACTTTAAGTTCAGATAAGCTTGAGTTATTATTAAGCAATCAAAGATTTTCAAGTAATAGAGCTGAAATTATTTGTAATTCAAATTCCAATCTTGTTGAAAGAAAGATTTCAGCTCAAAATAAAATTCAAAAATCTAATGTTGTTTATTTTTGTTGTAAAAGAGTTGGGCATAAAGCTTATCTTTATGATTTCAGAAAGAAAAAAAAAATAATATAAAGAAAGTTTGGATTCCAAAAGGAACCACATGTACTAACTCCAATGGACCCAAAAAGATTTGGGTACCAAAGATATTCACTTAGCTATTTTGCAGGTTTGTCTTGCAGTCCATCATAAGAAAAAGAAGATTGCAATGATAAAGTGGCTGTGCAAGGCATAAAGTAGGGTGGAAGAGCAAGTCTTCATCCTAAAGTTAGAGCAAGTGGACTAATGGTTTATAGAAATAATGGCAAATGGAAGATTATTTATATTGGTATAATTTACTCAAACCCTTCCTTACTTTTTGATATATATAATGCTAGTCATTTACTTGAAGCAATTTGCTATGTTTATTATATTTGATGCTTCAAGATAAGTTAAATGTCAACTATACAATAGTTACTAGAATTTTTGATCATGTGAAATTCATTCGACTTTGACTTGAAACATTTTGAATGTTTGAGGTATGATTGATATTCAAGTCTTATGGCAATGAACCATGAAATCAAGAGTTCTAGCTTACTCTAGCATAAATAATTTGAGATGTGCTAGCATACTTAATGTTTTAAATTGATCATGAGTATAGATTGATTTTGATGATTTTTATAAACTCATGACTTTAATTCTTCTATTGATATTTATTTATTTTTATTGATACCATATTTTACATTACTCTCTTGCATGAATGCTTAGACTGAATGTCAAAGAGAGAGGAGTGTATGTGTTATATAAAAGAAGAATTAAGAATCTTGATGCCCCCAACAATTAGTATTTGTAACAATTGATAGCATAAAGAAAGGGGGAGAAAAAGAGAAATTATTGATAAGAATATGAAGGAAATAAAAAGAAGGTGAAATTATCTCAAAACATCCTAATATTCTTATGGTATTATAAAATCATTGATTAGTATCCCCTTCAAAAATGGTTAAGAATACTTTTTGTTGATGTCCAAAAGGGGGAGAGATATAAGGTGTCATGAAAAACAACATTTAAAAAGAGAGAAGTTTTATTTTTGAAATATATTGATAAATTAAGGGAGAGCTTATTGCTTATATGATACTTGTTAATTTACTTGAAAAACAATCTTTTATAGAGTTAAATTTGTGCTAAAATTTTTTTTCATATCCAATGTTTTGTCATCATCAAAAAGGGGGAGATTGTTGATTCTAGGATTAATTTTGATGATTACAAAATATTGATTCATGATTATGTTACTAACTATCCTTGTAAAGATTGTTTTTATAGAGTATCATAGGTTTAGAAGATGTTTGAAATGGTTTGAAAGAAGTTTGGAAGAAGTTTGGAGTGGTTTGGAAGCATTTGAAGAAGTTCAGCTCGAGCTGACTCATGGATCAAGAGCCACTCTTTTAGAATGGCAGAACTATAATTATTCAATTAAAATGACTCTAGAATGGCAAAACTGTAATTATTCGAGCTGATTCAAGCTTGAAGAGCTGACTCGTCCAGAACTTTTATTTGGGTTGTCTGAGACTTCGAGCCGACTCTTGGACCTCGAGTCGACTCGAGTGACGGGGTCTGGCACTCCAATGGCTAGTTGCAGAAATTGTTTTTCTTCGTTTCAATGGTTCCAAACGGTTATATTTCGATTCCCAACGCACTTCAACGGTCAAAACAACATGGGAACACTTCCAAAACTTATATATGATGGATCAAAGTGAAGAGAAAGAAGAGTGATTGAAGAGGGGAAGAGAAATTGAAGAAAAAGGGTTTTTCAAGTTTATATTTCAGATTTTGGGAAGAGCTTCAATGTTCAAATTCAAGAGAGGGTTCTTCACTTCCTATCACAACTCTTGAAGCTTTATTTGAAGAAAGAGGAGAGCTTAGAAGAGCTAAATTCAACGAGCTAAAGCGGCAACCATCTACTCTTTGGGAGTTTGTATTTTATGTTGCATTGTTTACTTGTTTTACTTTAGTTTGGGTTTTTGGTTAGCCCGTTGCAAAACCAAGTTTGGGTTTCTTGGTGATCTCGGTATAAAACCAAGAGTGGGTTTCTTTGGTGAGCCTGGTGTAAAAACCAAAGGGAGTTGGGTTTGGATTGTGATCCCGGTAAAACAATCCGACTGTATTCTAGGAAGAATATAGTGGAAATCCCAAGTGGTATCTTGGGTAGTGGACGTAGGAGCGGGTTGCTCCGAATCACTCTAAATCTCTTGTGTTTGTGATTGCCTTGATTGTACTTAATTATGTACTTCCGCATTGCATATTTCACCACAATACCAAAAGGATTTTAAATTGCACATACTTGCTAAAGTTTTTATTATCCCAATTCACCCCCTTGTGGGAAGCCACCTGGGCAACAAAAAGCAAAATAACATAAGCTCGCAAGCTTAAATAAATTTACCAGGGTTTTGATATCATGAATAAAAATTACTTACAAGAGGGGGAGGGGTGGTGTATTTATAAAGTTCCCATGTTCTCTAACTAGGATTATACACTTGGGTTATAAGTTCTCACCTAGATAGGTTAGAAAAACAAATCTTAAAACAATTAGGAGCATAAATCCCAACTAGGTTAGGATTTGACCTAGTCTTCTCCTTCTCCCTTCATGATTTGACTATTCCACTCAAGGATACCTCTTGGACTTCGTCAACACTTCAAGGATGCCTAGGAGGGCGTGTTGGGCTTCTAGGGGCAGCAAGGGGCCGGTCCAAAGGGGCTTGGGTGTATGGGCTTGGGCCTCCAGAAGCTAGGGTGGCATGGTAGCTTGGTAGCAGGAATATTCTATGGAATCTTGCTTCTTTAGGGCTTAGGCATGGCGCATGGGCTTGATTTCCTTGGACTAGGATGCAGGTGGGCCTCTAGAATCATGGATACCCTGGTTTAGGAATATGCTCTGGCATATGGGAAGGAATCTAGGCATCTGGAGGATATCTGAAAAGAATCAGGATCTCTGGAAGCATCTTGACCTGGGTTATCACACAAAATCCAATGGGTTGATGTAGTGGCCTCTGACTCCTGTATGTGGCCTGGTGGAACTCTAAAATAGGATAACCTCCTCTCTTGTACAAAAATTGGGCTTATAATAGACTCATAATTGATGTATAAGGCTCAAGATACTGACCAGGTTGAGGGTTAAGACAAATCAACTAACCTCAACTTATTATAAGACTCAATCTTACTTTCTTACAAAATTGTAACACATGACTAAAATTCTAAAACTTTAATCAGTAAACCATATGGGATCTAGTGATCTATGTCTGATCCTGGTGTCCCCACCATAGGACAAGTGGACAAAGAGAACCAAGAGGAGCCTATCCCTACTATTAGAGCATTACCTGAGGAAACACTAAAAGAGAGCCTAGTCCTAAAATTCGAGAACCCAAAGTAATTAGTGAGAACTTGATCTTTTCAATCCAACACCCTCAGGTTGAATGCACCCCTTTGGTCCCAATTAAAGATTTCTTTCCTAAAATTACCAACTCAGCCTTCCATAAGGTGGACTTTTTGTTGCCCGAAGATCCATGTCCATACTTTAAGGTCACCCCCATGAATCTAAACCTAGTTGTCGAACCCACCTCATATTTTTTGCCCTTTTCTGAGGCTTCCAATATTTTTAGAACCACCCAGTTACATTTTGTTAAGGTTAGCATGTTTCATCAGTCCTTTGAGCCCATTCAATTTGCTACCTACTTTTGGAAGACCTTATGGTACTTATTAGGAGTCCACATCAAATTTTCATCTACATGTTATCCATCAACTAGGAATCAAGTCCAAAGTTATAGTTGTAGACCTAATAAATTCCATTCAATAGGAATGCATAGTTGAGTCCATTAGGTGTTGATAAGAGTCATATGCACAGCATATTAAGGAAATGCATAAATAGATAAATAAAAAAATTAATGAAAGCAATGAATCTTATGAGTATATGGTTAACTCACGTAAGCGCTTCAAAGAATTTAATGAGAGAGACTTTGTCATGATCTGGCTTTGACCTGAATGGTTCCCACCTGGAACCATGGAAAAACTACATGCCCGTAGTGCATGACCATACAAGATTATAAAAAAATTGGGTCTAATGCCTAGATGTTAGAATTATCACCTGAATTAGGTATTAGTCCAACCTTCAATGTATCAGATCTTGTTGAGTGTAAGGAACCAATAGCGATACCTATTAAGCCATTTGGACCTGATTCCATCTTTAAGAGTGACCCTACCCCTGAGTGTCCACCGGCCAAATTACCAGAATGGAGAGATAAGATTGAGCGGATTTTGGATGACAAAACTATCACTACTAGGAGTAAAGATTATCAACGTTACTTGATTCGATGGCAAGATAGACCTGAATCTGATGATTCGTAGATCACTTGAGAGGATATACAAAGACTTAACCCAGACTTGTTAGAACATTACCAGAGCAGAGTCAACCCATACTTGACAGGGTCGAATTCCTCCCATTCCGAAAGAATTGGTAAGGACACCAGAGCTAGGAAGAGACGTCAGAACCCTCCAAGCTCATTGTGGATCACCAATGAGTAGTTATTCTATTTTAATTTTAGCTTGAGTCCTGTAAGTAATCGAGTTATATGATCAAGGTCAGTCTACTTAATTTATAATGTGGTCAAGTTATATGTTATTTGATCAATTTAGGCTTGCTGGTTAGTCGATTGATTTGTCATTTGAGTCTTGTAAGACAAGGGGTTCATAGGTTAGTATGTAATCAAATACAATTGAAGGTTCAAGCTCAATTGTTAGCCAAGGTCAAGTTCAATTGTTGAAGTCATGCCACATGGAGCCATGTCACTTGCCACTTGGAGTGGTATGCTTCATTACATCACCTTGGATGGCCAATTCAATGTCAAAGAAGGTTATCTTTTACAGCGAGACAACAGGACATCCGGACAACAGGTCAACAGGACATCAGAAGACCTTATCTTTTTTTATCCAAGGTGGGCACCTCATTTGTCTTATCTCCAAGGAGGGAGCCTCATTTTGTCGCATTTAAGAGGAGTAAAGTAGAAAGACTCCTCCTCCCACATTTTCCATTTGTCGCTCACTCCAAGGATGGTCGGCCAACTCAAGCATTTAGTTCAAATTCAAATGGAAGGTTCATCTAAAAATCAAACTCAAAGAGTTCTCTCTTATCAAGTCATATCCCTTCATCCAAGATTCAAACTCAAAAAGTTCTCTCTTATCAAGAAGCTTCATCCTAATGCTAAAAAGGATTTCACGCCAAAAGGGGAGAGGGATTAGCACTATGTATGAGAGAAATGGGATGCCAACTCTTCTCATTTTGTCGCCCAGCATTATTTCACCGCCCATTCCATGGAGAAGTCCAAGTGCAAGGGAGTCCACTCAATTTGAATTCAAGAGATTTCATCCAATTTCAAAAGGGGATAGGAGTCCAATATTATCCTCTCAAGGGGCCCTATCTTTATCTATCTTGTATTTAAACAAGTTTATTCTTATCATGCTACTATATAAGGGGTCTATAAATACTACCCCATTCTCCTCTTGTAATTCATCTTCTGAATTATTAATGAAACTTTGTCAGTTTATTTTTTTTACAATTGCTGGTTAGCATTGTAATGTGCTCTGCTGGTTAAGCATTGCATTAGTGTGTGTGAAGTGCCGAAGCCCAGTTATATTCCAAGAGTCTAAGATCCAAGTAGCCAAACATCGCCATCTCCGACATTCAGCCCAGATCTAGATCTAAGCCAACCATCCCTCATTCCCTCTCTTTTTCATATTTTCATATCTTTCCTGCACTACTAATCACAGTTCTTTGCAGGATCCCTAGAGCTCTCGATCAGAAGAGGAGGTTTCCCTTACCATCTAACCTTCAACAGGAAGATCTGCTCAGAAGGAACTGAAGTTTGCAATCCTACCGTGAGATCTTGAGAGTTGAATCCATATCTATTGAAATGGAGGAGGGAAAAATATTATTGGTAAGTAACCATCCGAATCTCATTAGATCTGGTTGTTTGATGTCAGGACATCCTAGTTTCGGTGGTTTCTCAATCATCAGATCCAAGGTTCTTTATGTGATTGCATACTGATTATATTACGGGTAGCTAGTAGCGACTTAGTCTATCTTCATTAAATTAATTTGATAGCTTATCTGAGTTTGCTGCCATTGCTCATCAGAATTAAATTCTTAATTATTAGATTAGTCTTTGCATCCATCCCACATCAACTTTGGTATCAAAGCCAAAGGTTAAACTAGGACATTTGGTGACTAGCTGAAAATTCTGCTCTATTCTAGCATTGGATTTGGAAAGCTCTTCCATAGCTCTTCAGATCTTAGCTTCCTTTGCATTAATTTTAGTAATTTAGCCAGATTAAAATCAGATCTGTATTCTTCTCTCATAGATATCATATCTGAAATTTTTTTTCCAAAAAATTGCATTATTTTCTTAGTACTTTCTGGTGGAAGGAAATATGCCTCCTGAGCGGGTATACGCAAGTATACTGTCATGACCCATGGAAGTAATAAGCTACGGCTGGACGTGATAACCAGATATCGAAAATCAGTTGTGCTTAGTTTTTGTGTGTTTGAATTGTTAATTACTTGAAATATTGCATGTTAATCTTTTAAGCAAAACCTAGGATAAGATTTTGGCACATCTAGATTTTTAATTTATCCAACCTCATCTCCAAGAAAATTCAAATTTAATTTTTGCAGTTTAAAATCTAAAATTTAAAATATAAAATTCAAATATGAAATCCAAATTTGAAATTTGTTAAATTTTGAGTTGCAAGTGTTATCTTATCTTATCTTGGTAAATAGTTTGATTGGATTGTGCATTCATCCTATCTGAAATCACTTAAGGGCACGCTATCATAAGATAAGGAAAGGATTTCATCACCTTTTCTTAGCCCATAAACAACCAACCTCATCTTGCATTGTCCTAGCCCTAATCTAAAACGAGTAGTAACCTAATACAGCTTAGGGACACCAACAGGTCGGGTTCGAGTCTTGTGAGTGAACTAGTGCACTCAACCTTTCAATTATTACTGGAAGCTGGTGTCTACGGCTAGAGGTCCAGAGGCAAACATCCTAAGTGAACTGGTGGTTTTTAATTAGGACCCTGTGTCAAGTAGGGGGAGCCTCCCACCACCCCCCTCTTACCTGGCCAGTGGAAGGACTAATTGTTGAGTTGGGTGTAATTTAAGTTAACACATTCCACTTGAGCTCTAAGTCTAAAAATCCTAGAAGTTAGGATTGCATTGCATGACCCCTAGATTAGGAGCCCAATATCAGTTGCCTCAAACCCAACCCAATCTGATTTGACCATGGAGTCCACTATAGAAACTTTACTGAGAACCTTCAATGAACAATGTGCCCTGATGGATAATAGGTTTGACCCACTGGATAAGCGACTCGACAACCTAGAAAGAATTTATAGGACTCATGCTAGCCCTGGTTCACCAAAGCCAACTCTCCTTGGCCCCAGAACCCATCGACCCGAACCCATTAGGATCCGTGCACCGAGTCAGAACTCCAGAATCAGTCAATTTTTTCTTAGTCGACCCACCCCTACTATCCCAAATACTAATCAGTTTTTCCTTAGCCGACCCAATCCTACTACTCCATTGGTTCATAAGGATGACATTAAAGAGGAAATACATGTAGTCAACCTAGAGATAGTTGACTATGAAAACACTCAAGCCATAGAACAAGTGGACAAAGAGAACCAAGAGGAGCCTATCCCTACTATTAGAGCTCTACCTAAGGAAACACTAAAAGAGAGCCAAGCCATAGAGCCTAGTCCTGAAATTTGAGAACCCAAAGTAATTAGTGAGGACTTGATCTTTTCAATCCAGTACCCTCAGGTTGAATGCACCCCTTTGGTCCCAATTGAAGATTTCTTTTTTTGAAATTACCAACTCAGCCTTCCATAAGGTGGACTTTTTGTCGCCCGAAGATCCATGTCCATACTTTAAGGTCACCCCCATGAATCCAGACCCGGTTGTCGAACCCACCTCATATTTCCTGTCCTTCCCTGAGGCTTCCAATGTTTTTAGAACCATCCAGTTGTATTTTGTTGAGGTTAGCATATTTTATCAGTCCTTTGAGCCCATTCAATTTGCTACATACTTTTGGAAGACCTTATGGCACTTATTAGGAGTCCACATCAAATTTTTATCTACATGTCATCCATCAACTAGGAATCAAGCCCAAAGTTATAGTTGTAGACCTAATAAATTCCATTCGATAGGAATGCATACTTGAGTCCGCTAGATATTGGTAAGAGTCATATGCACAGCATATCAAGGAATTGCATAAGTAGATAAATAAAAAAAATTAATGAAAGCAATGAATCTTTTGAGCATATGGCTAACTCATGTAAGTGCTTCAAAAAATTTAATGAGGGAGACTTTGTTATGATCAGACTTTGATATGAATGGTTCCCACCTGGAACCATGAAAAAACTACATGCCCATAGTGCAGGACCATACAAGATCATAAAGAAATTGGGTCTAATGCCTATGTGTTGGAATTACCACCTAAATTAGGTATTAGTCCAACCTTCAATGTATCAGATCTTGTTGAGTATAAGGAGCCAATAACGATATCTAGTAAGCCATTTGGACCTGATTCCATCTTTAAGAGTGACCCTACCCCGAATGTCTACCAACCAAATTACCAGAATAGAGAGATAAGATTGAGTGGATTTTGGATGACAAAACTATCACTACTAGGAGTAAAGATTATCAACGTTACCTGGTTCGATGGCAAGGTAGACCAGAATTTGATGATTCATGGATCACTCGAGAGGATCTGCAAAGACCTAACCCAGACTTGCTAGAACATTACCAGAGCAGAGTCAACCCATACTCGATAGGGTCGAGTTCCTCCCATCCCAAGAGAATTGGTGAGGACACTAGAGCTAGGAAGAGACGTCAGAACCCTCCAAGTTCATTGTGGATGAGCAATGAGTAGTTATTCTATTTTAATTTTAGCTTGAGTCTTGTAAGTAATCGAGTTATGTGATCAAGGTCAGTTTACTTAATTTGTAATATGGTCAAGTTATATGTTATTTGATCAAGTTAGGCTTGCTGGTTAGTCAATTGATTTGTCATTTGAATCTTGTAATTAGACAAGAGGTTCATAGGTTAGTATGTAATCAAATACAATGGAAGGTTCAAGCTTAATTGTTAGCCAAGGTCAAGTTCGATTGTTGAAGTCATGCCACATGAAGCCTTGTCACTTGCCACTTGGAGTGGTATACTTCATTACATCACCTTGGATGGCCAATTCAATGTCAAAGAAGGTTGTCTTTTACATCGAGACAACAGGATAACAGGACATCCGGACAACAGGTCAACAAGATATCAGAAGACCTTATCTTTTTTATCCAAGGTGGGTGCCTCATTTGTCTTATCTCCAAGGAGGGCGCCTCATTTTGTCGCTCATTTGAAAACATTTAAGAGGAGTAAAGTAGAAAGACTCCTCCTCCCACATTTTCCATTTGTTGCTCACTCCAAGGATGGTCGGCCAACTCAAGCATTTAGTTCAAATTCAAATGGAAGGTTCATCTAAAAATCAAACTCAAAGAGTTCTCTCTTATCAAGTCATCCCTTCATCCAAGATTCAAACTCAAAGAGTTCTCTCTTATCAAAAGCTTCATCCTAATGCTAAGAAGGATTTCACGCCAAAAGGGGAGAGGGATTAGTGCTATTTGTGAGAGAAATGGGATGCCAACTCTTCTCATTTTGTCGCCCAGTATTATTTCACCGCCCATTCCATGGAGAAGTCCAAGTGCAAGGGAGTCCACTCAATTTGTATTCATAAGATTTCATCCAATTTCAAAAGGGGATAGGAGTCCAATATTATCCTCTCAAGGGGCCCTATCTTTATCTATCTTGTATTTAAATGAGTTTGTTCTTATCATGCAACTATGTAAGGGGTCTATAAATACCATCCCATTCCCCTCTTGTAATTTATCTTCTGAATTATTAATGAAACTCTATCAGTTTATTTTTTTTACAACTAATGGTTGAGCATTGTAATGTATCTTACTGTTGCCGCTCTCGCCGCCGCGCCCGTGCCACGGATCCGCCGATCCCTCCTGACCGCCTGGCGAGGGAGCCTCCCTTCCCGCGGAGAACCTGCAAAAAAGGGGGTTAGAAGACCCTGGCCAGGGATCCCGGCGAGGGAGCTCCGACGGTCAAGTCAGTAGACGACGAGAAGGAACAGACTCTCCACCGGACCCTCGAAAGGGCCCCAGACTTAGAGAGTTAACTGGTGAAGAAAGCGCTCTGGGGACCAGAATCTCGGCTGGGCCTCCTTGCCGAGCTCACACCCAGTGTTCCCCTCTCGGGATCTCTGGTTTCTCTCTCGGAGCGAGGCCTTTTGCCGGTGCTTCCTCCTTGTCCCCAGGCTGGTTGGCTTACCTTGTCGTCCCCCGATTCTTCCCTCTTTATTCTCTTTCGTCATGCGCTTGTTTCTTCCTCCTTGGAGACTTCCCCTCCCCGTCCTTTTCTCTTTTCCCTCTTCGGTGAAGGGGGCCAGGCGGCTTTCCGACCTCGTCCACCGGGCCCAGCAGGAAAAAGGCAAAGACAGAAGAGAAAGAGGGGAGGGCGGCGCTGGCAGGGCGGCCGGTCAGGCCTCGGGCCCAGCGAGAGCGCTCTCATCCCCAAGCGTGGGCGCCATCCATTTATGGGGCCTGCATCGTCAGGATCGCGTCTCTCGGCTGCGGGACCTGTCGGGCCGATGCAAGCGATGTTCCGCGTGCCGCCGCCCTCCGTACGGAGCGCCGTCTGGGGTTCGTACGGTCCGAGGGATGGCCTCGGGGCTCATTTCTCTCCCTGGGACCCTCTCCGTACGAGCGGTCTGACCTCGGTCGAGTTGGGCCCGTCTCTGGGGGCCAACTGGTGAGGACCGAAGGACCAGCCGACCTCGGCCTAGGTGGACCCTTCCCGGGTGGACACCTGGCGAGGTGGCAGGAGGTCGCCTGGCTTCGGTCGAGGTGGGCCCGTCTCCGGGTTGCCACCTGGAGAAGGGCGAAGGACCGGTCGACCTCGGTTTAGGTGGACCCCTCCTGGGTGGACACCTGGCGAGGTGGCAGGAGGTCGCCTGGCTTCGGTCGAGGTGGGCCCGTCTCCGGGTTGCCACCTGGCGAAGGGCGAAGGACCGGCCGACCTCGGCTTAGGTGGACCCCTCCTGGGTGGACACCTGGCGAGGTGGCAGGAGGTCGCCTGGCTTCGGCCGAGGTGGGCCCGTCTCCGGGTTGCCACCTGGCGAAGGGCGAAGGACCGGCCGACCTCGGCTTAGGTGGACCCCTCCTGGGTGGACACCTGGCGAGGTGGCAGGAGGTCGCCTGGCTTCGGCCGAGGTGGGCCCGTCTCCGGGTTGCCACCTGGCGAAGGGCGAAGGACCGGCCGACCTCGGCTTAGGTGGACCCCTCATGGGTGGACACCTGGCGAGGTGGCAGGAGGTCGCCTGGCTTCGACCGAGGTGGGCCCGTCTCCGGGTTGCCACCTGGCGAAGGGCGAAGGACCGGCCGACCTCGACTAGGTGGACCCCTCCTGGGTGGACACCTGGCAAGGTGGCAGGAGGTCGCCTGGCCTCGGCCGACCTCACTTAGGCGGATCCCTCCGAGTCCGGGCGCCAGCGGGGTGGTAGAGGAACACCGAGCCGAGCTCGACCTCGGCAAGGGCGGTTTGCCTTAGACAGTCTTCAGGCGGTGTAGTCTTGCCGATCCTGGCCTTGAAGACGTGGCACCGACTCGGCCTGGAAAACTTCCACGTGGCTCGATCGCATTTGGCGGTACCTGAGCCTGGCCACGTCACTGTCACGGCTGTAACAGTTGCCCCCCAGCCCGCCGTTCCGTCGGGGCGTCGTAGAACGGAACGTCGGGATTAAATGCGGACATGACGTGGGGAGGCGAAGATCTTGCATCATAATTGCCACGATCCTCATCGCCGTGGCTCGATGCGATTGAAAACCTATGGGGAGCCGCCACGCGTCGCCCACTTGCCTGCAATTAATGCGTCGCTTCGAGGCAGAGGCCGTTACTCTGCTAACGAGGCGTCGGTGTCGGGCGTGCGTCCACGTGGCGATCATCCAGTGGCCTGAAGCGGAATGACGGGTACGGCCGCTGTCGGCTGAGTTTGAAAGGGTGGGGACTTTCCAGAACGAGGCCTTTCCCCTTGCTCCGTGGGCGGTTTGCTGCAGACTAACTCCCGTTGCCTTGCACTCGTCTGGCGCATTTTTGGTGAGTGCCTCCTTCTCCTTCTCCGGTCCCCTTCCTTTCCTCTCTTTTCTTTGCTCTTCGATCCTCTGTCCTTTCCTTCTCCATGGCGCGCCGTCGCCATGTCTCTTCCAACCCGGACGAGGCCGGTCCATCCCGGCCGAGGACTCCATCTTCTTTCTCCTCAGATGAGGAGACGATTCCGGAGGAGATCCGCCGGCGTCTGCAACCCGGGGGTGTCACCATTGGCATCCCTAGGGGGACCCGGCCTCCTCCGGTTGCTCCTGCTGTCCCCCTTCGCTCTCTTCCGGCTCTTCCTGCTCTTCCTGCACCTCCTTCTCTTCCCGCCGGTCCCTCCGGTCATGCCTCCACCATGACCGAAGGTGATCTTCCTCTGCTCCGGGATGCTTACGGCATCCCGGAGTCCATCCGCTTGTTTGTTCCGCGGTCTGGGGAGCGCGTCACCATGAGTGGCCCCGGCCGCATTGCCTTCTACGAAGACTTCCTCCTTGGGGGTCTTCGGTTTCCTCTGCACCCCTTCTTTCTTTCCTTCCTTAGCCATTTTCGGCTTGTCCCGGCCCAGCTGGCTCCCAATGCCATCCGGGTCATCTTTTCTTTCATTGTCTTCTGTCACTTCCACGGGTTCGTTGCTCGTTTCTCCCTCTTCAGGGCCTTGTTCACCCTGAAGAAGTGCTCCACCGATGATGGCTGGTGGTACATTTCGCCCCGGCCTATGTGTCTCCGGTTCGACATCCCTTCCTCGGTGAAGGGCTGGAAGAACCGGTTTTTCTTTGCCTCAATCGAAGACGTCGACTGGGCCTGGAGTGAACCAGACCGGACCCCGAACCGAAATCCTCGGGTCGAGTCGGCGGACCAGGAGTCCTATTCCCAGCTCCTGAGCGACGTGGTCCCGGCACTCGAGGTTCTGCTCTCTGAGCAGAATCTTTTTGAGGCCGGGATCAGTCCCATCCACGAGACGGGTGAGACTCGGCTCCACTTTGATTTCTGCCCCCCTTCTTCTTTATAACTGAGCCGGTTGACTTTCCGTTCCTTTGTTTTGCAGGGATGAAATTTTCACTGGAGAACCTCTTGGAGGGGGCAGCCCAGCGGGATGTCGTTGAGGTGGACGAGCCCGCGGCGAAGAGGGCTCGCACGGAGACGAGCCGGGAGGTCGTGACGGTGACCGTGCCCAGCCCGATTGCTGTCGTTCCCCCGCCCAGGTGAACTCAGGGCGGGGCTGCTGATGCCCCGGCCGCGCGACCTGGTGGCGCCGCTGCCGAGAGGGCTCCACCGCCTGCTGCTCCACCCAGCGTCGGGCCCGTCGTCGCTGCCGCCTCGACAGCGCCGCCTGTGGCCACCGCCGGCCCATCGGTTGCGGCCTCAGCTGAGGGGCCGGCCACCGCAGGAGCCGGCCCGAAGGCTTCGGCACCGGTGCTCACCCACCGGGACTCGGTCATCCTCGACAAGGGGCTGGCGGAGAATGTCACGCCTCCATCGCCCGGGACCGCCGAGCTCGGGGCGGCCGAGATTACGCAGACGCGCTGCTCGGGATCCTCCCGCAGCTCTTCACGGTAAGTCCGAGCTTCTTCCTTCTTTTCTTTCGAGGCTTAGCTTCCTTTATTCTGACCTGTGTTGCTTTTGTTGTTGTAGATCGGGAACGACGTTCTCCTACTGAGGAACTTCCTCGTAGGGAACGCCAAAAGGGACTCCGAGCGGGAGCTGAGACTCGGCAAGCTCGCGGCCGAAGTCAAGGACTTGATGGAGAAGGGGGCCGAGCTGCGAGCCGATAAACAAGCCCTCCAGTTCGACCTGGCGCGTTCCGAGGAGCGAAACAAGGAGTTGGAGGCCTCCTTGTCGGAGGAGCGGACCTCCAACCAACGCCGAACAGAGGAGGAGGTGGCGGAGAAGGCCCGCCTGCAGGCCCACTCCCAGTGGCTGGAGCGCCAGCTGGAGGAGGCCCGGCGAGACGCGGCCGCGGCGAAGGACCGGAGCGCGTACGTCAACGGGCTCCTGGAGGCAGCCAAGCGGGAGGCGCAAGAGGCCGTCCCCAAATTTCGGGCTTCCGACGAGTACACGTCGGAGGTCCGGGAGGCCGCCGTGGATTCTTTCTTGAAGGGGTTCCGGATGTGCCGGGAGAAGGTGGGGGCCTTCTTCCCCTAGCTGGATCTGAGCGGGATAGTGATCGGTGGCAGGAGGCCAGGGGGCGAGAGCAGGGCCTCCGGCACGGCCGACGACTCCTGCGGCGCCGTCGACCAGCGATGCCGCGGCTCCGGAGCAACCCCAGGAGCCGGCCGTCGTAGAAGTCGAGGACGCAGCACCCGCGCCCCCGGTAGAGGGCTCCGATCCCGCACCTCAGTGAACCCGGCGCCTTCTTCCAGATATCTTCTTCTCTTTTTGCTTTTGTCATTATTGTTTTTTCTTCTTTTGGGGAGTCCCGGCCTGTCGGGACTCCCAGCTTGTACTGGCTACTTGTATTAATGAAAATCCCTATTTACCAAAAGCTTGAATTCTTTCGTTCCATCTCGCCTTTCTTTTTCTTTCTTTCTGAGATGCTGGTATGGAATACTCGAAGCAGTTGCAGGCCTGGTCCTTCCATTGCTCAAATCGAAGGCTGGGGGTCTGCCGGATCACGCGGCTGCAGAGCAAGCCTTAAGCGGGCCCGACTTTGGGTCGCTTTCATGCTCGCGCAGGCAACACGGTTTCTGCACCGCCTTCCAGGCCGAAGCCTAGGATCTCCGGACTGAGCTCGGTGCCGCAGGCTTTCTCAAGCCTTGCGCGGCTTGCTGGGCTGTGCTCCGGGCTTGCATGGGCGAACTGGGTTCGGCGCCACCTTCCAGGCCGAAGCCCAGGATCTCCGGACTGAGCTCGATGCCGCAGGCTTTCTCAAGCCTTGTGCGGCTTGCTGAGCTGTTCTCCGGGCTTGCGTGGGCGAACTGGGTTCGGCGCCACCTTCCAGGCCGAAGCCCAGGATCTCCGGACTGAGCTCGATGCGGCAGGCTTTCTCAAGCCTTGCGCGGCTTGCTGAGCTGTTCTCCGGGCTTGCGTGGGCGAACTGGGTTCGGCACCACCTTCCAGGCCGAAGCCCAGGATCTCCGGACTGAGCTCGATGCCGTAGGCTTTCTCAAGCCTTGCGCGGCTTGCTGAGCTGTTCTCCGGGCTTGCATGGGCGAACTGGGTTCGGCGCCACCTTCCAGGCCGAAGCCCAGGATCTCCAGACTGAGCTCGATGCCGCAGCCTTCTCAAGCCTTGCACGGCTTGCTGAGCTGCTCTCCGGGCTTGCGTGGGCGAACTGGGTTCGACACCACCTTCCACGCTGAAGCCCAGGATCTCCGGACTGAGCTCGATGCCGCAAGCCTTCTCAAGCCTTGCGCGGCTTGCTGAGCTGCTCTCCAGGCTTGCGTGGGCGAACTGGGTTCGGCGCCACCTTCCAGGCCGAAGCCCAGGATCTGCGGTCTGAACCCGATGCCGTAGGCCTTTTCGTCGAAGTTAGAAGGGAGTGTTTGAAGTGGGGAAACTTTGTTACAGGAACTGGGAGCCTTACATCACTGATAGTACATCCTCAGGTTCGAGGAGTTCCACGTCCGGGGGAACCTGGCACCTCCCAATTCTTCCAAGTAATATGCTCCATGAGGGAGGGCTTCTGCCACCCGATAAGGGCCTTCCCAGTTGGGCGATAGCTTGCCGCATTCCCGTGGCTGGGAGGCTTCGGCGCGCTGGAGGACCAAGTCTCCGGGACGAAAAACCTTCGGCCGCACTCGGGAGTTGTAATATCTGGCTACACGTTGCCGGTACGCCGCCATTCGGATTCGGGCCTTGTCCCTCGTTTCCTCGAGAAGGTCTAGGTTGAGCATCATCCTGGCTGGGTTTTCTGTCTCGTCGTATTGCTCCACGCGCAGCGTGGGTAGGCTGAGCTCGATCGGGATGACTGCCTCGGCTCCGAAGACGAGGTTGAACGGGGTTTCATCGGTAGCCGTCCTTGGGGTGGTGTGGTATGCCCAAAGGGTGCTGGGAAGCTCGTCGGCCCACCTGCCCTTGGCCTGGTCCAGCCGCGTGCGGAGGCCCTGAAGAATGGTCCTGTTCGTGACTTCGGCCTCCCCGTTGGTCTGAGGGTGCGCCACTGAGGTAAAGCGATGCCTGATGCCGAGGTCGCTGCAGAATTCTTCGAATTCCCGGCAGTCAAACTGGCGTCCGTTGTCGGTGACCACGGTGTGGGGGAGGCCGAAGCGGCAGACGATGGACTTCCAGAAGAACTTGGCGACGTTTTCTTCGGTGATCCTCGCCAAGGGTTCGGCCTCGACCCACTTCGTGAAGTAGTCGATAGCCACTATCAAGAACTTCCGCTGGCCAGACGCCGGCGGGAATGGGCCCAGGAGGTCCATCCCCCATTGGGCGAACGGCCAGGGGGCTGAGAGCTGAGAGATTGGGTTGGAGGGTTGCCGCTGCACCGTGGCGTGACGCTGGCACCGGTCGCACTTCTTCACGAAGTCGGCGGCGTCTTCCTTCATCGTTTCCCAAAAGTAGCCCTGACGGAGGGCCTTGTATGCCAATGCCCTGCCCCCCACGTGGTTCCCGCAGATGCCCTCGTGGATCTCCTGGAGCACAAGCTTGGCTTCCGTGGGCCCTACGCACTTGAGGAGGGGATAGGAGTAGGATCTTCGATACAACTGCCCGTCCATCAGGACGAACCGCACGGCCTTCTTCCTGATGAGGCGAGCCGCCTCTCGGTCCTCTGGTAGGGTGCCGCTGGCGATATACGCAACGTACTTGTCCATCCAGCTGGGCTCCTGGCTGACCTGATGGACCTCCACCGGTGCTTCGAGACTTGGGACCTCAAGGCGCTCCACATGAGCGCGTCCCAGCATCGTGTCCGGCAGGGTCGCCAGCCGAGAGAGGGCATCCGCGCGGGCGTTCTCCCCGTGGGGGATATGGAGGATGTTGAAGTGCCGGAACTTGGACGCGCCCGCCTTGACGAGCTCCAAGTACTTCGCCATTTGGGGGTCGTGTGCGACGTACTCCCCGGATACCTGCCCGCCACGAGTTGGGAGTCAGTGAAAGCTCTGAGGTTGGTCACGCCCAGCTCGCGGGAGACTCTCAGTCCGGCAAGAAGTGCCTCGTACTCCGCCTGGTTATTTGTTGCAGGGAATTGGAAACGAAGTGCGCACTTGGCGACGACCCCGTCGCAGTTGGCAAGGATGAGCCCAGCTCCGCTCCCGCCGGAGTTTGAGGCTCCGTCCATATGGAGGATCCAGGCATCCTCTCCAGGCTCATCGGTGCCAACCTCCATCGGCTGGGCCGGGGGGCCTTCCTCGGGCTCCTTGCCCAAGCCTGCACATTCGACCAAGAAATCGGCCAGCACCTGCGCCTTCATGGCCGACCTTGGCCTGTATGTAATGTCGAACTCGCTGAGTTTCAGTGCCCACTTGGCCAATCATCCCGAAGTATCGGGTCGGCTGAGCACCGCTTTCAGCGGTTGATCCGTCAAAACGGTGATGGGGTGCGCTTGGAAATAGGGCCTGAGATGCTGGGCAGACACTATTAGCGCAAAAACAAGTTTCTCGGGCCGGGAATACATGAGCTCCGCATCTCGGAGAAGCTTGCTGGTATAGTACACCGGCCGCTGGAGCCCCTGGCCGTCGGTTCGGACCAAGACCGAGCTGACGGCTTCCGGGATAACCACCAGGTAGAGGGTAAGCTCCTCTCCCTCCTCGGGCCTGGACAGCAATGGTGGCGATGCACGCATCTTCTTCAGCTCCTCGAAGGCCTGCTGGCATTCCTCGGTCCAAGCAAAGCCATTCATCTTCCTCAGCACCTTGAAGAAGGGACGGCAGCGATCCGCCGACCTGGAGATAAAATGGCTAAGGGCCGCAACTCGGCCGGTTAGTTGCTGCACTTGCTTCTTGGAGGCTGGCTGCTCCATATCCAGGATGGCCTGGACCTTCTCCGGGTTGGCCTCGATTCCTCTTTGGGTCACCATAAACCCTAGGAACTTCCCGGCGGAGACGCCGAAGGCGCACTTCGCTGGGTTCAGCTTCATTTGATGGCGTCGGAGGTTGCCGAACGTCTCCGCCAAGTCTGCCACGTGATCTGACTCGGGTTTGCTCATTACCAGCATGTCGTCTACGTACACCTGCATGTTGCGGCCGATCTGGTCTTTAAAGATTCTACTGACCAGGCGCTGGTACGTCGCCCCCACGTTTTTGAGACCGAAGGGCATCATCCTGTAGCAAAAGGTCCCGCGGTCAGTGATGAAGGTAGTGTGCTCTTCGTCCTCCGGGTTCATCCGGATCTGGTTGTATCCGGAGAAGGCATCCATGAACGATAGGAGGCGATGCCCCGAGGTGGTGTCGACCAGCTGGTCGATCTTTGGAAGAGGGAAGCTGTCCTTCGGGCAAGCTCGTTGAGGTCGGTGTAGTCCACACAGATCCTCCACTTACCACTACTCTTCTTTACCATGACCACGTTTGCCAGCCAACTGGGGTACTGGACCTCCCGGACAAAATTGGCGGCGAGGAGCTTCTCTACTTCCTCGTTGATCGCCTTCTGCCTCTCCAAGGCGAAGCTTCTCTTCTTCTGGCGGACCGGGCGGCAACTTGGGTCCACGTTCAGCCTGTGCATGATGACCTCGGGCGGGATGCCCGGCATGTCGGCTGCTGACCAGGCGAACACGTCAGCGTTGGCACGGAGGAACTCCAGCAGGTGGGTTCGTTCTTCCTCAGGGAGCTAGGCCCCGACTTGCACCGTCTTCAGGGGTCCGAACGAGGGGGAAAGTCAGTAGTCGCTCTACAGGCCCTCCCCTGGGTTCCTTCTCTCTCAGATCGAGGTCGTCGATATCACGGGCGAGCTCCGTGCCCTTGGCGCCCGGGATCGTCTGGAGGCAGAGCGGGACCGGCTGGGTCGTCCCCTTCATCTCCCCGAGCCCGGAAGGTGTGGGGAACTGCACCAACAGCCTCCTCGTGGAGATGGTGGCGTCCAGTTGGTTGAGCCCGGGATGCCCGAGAATGGCGTTGTAAGGCGAAGGGAGCCTGATGACGGTGAATGTTATTAGGACGGTCACCTGCCGGGGTGGGGATCCGGCAGTGACCGGGAGAGTGATCTCCCCCTCGACCCCCATGGAGTCCCCTGTAAAACCTACTAGGGGGGTGTGCACTGGCTTCAGCTGATCGGGGGACAAATTCATCCGAGAGAAAGCATCATAAAAAAGTACGTCAATCGAGCTTCCACTATCCACCATGATTCGATGTACAGGATGCTTCGCGATGGTCATTTCGACCACCATGGCATCGTTGTTTACATTATCATTAATTTCCCCCCTTTGGGAGGGATTACATTCTCCGGGTTCCCGACTTCCCGGGCTCTCTTCATTGTTCGGCCGGACCCGCGCGAGATCATGCCCACGGGCTTCTCCGTTGGGCGGTTGTCGATCGTAGGGACAGGTGGTAGGGCCGCGAGCGGCTGCCCTTCAGAGGGGGCCTCGTTCTTGACGAACTTCCTGAGGTAACCCCTCCTGATTAGCTCCTCAATCTCCCGCTTTAGATGGCGACACTCCTCCGTGTCATGCCCGTGCTCGCGGTGGAACTGGCAGTACTTCGATTTGTCTCGACGGCTCTCGGGTTCTGAGGAGGAGGTCGACGGAGGTAGCGCTCGCCCTCGATTTCCATGAGGATCTTCGTTCGAGGTGCGAGGAGGGGGGTGTACCTCCGCTCGGGAGTGGCTTCGCCCCTCGGCCTTGGATTTGGACGAGGGTCGGCAGACGGCCCGGGCCTCCGAGCTCCCGGGGTGTCCCTCGGCAGCGGCTTCTTTGAAGTCTTCCCGTCCAGCTCTCGACGGGTGCGGTCAGCCTCCTCCGCTCGGATGTACTTGTGGGCGCGGAGGAGGAGCTCGGAGTACGTCCTGGGCGGCTTCTTGTCCAGGGAATAGGTCAGGCGGGACGTCTTGAGCCCGCGCTTCAAGGCCAGCATGGCGACGGGCTCGTCCAAGCTGTAGATCTCCAGGGCTGCGGTCTTGAACCGAGTGTGTAGTCCCGGAGCAGCTCCTGGTCTTGCTGGCGAATGGAGAAGAGGCTGTCCACCTCTCTCGGCACCTTTCGACAAGCGTCGAAGTGTGCCACGAACCTTCCTTCCAGCTGATGGAAGGAGCAAACGGATCCGGGCTCGAGGCGGGTGAACCAGACTCGAGCGGTCTTCCGGAGGGTTGCCGGGAAGGCAATGCACAGAAGAGCGTTGGTGGCGCCCTGGACCCTCATGAGAGCTTTATAGCTCTCCAAATGATCCAGGGGGTCGGTGGTCCCGTCGTAGGGATCCACCTGCGGCATGCGGAACCGTTTCGGGATCGGTTCCGCCTGGATTTTTTCAGAGAAAGGGGGGCGGGAGTCGTAGCCCGCCGGGTCTGCCGATGAGTTCTGCAGGTCGGCGAATCGGCGGGCGAACTCCGCCAGCTTGCGCTCATGCTCCTCCAGGCGCCTCTCGGCCTGGCGCCTGATGGCTTCGTCGGTGGAGTCTTCCACCGAGGCTGCGGGTGAAGGGGGCACCGATCGGTCTCGGCGTGAGGTTTGGCCTCGGCGTCGCTTGCTGTGATGCACCGTTTCGGCCCCGTCGGCCGGGGATCGACTCTCGTGATCCTCCGAACCGGAATAGTTTCTCTTTGCGGGAGCTTGGTGGCTCCCCCGGGGGTTGGAGATGGCCCTCGGATGGGATGGCCTGCCCTGAATTGAGCGTAGGCTCCCGCGCTGCCCCGCGGCTCGGGCCACGGGGGTCCCTGGCTGCGGCTGGGTGGCCAGGGACCGTTGCTGATGCTGAAGCTGCCGGACCGCTGAGGTCAAAGTCTGCAGCTGCTGGACGATGGCCGCAAGGGATCCGTCTACCGGTGTAGGCTGTTGTGGAAGAGGAGGGGGAGCCGGAAGCTCCCCTTCGGGGCTGTGGCCCCCTGGGGGGGAGTGGACTTCCCCCACACGGCTGGTGGACGCCTCACGACCACGAGTGACCACCATTGCTGGAGAGCGTGATACCTGCAGAAAGCTGGTTCCCGCTAGGGTTAGTGTCCTGCCCCCCTACCTGGTGCGCCAATCTGTTGCCGCTCTCGTCGCCGCGCCCGTGCCACGGATCCGCCGATCCCTCCTGACCGCCTGGCGAGGGAGCCTCCCTTCCCGCGGTGAACCTGCAAAAAAGGGGGTTAGAAGACCCTGGCCGGGGATCCCGGCGAGGGAGCTCCGACGATCAAGTCAGTAGACGACGAGAAGGAACAGACTCTCCACCGGACCCTCGAAAGGGCCCCAGACTTAGAGAGTTAACTGGTGAAGAAAGCGCTCTGGGGACCAGAATCTCGGCTGGGCCTCCTTGCCGAGCTCACACCCAGTGTTCCCCTCTCGGGATCTCTGGTTTCTCTCTCGGAGCGAGGCCTTTTGCCGGTGCTTCCTCCTTGTCCCCAGGCTGGTTGGCTTACCTTGTCGTCCCCCGATTCTTCCCTCTTTATTCTCTTTCGTCGTGCGCTTGTTTCTTCCTCCTTGGAGACTTTCCCTCCCCGTCCTTTTCTCTTTTCCCTCTTCGGTGAAGGGGGCCAGGCGGCTTTCCGACCTCGTCCGCCGGGCCCAGCAGGGAAAAGGCAAAGACAGAAGAGAAAGAGGGGAGGGCGGCACTGGCAGGGCGGCCGGTCAGGCCTCGGGCCCAGCGAGAGCGCTCTCATCCCCAAGCGTGGGCGCCATCCATTTATGGGGCCTGCTTCGTCAGGATCGCGTCTCTCGGCTGCGGGACCTGTCGGGCCGATGCAAGTGATGTTCCGCATGCCGTCGCACTCCGTACGGAGCGCCGTCTGGGGTTCGTACGGTCCGAGGGATGGCCTCGGGGCTCGTTTCTCTCCCTGGGACCCTCTCTGTACGAGCGGTCTGACCTCGGCCGAGTTGGACCCGTCTCTGGGGGCCAACTGGTGAGGAGCGAAGGACCAGCCGACCTCGGCCTAGGTGGACCCTTCCCGGGTGGACACCTGGCGAGGTGGCAGGAGGTCGCCTGGCTTCGGCCGAGGTGGGCCCGTCTCCGGGTTGCCACCTGGCGAAGGGCGAAGGACCGGCCGACCTCGGCTTAGGTGGACCCCTCCTGGGTGGACACCTGGCGAGGTGGCAGGAGGTCGCCTGGCTTCGGCCGAGGTGGGCCCGTCTCCGGGTTGCCACCTGGCGAAGGGCGAAGGACCGGCCGACCTCGGCTTAGGTGGACCCCTCCTGGGTGGACACCTGGCGAGGTGGCAGGAGGTCGCCTGGCTTCGGCCGAGGTGGGCCCGTCTCCGGGTTGCCACCTGGCGAAGGGCGAAGGACCGGCCGACCTCGGCTTAGGTGGACCCCTCCTGGATGGACACCTGGCGAGGTGGCAGGAGGTCGCCTGGCTTCGACCGAGGTGGGCCCGTCTCCGGGTTGCCACCTGGCGAAGGGCGAAGGACCGGCCGACCTCGGCTTAGGTGGACCCCTCCTGGGTGGACACCTGGCGAGGTGGCAGGAGGTCGCCTGGCTTCGACCGAGGTGGGCCCGTCTTCGGGTTGCCACCTGGCGAAGGGCGAAGGACCGGCCGACCTCGGCTAGGTGGACCCCTCCTGGGTGGACACCTGGCGAGGTGGCAGGAGGTCGCCTGGCCTCGGCCGACCTCACTTAGGCGGACCCCTCCGAGTCCAGGCGCCAGCGGGGTGGTAGAGGAACACCGAGCCGAGCTCGACCTCGGCAAGGGCGGTTTGCCTTAGACAGTCTTCGGGCGGTGTAGTCTTGCCGATCCTGGCCTTGAAGACGTGGCGCCGACTCGGCCTGGGAAACTTCCACGTGGCTCGATCGCATTTGGCGGTACCTGAGCCTGGCCACGTCACTGTCACGGCTGTAACACTTACAATTGCTGGTTAAGCATTGTAATGTGCTATGCTGGTTAAGCATTGCATTAGTGTGTGTGGAGTGCCGAAGCCCAGTTATATTCCAAGAGTCCAAGATCCAAGTAGCCAAACATCGCCATCTCTGACATCCAGCCCAAATCCAGATCCAAGCCAACCATCCCTCATTCCCTCTCTTTTTCACATTTTCATATCTTTCCTATACTACTAATCACAGTTCTTTGCAGGATCCCTAGAACTCTCGATCAGAAGAGGAGGTTTCCCTTGCCATCCAACCTTCAACGGGAAGATCTGCTCCGAAGGAACTGAAGTTTGCAATCCTATCGCGAGATCTTGAGAGTTGAATCCAAATCTATTGAAACAGTAGAGAGAAAAGCATTATTGGTAAGTAACCATCCAAATCTTATTAGATCTGGTTGTTTGATGTCAAGACATCCTAGTTTCGGTGGTTTCTCAATCATCGGATCCAGGGTTCTTTATGTGATTGCATGCTGATTATATTACGGGTAGCTAGTAGAGACTTAGTCTATCTTCATTAAATTAATTTGATAGCTTATTTGAGTTTGCTGCCATTGCTTATCAGAATTAAACTCTTGATTGTTACATTAGTCTTTGCATCCATCCAGCATCAGCGGCTACCCCCAAATCTAGATCCTGCCAAATTTTTCAAAGTGTAGCGATCAACTGGGAAGTCAGAGCCTGCGACATAACTTCCTATCATGAAAGGAAAAAGGCACTGGGATGCACCGCACGGCGCACTGCTGATTATTGACCTTCCGGCACCTACAGAGAGGGAGAAATCCAAGGTGGGTAGCTGGAGGGATCCGTGGTCTAAAAGGAAGTTCCAAGGGCTTTCGAACATGGTAAGCAAGTAAAGGCAAGGGAAGGGAGTGGCAGAGCGCTCTGAGGCTACCGGAGAACTCATCAGAAGAGTCTCGACGGACATAGCCACCATAGCTCGAGCTCTCCTCCACCGCTATCGTTCTCACCCTACTATTTTCTTTGAAAGCAAAACCTCCTCCTAGCGTGGAGTCCGATCAGGGATCCATCGGGAAGGATCTGTTCTCCTAGATCGCCCACTAACTTGATTATCGGAGTACCCCCACTGAGATCCCGACCCGGGTCTCCTCTTTTTTGTAGATCCGTGGCGCGCAAGCTGGATTCTGGATGACAAGGTTGGTGTCCAGTGCCATCCCCGAGCTGCTGGCCACGGTGGTGTAGGCGGCAACACTCACATTTATTATGTTGACCTTTGCAGTAAGTGAACTTCTTTCTATGTTCTATTGCCATGAAGAAGGCTACTCAAGAGCCTTGATAAGCTCAAATGGTGGTAGCTGCGGTAGCTATCGAGGTCTTGGTGGTGACCATTGTGGTTGTGCCCTTATTTGGGGGAATCGATCAAGTCTTCCCTCTTGGATGAATCGCTCGATCTCATCCTATAAGTAGATGCACTCCTCCGTATTGTGCTCATGGTCATGATGGTAAAGCCAGATTTGTTAGGGTTGTGACAATCAGACCGAGTATGCAGCATCTTTGCTGATGATAGCTACTTCTTAACTTCCATTAGTATCTATTCCTAATGTATATTTAGAGGCGTGTAATTGGTGTAATGCCTCGAGGTGAAAAGTTATGCCTCTTCGGAAGAGACCGATTCTATTGGTTTGTTGGCGGAGTCCTAGATCAGTGGCAAGGCAGATTGCGAGATCTCCACCAATTTCTTTGATTGCTCCACTTAGTAGGGGCTGGCTTCAAGCTTTCCAACTTTTAGTCTGCCTTTGCTTCAACGGGAACCGGATGGGCATCTTATGCCTCCTCAGCATTGGTGTACTTCTCTACCTTAGTCAATATTTTTACAAAACTTTGGGGATAGATCTTTTCTAGGAAAAGAGGAAAGTATTTTTTGCAGTCCACTCTTTAAGGCCATCATGGCCACGAACCGATCCAAATTGCATACCTCTAGGATGACCATGTTGAAGTAGCTAAGGTTAGTGATGTATTACTTGATTCTCATTATATAGTCCAACCCTCGACAACTCCGTTGGCTACTAGCGGAGTGGGAGGTGAACAACTGGCTCAACTCTTTGAAAGAATCAATAGAACCAGGCTTGAGGCTGGAATACCAATGCCTTGTTGTCCCTTTGAGGATTGAGGAGAAGGCTCGATAGAGGATTGCATCGGAAACCTGGCAGAGAAGCATGAGAGTTGGGAAACTCTCAAGATGATCTAATGGATCCCCGACCCATCATAAGTTTCCAGATGGGGGACCTTGAAGTTTGTGGGAATAGACTACTACATTATTTTGATGGTGAAGGGTAGATTGATGTTGAAGCCAAGCCCTTCATCACGGGTCGGGGCTTGTTTCTGCAATGCCTCGATCCACTGATATAACTCTTGGAGATGCTGCTCCACATCAATGTCTCTAGTATTACGGGTCTTTGAATGCTGAGGCGATGACCTCCTAGGAGTGGAGTCTCTTTCAAAGTGAGGAGTGTGTGACTGTCTCCATGCCTAGGTTGGGCTTCGGCGCTAATTATGCCTCATATGCCTCTCCGGCTCTGGTTCCGGTGTTAAAGGATGTGGACATTATAGGAGGTGGCCGAGATTGCTCGGCTACATCAGAAGGTTACTCTGTGGGGGAGGAGCATGTTTCATTTCCTGATGTGCAGTATTATTCTGTTGCATTCTCTAGACAGCAACAGTTAGGGTACAAACCTGTTGGACCAAGCCATTAAACTGATCCAGGATTACCCCGTGGTAGGTAGAGGTTGCTATGCTGGTGGCAACGAAGATGTAAGTGCCCTGCTGCCTGAGCGAGCTTTGATATTCCTCGATGTGGCATTTTTAATGGCATTTAGGATATTTTGCTCACTTGTCTTCCTGAAACAGGTCTAGGAGTCTTTCTTCTAGGACCAATTTGTTGCCGCAAATTCCGATTCAAGATCAGAACTAGCACTAACTAGCAAGAGTCATCATTGAAGTAACCTGCAAAATAAAGTCTACAGTCAAAGTTGGCTTCAGCAGAAACTTTGCGATGCTCAAATAAGATCAGGAATAGATTGAAAATAGTGAGAATATGAGAGAGTTACTTATTTAGGATTCTCAAAACTCTGGTTATTTATAGAAAATGGCTAACAAACAATTGTTATCAAGAATATCAGGCTGATCATTATGGGTATGAAATCCTAGCCTGCTTTCGTGTAAAGAAAAATTAGCTATCATCCATCTTATTCATATAGAATAATTGTTTCCGGATGTTGGATAACGGATTGTTTAAAATTTTAATAATACAAGCGTATCAAAAACTCATAGTTAATAATAATTAAATAAAAATTATTTCGATATTGAATCGATGCCGTGGATAAGATCATATTAATTAATTGCTGTTAATTATGAAAATGTCTTTATGATAAGTTTTAGCTGGCATTTATGACAGTTACTGGATCGACAGATTAAATATCTACAACCGTGCTCCAAAAAGTATATCAAGATATCCAAGATGCCCCGTAACAGCACCAAATAGAAATAGATTAAAATAAACCAGAAGTGTCACCATAAGGCTGCAGCCTGGTGCTTGGCTGGCGGCACGAAATGTATCCTTGCAAAAAGTTGGATTGATACAACGCTTCGTCACGCGCCGGTTCTCCTTACGTGTCTCCCTGCTGTCCGTTCGTTACTAGACGTGTCGCATATGGCTTGCGACGTGGAAAGTTTTGCCAAGCAACGGAGTCTCTTTATTATTGTCATTTTCACTTCTCCACTCAAGCGTAACTCAGAGGTCACACGTGTCGACCGCGGAAATGAGGAGGCGCGTCCCACCTCGCACTTCCTTTTTCCAGTAACTCACCGCTCCCAGATCCGCAGACCCGCGATGCCACCACATGCGGAACCCGGCATTCCACGAGAGGGTGTCAAACTGGGTGCACGTATGTTGTGTAATCCATCTGTTAGAACACGTCCCTTAGAGTCCGGCGACACGTACCCTATCAGATGGGACGGTGTCGTCGAAACACATGTCGGCAACCGGGCACTTCCACTTTCTTTTCTTTTTTTAAAACTTGAATCCCCCGCGACCCTAGCCTTGCGAGTTTGGAGCTCCCGCTGACACGTGAAAACCACACCCCACATCTGGGTCAGCGAATGGGTGTTTGCGGAAGTCGTCGTGTTAGCGACGTCCACCAGCCGTCCCATGCTGACCATGGTCCGGGAGCACAGAGACAGCGCGGCGCGCATATTAGCGTTAGTCAGTGCGGTCCCATCCATGACCTTGATTTTTTTATTTTTTTAAGAATATGACCTTGATCTGTGGACAAGTCTGCGAAACTGCCATCCGCCGTTCACCGCCGATCTGCCGGATAAGAACGAAATAAATCGACGGCTACGAATCGCTCCTCGATTCCATATACTGAACCTATTTTTCGATCGAGTCTTCTTCAAGGGAAAGCAACGGCAGCGGTGGCGTCTCTTAACATCTCCCAGAAGCCAATTGGAAGCACCGTAATAAAGAGCAAAGACGGGCGCATTTTCGTGACTCGTCTTTTTAAATTGAAGGTTGAGCGCACCTGGAATCTTCGGAAAACTAAAAAACCACAGGCGGTTTTGGCCGCTTCTTCGGCTTGATCGCTCTTCGGAAATAAAATCTATCGGCCCCTCTATCCCTCTCCTCAATTTATTATATCATAATTACTCTCCGTATAGTGCATTTTATTTTCCCCTTTCCTCCCTTCCCTCCCTATATAACTTTCCAGCCTGGAAGCCCAGGTTTGCAGAACAAACCCACCGGCTTCGGGGACGCCCCTCTCCTTTTTATTTGTTCCTCCCATTTCTCCTCAAATCGTATTCCTCCTCCGGTTTGTTGGTAGAACGAGCTACGATTGAAAGCAGGAAATTGATTTCCCGTTCTTCGTTTCCTCGTTTGGAGCTCTTTCTGTTTTTAACAGGTAGATCTATATTTAATTTATCTTTTTTAATTATTCTTCTATTCTATTTTGCATCCCGAGTCGGTAGATCTACAGGGATTCGATTTTACGGGTCTTTTATTTAAAAAAGAGTGAGAAATTGGGTTCTGATGCCAATTTTCCGATTTTTCCCCCGTTCTTGGAGAAATTGTTGCGTTTTTTCCCCGCTCTTGGAGAAATTTTAAGTCGATGAATATAGTTTTGTCGAGCTATGGTGGTTGATGCAGTCATCTAGATTTCTTCATTTCTCTGCTTTTGATCTTGTTTTTTTGTACGATTTTGGTGCGCAAATTCCGAGTCAGTGCTTCGCCTTTTTTTACAGATCTATTATTTGCGTGTTGATTTGTTTCTTTCGTTGTTCGTGGTGTAGATCGGCGTTCCACAGATCGATCTCATCGAGATGGCGGAAGAGCAGAGATGCCAGGAGGGGCACCGCCTTTGCGCGAACAACTGTGGCTTCTTTGGCAGCCCGGCGACGCTCAACCTCTGTTCCAAATGCTATCGCGACCACCGCCTCAAGGAGGAGCAGGCCTCGTCCGCCAAGATCGCCGTGGAGAAATCCCTCGCGCCCTCCTCTCCCTCTTCTAGCTCCCCCTCCTCCTCGTCCACCGTCGCCGCCGTTTCCCTCACGGGTCCTGCCGGAGAGGTGAGGAGTCCGGCGGCCGCGGCGGCGGCCTCGCAGCCGAGCCGGTGCACGGCGTGCCGCAAGAGGGTGGGGCTGACGGGGTTCCCGTGCCGGTGCGGGGCGACCTACTGCGGGGCCCACAGGTACCCGGAGCAGCATGGTTGCACCTTCGACTTCAAGGCGGTCGGCCGGGAGGCCATCGCCCGAGCCAACCCCCTCGTCAAGGCGCACAAGCTCGACAAGATCTAGATCGCTCTCTATCGCGCTCTTCGTTCGTATTCGATATCGTCCGTCCATCAGTCTTTCCGGCGGTCTGGTTGTTGTTTAATGGACGGGCGTGATCCTTCCTTCCTTGAAGGGACGCCGGGATATCCGCGTGGATGTGGGCTTGTGCTTTTCTTTGTTTAATTTTTATTTTTCTTTAAGAAAAAAAAGGGGGGAAAGATGGGGTATAAAGTCCAAATGGAAACTATTGTATCACCGTTATTTTAGTATTTTTCTTTTTGCTTTTAAATATTTATTCGCTTCTTTGGTGGGCCATGAAGGCCGTCTCGTTTCCGCGTGGGATGGTGCTGTTCTATTTGATCTTCTATCAATGCGACGATGATGCCCTGTAAATCATATATACGTTAGGTGCCACCGTTTAATTAAATATTTCTTTTCAAAAAAGAAAAAAGAAAAAAAGAAAAAAAAGGTTCACGGCCCTGGTAGAAAAAACGAAATGGTAATGATAACGTGGCTTGGGTCGCACCCTCGTTATCCATCAACTTCACATGAAAGTATGAATCATGGATGCCTACAAATTTGATAGCTATCCCGACAGGATATAAATCACGTACACCAGCTCACCGGTTACATCCATTTATAGGGCTGGAAATGGGTATCCATTGGTCCCGCCCAAAAATTATATTTTAAAAATTTTTGGACCGAATTCGGATATTTTTTTGATCCAAAAATTAAATGGATTCTATTTTACATGCTAGTCTAATATGCTTAAAATTTCGTCTCTGGATTAATATCAAGCCAGTCCAAAATTTATTGAGCTGGCTCAGTCCAATTCTAAACAATGAACTTTTAGGCTCAGTCTATTTTCAGCCCTATCCATTTTTTTTAATAGATGTCGTTTTTCCATGTGGGGCTTGGATCTTCTTCGTCCAGCCGGCCTGTCCCGTTGGCAGCCCACTTTTATACCAGTCGGCCTGGCCCGTTGGATGTCCAGTTTTGTTATTTTTTAAAAAATAATATAATTTAAAAAATATTTATAAAAATAAATATTTAGTAATATAATTATTAAATTAGATATTTGAACCGAACACGATAATCAAGGTGTACCTAAATCGAGTGTAAATTGGGATGACATTGTCTTTGTGAAAAACGATTTCATCTAAAATCATTTTAAAATTAGGATGAAATTATTTTTATCAAAAATGATTTTAATAAATCTTTCAATGATACGGGGACTTCCAATATACGCTCTATATATTTATTCTGCGAGGGATAGAGGATTAACCTTTTGTTGGCTTGGTGTATTTTATCTGGAGGGGTCATGTCTTCCAACCGATACATCACTGCTGGTCTTTTGAGTACGGAACCCAAGAATATATATATACATATAAATAAACCTCCTTTTTCTCATTCTTCTTCGTATTTTATTGTTCCTTCGTATTTCTTTTAATCTGGGCTGCATAAAATTATTTATATATAACGAGCTTAGTTTACTTTCTTTACTGCAGATTGATGGATCGATGTTGACCCTCGTCACCTTTCATCATTTTCCTGAATATAAGATTTTTTTTAAATAATATAATTTTTTAAAAAATATTTATAAAAATAAATATTTAATAATAAATAAAAATAATTTAATATATATTATTATATTAATTATCATTCCGAGTCCGGATATGTCCTATTTCTTTACATATCATGTCTATGCTCTCACAAGTCCCGTATTATGTTGTGACGGGATTACGAACGGCCACGATAATACCTATGCTCCTGCATTCTCGCGAGCCCCATGTTATGCCGTGACAGAACTACGGTTGACTACTAGGATTGGTCATCGGTACGGTCTCCAGTCCTACCGTCAGTTTGATCGCTGGTCCGATTAGTAAAATCCGATCATCGGTTCATCCTAATTTTAAATTTTTTTTGCTAAAAATGATTTTAGGTCCATTATGATGCTGCGTTTGATCTGAAATTATTTTTCACAAAGATGATGTCATCCCAATTTAAACTCGTCATTGTCAAAGACGATTTCAGGTCCATCTTGACTATCACGTTTGATCCAAATACCTAGTTTGATAATTATATTACCAAAAATCTATTTTCATAAATATTTTTAAAAATTATATTATTTTTAAAAAAAAATTCCCAAGTTTTATACTTCTGGGCATGTTGTCGGGCTGACTTGTTTTTTTTTTTTTTGGACTACCTTCGTGCCCGTGCCACGTTTAGCATATGTTGTCTCGATCATTTTAAATTCATTGAAGATTTTTAATGTTTTAGATGTATTTGCATTGGATTCGCTCCAAGTGCCACCATCTCCATAACTTTCCCGCACGGCAGAGTTGAACAATCCTTAAAGATACCTACTACTTCGAACTCGGTATGAAATCATTCGATGGAATTCAGGAACCTGCGAGTTTATGATCTCCATGTCACATGTCATTCTACTTGTCGTTCTCCGAGTGTTTCATATTCTCTTTTAAATCTGCATCACATTCGGAATTGTATCTATTTGCTTCTAAACTATTAAAGAGTATCTGGCCTGCTGTCACACGAATGCATCACTTGATCTAACAATCTTTTGGCGGTCCTTCTCTTATCTTACAGCTTTGTTGATCCATCTTTCCACCTTTTGTTATCCAATTTTCACAGCTAGGCAGCTATGCCATCTGTTTTTCTTGTATATAACTTTACCTTTTGATTTCATATAATCCAGATCCTTTGTATTTACCAAAAAAAAAAAAAAAAAAAAAACCCTAATAAATGGATAAGCTTCATATTTTGAAGTTTGATAACGCTGATTTTTTTAATTTATTTTTTGGCTCAAAGAAAAAGTTGGCTTATTCGATATAAACGATATTGTTACAAATGATTTACTATGAACATTCTAAATTCATAACATTGGAGTAATGACGATCGAAGATGAAAATGGACGTATGACACAACCATTCGTACCGTTAATAAATATAAAAAATGCATAGAAAGTTGTAGCCATTTGCTATGATAGTGACTCAGACGTCTCCAGCGCATCCTGTAGTACAATTAAGCGTTGCTCGCTTCAAAAACCCACTCTCCTCGTAGAAATTTAATTATTTTTCACGCAAGCAAGCATACAAAGAAGATTGCTTCTCAATTAAAAGGCCATGAGTGATGATGAGAGGTGGAGGTCGGCCGGCCGGCATGGTTACGTGGGGAGGAATGGGGTAATGGTGATCGGCGCTGCCGTGGTGTTCGGATTTAAAACTTGTATCGAGATTTTATTATTCGTTTTTCTCGTTTCTTTTGTGGCAAGGAAAGGTCATTTTTGTTCTATAACGATTTCATGCGGTGATTGGTGAAGGCATTTTCGTCCAATAACCGCTTCATGCTATTCAAAAGTATAACTTTTATTTTAATAAATAATGAAGAGCTGGACTTGTTATCGTCTAGAATAATGAAGAGCCGACTTATCATTAATATATCTTGTTATCATCTATTTTTTAATAAATCAAATTTATTAAATTATTTTAAAATAAATATATTTATAAAATTGATATATTAAATATTAAATATTTAAATATTTAATAATGATTTGGAAACGTAGAATTCATATGTTGTGCCACGTATATTGCCATCTAACCGGTCTAAATATATTAACCATCTCAGCAAATTAGACAATGACCGACATCTAAAAATATAAAATTATATAATCATAAAATAATTAGTAATTTTTTTAATAAATATATAGGTGGTCTTTAAAATCCTACGAGCATCTTTCAAAGTAGAAGTCTTTATTTGAAAAAAATAATAATAATAATAAACGGTACTTTTTAAAGTAGGCGTAGTATCTTCAACGATTTATTCCCAAAACACCCAAATCGTCTCCCGTTACATCCGGATAGGAAATTGGAATAAACTTAGCGAGATAGCGGCGAATAGGGCTCACGAAATATTCCATCTTTTACTTTTCTGCCCTCCGTACCCCCAATTCGTGAACCCATCGGCCGATCTCAAACCCTGGATCGATTCCTTCTTCCCCGCTTCCTCCCATGAAGCTCCCAGCGGTTAGGGATAGGGTTTCTTTCTTGCTCCACAAACTCTAGAGGATTTCCATCGCCATGGAGGGCTCCGTGGAGGACTCCCATGAATCTCCAAGCAGTTAGGGTTAGGGTTTCTTGCTTGCTCCGCAAACTCTAGAGGATCTCCAGAGCCATGGAGGGATCCGTGGAGGACCCCGGTGCCCCGGATTCATGGGAGCTGGCGGATTTGGACGACAGCATGACACGGCTGATGCTCTCCTCCAAGAAGAGCTCCGATCCCTCCACTCCGCCCCCTTCGATGATGGTGGAGTTTGTCGGGGAGGCACCACCGCCGCTCGATTCCCTTGCTTTGTCTTCCTCCGCCTCTGGATTAGCCGAGAGCCGAAGGGAGCCATCTGAAGAGATATCGAGCCAAGTGGATCAGTTTCTCAGGGAAGCTTTGGAGAAACCCCGGGAACGGCTTTCAAGTAAGTCACATGGTTTCCTAATCGCACTTTGGGTTGGTACTTGTATAATTGATGGTAATTATCTGATTTTGTCGATGTTCATACGGATTTTTATGCTCGTGTGTGGATCTGAATCGTGGTCAGGGTCAGGGTCAGGGTTTATCTTTGATGCACATGCAATTGCTACTTTCTTTTTTTCCTTTTCCCCCCTTTTTTAGAAACCTTGGATTGGATGTGGTCAGGGACATTGATATCAACAAATTGAAACTTTGTGGTTTTGGGAAAGTATATCCTAATCATATGGCGGTCAATGATGGCAAAGCCTCTCTTTTGAGTGGCCAATCGAGTTCTGAAGCGACGGGTTGATGGTAATAACTTTTTCGTGTGTGCATGAGGATCACAACTGGTTTGGACCTGAATAGTGAAGAGCAAAATAGAAGTGCCAATATTTTGGCCTTTTTGTAGAGTTAATTTGTTCTATGATGCATATTAAGATATCCCAACACGAGGCATGCAACCTTCCATTTCACATGTAGAATGCAGCGGACAAAGATTTTATAGGTGACAATAATGGCATGGAACTTTATGCCGAAAAGCAGGATACTTGTTTCATTCATTACCTAAAATGTTGGAAATGATAATAAATCTCCACGTTCCTTTGCAACTGAATGGAAAGCACCAGTTTGTGTGACATGGAAGGGAAGTTGAAGAGAATATACTTGAAGGAGCAATGACAAATATACGAGCTTTTAGTCTTAATGGGTTTAATTGTATCCACATATCATATTGCCAAGCCAAGGAGAAAGCTCACATGCTGCTAAATTGATTGAGAACAAGCCTGTTAGATCAGTAGAGCAATGAGAGTTGAGATGATAAGGTTTGGAAACAAAATGGAGCTGGTGAAATTATGGAGGGGACATTGAGATGTTATGAATTGACATTAGCAATGTATTGCAAGGTTCTGATGTATTTGTCTTTTCCCCTTCCTATGACAGCATGATGATCAGCTTCTGGGAAACATGTTGATTAGGAAAAACAAGCATTTATTTTTGTGTTGAGTACCGAATTCAAGTACAGTCAAATTCCCATGTATAAGAAGCTTTGATGATTTGAATATACTAATGCACAGAAAGTTGATGCAAAAAAAATAGGCAAGATGCTTTATGAGATTTAGGGATTTGTTAGAAATTTACTTTTTATGAATAACAATTGTGAATGAGTAGGAAATCAAGCGAATTTGCATAGACAGTCGGGTCTTTTATGATACAGTGCCGTGCATCAAGTTTAGCAGGGCTTAGCAAAGATGTTCAAAGCATTAAAATCAGCGGAATTACTAAAGATTCGATGATCGATCTTTTGTGATTGAGCTCATTTTCCCAGTACTAACTTTGAATCATCTGGGATCATTATTTTGTTTTATCATTTTTTACTTCATGTGTCTCGTCTTTCTTTCCTAAGTTCCTTCAACCTCTATCTTGAGTTTTACTCTTGAAATTATGTTTCAATTTTTAATGATTGAAACATAATATAATTGCATTGGTTCTATTGGATGAGTTCCAAGTATTCTAGCTGTTATTGGTTGGTTGTTATTGTTGCAATAAAATGTCTTAGAATAGATCTACTGATTTGTTTTTTTCTGCACTTATTATGTGTAACCGCCGATCTCCGGGGATCATGTGCATTTGGCTTGCCGGTGAAATGTGCCTGCATAGAAGTCCTTGGCTAGAGAAGGTGGAGGGTTCTCTAATGGGGGACCCTCTGATGCCTAAGTCAGGAGATTAGTGGTATAGATAAAATCAATTGCCCTTTTGAGAGTTAAGTTGTGCATACCTGGACCCCCCTCACCATCCCCAATTTATAAGAGACGCCTTGTCTATTACCTTCTGAAACCATGCCACGTGGTGGCATCAAAGTCTATTCATCACACCGTGAATTATGCATGACGTGCTCAACTACTCATACCCATGATGATCGTGGGAAGTAGGCTTCCTAGTCGAATGGTAACCGACTTGTCAATTACGAGGGCTCAATCGAATGTCACGGCCAATAACTTGTTGGAATCCTTTTGAAATTGGTTGAGTTGCGGTCTTCCTGGAGGCCTCTCGGACCTGTTGCAAGCTTCCTTGGGCTATTTAATGTCAGTTACCAAGGCTCAATCGAATGTTGTGGCCAAGAACTTATTAGAATCTTTTTGAAATATTAGAATCTTTTTGAAACTGGTTGAGTTGTGGTCTTTCTGAAGACCTTTCAGACCTGCTACAAAGCTTTCTCGGACTGTTTGCCTTTTCTCCTTGTACTAGTCGGTTAGGGGCGGACTAGAAGTACTTTTCTTTTAGCCCAGTTGGCTAAGTGCTGACTAGGCACCTTCTCTTTGAGGACATAGCCGGCTAGGAGCTGACTAGGCCTTCTCTTTGAGGACCTAGTCGGCCAGGGGCTGACTAGGCTTTTCTTTGTCTGGAACTCCTCTTTGAGGACAGGGTTTGACTAGGCTCCTCTTTGTTTGGAACCTAGTCGGCTTCTAGCCGACTAGGCCTTCTCTTTGAGGACCCGTCGGCCAGGGGCCAACTAGGCTTCCTTGATTTGGAGCCTAGTTGGCCAAGAAGCCTTTCGGTTTATTTCCTTTTGGGCCTAGTCGGCCATGGGCTAACTAGGTGTGTTCCCTTTTGACTATACTCGATCAAAAGCCAGGTGGATCTTCGCTGTCTTGTTGGACGTTGAGTCAAACAAGTTGCTACTGAGTGGCTCTCTAAACAACTTGTCTTCATGCCGAATTGTTCCTAGCTTGCCCAGTCTAATTCTTTTCTTTTTAGTTAAGTCATCACGGGCACGGGTTTGTACCCCAAGAGTATATATGCAAGGGTTAATTCTGACTTCTAAAGCCTATAGAGCAAGGTTATTCCCATATGGTATGAGACAGATCATTGTGTTTGTCAGTCCAAATCCTCCATGATGTTGGAGAATCATTTAAATTAGTTTGGTGACCGCTTATGAATGACGATATATGTTGGGGATGATCTCTCTGAGGAGCAAGTTTGTGTTGGTACTGATTATTTGAAGAGGGATAGACTGGGAAAAGAAAAGCTTAGACAAAAAGAGTGATAATGGATTTAGATACAGTTTCCATTATGGGGATAAGACTCCTTAAAGGAAGCCATTGATGCAGTATCCATACAACTGACTGAGATCAGGCTTGTATCTTATATTAATGCTTATTGTTAATTCAACACTATCTCATTTCTGGTTCAATTAAAGAAAATGTTATAATGCAATTGACATATGAATAGCTTCTGTAAACAGTCAGCAGATTTTCTGAATCTACAAATTGAGACATCTTGTATATGCTTTTCTTTCTGTCCATTAATGTAGTTCCTTCTCCTTGTCAGTTTTGCGGATGGAGCAAGATATTGAGAAGTTTATCCGCAATCCTACTCAACAGGAGCTGGAGTTTCAGGATCTTCCAACTTCCTATCTACGATTAGCAGCACATCGTGTGGCCCGACATTATTACCTGCAGTCAATAGCCATGTCAGACAACATTATGCCTGATGGATCTGGTTCTCGAATTGTGCTCCGGAAAACTTCTGATTGTCGATTTCCTCCAGTTAGGCTTGCAGACATTCCTGTCAATTTGCCAAGGGAAGATGCCGATAATGTCATGAAGGTTGCAATCAAGCAGCGGCCACAGAAACAGTCTTCAGTTATTACCAGTGGAAATACACGTTCTTCTAAGACAAACCTTATAAAAAGTGTTGAACAAAGAAAAGAGGAGTATAACAAGGCACGTGCTCGAATATTTAACAGTAGTGGTGGTGGTGTCGGAATGGCAATGACAGAAGGTGAACCAAACTTACAAGATAGTTTCCAACAATGCTCATCCATATCAGCAAGATCAGATGACAAATCTACAATTGAAAATTTTGAAACTAACCTTGGAAGGGCTTTGAGTGACTCTTCTATAGGTAGCAACAGATCAAACAGAAATAAGGCAGAGAAAGAGCCTGCTGTCAGTAAATACAGAGCTAGCAATAGAGTGGCCATTTTCCGTGATCGAGAGGTTGATCGCAAGGATCCTGACTATGATCGGAGTTATGATAGGTATGATGCAGGTGCAGTCCCATATGGGTTAGAGATGCATTTCCCCCTTTCAACTGAGTCCTTACTTTAAGGATGCTGCCTCCTATACCATTGAGTAGCCATACTCCCAAGATTTGCAATCCCAAGATTAAATTTTAACTCTAGGAACAAGTTTTATTGCATCACAAGATTAAATTTTAACTCTAGGAACAAGTTTTATTGCATTTGTGGAGGGCAATAAATATTTTATATCCTATTGCTTTTCCCCCATTTTTTTTTTCCGTACTAGATATTATCGATTCGACCATTTCATTGTTGATATAGATGTTTTAGGTATATTTGCTGCATTGCTCAGATATGTGTAAGAAGGTACTGTTACGAAGAAAGTTGTAAACTAGGTTAACCCATATTGACTGCTGATCATCAAAAAGAATTCTTTCATTTTATGTACCTGACACATTCACCAGTTGGCTTGAATAAGTTGAACGTACCAAGATCTGTTTTGATGGGCAAGCCCATCTTTTAAACTATTTCATCTGCTAAATACCATTTTCACATTCATTGTTATGGTCTTTCCTAACTGCATATCTTCTATCACAACTGGCTCCTTGTCCCCTCATTGCAAGAGCAAGAATGTGTTTAATATCTCCAAGAGACGAATGCGATCAGTCTTTTGCACATTGAATTGAGGAATTTTTATGTTATTCTGATTCCAGGTATACGCAAAGATTTGACCCTGGATTTGGATTCAATGGAGGACCTTATACCATGCAGCCGATGTTTTCCCCTGCTGTTAACTATAATACTGAATTTCCTCAGCTTGGATCAAGTCACAGGCCTCAAATTCCTATTGAACACCAAGCCAGACACATTCCTCAACATCTGCGGGGAACTTGGTCATCGGCATCAGGACCTGCAATTGGCTATGGTCATCCCGAGGGTTTGATGGCACCATTTAATACTAATCATGTTGGATCACCATCAACATCATCAGTTTATGTGCATTCTTCCCAATACTCAGTCCCTCCGCGCCCTGGAATATCGTTTGTCCATTCCCATGAACATGTTCAACTTTTGCACAGGTACGTGAACATGCTACTATAACAAAAATTTGAATTATTGCTTGTTGATGTATGGTTATGTGATCATTTTCCCTTTCTTTGCTTTCTAAGTGCGAGGACAAAAATATTGTAGTGTGAAGGGGACGTTGAGCTCTGGTGTGTTGTTGGGCATCAAGGCTTTTGCCCTTCTGTTTACTCTTTCCACTGTTCTGGTTGGTAGTTTGACCCATGCCATCTGCATAGCAGCCCAATAATATAAAGAAATAAGTCAAATAAATTTAATTGTTAGACATTCCTTCATCTGGTATTCAATTGCCTTGTTTTTTCACTTTCTCATGGTCTAACTACATCAAGGAAATAGTGTTACAAGTGTACTTAGCTTTGCTGGTTGTTTTGCTATTTCTGTAATTAGTCATACCAGGTTGAACCAATCCATCTTCACTTTCATACGGTACAGTGATGATTTTCCTTGCTGCTTGTCATGCTGTTTTTTTGGCAATCATGCCAGGTTGACTTGAAATATGCAAACCAGTCTCTCTTTAGTTTCATGCAGTACAGAAATGATTTTCCTGTGCTTCAATGTACATATCAAAATTTTTCCCCTTTGTTTTATAAGAGACGTTGTTTGTATATTTCATCATTATGCTAGTATATGCTTGACACTGGCTCAATGCAGACTCATCAGCAGCAGGCTGAAGCGAATTTTGGCTTAGCCCGGCCCCGCTGAGGGGGTTTGGGCATGCCTGCACCTGCCAGTACCACTCTGAGACCGGAAATATGGATGTTTGCAGTTGCAGTATTTCTTGATAGCTGGCAGGAAGATTGCAGGCATGAAAAACCAAGATCGGCTGGAATGATGCATCACATTCACTGAAATCACTCAACCAGTTCCAGCTTTCTTGGCTCAACACTTCAGGTGAAAGAAAGAGAGCTTGGTTTATAAGGTTCTCGTTCCTTTCTGAGGCTTTAGACATGACTATCAAGCAAGTTGAAAGAATTACAGGATGGCGCAGAGTGAAGCTTTGTCATGTACATTGTTGATCACGATTAAGGTTTGTCTAAGAGCACTTTAGGTCCCTTTTGCTTTGTTACATTTTACACGAGATGTCTAAATGTGGGAATTGCATGTTTCTCTGTAACAGCACCATAGGCCATTATGCTTCCGTTATTACAGAAGAGGAACCTCAATCACTGGCTTGTGAACCTGCTTTTGATAAACAAGTGAAGGCAGTGGGATGTTGGTCCTCTTTAGTCTGGCTGTGGAAGGTAAGTGGTGCCTGATCAAAAGCTGGGCTGTGGCTGCTTTCTGGTGCCTGGTCAAGAACTTTGTCACTGACTTTATGTTGACAATAGATGTGTATCATATTCATCATTATGGATAGGTGTAATTTATCAATTAATTATAACCCTGTTGGACATGGTACTTGAGTTTATTATAGAAATGTTTTTTTATAAATATTAAAACTTTTTGGTTCTTCTGAATTTGTGTGTGAAATCTCATGTTATATCATCCTTTTTCGCATGACCTGAAGGAACATTTATAACATAGGCCTCTCTCTCTCTAAAGAATCATATATAATCTAATGTAACAAAGGATGAATTCTTTTCTTTAAATTTTGATTCATTGACCATTAAATGCTCAACCTTGTCATTTTTGTGGTGTTGCCATTCTTGTTAACCTTCATGGCATCGGATGTTTGAAACCAGTGCTTGTAAAGTCAAGCCTGTACATCCGAGTGATTGAGCTTGTGTCAGTTTGAAACCAGTTCTTGTAATGTCAAGCATGTTCATCCGAGTGATTGAGCTTGTGTCAATCTGAACTGCGCAAGTAATTTGGTAGATTGGTAACCAAGCATTTGGTTGGTGTTCCATGTTTCTTTTTATATCTTTTGTAAACACTAAATATTATTTCTTTAATGGCTATATGATCATCATAGGCTTATGATGCATTTATTATCATACAAAAGTGATTTAAATGGCATGATCACGTAAACAGATATCTGATTTGGCTTGATATAGCGGGCTTGAAAGGGAGCAAGCCGGTGATGTGTATCAACCAGAGTCGGCATGGGTGTTAAATGGTGGCTGGGGTGCCAAATGAACTGAGCAGCTTGGAAGGGAGAAAGATCTTGAATCGAGCTAGCTAAAGAAACCAAGCTTGAACCATCAAAATAAGCTAGCTTAATTAATTTCGAGTTGAGCCAGAATGGATCCTCAGCCGGGTGAAGCTCGAATATATTTAAATTATATATAAAGCTATTTTGCAGCTATGTAGCGGTCAAGTAAGGTTGTTCGTTATTGATAGAGATGGTCACTGGACCGGACTGCTCATGGCCGGTATGGGCCTGGCACGGCCTGCTGCTACAATAAAGAGCCGTGCAGGCACGATCCATAATAAAGGGCCGGGCCGGGTTTAGATTTTTGGCCCACGGGCCAAGCCCGGCACGGTCCATTAGGGCCTGGACTGGGCCCGGCACGGCACGGCCCACAAGGGCCTGGGCAAGGCCAAGCACGGCCCGGCCCTCTTAAAATAAATGAAAATAAAATTTTTATTTATAAAAAATATTTTTAATAAATAAAAAAAAATTGTTGGGAACTAAGAATTTATTAATATAAAGCCATCATAATAGTGGGGGTTTGGCATAGACCCCTACCAGTTTATTAATTTAAATAAAAATAATACATGAAATGAGGGGAACTAGGCCTAACCTCCATAATAAAATAAGAAAGGAGAAAAAAATAGAGATAACTCACTTTAAGGGCCTCATGCTGGATCGGGCTATTTTCAGCTCTACTTATAGGGGAACCTGCCTTGCACTTAAATGATTTACTATTATATATTTATTGTGCTTAAATGCAAGAAAATACCAAGAAGTACTCTTGGCATGTCTTCATGGGCAAATTGATTGTATTCTTGTCAAGTTTTTTTTTTTTTTTTTCCCGTGCTTGCCAGGTATGGTTTTCTTAAGCCCGATACATGTAGACTCCTAGAAAATTGTTATATGGGACCCATAGATCATGCTTCGAGTATAATTCTAGACTCGGACAGCCTTCCATGGCTCCTTGGGCCTTGGGTTATTTTATTTGTAGGATTCGTTCCTCATAGGTACTTTGTCATACTTCTCTTTGGAAGTAGAACTATATATTTTCCTTCAAAACATTTCATTCGAATCACTTTGGTTGAAATTTTTAACCATGACTTGATTTTTATCCCCTTTTTTTTTCCATGATCTTTGTAGTCAGAGTGGTTTTGACCATGGTTGATGGCCTGTTAATTGTTGTAGCATACATATGCTGGTGGATCCATGTTTTTTCCACCACGTTCATGCTAGATGACCATGACCTTTGATCACACACCACTAAATATTTCTAATGTTGATGAAGCAATTTAAACTTTCTTTCTTCAATTTGACTTGGTTCTTGGCCTTAGTCTGCATTGCATTAAGTGGTTAATAAATGATCTACAACCATGACACCTACTTCCTGGTGCAACGTCGAGAAAGTACTACTCTGATAGCATGCGAAATACATGTCCACTGCTCTCTCGCGATCAATGCACTGGAAGATCTTCTTATACTCATCTTTCGAGAGGATTTTATTTATTTATTTTTTCTCATAGATATAAATGCTTGAAATGTCTACTGCTCTCTGGCGATTAATACACTGGAAGGTCTTCTTCGTGATTATATGATTTGATGCCTTGGTGTCATCTGTTCACTGATGATGAAACTTCGCAGATTGGCTCTGTCCCCAAAATCCGATGAGGGTAGGTACAATAGGAGACTTCCATTTGTGATACAGACCATGTGATAGCAGTACGGACACCAGCCCTATTATTTGGGCTTGCCATGAGGACTTAAGGTGGACCCTGGTTTCCGATGACAGAGCACCTGTCTTCGTTCTCTCGTCGGACCGCGTCCCCCCTCCAAAAAAAAAAAAAATTCCAGGATTCGCAGTGATTCAGATTCAGGCTGCTCGATCATCATGTATGTATCACCACAGCATGATTTATAACTCTGATCAAAAGTATTATAGAGATGAGATTTTTCTCTTAATTGTCAAGCTTAAAAGGAGTGCTGTAATGGAATGGGATGGCTCAGGGGATGCAATCCATCGTAAAAAAGATAGATGGTAGGCCATGTGGGAGCATCGAGTAAGATGAACTAGATGGCACCTGCAAGCCTCCAATCCAAACACTGTGGGGTGAGATTATATTAATTCCTCCTTCAAAGCCTTCTGCTAGTGAGTTTCTTGCTTGAACAAACACATCCCGGCATCTAAAGTTAGATTCTGTTTTGTAGCAAGCAGAAGAGAGGCTTGGAGTTCTCTTCCTAAAAGACCTGATTGCCTTTATCTTATTGCCTGCTGCAATGGATGCACGGACCAAATTAATGGAACTTAAGACTGTTATGATGGTAAAAATACCATCCCTGAAGCCATCATGATGTGAGGTTGGAAGAACAGCAACAAAAAGGATGAAAGAAGCAAGTATAGGTATTTTCGGTAACCATCAAGTGCAGTATTTGAATGGTGCTCATTATTTGTTTCTGGAGCCATGCAAAATATCTCGGAGGAATCAAGAGGCTGCCACCCTCATTGAAACCTAACCCTCAGAGACGTTGTAGGCCATGGACACAAAATTTCCAGCCATGCGGGCAGCAGGCATTACACAAACACCATGACAGAAATATTTCTAGGAGAGAAATTATTGCTATGTTCTTTGCCATTTTATATTATTTATTAGCCAGTGTATGCCATCATTTTTTATATCGGAAGAAACCAGCGTAGTTATAATTGTTCAAGGATGGAAAACATGGGTGCGCCAACTCGAAGTCTACTCTCTCATGTTTATATTTTATCGATTTTACCTCATCATCCAATAAATATTTACGTTAATTTATTTGCTTGTGAACGAGCAACCACGCGATGTATGCCATGCTCTCTCGGTGGCAGCGTGCAGGAACCTGTGAACTAAACCGATTTTGTCCATCTAATGATTAGATACAAGATAATTGCACTATCAACTTCAATAAATGTTTTCCATGCGTCAATATTTTTTTTTTTTAAAAAAAAAAAAATCGAAAAAAAAGAATAACTTTCATCTACCAGCACAAAAAGAAGTAGCTTTTACCAAGAATATCAACAGTACGGGACAATATTGTAACGTTAGCCTGGCCTCCTCTAAATTATACATATATATATATATATTTCAAATACGAACCTCTGCAGTGATTTCAAACCCTTATACCTAGCAGTTTGTTATGAAAGCCTTCCATTGAGATGAAGGCTACCAATAGGAAAGGACAATTATGTAGCATCAGGCTATCTCTAAGAATGCTGACTCTCAAGATACTTCACTAACATGTGCCCCTTTTTATATCTTCTTAGAATTCATTGCTTGGCTGGACCATCTTGATTAACATTACACATTTTCTTCATGGGCACTTCAAGAGGATTGCAAATAATGACTAACTTGGGAACCCAACTCGGATACCCTTTTTTTATCTAACTTGAATAAATTATTGATTAGAATAATTTTTCTACCGCATATATCTTGGATCATTCAATAAAAAAATCATCATAATTTTCAAAAAAATACATTTTTTTTTATTCAAAATAGTAAAATTTATCGATTGGCCAATTATAATTGATGATATTTTTTTATTAAAAATTTTCAATAAAATTTGGATGACTTTTTCCAACCTTGAATAATGTATTGATTTTTTATTGAATAGTACACAAGATATATGTAATAAAATAGTTCTGGCCAATAATTTCTTCTAATCTCCATAGCTTGTTTGGCATACCAATCCCCCAGCCTATAATTGATCCTCCCTTACTAGAAAGGTCTAAGGCATCCTGTAAACTTTCTCTTGTAGCAGATTAGAGGCATGCATGGCACCCCATTCGATGTGCTGAATAGACTAACCTAAGCTATCATGCAGCATAACTAATCAGTAGCGTTCATAAAAGCATAGAAGAGACCATGTGTGGAACAACTGGACACTTCGTAATGATGGGCTTCCACGCAGCAGCGGCCCATAGATTTTGTTGTTGCCTTCTCCCGGAAAGAAAAGAGAAAGAACAATCTCTCGTGCCCTTCGGCCCTATATACTTGCTCCAAAGCCTAAATCTTTCGAAAAATCCAACGAGCCTCGCGAGGTCCTCGATCCAAATGACCCTCTACCCTCGATCTCATCATCACGTACAGGGGTGAAACCTTCGCACAGTTCACAACAATAGTCCAGCTGTCACGATTCCGGCAAAATAACATTAAAAAATTCGGGAAAAATACATCAAAATCGTTACATACATGAAAAGTTCATGAAACGGTGTTCAGGAGCAACGGTTGATGGAAATCCAACGAGGCCAACGAGGCCCAATAAATTGACGGTTTTGGCCCCGTGCTCCTTTGAATCATGAGGGCAGATCTGTCTTTATGAAACCAAATCCACGTTCGTGCAGGAAGGACTAAAATAATATAGTACGGGACGTACTGGATGTTCCCGGCCTCTCATTTGATGATATTTATAGTTAGGACCTTCATCAATGCTTTTTTATTTAAAAAAAAAAAACTTATAGATTTTGTCCATGGGTGGAATAGGGTGGGGAAGAAAAATTAAAAGAAGAAGAGGAGGAGAAGGAGGAGGAGGAGGAGGGGGGTAACATTAGGAGATGTTGATGATGATAACAATAAATGGGATAATAATGGTGATGAGGGGAAGAAACAAAAGAGCATCGATGAGGGGTGATGATGGGAGGGTGGGAGTCCGAAGGGGCCATCATTGCGAATCTTGGGCCGACCGAACCCATCATGATGGGGAGAGCTCATGGAATTCCCGGAATGCCCCCGGAGCCCGGCCAGCATCACGTGACGCCACCCCGCCGCCCAACCTCATCATTGATAACATTAAACTCTCGCCCCCACCGGTCGCCTCCCCCCTCGCTCGCTCGCTCGCTCGCACGCACGCATACCTGGCACGCTAGACAGAGAGCAGATGAGTTGTGCCAGCTAGAGAGAGAGAGAGAGAGAGAGAGAGAGAGGAGATGTCTCACTCCTCCCCCTCTCATCTTCTACGCTATAAGTATCCCCACAACCCACACCCACCAAGAACCCATCCCCGGCTGCACGCTTCTTCCCTCTCTGTCCGTTATTATACCTGTCTTTCTCCTTTCTCACTTTGGAGGGCAACTACCCCAAAGGTGAACTCTTACGAGCGTCTTCTTTTGGAATACTTGAGCTTGATGTGTGTAGCGTGTCTTGTGTTCTTTGTTTGAGGATGAAGGGTAGTTGGCATAACACATCTTGTCTTCTCATCCTAAAGTTGGTATGTTGGTTTAGGTTTTTTTTTGGTTTCTTATTCTTTCTTTGGTGGTGGGGGAAGGTAGATGGATTTTGTTAATATTGCAATTGCCTTGTTTTACGTATGTAGGTCCATTGTTCTTTGTGAAGCCTTTTCATTAAGGTAGAGAATTTTATTGCTGACTGCTTTTGAACCTTCAGACACACCTGGATGGCTTTGGTTACTCATCAATCGGATTTGTCTTTATGTTAAACCACTTTTCTTCCAATTTATATTTCTCACAAACAATTGAAAGGGAAAATATGACATCTGCCATTGTCTCTTCTTCATGCTTGTTGTCTATATGTATGGTCATACACTTGGAAAGAGAAACTGTTGTTAACAAATCTCTCTCTCTCTCTCTCTCTCTCTCTGCCTGCTCTCTCTGTGGCCATGCACAGAGCCATGACATGTCGAGGTCTTTGCTTTGGAAGGTTCAGATATGCATGTTTTATTTGTTCCGTGGGTTTTCTAGGTTGCAGTGCCTTAACTTTGTTCCCTGTGAGCTTGGGTCACCACCATCGCTCCAACTACATTTAGCATACTTTGCTACCACTTGAACTATTATGATGTTGTTGTTCTCCGAAGTTAATTTTACATATTGTTGGTATTGTTTTTAGAGAACTGTTCCTGTCTAGAAGTGATGGAGAGGATCAACTCCGAGCTCTACTTGCAGAACTGTTACATAATGAAAGAGAATGAAAGGCTGCGGAAGAAGGCACAGCTTCTCAACCAGGAGAACCAGGCTCTTGTCTGAGCTGAAGCAGAAACTGCCCAAATCCAACGCCAACTCCAACTCCAATGCCAACCCCAGCCCCATGCTGGACCTCAACGCCACTCCTTCAAACAACACTACTCCTGGTGCAATCAAGCCTTGATGTACTGGAAGTGTGCTCTGAGGATTTTTTGGATGCTTTTGTGGTGGATTAAAAATCTGTGTAGTTTGATCACTTTTGCCCGCAGGGCAGTAATATATATAGAGTCCTGTTATCAAATCTAGCTAGCTTGCTACAAAATTCTTCATGCTTTCTATACATGAAACGGTGCCAACAGGAATGAAAGGAACGAGAATATTCACGGGCTAAATCCTTAAAAAACTTAATTTTACTGCAATTAAGAATAATTTTGGGACACTATAAAGATGCAGAGTCAAGGCATCACCAAAATATCCAAACCAAGCTTCTTGTCGATGTCAGAAAAAAAGACGGAAGAAGGCCACGAAATGTTTGTCAGCAATATCCACGTCTTTTGCTGCCATCATCTCCTGCAAACCTGCATTGAGGGCATGGAGAGAAGTTGGCATATAAAGAATGCTCACCATTTTAATAGGAAAGACCAGTTTACTTTCGTTTAGCAATTGTAGTTCACGTTTATACCTCGAGAATGCAGCGAATTTTTCACTATCCAAAATTAGATTGCACTCTATTACAAAACAAGCATTCACCAGAATCCCGCACGAAACTCGGTTTCTGTTTATTTCTTCAGGTTTTCATGTGTTGCATCTTTTCCGCACTTCTGTAATAATATTTCAATTTATAACCTAATATAGGTATAAATTCAATATGTCCATCAAACTGATTTCTTACCTTGCTAACCGTACAAATTTATGAGATTTCTGGTATTATAAGGTCAAGGTTTTTCAGTACAGAATTAGGGTGACGAACTCACAGTCTTGATACAAAATTAAGGTTAAATGGATAATTTGCACGTCATGGACTACACGTAAATTAACAGTCAAAAAAGATTCTATCACAATCCTCGGGCTACTACTAGCTTACGCTACAAGATGTAACAGTCCTAGTCCCTGGTGATGCAATTAAATTTTGGGTGGGTGGGTCTCAAGAGACTATATAGATGAAACTTATTACAAGACCATCTGATGCACGATCTTCCTGTGAACAGTGCATAGTCCCAACCGTACACTGGGAGAAAAACTAGGGCAACCTTCAGTGTAAAAAGTAGAAAGAACTAAGACTACCCTGCAGTGGAATAAGCAGCGTAAGGCTTTTAGGTGTCCCAAGCTTTCCTCGTTATAATTGTGGACTTTTTAAGCCGGATCCCTAAAGAGGCAGTGACTTTTTCTCTGAGATCTTGAAGGCTGATGGGGTGATGATGGGTCAAAGACCAACCTCATAGATTCGAGGCGAGGTCAGTGTGTTTCTTAAATATAACGAGGACCAGATTCTGACAGAAGAGAAGGATGAGGCTACAGAGAGAAGGGTCCACAACAAAACATTACATCTCTCTCACAGAGAGAGAGAGAGAGAGGAGAGAGAGAGAGAGAGAGAGAGAGAGAGGGGGAGGGGGTGGGGGGGCTTGAACCATGATCCGTCCGTACGCACCGGTTGACCATGAACTAGTTATACGTCATGTGCTCTTGAGTTCGGAGTTCCATCAACAGCCCGAGGTGATCCCATTTGCAATGATTACATCATAAAATAGGCAAAACACGAAAAGACTAATTTCCTTGTTTTAAAGATTTATGGAAGACTCCAAGCAAATCCTTAAAATGAATCATTCCAAGTACCACCACTAATCACAATATAGAGATTTTTCACTTCTCTAAACAATTTTCCCAATAACTAGATTTGCTCTTGTTTTGGTTCCACAAGGGTTTCGCTAAGTAACACCACTAGAGAATTTTATTGTACATACAGGCTTTAGATAAATATGGTCAGAAGTAGGAAGAGCAAATAAATTGAATCAACTAACATGCCTTACCAAAAACTAATCAACTAATATGCATGCTTTTCTTTTTCAATGCTCACCCATCAAGCATTGCAATTCATTAATATGACAAAAAGCCACCATAAATATGACTTGGGCCATTGCACGGGAAAGACCAGCCTAAATTCTAGAGATACTCAGAGATCGTAGACAAGAGGTGGGAACCGAGATAAAAATAATGATGCTAAGGGTTCAGATCATACCATTACCATTCAGAAGAACCAATGGCACTGCAGAGCAGCAGAGTATGAGATATTCAGATTTCAGACGCATGCCACATAATTATGCTACCCACTTGATCCATAGAGTATCTGCATGGCAGGAAAGGCTGAATAGTCCAAACGAAGAAGACTATTCAGATAGTAATCAACAAATAGCTGATAGCAATTCAAATGGATAGAAAACCGTTAACAAATTGGTTGGTAACTTGACTGCAAGTCATAATCTCTCTCTCTGAAGCATCCACACAAAAATTAAGATACCAGGACAAAAGCACCGACCACACCAACATCAGACCAGCTACACAAAATGACAAAAAGATACGAGGACAAAAGCACCGACCACACCAACATCAGACCAAGATGCCAAACTGTGTGTTAAGAGAAACAGAGCAGCTGATCTTCATGTGATGGCTGTGATACAATGTCAACACCATTCAGATGGATGAGCAATTGGCTCAAACTGGAGTGACATCCAATCAGCTAGATATACTAAGCAAAATATTTATGATGTTCTGGATTGTTCTGGCCAGTGTCTGGAGACTCATTCATTTAAACATTAACAGTTTTATGTTTTCTTCTTCTCTCTTGATTGGGGGGTATACTGTAATTTGATGGCTTTTATATTCAGCAACAAGAATATAAATAATCAGACGATAAAATTAAGGAATATTTTAGGGAGGTGAGGAAATTGGCATGTATTGATGGATGAATTACAACACTGGCTCTTTAACAAGGGATTGAGATATTTAACATGGTGATCAAAATGAGGCAGCTTGAATGCACGTGGTACATTAGTGAACAATAACAAAAGAATTTGTTTTTCCAGTACAATAAATCAAAAACAGTGTATCCAATTCCAATATGGGCAGTTATTTGATGAAGTTCCTGTGCATAACATGAGCTCAATAACCATGCTCATATAAAGATGGATGCGTCAAATAAGAAGATGATAGCTAGTACCCATGAGGAAGCTTAGAATAGCACCGATTGAGGGACATGAGATTATTCACTCATGTAAGCAGAACATGAAGACAACTGATAAGGATACACATATGGTTTTGGTCCTAGAAGAGTAATATAGGAAGGAAGGCTTAAAATGACCCTGATAAGGACATGAACTACAATATAGATGGTGGGGACCAGGTTATGAATCCAAATATTGTAAGATGGATTCTAATTAGATGTATGTGTTTTATACATGCACATAAACTTCACCTGCCAGACAGCCTGTTTGCCAACTCATGGCTCTCAGAGTTAAAAATCCACCTTATTTCATTTGTTTGGTCAGAAGATCAGGCTTGTGGGTTACTCTCAGCCTGTTAAACTTGCCTACCATCACTTGTACGTTGACAATAAAAACCAATTTGTCATCATTCAAGAGACCAATACTGCATGAATTTTAAATACCAATTTTTGCTTGTCATATGGTTTGAATCTAGTGCATTCCTGTAATCCCAAGTTTCTGCCATGAATTTAATTTATGGAGACATACATTCTCACATCATGCCGACAAAATTTGCTTGGATTTTATATACATGTAGTAAAGCCTGAGGATGAGATAGACACACCTGTGCATGGAGAGCTGAAGAATGCCACAATCTACAGTCTGTATAACAAACCAACCTGAAGCAAGTATGAATCCAGACAACTCTTAAGGTTTGATGACCATAAATTACCATATGCATCATTTGTGCTTTGTTTAAAAACAAATGAGACTGAAATATGAAATTAAATGCAGTGACTGGTGAAGAAAAGGAAAAAAAGCAATCCTGCTGTGACTAGAGATGCCGCAGCAACCAGAAAAAATGGTACAGAAGACAAAAAAATGATTTGAAGCTGCATTGGAAAAGATTACCTCTTCATTTTTAAATAAGATACCATTCTGATAGCCCACTCATTTTCTAAAATCTTGAGGAGACTTCCATGAGTTGAGAAGAGCTCTGAGTGCATAATAACTCAAAGCAAGACTGTAGACTCTTCAGAGAAGAAAAATTTATTATTACCACCTCCAAGACAGCTAGCCTGAGTATCACAAACATTTAACTCTACCCATAATTTCATCAGCATTACAACCAAGTTCCTCAAATAACACCAGAAATGCAGAGTTCAAAAATTAACAAACTGCGACTGTCATCTTCCAAATTTCAACTACAAAGATAAAGCATAAGTTGATAATAACCTCTAATCCGATCCAATATTCTATTTGAAACTGCAGATGTTGCACTGTCAGGTGCTTTACAAAAAATCATAATAGTATTCATGGAAATACCTACAATGGCAGTGAATTTATGAACAATTTTGAAGAGATTGATGAATACCTTTTGTCTTCGGAGTTCAGACTTAACTTGTGCATCCTGAAATTTTACCACAATTAGTGGAACAAGGTGACTCAATGTTTGGTCTGATACCTTCAGCGTTAACTGTGATAATACCAAATGAAGAATAAGTTAATGTATTGTCTTTTCCCTTCAACGAAACAACGTATTGAATGTAAAGGACTAAAACAAGCACATCTTGTGAGCCCATAACACATAGTTCATGTATGGGCACAAGTGAATTGGAAGAAAGAATAAACAAATGAGTTGGAGACCCTAAACAGAATCAAATGGAAATGCATGGAAACATAACGACAAGCACAGAGGAGCAAACGGAGGCTGCAGGTTCACAAAATGGACTGAGATAGAGAAGTGATATTCAATATTGATTTGTCTTATCTTTAATTTTTGCAGCAAAGTTTCATATCATAATAAGCAATATCAACAATGGTGACAATCAAGAACGGAACAAATTTGTCATAAACAGAATATTCTCATAAGAAAAAAAATAATTTATGAAAGTGTACAGGGTGAATGAAAAGTATGCACTTTCAATATCAATGTCAAATAAGAGTTATATGAAAGATGAAGTATCTCAGCCATCAGTTAGAATAGATGGTGAACCTTGGTTTCCCAAATTAACCAATTTCCCCCTCACATCAGATGAATGGCATCCTCTATTGCATTGACATATTTAGATTTCCGGCTACTTTCACTAAGTTTATCACAAAAACACCACCTCAATAAGTGAGGCATTTGACGATGAAGTTAGATATGAGACGATAATGTTTCAGTTCACATATTTTCGCATGTCCTAGCTCATACACCAAAAGCATCTTAATTTGTAATTGAACAGCAGGTTTGAACAAAGACTAGGTAACTATATTTAATGGGATACCTCAACACTCTGAAAAAGTAGAAACCAGTATCATGATGACTAATTTCACTTTACTAACTTCCAACAGGCAAGCAATTCAAAAAAACTAATTCAATAATATGACATTAAATTAAAAAACAGGCACTAATCAGCATTAAAAGAATAAATAAGGAGTGACGTTTCAAGATGCATGGCCCATATCGATGCATGGCCATATCGGTACATGCCAGAAAGCTCTCCTCACTTTGACAGGCTAATGCATTAGGAAACCATAGCCAGCTTTCAGGACAACTCTTCGAGCTAAATTTCAGTCTTTGCCGAACCATGTGTGCCGTAAGCCTCCTCCATATGCTTGCACAATTACCATTGGACATCCAGACCTGGAGGATGCAGACCCTGGCTTCTGTTTCAAGCATGGTCTATCTGTCTGAGCAGCAATTACTTAAAACCTGCTGCCGATGTTACTTCTGCAAAAGGAAAGAATAACAATCCCATGAAATTAAGAAGATTTACCTTTTTTAGATCTAATGAGGAATAACAATCAAGAACTGAAATAAGATCGAATAACTCCAAAACTGATGAAAGAAGCAGTGTTAATCAAAATTGAGTGATGTGTAAGGTTTTGCGTGGTGCTCCCAAGCCTTGGAGACTTGGAAGGTCATGGCAGGGATACTGGAGGCAATCCCTGGAACTTGGAGACTTATCCAAGCTATTCTGGAGATGTTCCAGAGGTCCTGGAGGTGTTCCAGGAGGGTCCCAGAGTCATGTTGGGTCAAAGGGCTTGACCCAAGATTGAGAGTTTTCTCACATTGATTTATTGGAGAGTTTTTTTAGAGATTGTAATATAACCTAATTAGGTTATGGGGTTGGGTCCAGGTTTGTTAAGTTGGTTAGGAGGTTAGCCAGCTGGTTAGTTGGTTGTAACTAATTAAGAAAATCCTAGCCATGTGAGGTGTCCTAATCAGTCTGTTATTGGCCTAAGACAAGTCCTAACCATCCATGTGATTAAGTCCTAACAAGATCAAGGAATCCAAGACGTTCAAGGAAACAAGAAGTTCACTGCCCCATATGCTATAAATAAGAGGGGTGGGGCGTGCGATAGAAAAGGCGAACTCCAGTTTGCGTGAAGAAAGAAGGCCGTGGGGGGAGCGCCCCCCCTCTAAGGGGCATCCACGGTTTGAGGCTTGTGACCGTGAGGCTTGGCTCACGATCCAAGAAGAGCATGCAAGGATTCCTCATGGTTATGAGGAAGATCGTGAGAGGGAGGACTTGAGGACGCCTTTGGGGGCGTAGACCATGGAGAGCTCCTGGATTTTAAGGAGGCCATGGTGTTGGGCTGCAGAAAGGCGCACGTGATGGAGATATCACGTGGAGGGCTTGTGCGATGGTATTTCACGGGGCTTTGGAGAAGGGACGCACGTAAGGTATTGTCTGTGCGTGGCGTACGTGGGTTCTTAGGACATGAGGCCTGCAAGAGAGAAGACGTGCAGGACAGCGAGAAGCTTTTGGGATTTTAGAAGGGGTGTTGTCAAGTGTTGTCTTGTTTGTTGTAACAAGGTTCTTTTCCAAAGAAATAAAGCAATCTCTCTTTTTCTCCTAGATTTATATCTCCATTGTTGCATGATGTTGAATCCAAGAACATGTTGTTGGGCTGTATTCTTCCATGTTGCTTCCGCGGTCTTTTGTTGCATAGAGATGCATGATGTTCCCAAGCAGATTCCTGGAGGTGTTCCAGGATGCTCTAAGTTTGAGTATTTTTTCATGTGACTTAGGAAAGTTTTTTGAGATTATAGGGCTTTGCTTAGTGCTCCCAAGCCTTGGAGAGACTTTTGTCCAAATTTGTTAAGTTGGTTAGGAGGTTAGCCAGCTGGTTGGTTGGTGGTTGTAACCAATTAGGAATCCCAACCATGTGAGATGTCCTACTCAGTTTGTTATTGGCCTAAGACAAGTCCTAACCGTCCATGTGATTGAGTACTAACAAGATCAAGGAGTCCAAGACGTCCAAGGAGACAAGAAGTTCACCGTCCCATGTGTATAAATAAAAAAGATGGGGCGTGCGATGAGAAAGGCAAACTCTAGTTTGCATGAAGAAAGAAGGCCGTGGGGGGAGCGCCCTCCCTCTGGAGGGCGTCCACGATTTGAGGCTTGTGACTGTGAGGCTTGGCTCACGATCCAAAAAGAGCATGCAAGGATTCCTCACGGTCATGAGGAAGACCGTGAGAGGAAGGACTTGAGGATACCCTTAGGGGCGTGGACCGTGGAGAGCCTCCTAGGTTTTAAGGAGACCACGGTATTGGACTGCAGAGAGGCCCACATGAGGGAGATATCACGTGGAGGGCTTGTGCCGTGATGGTGTTTCACGGGGCTTAAGAAAAGAGACGCACGTAAGGTATTGTCCGTGCGTGGCGTACATGGGTTCTTGGGGCGTGAAGCCTGCAAGAGAGAAGACGTGCAGGACAGCGAGAAACTTCTAAGATTTCAGAAGGGGTGCTGTCGAGTATTGTCTTGTTTGTTGTAACAAGGTTCTTCTCCAAAGGAATAAAGCAATATCTCTTTTTCTCCTACATTTATATCTCCATTGTTGCATGATGTTGAATCCAAAAACAGGTTGTTGGATTGTATCCTTCCACGTGCTTCCGCTGCATCCGTTGCGTATAGGCGCTGGTCCGGATCTCCCAACAAGTGGGATCAATGCCTGAAATTTTTTTCAATAACTGGTATCAGAGCTTGGTTTAAGCCATTGTTCGAGCGGAAGCAGAGCGATTTCAGAGCCACTGGTTTGAAAGTGGAAGAGGAGGATTCAAGGAGTGCATCGAGGCAGGTGGAGTTGTACGTGGGTATGATATCCCGTATGGATTGAGAAAAGAAAAACCCGGATTTTTCAAGTTCACCGGAGTACATCAACATAGACAATGCTAGGGGCAGCTCAGGGAGACAGGAGACAGTCTAGGGAGCGCCGGGAATATCGGGCAGTCTGGAGTATCCGGTATGACGACATTGGCCTTGGGATGAAGACTGGAGCTGATGGAGATGATAGCTCGGGGAGACCAGGGATAGGTCTCGGGGAGCGCCAGGGATATAATGCAGCCGGGAAACAGGCTGGAACTTGATGGAGCAGTAGCTAGGTGGAGATGATTGCCAGGTTCAGTCGCTGAGTTAGCAGAAGACTTGGGATGAGCTCTTGGTTTCGGAAAAGCCTGCGAGAGATGCAGTGTATCCGAAACGATCTCAGAGGGGTCCGCGTGATGCGGAGGGTCCGAGAAGGCAGCGACGGTGTTCGAGATGCAGCGGCAAGCTTAGCAGGACAACGTTGAGTGGCTGGCCTCGGGATTTTTTTCTGTGGTATTAGTGGAAACTTCAGTCTCAGGTGGAGCACCGATGATAGGTGGCTTCACGGGTGGAGCAGAATTCGACACGAGTTCAAAACGGGAGGTGCAAGGATACTGGCCAGGTCCTAGCACGAGCGCCAGGAGTGCACTTAGCCAGGTGGAGCAAAGTGTGCAGAGATTGGCATGGCTCTGTGGAGATGGTGTCAGGTACAGCTCTAGTTACAGCGAGTGCCGTTCAGGTTCGCTGTGTTCTCTCCAAGAAAGTCCAAGAAAAAGTCTGATGCACTGCCAGGCAGAAGAAAGGCTACAATCATGGTGCAATGATACATGCAAGGATCTTCAGCTATGGAAGCGATCATCTCAAAGGCCTTCAAAGGTGCGCAGTAGCTGAAGGGAGTTGGCAGAGGCAAGGAGGTCCATACAAGAAGCTGTCAAGGTATGCAGTTACAGCGGTATTGTGTAGGAGGACATTGCCAGGTTTGCCAAGACTTGGGGCACCAAGATGGAGATTGTAGGGTTTTGCGTGGTGCTCCCAAGCCTTGGAGAGACTTGGGAGGCCATGGCAAGGATACTGGAGACAATCCCTGGAGCTTAGGAGCGTATTCCAAGCTATTCTGGAGATGTTCCAGAGGTCCTGGAGGTGTTCCAAGAGGACCCCAGAGTCATGTTGGATCAGGGGGCTTGATCTAGGATTGAGAGTTTTCTCGCATTGATTTATTGGAAAAAGTTTTTGAGAGATTGTAACATAACCTAATTAGGTTATGGAGTTGGGTCCAGGTTGTTAAGTTGGTTAGAAGGTTAGCCAGTTGGTTAGTTGGTTGGTTGGTTGTAACCAATTAGAAATCCTAACCATGTGAGGTGTCCTAATCAATTTGTTATTGGCCTAAGACAAGTCCTAACGTCCATGTGATTGAGTCCTAACAAGATCAAGGAATTCAAGACGCCCAAGGAGACAAGAAGTTTACCATCCCATGTGCTATAAATAAGAGGGATGGGGCATGCGATGGGAAAGGCGAACTCCAGTTTGCATGAAAAAAGAAGGCCGTGGGAGGAGCGCCCTGTTGGAAAAAGTGAATAGGAATTTTTTATTTCTAAACTACCCTTTGGGATGGGAAACATCCTGTGGGATGGAAACTTTTAGTCCCACATGGAAAAATTGGAAAAAGAGAATGCTCTTTATAAGAAAACCTTTTCCAAGCTCTTACTTCTAGGCTCACCATAGGTGGAGAGCTTGAGGGTGATGCGAAGCATCACCCGCACGCGCGTGTGCGACAAGGGCGCAATGGGCGCTTTGTAGGCGTACTTTGCACTTCGCACGTACGCTTCGTCTTGAGGAGCCTTTAAATTTTTCTGATCAAACAGATCAGACGGTCGAGATTGATTGGCATCAGATCAAGGTTGCAGGAATAGATGACTGGTTGAGTCGACTCGAGTGGTTCGAGCCGACTCGGATGACTAGGAGTTGACTCGGATCCACAGAGTAGGAACACACGGTCTGGACGAGTTGACTCGAGTGGTTCGAGCCAGCTGGGATCTAGTCGACTCGAGTGGTTCGAGCCGGCTAGGATCCACAGAAAGGCATTATGCGGTCTGGACGAGTCGACTCGAGGAAATCAAGCCGACTCGGATAGTAGGATTTCAGAATCGTGAAACAACGGATCACGCGTCCGGAGGCGTAATCACGCGTCCGTTCACAGATCAACGTTTCTTCTGAGATCAGGGGTGCCATCGGATCGTGAAACGATGCATTGAGAAGCGCACTGATGCGTCATCTAAAGATCACGGTACGAATCAGCGTATCATGGCGTCCGATCGCGATTGAAGAAACGTATCGATCGCGTAAAGGCATATCTCACTACGAAAAGACATCGGAAACTCCCTCCGATGAAATCAGAAGGCTGCTTCCAAGGGGTACCTTAAGGCTATAAATAGGTCCCCATCCTCATTCATTTTTCGATTCATTCCAGTATTTTCCTTCTTCTTTTGGGCATTTGCATACTCTGAAAAACAGAGTATAGCTATAGTGCATCATAAGTCTTTGAGGCATTTGCATACTCTGAAAACAGAGTAGCTATAGTGCATCATAAATCTCTTAGGTATTTGCATACTCTGAAAACAGAGTATAGCTATAGTGCATACAAAAAAGAGAAAAGCAATCCTGGTTCGAATTTCTGGTGAATTGTAGTGCTGCCTTCACCAGAAGAAGACCGTTGTATCCTGGGAGACAATCGTCATAAAACCGTAAGCACCATTGCAGAACAAAATTGTCTTAAGGACATAGAATGTAACTCTAGACTCGATCTTGTCAATTAGGTAGCCATTGTTCATACACATCCTACCACAAACAATCTTAAGACAAATTTCTCCATACTGAAGTGCTGCTCAAGTGATGGCAACAATGGCTGCACCAGTTCAGGCCGAGAAGCGGAGAAGTTTACCGGCACCAACTTCAAGAGATGGCAGCAGAATATGATGTTATATCTGACAACTCTAAATCTGGTAAGAGTTCTCAACGAAGATCCACCAGTCCTAAAGGAAGGAGAGAACGACAAGCAAATTGTCGCTGCTGTCGATGCATGGAAGCATTCAGACTTCCTATGCAAAAAACTAATCCTTAATGGATTAGAGAATACTCTGTACAATGTGTACAGTAGTATAAGCACAGCAAAAGAGCTGTGGGCATTCTTGGACAAGAAGTGCAAAATCGAGGATACAGGCCATAAAAAATTTGTGGTCGGCAGGTTTCTTGAATACAAGATGGTAGATTACAAGACCGTCTTGGAGCAAGTTCAAGAACTGCAGATCATACTGCATGAGATACATGCAGAAATGATGTCTCTGAGTGAGTCATTCCAGGTAGCCGCTATATTGAGAAGCTACCTCCATCATGGAAAGACTTCAAGAACTACCTGAAGCATAAGCGAAAGGAGATGGGACTTGAAATCTGATTGTCCGCCTGATGATCGAGAAAAGACAACAAAAGACATGACAAAAAGACAGGAGGACATCATGCTGAGCCTAAGGCCAACCTCACGGAAGGAAAGATCAACAAGAAGAAACGCAAGTTTCCTGGAGAAGGCTACAAACAGAAAAAAGGCAATCCTAAGAAGTTTAAAGGAAAGTGCTTCATTTGTGGTAAAATAGGCTACAAATCTAAAAATTATCGTTTCAAGGAAAAGAAAAGAAGAAAGTCAATACTACTGAAGATACCATATCCGTGAAGTGTCAGGGATGATGTTGTCAGCAGTCGTGTTTGAAGCAAACATGGTTGATAAATCAAATGAATGGTATGTTGACACTGGAGCTACTCGACATGTCTGCTCTGATAAGAGTATGTTCTCATCATATACTCCTATCAAAAGTAGAAATCTACTAATGGGTAACTCCGCTACATCAAAGATAGAAGTATTGGCCGCATTATTCTAAAGATGACATCTGGCAAAGAGCTTCTACTGAACGATGTACAGCATGTTCCTGACATCCGTAAAAATTTGGTATCATGCTCCCTCCTAAGCACACATGGATTTAGGATGGTGTTTGAGTCTGATAAATTTATACTTACTCAAGGGGGGATCTTTCTGGGTAGAGGTTACTTGAATAATGGTTATTCAAGATAAATGTAATGACTGTACATCGCAACCTGAAAAGAATAAAGATTCTTCTTCTGTTTATATGGTTGACTCCTCTTATCTATGGCATGATAGATTATGTCATGTGAATTTTAATTCATTATGAAAGTTAATGAATTTAGAATTGTTACCTAATCATGAAATCGATCCACATTATAAATATGAGATATGTGTTGAAGCTAAGCTAGCCAAAATACCGTTCCATTCAGTAGAAAGGAATACTGAACCTCTAGATTTGATCCACAGTGATCTATATGACTTGAAGTCAGTACAATCTAGAGGAGGTAAAAAGTATTATAAATTTATTAATGATTCAACTAGATATTGTTATGTGTATCTACTAAAGTCTAAAGATGAGGCTTAGATATGTTTAAATGTTATAAAAATGAGGTTGAAAATCAGCTTAATAAAAAGATCAAGACTATAATGAGTGATAGAGATGGTGAATACGATGCACCGTTTAATGACTTTTGTCAAGAACATGGCATTGTTCATCAAACTATAGCTCCTATTCACCTCAATCTAATGGACTTGCTGAACGCAAAAATCGAACATTAAAAGAAATGATGAATGCCATGTTGATAAATTCTGGTACACCACAGAATTTATGGGGAGAAGCAATTCTCTCGGTTAATCATATTCTTAACAAAATACCTCTTAAGAAAAAGGACATCACTCCATATGAGTTATGGAAAGGAAAAAAAAACTTCTTATAATTACCTAAAAATGTGGGGGTGCCTAGCTAAAGTAGCTATTCCAGATCCCAAAAAGGTCAAAATAGGACCTAAAACAGTTAATTGTATTTTCATTGGTTATGCACAAAACAGTAGTGCATATCGCTTTCTTGTACATAAATCAGATATATCTGATATACAAGAAAATACAATCATGGAATCAAGAAATGCATCATTTTTTGAAGAGATATTCCTTATAAAGGGATATCTGGAACAAGTTCAAATAAAAGAACTTATGATAATTTGGCAAGTAGTAGTCATCAGGAAAAAACATCCTGAAGATGAACTTAGACGTAGTAAGAGACCTAAAGTTATAAAATCTTTTGGTCCTGACTACATTACATATATAATAGAAAATATACCTCAGACATTCAAAGAGGCAATGTCTATACCAGAAGCATCTTTTGGAAAGAAGCTATAATAGCGAAATTGAGTCCATCATGCATAATCATACTTGGAAATTGGTAGATTTACCATCAGGTATGAAGCCTTTGGGATGTAAATGGATTTTCAAGAAGAAGTTAAAGGCTGATGGATCAACTGATAAGTATAAAGCCAGATTAGTAACTAAAGGCTTTAAACAAAAAGAAGGTATATACTTCTTTGATATATTCACCTGTAACAAGGATAACATCCATAAGAATGTTAATCGCTATTGCAGCCATTAACAATCTTGAAATACATCAAATGGATGTTAAAACAGCTTTCTTAATGGTGAATTAGAGGAAGAAATTTATATGGAACAACCTGAAGGGTTGTGGTTCCAGGCAAAGAAAAAGGTGTGCAGACTTGTGAAATCTATATGGATTTTAAACAAAGCACTAAATAATGGCATATAAAATTTGACATGTCATGTTATCCAAGGATTCAAATCAAAGAATGTGACAATGTGTGTATGTCAAAACTCATACCTACAGGGTATGTGTTAGTCTGCATATACGTGGATGATTTGTTAATCATAGGAAGTGATATTGATATGATTAAACAAACAAAGAAAATGTTGATCAAACATTTTGATATGAAAGATATGGGTATCGCAGACGTTATACTAGAGATTAAAATACTAGAACGTCTGATGGAATAATATTATCTCAATCTCACTATATTGAGAAAATATTAGATAAATTCAATGAGTATGATACCAGCCCGCTTAGAATACCTGTAGATATTAATCTACATCTTGCTAAGCATACTGGACAACCCATATCACAATTGGAATATTCACGTATAATTGGCAGTTTAATGTATGTCATGAATTGCACCGTCCTGACATAGTATATGCTGTCAATAAGTTAAGCAGATTTACTAGTAATCCAGGTCCAAATCATTGGATAGCACTAATAAGGGTATTGCGATACCTACGATATACTCTAAATTCTGGATTACATTATACGACATATCCAGTTGTACTAGAAGGATATAGTGATGCTAACTGGATATCTTCAGAAGACACTAAATCTACTAGTGGATATGTGTTCACCTTAGGAGGAGGTGCAGTGTCATGGAAATCCTCAAAACAAACTTGTATAGCTCAGTCCACTATGGAATCAGAGTTTATAGCTTTAGATAAAGCTGGAGAAGAAGCAGAATGGCTTCAAAATTTTTTGGAGGATATTCCATGTTGGACAAAACCTGTGTCGGCAATATGTATCCATTGTGATAATCAATAAGCTATTTGCAGAGCACAGAATAAAATGTATAATGGTAAGTCTAGACATATACGTCGCAGACATGATACCATTAAGCAATTACTTGAAAATTGAGTTATATCTATTGACTATATTCAGTCAAAGAAAAATCTTGCGGATCCACTGACAAAAGGTTTACCGAGAGATCAAGTAAACTATTTATCGAGGGGAATGGGTTTAAAACCTATAAATAAATCTTCATAGTGGATACCCAACCTAGTTGACTGGAGATCCAAGATCTAGATTCAAAAGGGATAACTAAATTATGAAGATGTCACGAAGCACTAAGAAAGTAAAATTCTACTCATTCCTATGATAATTAGTGCTACTGCTAAAGGTACAAGGTTGCAGATCAAACAGATCAGACGGTCGAGATTGATTGGCACCAGATCAAGGTTGCAGGGAGACGAGCGGCTGGGATCCAGTCGACTCGAGTGGTTCGAGCCGGCTAGGATCCACAGAAAGGCATCATGCGGTCTGAACGAGTCGACTCGAGGAAATCGAGCCGACTCGGATAGCAGGATTTCAGAATCGTGAAACAACGGATCACGCGTCCGGAGGCATAATCAAGCATCCGTTCACAGATCAACGTTTCTTCTGAGATCAGGGGTGCCATCGGATCGTGAAACGATGCATTAAGAAGCGCACTGATCGCGTCATCTAAAGATCATGGTACGAATCAGCATATCATGGCGTCCGATCGTGATTGAAGAAATGTATCGATCGTGTAAAGGCATATCTCACTACGAAAAGACATCGAAAACTCCTTTCGATGAAATCAGAAGGCTGCTTCCAAGAGGTACCTTAAGGCTATAAATAGGTCCCCATTCCTCATCATTTCATCGATTTATTCCAGTATTTTCTTCCTTCTTTTGGGCATTTGCATACTCTGAAAAACAGAGTATAGCTATAGTGCATCATAAGTCTTTTAGGCATTTGCATACTCTGAAAACAGCGTATAGCTATAGTGCATACAAAAAGAGAAAAGCATTAATGGTTCGAATTTCTGGTGAATTGTAGTGATGCCTTCACCAGAAGAAGACCGTTGTATCCTGGGAGACAATCGTCATAAAACCGTAAGCACCATTACGGGACGAAATTGTCTTAAGGACATAGAGTGTAACTCTATACTCGGTCTTGTCAATTAGGTAGTCATTGTTCATACACATCCTACCACAAACACGCCCCGCTCTGGGGGGCGTCCACGGTTTGAGGCTTGTGACCGTGAGGCTTGGTTCACGGTCCAAGAGGAGCACGCAAGGATTCCTCGTGATCATGAGGAAGACCGTGAGAGAAAGACTTAAGGACACCTTTGGGGGCGTGGACCGGGGAGAGCCTCCTGGGTTTTAAGGAGACCACAGTGTTGGGTTGCAGAGAGACGCACGTGAGAGAGATATCACGTAGAGGGCTTGTGCCGTGATGATGTTTCACAGGACTTTGGAGAAGGGATGCAAGTGATGTACTGTCTGTGTATGGCGTACATGGATTCTTGGAACGTGAGACCTGCAAGAAAGAAGATGTGCGGGATAGCGAGAAATTTCTAGGATTTCAAAAGGGATGCTGTCGAGTGTTGTCTTGTTTGTTGTAATAAGGTTCTACTTCAAAGGAATAAATAATCTATCTTTATTTCCTACATTTATATTTCATTGTTACATGATGTTAAATCCTAAATTATGTTGTTGGACCGTATCCTTCTACGTTGCTTCCATTGCCTCCGCTAAATATAGACGATGGTCCGAATCTTCCAACAATTGAGATGAGTGCCCGAAAATTTTTCCAACATGATGATGTGTAACAAGTAGCATATAATTTCAGCTCAATATAAAAAGCTTTGAAACTTTAACGAGGGTTTATTACTAATGATCATATCGTGTGAGTTAAAGAAATCGATTTTTACCAAAAAAAAAAAAAAAAAAGTCATCGATCAGAATGCCAATGCGAAACAGTGTCTTCCACGTCAAGTGTAAAGTTTAGCTTTTCTTGCAACATCAGCAACAACCCAATCGGTGATACATGGGCAAAAAGCCATCGTTATGGATACGGATCATATATGCCCAGGATCGGAAGATCACTCACCTTTCTCCGACTGCAATCGCAACCAAAGAGGACATGTTCCGACCCTCATTTCGCTTCATCTAAAATGCAAAAAAACACAACGTCTAAGAATCATGCCCCTTTTTTTTCTCGTTATAATTCTTAACCACTTTATTCAACTCGGTCTGGATTTTTTTTTAAATAAATTCGAAACAAATAAAGATCGAATTCATGGTACCAGTAGCGAAAAACTTAGCCCAAAATTCGTTGAGATAATGTAGAAGATCGCCCACGGACAGCCCTCCCCCGTCCCCGAATCCTGCCTCAATTTTTTTCTTAAAAAATGGCGGGGGAGGGGGAAGAGTTAAAAAGAAAAGAAAAGAAGACGAGGGAAATCCACTGGCGGTGGTGCGATTCGCGGATCCATGGGCACTGACCTGGAGCGACCTATCCGATTTGGAGCAGAGGTGACGATGGGCGGAGGATCAACTCTCGGGAAGGCAAAGGAGAGGGGATGGTCCAGTGGGGAGTGGGGAACGATAATAGAGAGGGAGGCTCGAGGTTACGCTAAACTATTGAGTTGTGGTAGATGGTATTTAGGTTGAATCCATCAGATAATTTTATTAATATTTTTTTAAATCAATAATTTATATTATAGTGGTAATCAAAATTATCTTTTATATATAATTCAGATTATCGCAAAATAAGATGGCTATTTAGATTATCAGAGATGTTGTAAATGATATTTTTATTTTTATAAAATTATCATATTCCTCTCGTTTAGATGAGAACGAAATATTTCTTTTCTTTCTCTCATCTATGTCTTCTAGAAAGATGACTATCTAGATTATCGAAGATGTTGTAATATAAGAATTTTTATTTTTACAAACTTGCCGTATCCTTTTCTCTTGATGAGAATGAAATATTTTCCTTCTTTCTCTCATCTATGTCCTCTGGATACTAATTGAGATCTCTTTTTAAATCTATATTTTATTTATAAAAATATAATTTTTATATTTTAACTATTTATTAAAAATATAATTTTTAAATATTTTATATTATTAAATATAAAATATTTAATTTTTTATATTAAAATGAAAATTTGAAAAATATTTTTTATACTAAATAAATGTAAAAAAACTATATATAATCTTTTTAAATATACTAAGGTAATATATTAAATTATATATATTATATTTTAAATTTAAAATAATATATTTATATTCTACATAAATACATAATTAAATATATATTATATTATATATAAATATATAAATATATTTCAAATAAATATACTATGTTATATAATATATTATATTATTTTAAATATGATATAATCTAATATATTTTTATAATATATATTAAAATAATATTACATTATGTTACTATATATATTATAATATATTTAAAAAAATTTGACTTAGGGAATTTTAGAAATTTGAGCTTAAAATTTGAGCTTAGATTACTGGAAATCTATTTGTCATACCAAACACAATAATCAATCTTATGATAGATTACCTGTGTATACCAAATACAATAATCAGTATTACTGACAATCAATCCAATGGTAACCTATCTATAATCCTGTTACAGTAGTAAACAAATCCATTCGACCCTGATACGCATCCTCCTTAGAGGCTGGCACGGTCACGTGCTTCTCCACCTCGGTCCCAGCTCGACCACGTACTTTTCTACCTCGGCCACGTGCTCCGCCACCTCGATCTCACTTCGGCCATGTGGCGGTTTAGCTCAACTCGGCTCAGCCCCATCTCGATGGTGAACCTCAGTACTTCGGCCTCACTTCGGCCATGTGCAAAGTCCAACTTCATGGCGGCAACTCAGCTCGGCTCAGCCCACCTCGGCGGTATACCTCATTATCTTGGCTCACTTTGGTCGAGCGCGAGGTCCAACCTCGTGGCAGTCCAGTCATCTCGGCACCTCAGCCCATGCCGGTCCAGCTCGGCATGAGTCCTTCCGCCCACATGCTCTAGTCCCGCGCGGTGCCCTCCGCTCGCATGGGGTCCAGCTCCAGTGCCAGGCTCACGGCACGCCATGCTCGCGCTCGCGGCATGCCTAGCTAGCGCTCGCAGCACGTTCGGCTCGCACCCGCGGCACATCCGTGCCTTCCGCCCCGCATGCTCTAGTCCCGCGCGGTGCCCTCCGCTCGCATGGGGTCCAGCTCCAGTGACAGGCTCACGGCATGCCATGCTCGCGCCCGCGGCATGCCTAGCTAGCGCTCGCAGCACGTTCGGCTCGCACCCGCGGCACGTCCGTGCCTTCCGCCCGCCTCAGCTCCGGCCCGCGTGCCCGATCCAGCACGTGCGACCACCTTGGCTCAGCCAGCTACGATCCCAGTCGATCGCAGGGGTCCGCACCTCGGCGTCGCCCGCGCCAGGGCACCTTGCTCGTGCCAGGGCACGCACCTCCGTGCCCGGTCCAGGCGCCCAGTAAACTCCGGCTCTGCCTCCACTTGTGACGCACCCAGCTCCGGTCCGGCTTAGCCCGGCTAGCTACGCCACCGGTACTCCTCCGCCCGTGCGACGCCCATGCCCAGTCCGGCTCGCGTCCACCCGCATGGAGTCTGGCTCAGTCTTCTCCGGCTCCACCCGAAGCTTTGCGCCCCCGGTCCAGCACCTTGGCAACACCGTGCCAAGTCTGGTGGACGCCTGCTCCAACGGTGCTCCTCGGCCTGGTCGGCTCCGCCTGCGCCAGCGCCCCAGGACCGGTAAGCTCGGCTCTGTGCCAGTTCGGCATGACCGCACGAGCGACTCCAACCCTACGCAAGCACCGGCGCTGTCGTGCCCCTGTCCGGTCCTAAGTCCGCTCGCGGGAGGCTTCCGCCCGCTCCGGTGGCTCCCAGTTTGGCACCGCCGCCTCCGGCTCCGCCCGCACTGAGTTTCGCTTGCAACTCCGAAGCGGAGCTCTCCGACTCCAATCCGGCACCTCCGCCCGCTTCTCCATCAGGTCCGGCACGCCAGGCTCCATTCGGCGCGCCTCCATCCGGTCTACTCCTCCTGTGCGGCACGGCTCTGCTCCAGTCAGCACCAAGACCGGCACCTCGCCCTCTCGCTTGCGCTACGGCACGACTCCGCGCGCTCCACCGCCTAGGTCAGCCCGCAGCACCTCGGCTCTGCTCGCTCCGACGCCAAGGTCCACCTGCAGGGCTGCACCTCGGCTCCGCCCACTCCGCCGCCCAGGTCAGCCCGCAAGGCTGCACCTTGGCTCCACCCGTTCCGCGCACCCAGTTTCGCCCACGTGGAGTGGTGAACGCACCTTGGTCCGCACGCCTAAGGAGACTACTCCATGCACCTCGGATCCGCCCGCGTGGAGTGGTGAACGTGCCTCGATTCGTGTGCCTAAGGAGACTGCTGCCATGCACCTTGGTTCGCGTGTGTGAGACCCTCACGCCTCCCACCTTGGACCGTGTGCAGGGAAGGCCTTCATCTGCATGATCCGCATGATCCATCTACCACCGTCTCAGGTACATTTCTCAAGATACAGTACGATGGTAGTCCGACACGTAAAATCACCGTCCCAGGCTCTGTAGCGCGCCGCCTGCGAAGGAGGGCTATATAAAGCATTCCAGATCACTTTTACACCAATCAGGAAGGAGTGCCCCATCCAAAGCACTATGCTCCTTCACCAACTTCCTGAACCATCCATAAGGAGGTTCACACACCCACCTAAACTTCTTAGGTTAGCAAAAGCCTCACAGGCCTATGCTAAAAAGAACACGCCTCCCTGGACACCAAGAGTCACTTGTCTACATAAGGCAGCAGGAAGAGGTAAGGGGGGTAAGAAAGGACAGGCCTTCTTGAGTCCTGCATTATCTTCCATTTATCTTCCATTTTATCACCCTCCGGGAGCAAAGAGCTCCCCAAGCTCTTAATCTCAGAGGTCTTCTATTCCCCTCGATCATCCCACTGACTTAATCATCGGACTGTCTTTGTCTGAATCCCCGACCTAGGTCTCCCCTGTTTTGCAGGTCCGCTCGATGGAGAGAGTCAGTTTACGAGGCCGGCGACCGAGCGTCCGGCGAGAGAAACCCGACGCACCGGAGCTACGGGCCACAACGATCTTGGCGGCAACAGATTGGCACGCCAGGTAGGGGGCCTATCAAAGCTTCTCAACAGGTGGACAATAGTAGCCACCTTCGTCCTCTACCCGGGGCAGACTGGGGGCATGAGGATGGGGGCACGGAAGCTCCCCCCCTCTCGAGACTCTAGGAAGTGGTCTCGAGAAGAGGTTTCGACCGAGCCATGGGTGGCTGATCGCACAGGCTCCCACCAAAAAAAAAAAAAGAAGAAGAAGAAGGGAGAAAGAAAAGAAAAGGAAAGAAGAGGAGAAAGAAAAAGGGTCCAGTAACGGTATTCATGCTCGTAATCTTGTCAAACACCAGGTACTTCCCATGCAATGGAGATTTTTTCTCTCGTGCAACGGAGTCCTCTTCCCCCATACGGAGATTTATTCTTCCATGCAGAGGAGTCTATTCTTTCTTAAGGTAACTCCTCCCTCCGCTATCTTTGCAACATAAGAAACTATGTTTCAGTTCTGCAGGAAGAGTCCTATGATGTCATCAATGAAGTCCTGTTCTCCTATGCGACAGAGCCCGGCTCTCTCATGTAACAGAGCCTTATGCTCCCATGCAACAGAGCTCTCCCCCATGCAACGGAAGCTTCCTCAAATGCAACGAAAGCTTCCTCCCATGCAACGGGCTCTCCCCCATTTAACAGAGCCTTGTTCTCCCATGCAACGGAGCTCTCTCACATGCAACGGAGCTCCTCCTCCTCCTCCATGCAATGGAGCCTTGTCCTCCCATGAAGAGGAGCCTTATTCTTTCCTAAGGTAATCCCTTTTTAAGTTATCTTTGTAACGTAAAAAACTGTACTTCAGTTCTGCAGGAAAAGCTCCTATGGCGTCATCAATAGAGCCTTGTTTTCCATGCAACAGAGTCTTGTTTTCCCATGCAACTGGCTCTCTCCCATGTAACAGAGCCTTGTTCTCCCATGCAACGGAGCTCTCCCCCATGCAACGAAAGCTTTCTCCCATGCAACGGGCTCTCTCCCATGTAACAGAGCCTTGTGCTCCCATGCAACGAAGCTCTCTTCCATGCAACGGAGCCTCAAGCTTCCGGGCTATAGGGTCTCATGTAACGGAGTTTCATGCTCCCATGCAACGGAGCCTTATGCTCCCACGTATCAGACCAATCTTCTACTTAAGGGAGTCCCATTCTCTCTGAGATGATGGTCGGCGAATTTAATCTGGCCTTCTCAATGAAGAAATATATTTTTATGACCGAAGCTCAACAGGTAACTCCTTTCTCCGCTATAATTGACAACATGAACAACTGTATTTCAGTTCTACAAGAAAGGCTCTTGTACCACCATCAAGGGCAGGCACTATGGCCCGTCAAAGCTAGTCACTGCTAGAAAGAATTCTTGACAAAGGCCAAAGCCACGAAGCTCTTCACCGAGCCTCACATCTACCGCCTGACTCTCATCCGAAGATGTCCATGGGAAGCTCTGGAGGTTCAACCATTTGCGGCTCGCCTCCTGCCTGCCGCAGACGACGAGCTCTGCCACCTCATGAAGGATGTAAAAGTCCCTCCCCCATAATTAAAGTTCCTCTTTGGTGCAACTTTATGCTTCACCATACAGGAACTCGTCCGTCCGACTCCAAGTCAGGCGAAGTTAAGAGCTGAAGTCAAGTGGAGCCGAGCTGAAGTCTAGCTCTTCACCAAGCCCCGCATCTACCGCCTGGCTCTCATCCAAAGATATCCATGGGAAGCTCTGGAGGTCCAACCATTTGTGGCTCGCCTCCTAGCATGCCGAGCCAGCAGCTCCGCTACCTAATGAAGGATGTAAGAATTCCTCCTTAATAAAAGTTCCTCTTGGTGCAACTTTGTTCTTCTCATTACATGAGCTCGTCCGTTCGACTTCGAGTCTGACGAAGTAAGCTCGGAACCCAGTTCCGGTACAAAATCCTGGAGTCCAGTCCGGATGAAAGCCTGGAACCAGTTCCGGCACAACGGAACCCAGTTCGGTACAAAATCCCGAAGTCCAGTCCGGATGAAAGCCCGGAACCCAGTTCTGGCACAACGGAAACCAGTTCCAATACAAGATCCTGGACTGCAGTCTGGAAGGTGGAGCGGAACACAGTTCCCCCACGAGATCCGGACTTCAGTCTGGAAGGTGGCGTGGAACCCAGTTCCCCCACAAGATCCCGGACTTCAGTCTGGAAGGTGGTGCAGAACCCAGTTCTCCCACGAGATCCTGGACTTCAGTCTGGAAGATGCCTCGGAACCCAGTTCCAGCATGAAGGCCCGGACTTCAGTCCACGTGTAATCCCTCGAGTTCCTCCGCTAGGATGGCTCCCCCGAGGTCGAGCATCTGGCCTGAGTCAAACTCCTGCTCTTTGGATTCCTCCGCCAAGATGGCTCCCCCGAGGTCGAGCGTTGCTCCTCGAGGTCGAGCATTTGGCTGGAGTCGATTCTCTCTCTCCTGCTCTTGGGCTTCTTCAGGCAGGATGGCTCCTATCTTCTAGCAACTTCAATGCCTTCATCAAAGATTCCGACAAATACTCTGAGCTCGGCCACGTCAACTATATGCCCGGTCATATATGTGTACACCCAAGTTGTGCACCTCACCAATCTCTTCCTCCATGGCACCTCTATCTGGTCAAAGAGAAGTACTGGCACCATCATAACGCAACTAACCTTAGGTCGAAGTACCTACAGGCAAGTAAGTTTCAAAAACAAAGACATTCTACTTTGTTTTGCAGGCCACTCCTGTTCATGAAAAGGATAGCCAAATTTAATGCCTTCGTCTAGGCCTTCAAAGACCAACGGCTAACCTCCAGTAAGCTCAGTTTCGTTTAGCGGCTAACTTTTTGCAACCAGAACAGAGCCTGCTAAGGCGCAGGGCCGAGTGGATGATAGTACTCCCTTTATCCAAAACGAAGATGTTTTGGACTCAGGGAGTGGGGGCATCTGTTACAGTAGTAAACAAATCCATTCGGCCTGACACGCATCCTCCTTGGAGGCTAGCGCGGCCACGTGCTTCTCCACCTCGGCCCCACCTCGACCATGTACTTTCCACCTCGCCATGTGCTCCACCACCTCGGTCCCACTTCGACCACGTGGCGGTTCAGCTCAGCTCGGCTCAGCCCCACCTCGACGGTGAACCTCAGTACTTCGGCCTCAATTCGGCCATCCGCGAAGTCCAACTTTGTGGTGGCAGCTCAGCTCGGCTCAACCCACCTAGATGGATACTCATTACCTCGGCCTCACTCCTCGAGCGCGAGGTCCAGCCTCGTGGCAGTCCAGGTCATCTCGGCACCTCGGCACGTGCCGGTCCAGCTCGGCATGAGTCCTTCCGCCCGCATGCTCCAGTCACACGCGGTGCCCTCCGCTCACGTGGGGTCCAGCTCCAGGGCAGGCTCGCGGCACGCCATGCTCGCGCCCGCGGCACGCTGGCTCGCGCACGCAGCATGCTCGGCTCCACCGCAACACATCGCGTGCCGGCCAGCAGGACCAGGCTCAGCGACCGACACACGGCCTCGGTGCGTCAGGGGCACGGGGGCCACCCGGGTCAGATCCTCGCACTTCCCTCCGGCGTCCGCCCCTGCCCCCAGGGTCCGACCTTCTCGCCCATGCCGGCCCGCCCAGCCAGGGCACCACACCTCCTCGCCCGGTCCGGGTGCCCGGTCGACTCCGGCTCTGCCTCCACCTGTGACGCACCCAGCTCTGATCCGGCTCGCCTACGCCAACCGGTACTCTCCGCCCGTGCGATGCCACGCCCAGTCCAGCTCACCTCCACCGCGTGGAGTCTGGCACAGTCTTCTCCGGCTCCGCCCGAAGCTTTGCGCCCCCGGTCCAGCACCTTGGCAACACCGTGCTAAGTCCGGTGGATGCCTGCTCCACCGGTGCTCCCGCCCGGTCGGCTCCGCCTGCGCCAGTGCCCCAGGACCGGTAAGCTCGGCTCTGCGCCAGTTCGGCATGACCGCATGAGCAACTCTAACCCTGCGCCAGCACCGGCGCTACCACACCCCCGTGCGATCCTAAGTCCGCCACAGGAGGCCTCCGCCCGCTCTGATGGCTCCCAGTTTGGCACGGCCACCTCCGGCTCCACCCGCACGGAGTCCCGCTTGCAGCTCTGAAGCGGAGCTCTCCGACACCAGTCCGGCACTTTCGCCCGCTTCTCCGTCAGGTCCGGCGCGCCAGCTCCATCCGGCGCACTTCCGTCCGGTTTGCTCCTCCGGTGCGGCACGGCTCTGCTCTAGTCAGCACCAAGACCAGCACCTCGCCTCTCGCCTGCACCAGGGCACGACTCCGCGCGCTCCACCGCCCAGGTCAGCCCGCAGCACCTCGGCTCTGCCCGCTCCGGGCCCAGGTTTGCCCGCAGGGCTGCACCTCGGCTCCACCCGTTCTGCGCGCCCAGATCCGCCCGCGTGGAGTGGTGAACGTGCCTCGGTCCGCACACCTAAGGAGACTGCTGCCATGCATCTCGGATCCACCCACATGGAGTGGTGAACGTGCCTCGGTCCGCACGCCTAAGGAGACTGCTGCCATGCACCTCGTTCCGCATGTGTGAGACCCTCATGTCGCCCACCTTGGACCGTGTGCAGGGAAGGCCTTCATCTGCATGATCTGCATGATCCATCTACCACCATCTCAGGTACGTTTCTCAAGATACAGGTACAATGGTAGTCCGACATATAAAATCACCATCCTAAGCTCTGTAGCGCGCCACCTGCGAAGGAGGGCTATATTAAAGCCTTCCAAATCACTTTTTACACCAATCAAGGAGTGCCCCATCCAAGGCACTATGCTCCTTCACCAACTTCTTGAACCATCCAGAAGAAGGAGGTTCACCAACCCATCTAAACTTCTTAGGCCAGCAGAAGCCTCAAAGGCCTATGCCAAGAAGAACGTGCCTCCCTGGACACTAAGAGTCGCTCATCTACATAAGGCCAGCAGGAAGAGGTAAGGGAGATAAGAAAGGACAGACATTCTTGAGTCCTGCATTATCTTTCATTTATCTTCCATTTTATCACTCTCTAGGAGCAGAGAGTTCCCCAAGCTCTCAACCTCAGAGGTCTTCTATTCCCCTCAATCGTCCCACTGACTAGATCGTCGGAGTGTCTTTGCCGGAATCTCTGGCCCAGGTATTCCCTGTTTTGCAGGTCTGCCTGACGGAGGGAGTCAGTTTACAAGGCCAGCGGCCGAGCATCCGGCGGGAGAAACCAATGCACCGGAACTACGGGCCACGACGATCTTGACGGTAACAAATCCATATTATCATTTAGGATTTTCTGACGATCCACTAAACGTAATCTAGAGGGTCTTCGATATCTCACGTCTCCCGAGAAAGATATGCCAGGGTAGGCGGCCTAAATGACCGTAAGGAGCCTTCATCAGCCATCGCCCGCCTCACCTACATTGTTTTTTGAAAGGTAGATCAACTCATCCAGACCGTTGGTAAAGGAACGATGGCATAACGTGCCATCAAAACCTCCGGTCTCCTAATTTTTTGAGACGGACGAGATCTTTATTCAAAAACCATGCTTGAATTTACATCCAAATATTTCAATGATATGATTAAATTGTTAATTAGCATGTTTATTATCTTTTAATTACAAAAATATTACACAAAAAAAGTAACGAGACTGTTATGTTGTTCCTCATTGCATACCCTTTGGATTGGAATTCAAGAAATATGCAAAGTAATGAAGCTACCTAATTATGATCATAGTTTTATCAGCACAAAAATGTTTATCTTTAGCATAAGATATTTTTCTTCAACACTTCTAAGTGTATTTCAAGTGGTGTGAGAAAAAACATTGGAAAATTACAAGAATTCCCAAATGACAGAGAATTAAATCATGTGACAACAGGGAATCATTCAATTTAACTTCCATCAAATAAGCTTCATCTTAGTTTCATGAGTAGATTGGTTCTCTTGTATTCGATCAATGGATAGTGCATACAGTTTCAGATACTGCATGGTTCCTTCAGGCAAAATAAAATAAAACAACATTTTAGGTGGTTAAAAATCAGAGGCTATCACAATAATGGACCTCAGCATCAATAATTTGCTAAAGATCTTGGGGATCGGTCCCTCCACAGAATGCAGCAAAAGATGATCCATAAGTGTTACCTGTTATTGAAGCTGTAGCTATTAATTAGAGAAATCGCAGCAATATCATCAAAGCACTACTTTAAGCATTGGTTGCTCAATTATAAAGAGATGTCTATGGTCTGAAAAACTCATCAAGGAAAAAAATCCCTCATTAATGCCCCTTATGTTTTGCTCATATCCATCGAAAAGTTTGATTGCATTTAGCCATTTTGACAAGCATAATTGAACAGCTCTACATTCCTGCCATCTGATTACATGCTGGTGAAGGCCAGAGTGAACATTAGGCAAGAAAAGAGAAACGAGAAGAAAATCTAGTCTTCTTCATTTCTACCAAAAAATCACCATCTCTTTTATCATCGGGTCATTCTTTAACTCTACCTTGTAGTTACGGTTTAGTTCCAGCTGCAATATCCGTGCCAGCAGCTACAGCCATCTCTCCTATTGTTGTATAGATCCGGACTTGAGGCAGGAAATAAGAGCCAACAGAAACCCGCTAGGCCAGCTACAAATGCAACGGTTGCCGCACCTGAAGAGATTAATTCACTTAATGCCAGAAAATCATAATACTGAACAAACAAAGGGTCTGAATCGAAGGATGTTACATACAGGTGGTAAGAAATATTTCAGACAAAATTTTTGACTGTGAACAACTTAAAAAGGTTTTAAGAAATCCATGATTAAAAGATTTTTCCAACCCATGGATATTTATATTATCTGTTCCCAAAATGCCCGGAAGAATTATTGCTTATACTTTTGGCAGAAAATCTTCCATTTGATAACGTCATGTTACATTACTCACTTGTAGAGGCAATAATCTGTCATCTTTGCAAAAATAAATAACTTGCTAATGGAAGTGATTAGAAACAGTTTATTTGTTTCTCTGGCAAATGTATCAAGCAGAATATTTGCACTTATGATGTTGTCAACTGAGTGGGCTTATGTCAAGCATTTGTATTCATAAAAATGATAAGTACATTCTACAGTCAAGAAGTGTCGATTGCCATGAAAATTAGGTTGACAAACCTTTTGTCCTTGATGAAGACAAAGTAGGCAATCCCATTGCATTGCAAAATATATGAGCCACAATAGGAGATAACAGATTTCCTGCACATGGTAGAACAAATGAATTTATGTCAACATATCTTCATTCAAGGCTTGCGAACTCGGAACTGGACCTCGTGCTGGCCAGCCAATGGTATGGATCGGTATGCCCCCATACCGGACCGTACCAAGCCCGAATCGATAGAGAAATGAAAGCAGGGAGAGAGAACCGGAGAAAAAAATAAACAAAAAGAGAGAGAGAGGGAGAGGGAGGCCGTTGAGAGGCTGGCGGTGGTTGCTGGAGGGCCACGGGGATCGCCAGAGGGCTGGAATCCTCCCCATGGCCTCGATTGTTATTTTTGCCTGATTTACAGTGAAGTTGGCAACACTGTTTCGAAACACGAAGGCCATGAGGAAGATGCTGGCCCTCCAGCAGCCACCGCGGCCTCCCCCCCCCCCCCTCCCCCCCCCCCCCTCCCCAATTTTTTGTCTCTCTCTTCCTCTCTTTCCTCTTCCCTCCTGATTTTTCTAGCATTTCAAATTGAACACCCGAACCGCACCGGTATGCCACTAGTACGGTTTGGCATGCTTTGAATTGCCCAGTTCAGGACGGCTCGGCTAACCATGTCTTCATTTATAAAATAAAATAAAATAAGTTTTCATGTGAACTGCCTTCAAATCTGAATCTTTCATAACAAGATACATGAAAATAAGTCCAAGATGCTTGAAGGGTTCAGCATTCTTGTTTTGGATTATTAAGGTTTTGGCAAATCAAACAACATACTGCAACACATATACTCACTAGAGTCACAATGAGTGAACAAATATCCATATTGCCAACAATCAAGGATTCAGGTCCCGGCGGAACGTCCCATGAGACACCGGGACGAGGTACCATCTCATATGTCGGGACAGGACATCCCGTCAGCGTCCCAACGTCCCAATCGGGACACCATGGGACATCCCCTGTCCCAAGTGTCGAGACGGAACGGGACGCCAATGCGTCTCGTTCCATGAAAAAACGGGACAGCCCTGTCCCACGGGATTTAAAACCTTGCCAACAATATCAACAAACTTTGGAGTTCATGGATGATGATGAACAAACCAAAAAAAACATGCACAATTGAATGCACCTTGTAATTGGTTAAAAATATTGTCTAATCAAATATTTAATTCAAAAAAGCCATACAAAAAACTCTTAGATTTTTTTTTGGCAGGACTAGATGGAATTATTTAGAAGGGTATGGAAAACAGAACTGTCAATACATATTTACATTACAAAAACTATGGATTGTCACATTAGAAGAAGTTAACAAACCTGTTCGGATGAAAAGAAAGGATGCATATGAACCAAAAATCACAGTATAACCAAGCTGGAGACCTGACAAGCATGATACAACAATTTAAGTTTTCTTGGGATAAAACAGATCCAACTTCAAAATAGAATGTTTTCCAATATGAAACCAAACATAGAAATAGCATATATAGAAAAAACACATACTTCTTTTTGTGATGCATGAATGTGTGTGCGGGGCGCGGGGGGGGGGGGGGGGGGGGCGCGGGGGTGGATGTTTACAAGGACAGTTGAGCACCCTATATAAAAAGGATAGCAGATTAAGGTTAAGGTACCCAAAGTCAACCTTTTAATTCACGCTCCCATAATTAAAATTCTAGGTGAAAAGGCAAACTCGATAACTGATTAAGGCTGTGGTACCCAAAGTCACCAAACTTATGACACAAATAAAATCATCTAATAGGTTTAAAGTCTTCATTTAAGGACACAACAAGATAGTATTTGTGAAACATAAGGCATTGCTATTATTAGTTCAAGAATCACATTAGTAGCACGTGTTGATTCCATTAAGAAAATGAATCATTTTATTTTGATCCTGGATAGTAGTGTATATGCCATAAACACATCATCAGGACCCAAAGACTCGAAAAAACATTTGCATAATATGTTACACGTTTCATAACATAGTTTCTGTCTTGCCTGCTGGACAAGATAACTGAATGTACAATGGTTTACAGAAACATAAAGAACATACATTGAGACGTTTGCAGAGTTGGGGCAAAAGAACATCTATGAAAATGACATATTCTAAATATGCTAACATTTGTGAGTAAGCGACAACAAGTAACCATCAAAGAAATATGTCTCATGTCTCATGTCTGATCAGGCTTTCCACAACCAGTAGCCAGCTTAACTTTCTATGTAGATAATCTTAGCTCCCATGCAGGGACTTGGCATTCAAAATCCAGGGAATTTGATCAGACATTGAGTTATATTATCATTCATATTTTTATGTATTCAAAATATATGAGTTAGGCTAGAAAGTTCTTGAGAGCATTTGGTCCCAAATGCTTCCAGTAAAAATCAATGATGGCCCCTCAAATTAGAAATCCACACCATCAATCATGATCTATGATGCCTCAAATACCTAGGAGCAAAAAAACATTTATTTTGGAGGTCTCTTGTCCATGCTTCAAGCAAGCACAAAAACGAGTTGTAGCAATATAGCTAGTGAGCAAAAGTATAATGTACACTATATAATTTGCAAATTCTAACATCAAACCTAATCTAAATATTTTACAATATATAGATCAAAAGCATTCACTAGATATAGATTATATATTTTCACAGAATAGTTGTTGAGCTTTTGCTTGATATGCGTCAGCTTGTGTGGGCTTACAAGGCAACATACCATGCCTATAAAACTAACAAGTTCTATCATGGCCATGAAAAGTGAAAAATATGACTCACTGGTGGATGTTCACACAACAGAATTTCATAATAAGTTTTGCCAAAAAGCACAATGATGACCGCATAGCATAGTGTGCTGGCACAGCAACATGCCAAAGATTACACAAACAATCCCAATGATACTTCAAATGATTCGATTATGTTCAATTTGGAAGTAGAGGACATAAAAAGCTGCTTCAGGAACACCTGATAGACATGATATGAATAGGATTTTGGAGTGCGTATGGTGATGTGGTTTTCGGGTAAACTAAAACCATGATTTACATAGATATGACTGATCAAAATAGTGCGCATTGGCAACAAATATCGCAGATGTATAATTATAAAAATCTGTGCATTCATTGTAAAATTACAGATTTATAAGAACTAATGATAATATACAACAGCATAGAACATTCGACAGAGTTTGCTCTACCAGATGGCATGAAAGACACAGTCAAAATATGGTGAAATTATGGATCAAGATCACGTGAACAAGTAAAAGAAACAATGCTTGCCAAGGGAGAAAAGAAGTACCTACAATCAGGAAGGCTTTCAAAAAGCTATATTTCTGTTGAAAATAAAGCTCCATGAAATGATTTAAGTGTGCTGCCAAAAAAGGAAGAAAGAAAGAAGTTACTGCATAAGCACTTGATAACACTCCAACCAAACATCTTCCTTGTAAAGTAAACGGAATATGAGGTTACAGAGATGTGAAGGACTGTCAAAAGTTTGTACTTTCTAAAAGAATAAGACAATCATTTTAGAAGAGGTACATTCTTATTGAGCCAAAATTTATAATCAGACCATCAGGTTACAAAATTATAGGACATGATAGCGATAATGTTACAGAAAAGGCATTGGAATAACTATATTGCTATCTTAGTCATTTCATCACACAGGAACTATGAAAGTTTCTAATGACTATAAGCAGCAAAGCTGTTTGGCAGGATAACTAAAAACTGCAGTATTTGCTTTTGACTGAAAATGATATCACTAAGATGTGAATACAATTTTTATAAGACAAATATAAAACCTCTTAGCTGTGTGGATCAAAATGTTGGTCAACTAAGGGGCCCAATAAATTTTGCAGATAAAAGGATATTGAGGTGTTTATCCATCAATTTTAAACATTGTAAATACCTGAAAAAATTGAAGCTCAAGAGTAAGAAAAGTCTGACTGACTATCTTAGAGTGTACCATTCCTGCAGGTGTTGGGGCCGAAGACCCTATTGGTTAGTCAAGCTTATATATGACACGGGCTCTGGTTTAAGTCTAAGCCACAACATAATGTCAGATGATTCTTATGCCATGTTCCTAATAAGATCTGCATTCCATATGTTTGGGTTCACTAGCTTGTACAAATGAGTTTCCTGGACCTAATCCTTTCTCAAGTATCATAGAATATAGACAATGAAGCAATTCTGCAACAAATGGGACAATTTGTTACAAAGGCTACAGTGCTTCATGAGGAATTCACTTTTGTCAACACAAAACAATCTGAATTTAAAGGATAAGTATATGTGAGGTTTCTTGATGAGTAAATTACCTAAGCTGAAGAAAACTGGGCTTAGAAATATGATGCTGTAAGTTTTATATCCTGCACAAAGAAGCAGAGGTATCATACATGCCCTAAAAACCAGCTCCTCTGTAAATGGTGCCTGCTCAATAAGGAATGGTCAACTATAATAGCTTTGCTTCATCATAAACATTATGAAAGTAGAGTATTGCAACAAAAGCAAATCAAGAAATTTGCATGAATGAAAGATACTAGAAAATCCAACACCCCTTAATACTTGCAGAGTAAGCAAGAAATTGATAATTCTAGATACATGCCAAAGACCTTCAAAATCCTAATTTATCAATGCAACTTATGAAGCAAAAGCTAAGAGCAAATGATTCGAACCACCACATAGTTTCGCCAGACCATAACATTTCGAGCACAACTGCTTGCCCAGTTTAGAAACCTTTGAGCCTCACTTCTAACGCAGTCATGTGAATGGACTCCACGGCCAGAATTGAGCTTGCCTCTCTACATGGTCTCATCAGTGACCAGGACTTCTTTACCAGTGACCCAGAATACAGTAGAGATGTCAGAAACAGAGGAAAGACCACAGCTTGCCACTGCAAGATCCAAACTTTTTTCGTGCAACGTTAGAAATCCAAGCTTTAATTACATCCAACGCTCAAAAACCTTGTTTGATAACATAGGAAAAAATAATCCACCAAAAACCATCTTTACATCGAAAGAGAAAAAGGAAGAAATTAACAACCTACCAAGTGGTCTTTTCTGATGCCAAATACACCCAAAACCGATGGCAAGTCCTGAAATCTCCCCAACTGGTGAAAAGAAACGGTGGAAGAAAGATTCTTAGCTCTTGGTTTGAGTCCGAGAACGGAGACGGAGGCGGAAAGGGATAGATTAGTAACTTACTCCGAGGAGAATGGCGGAGGCAAGCACGGAAACGGCGGAGGAGAGAATGGCGCAGGCGAACCTTCGGATCATGAAGCTATCAAGGGAGCTCGGGGGAGGGAGACGCAGGATGAGAGTCGGGGAGTAGAGAATCGCGACGTAGAAGAGGGCCATGAACGCGCATGCTGCCACCGCCACCGATCCCGGTACCGAGCCGGCCGCCGCCGGCTCTCCGGTCAGAGGATTCTCCGACGCCACCACCATGAACGAGGAGGACGGGTGAATAATAAAACGCGCCCCAGTGATCTCGTCTTTCCTCTCCGCCCTTTTTTGTTTTTTTCGTCGCGCCTTCTCGTTGACGACTTTCGGTGGGTTTGGAGTCAGACGGTCATCGCTGGTCGTCCGTCGTCACATGGCAGAAGCTTGATCCTCGGATTTTTTTTTTTAACATTATATAATTTAAAAAATTTAGAAAAACAGGTGTTTGGTAATATAATTATCGCACCAAGTATTTTCGAAAGATGCGGAAGCCAGCATGGGCCTGAAATTATCTTAATAAAGATGATTTTAATTAGAGTGAAACCGTCTTATTGAACACGATTTCAAATTGGGATGAAAACGATTTCGATACAGAATCCTTTTTTAAGAATTAATAATTTAAAATTAGGATTTATATTAAATACAAGTAATTTAATATATATGAAAATAATTAATTATATTAAATAAAAGTAATTGAATATATTATTATATTATTATTTCGAGTCTGCGTCTCGATATACCGATAAGCGACCGGTCGTCCCCGTGCCAACCACGTCCGGTGCTGTAAACCTAAACCCTAAATTCTAAACCGTAAATCCTATATCCTAAACCATAAATCCTAAACCCTAAACCTTTGGTTATGCTGTGGCCGAGCCCCACGGGCACCACCGGCCATAGCCTATCGGATACGGGCCACGAGTGGCACGAAACATGGCATTTCGAACGCTCAGCATCGGGCGTGCGGGCACGGGGCAAGGTACGATCTACCGAAGGTCGCTGGTCATACGTTGGCACGGACCATAGCATGTACAGTCGCTTATCGTGCCACTGCATAGCGCTGGGCTCGTGAGGGTGCGGGGCCAGAATGGATGTCAGACCATCTTCAGTCCGCTCCTAGTCCGGCCACCAAACTGATTGCCAGGCCGGCCACCGATCCGATAGACAGTCTGGTTATTGATTCGATTGCCAGTCTAGCCGCTAGGCCAGTGCCAATTTGGTCGCCAGGCCGGTTACAGTCCGATCGCTAGGTTGGTGTCAGTCCGACTCGAACTGGTACCGAACTGGTGCCTTGCCCCGTGCTCGCACATCAGTTGGTGGAGTAACCTCTTATGATTTTGTAACTTCAATGCTAATGAACTTTTGGATAACAAGGTGGAGGAGCAAATTTTGATAGTGTTTCCAACATGCTTTCCTGGGTAGATGTTGGGTTGTTGTCTCTGACATTTTCATGGAACTGCTTGGATGCCGTACTATGTAAAGAATCTTTTCAACCCTCCTGATTCAATAAATTGTATAGTGAATATTTTTTCTTTCTGTCTCTTTCAGTGGATTTAGCCTGTTTGCTTGGATTTTAAAACAGTATATAGATAGATTAATTCCTTTGTACATGTGCAATTCTATCTACTTTATCTTGTTATTCATTATGCTAGGGTTGGTCCCATGAATATATAAGTGAAGGGACAAGCATGTTAGGGAGCATATTGATAGTCTAATTGAAGAAAAGTGTAGGACTCGAAAATCTAGTGCTAAATACAACGTCTTTTGCACAAATTGTACGGAACATATTTGCTCTATCATTTCTGGTCTTTTGCACAAACTGTACATAACATATTTGCTCTATCATTTCTGATGAAAGATGGCAGAGCTCAAATTATTGTAAACAAAAGTAGACATATGCTCTATCATTTCATTGTATATATATTATTTGTCTTAATTCTTGTACTGTGCTTTATAATTGATGATGAATGCTGTTACCATTGGTGAAAAGTTGATGCCATATAGGAGAGGCATGAGTACACTAGACACCTTAGTCCATGATGATTATGAGTCCGATACAACTGCAACATAGATTAGAAAGTGGACTCGGAACCGTGGCTTGGTCTTGTATGAGGAATCACTCATTGATGACTTACCAGAAAATACTTCTGATAAAAGTCAAAAAGGTAAGCGCCTGTATCTTGACCGAGATAGATGCTTGATCATGTGTTAACCATTCAATTTTTTTATGGCCATATGTACATAATGCATTTGGAGAAGCTGACTCCAATAAAGCTGAACCCTATTAATGAATGTAATCTTTCAAAGGCATGCACTACTGAAAATTATTATCATTTTCTTTGATGTTCTGGGTTGTGGTTAATTTTTATAGTATATTTATTTTATCATTTTCATCTCTATCTAAAATACAACAATATTTTTTTTGTTTTTTTATTTTTTGTTTCTTTTTTTTATATTTTCCTGAGTTTTTTAAGCAAATAGATGATACTCTAAAGTATTAGATGCATGATCAGAACAGTTTATTACCTTTCACAAATACATATATAAATAAAAGTTTAGAATATAGTTTTATAAATACAATACATAAATAAATAAAAATAAAGATCCTAGGTCCTACAAGGTGGCCATCTCCTCCTGCGTGAAGGCTACATACGATGATGCATTTGCTAAACTTCACTTGGTCCATGATGCTCCGTCATATACTCCACATCGTATGCTTTGATCTTGAAATAATCATGACATTTAATAGCTCTCACCATCTATTGACATCCTGAATCTCTATTCTTATATTTTACAAGCCATAGATTTGGATTTGACTCGATAACCTTAAATTCGTGATGTCTTTTAACAGAGTATTGCTTTACTGCAGTATGTAATTCTGTCTTATCCGCAAAGCAAAGTCCTTTACGTAATTTCTCATCCCTTTGCTATATAACATGTTATTCCTGCAATGAAGAATATATTGACACATTTGCAGCATTCCAATCAACCTGAGTGAATATTCTAGATGGAGCTTCAAATGCAGAATAGTTAGAACAGTGGTGTTCTCTGGACTTTGTAATGGTTATGAAGTACCGGCTTCATTAGCTTCGTCAGCCAAATCATGTTCACTTTCATCATCATTCTCATTAAAATGTTGATTATTTACATACACTGTATCATCAATAGCTGTATATACTGATACTTCTCTAATATTACTTTCTAGTACATACTGTCTACCATATGTAACGGGTATACAGTAAAAATTGAACCAATATTTTTCACATCATTATCTACGATGTTCAAAGTACCGTATGAAATAACCTATTTAGTTACACGAGTTGTTGCTATATTTCAAATATCTTCTTCATAATCATCCTTGGTGCGGGTACTAGGATCAGACAAAGGCTCCTCAACCCTCTGTGGATCTCAGATTAGCGTTTTCAATTGATTGAGTCCTGTAATAAGGCTTCAAGCCTGAACATTTTAATTTTGGGTCATGTATTTAGTTTCATTTTTTGTTTTAGTCATATACCTTGACCAATTTGGTAAAGTTAGGTCAAAGGGTCCTATATTCAGCTGAATGAGTCCAAGCCCAAGTCTACTTGAAGATTGGGCCCAAGCCTGATTAAAGGAGTGGGCATTGAATTATTAATGGGCGAAGCCATCTCCCACACCTTGAAGGATGCCACTTCAGCCCTGGAGTGCCACCTCAACCATCCCATGTGGCACCACATCACCATGACTAGTGGGCGGCCAAAGCATGAAGGAAATGCTGATTTTTGTGGACAACATCTCTTGACCCAAGCTTCCCTTCCTTCCCTTTATCAAGACTCTTTCCAAAGAAGCCATGGGCGGCCAAGAAAGGTCAATGGGAGTTGAAGATATGTGAAGACATGATCCTTTTTTCAAGCCCCCATATCAAGCCTTCTTCCCAAAGTGCTTGGTCGGCCATGGAAGAAATTCATTAACCATGGCGCCGCCAATTCAAATCTAGAAGATGTGGAAAGACATGATCCTTGTTGCAAGCCCCATGTCAAGCCTTCTTTCCAAAGTGTTTGATCAACCATGGAAGAAATTCAAAAGTCAAAGGCGCCAAGACAAGATCTATGCTTCATGCCCCCCACATCAAGCCTTTCTCCATAACAGTTTGGATGGTCAAGGAAACAAGCAAAGATCAAGTGGGCGCCCATGATTCTTGAAGACATGTTCCCCTTCTCACTCCCCCGAATCAAGCACTCCATCATTTCAAGGCCGGCCAAGAGAGGATTCCATGGAGAAAAATCTGATTTTTGGGCGCCCTCTTCATGAAGCCTTGTAATGTTTATTTTCATTTAATTTTGAATGGATCTTAAGGTGCCTATATAAAGGGCCTTACCCCTCCCTGTTTGGTTAATGCTTATGAAATAAAAAAAAATCTTGAAGAGTTTTCTTCTAGCCCTTGTCTTCTAGACTAGGATCTCCGTGAGGGAGCACCTTCGCTTTCGGGCGTCGAGGGATGTGAGGCCCCAAGTTACCATCTTCAAGCCACCAATAGTTCTTCAAGTTCGGAAGCCATCTGGATGATCCATCTGGACGCCTAGTAAGAAGAACTCCATCTTCACGCCTAGCAAGAAGAACTCCATCTTCCACCATTCTCACTTTAGTTCCTTTATTTCTTACTTCTTAATGATTCCTAACCATTCTCTTGATTGCTCGCAGGTCCTCCAGGTACCACAGACAACGGATTCGGTCTCTCTTGCCTTTGCAACCATCGGACAAAAAGCCGGCGAACCCGCAGGGTTGAAGGCTTGATCCTCCAGGCCACATCCGCGGAGCGAGTGAACTCGGCACCGGGCGCACCAGAGTTTGTTTAGGTTTGCCTTCCTAAACTCCTAAGTCGATATTATTCTAAGAGCTAAGTCCTACAGGATTTCTCAATCCCGGGATTTTCTTTTTATCTTTGTTTAGGGGCTATTCGCATGCTAGGGAGTTCTTATCATTCTAGAATCACTAGATTTGCTTTTCTGCTGGTCTTGGGAATCCTAAAAACCATTAAAACTTAAAAATCACAAAAAAAAAAAAAAAATCACTTGCATCATCCACCTCATCTCAGCATCTTAGTCCCGCATCAATCCTGTTCGCAAACAGGTTCAGGAGCTTGAACGGTTGGATATCTATGTACAACTCTGCACCCAATATACATGGATGTAATCGATAGTTGAAAATATTATCTTCATGTTTTCATCATCGGTTAGTAGAACATGTTCATATTTTACAAATATCGGCTGGACAATTTATAGATATCTATAGATGATCAATATTTTTTTTCCAGTTCTATCAATATAGAAAACTGTACATATTTTGTTCTCCAACTTTTCGAATGTCATACCAGAATTAATTCTAATTATCTTTTCGGTCCCTGGTTGTTTCAATTCCATATTTTATTAATCATGGACCATTAATATAAATAATGCTATGATTGTTGTCTCTATTATACCCTACATATTTAATAAATAAAATATTTAGAGATAACCTTCTCAAAAATTTATATTGACATCATTAAAAAATTAATTAAATTAAATAAATAATATGAAAATGAAATTAAAATATAATTATTTTATTAAACACATAAATATATTTTATTATATTTTCAAATTACTATCTATGTATGGAGATTTATGACTTAAATGATAAATATATCTTATCACCAACTACTAGGTAAAGATATGTCCTATCCATTTAAAAATTACATTAATTTTATCGGTCAACTTACAATAATCAAATGATATGCAATGAAGACCGAAAAAATTTCGATAGCATTTTTTCTTAGTTCTTCATATACAAATATTTATATATGCGGAGAACAAAAAGAAAATAATGTTCGAAATTTCATTTGGTCTTCATTGTACTCGTTAGGGATAGCAATTTTTACGATTCGATGGGTATCCAACCCGACCCGACCTTAATGGGGCGGGTAAAACCCGATCCGCATAATTTATAACGGATATGGGTTATATAAAAAACCTGACTCGGGTTCTGGTCGGGTATAGATAGTAGCACACCCCGACCCGAACCAAACCCATTTATAATAAAAAATTATGTTTATATAATATTTAAGTAAATTGGATATGGGACGGATATACCTGACCCGACCATTTGGCTTTAAATAAACTAAGTTTATGAGACCGGGTATACCCAACCCGACCCGATCCCACAAGTGATTTTTTTATACCCGACCCGACCCGACCCGAGACGGGTATGGGGCGGATAATTTTTTAGCGGGGAGGTATGGGTTTTGGGTGACCCGACCAAAACCCAACCATTGCCATCCCTATGCATCGTTTGATCATGTAAGCTGACCTATAAATTATTTATAATCCCAAACTATCTAAAATGGGTAATTATAATTAAGATATATTAATTCTCAGATTCGTAAATTTATATAAAATATATGGAAACTACAGAATATGCATATTAAATAATTGACGGGTCTACGGTTCAATACAATACAAATTTTATAAAACTATATATAGAAAATCGAACGATTAACCTAAAAAATATTTTCCAAAATAATTATGTCAATAATACCAATTTTTACATATTACATGCTATAAATATTCATGATGCACATCCATAAAACAAAAAAAAGTAAAACTACAAACATGCAAACTATATATTTCCAAATTTTTATTCAAATAATTTTTTTCTATACTATGATTATATTTTTAATAAATAAATTGATAATATAAATAATATAGCATATAAATTAACAACTTTATTCATAACTTAGTAATTTATTTGTATACCGTATCTCTCTAATTTTTATTATTAAATTATTTATATATTCTATATTTATAAATTATAGATAATCATTAACTTCATTTATAATTTATTATATTAACTTTATACCACCATGTATTCATATTTAATTAAATAATTATTTATAAGCTATAAATATCCATACATTTTAAATAATTAGTAAAGGTATAATATTTTATTTATATCAAATAAATCATATCATGTTTGTAATATATTCTATTTATACAATAAATTTTATTACACTATTATTAATTTAAATTAATTTTTTATTATTAATTTATATGTTGCTTATGTTATTAATTTTATCGATAAACTAGTAAAATAATTTCATAGCATGACAGATTCATTTTTAATTAAATAATTATTTACATGCTCTTAATATTTATATATTTTATTTATTTAGTATTAACATCATACTTTATTTATATTAAATAGATGAATTATTTGTATAACTACATTAATTACGCCTATTAATATTAATATATTATTCTTATATTTTATATACTCATAATTAACTATTATTTAATTTTATAAAAATAAATAGTTTTAATGATTAATCCATAATAAATTAATTTCAGTTATTCAATACATATTACTTACTAAATTTGTCAATCATTATAATTCATATTTATAACATTTTCCATTTATAAAATAAATTTTAGCATACCATTATTCTTTTAATATTAAATTTTTTATAAATTATTTAATACATCATGTATGTTAATAACTTTTATGACAAATTAATAATTTATTTATGTAGCAGAACAAACTTATTTTTAATTATTTCATTATTTACATGCTATAAAAATTATATTTTTAAATATTTATTATTAACATCATATTTATTTATATTAAACATATCACATAATTGTATATCATAATTAAATACTTGTATCTATATTACTATATTACTTTCATATCATTAAATACTCATATATAATTAATAATTAATTAATTTATTCTACAATACAAAAATTAATTAATTATTAATTTATAACAAATAAATTAATATAATTATTTACATCTTTAAAATTATTTACTAAATTTTTTTAACTTAAAAAATTCATCTACATTTTTTAATTATAATAATTTCATATTCTACCTGAAATATATAAGCTATCTTTTTTAATTTTATTTACTACATAAACTAATTAACCTAATCATCCTTCGAATCTTAATACTATTTTATTATTTTTTAAAATTAAAAGATTAATTACCTATACAGGATATCATTTTCAAAGATTAAATCATAATATAAACACTAAGCATGCAAATTATCAAATAATAAATACAAAAAATTTTATGATAAAAAAATTAAAACACCATCACACCTAAATATTAAATTCTAAAATTAAATTAACATATACAAAATTAAATTTAAAATTTAATCAACTATAAATTAATATGATATAATAAAATCAAGCAAAAAAAAAAACTTACCTGCACTAACTGGATGGGATGATAAATTTTTTTTTTAAGATCGGATCAACTAGGGCCAGATTGCACATGGACCGGAATAGACGACCAATTTATACTGGAAGCCAGATCTGGATAAGGAAACAGAACCATCGATAAAAAAAAAAAAAAAAAAAGCTTGAGGGATAGTAGGATCAATACCTTGATGAAATGGGACCGCGATGGGACAGGGACTCCGTAGAACCGGGGTAGAGGGGCCGGAAGAAGAAACCAAGATAAAAAAAATAAAGTAGCTAATGGGACCAGGAACAAGGAACAAACCAACGAAGACCAAAACTCCCTGCTATGGCCGCACCCTCACGATCGAACGAGGACAAAATTAGGATCGAACGAGGACCAAATCCGAGATCGAACGAAGATAAAAAAAAGGGATCACAGAACTAAATAATGGTTCAGACTTAAATCGTCTTTGGCAAAGACGATTTCAACTCGTTGCTAGTGCCATGTGGACACGCCTGCTGCCACGCATCCAGGTAAGCTACCACGCATCTAAGCCGGAGTGCCACGCGTCCCTCCCTACCATATGCCACATATTTTGATAAATATATTTTAAAAACATAGTTTTATAAATTTTTTAAAATATATTATTTAAAAAAAATATCGAAAGTTTTGTCAGAGTGTCTGTTAGGAGTATACGGGGTCAGATCGTGTCGGCTTGAGGATAAATCCAACCATTTAAAGTCAATTTACGTGGATCGAAATCGAAATCAAATAGACCACCTGCAAAAATTATTTGAAATCCATCCAAAAAAATTTTATTCCATTTGTCAGATTGATGTTCAGCGGATCAGAAAAAATAAGTCGGCTTTGTCTAAATATAAAAACTCTAAGTAACGCGAGATTTAGAATTTTTTTAAATAATATATTTTTAATTTTTACTTTCAAAATAAGGCGACCAAAACATATTTATAAAAATAAAATAATTATGCTGGGTAGGAAAGAGAATTCACAGGTTCAATTCTCCATGTAGAGAAGTCACGGCCACTTATCATTCAAAATTAATAAAAAAATAAAAAAAATTAATTTAATAATTTTTAAAAAAATTAAAAATATATTAAATAACATAATATATTATAATAAATATAAATATATTATTGCTGCCGATCTTATCGCGGTGGCCTGTAGCTCGTGTGAGCTGGCGCCGGTTCTCGGACTCTGTCACCTCGAGATCTCCAAGCTTCCAGACCTGCAAAACAAAGTTAGAGACCCAGGCCGGGAATTCCGACGGGGCACTCCGACGATCAAGTAAGAGAGCGGCAAGATGGAACAGGACCTCTAAGACGGGTTCCCGAAGGATTCCCGTGCTTAGAAGAGATGTAAATGAAAGAAGTGTGGGGAAGAGAGGAGCTGAAGCCCGGCTTCCTGCGCTGGGTTCACCGAGCTCACGCCTGAGGACTTCTTGGGATCCCCCGGATCGTTCTCTCGATGTTCTCCCCCCTTTTCGACTTACCTTTCCATCCGTTTTACCGTCCCCTTTATACCACCGGACCGCCTTCAGCCCACGTCTCCTCTTGGGAGCTCCCTGAGATCTTTAGGTTTCCTCCCCTCCCTTCTCCTTCGAGTCTGGGAGTTAAGTGGCCGGCACGCCTCGTCCACCGTGTGTCATGAAAGGGTGAAGACAGGTGAGACCTCTGGCCGAGCGCGGGAACTCTCCTTTCAGGACGTTGACGATGAGCCTCTAGCCGTTCAGGGCCCTGCCTGCAAGGATTTCATTCCTCGGTTGCGGGCCCCGTTTAACTGATGTAAACGAGGTTTCGTGTATCACTGCAGGCCGTACTGGCGCTCCGTACGGGGTGCGATGTGCGCCAGCCCTAATGGCGACCTCGCGACCCATGTCTCTGCCTCCCCGAGACTTCCGAGACTTTGCAGAGTAGGGCCGACTTCGGCCGAGGTGGACCCTTCAGGGGGCCGACCTGGCGGAGGAGCAGGGGCTACCAGATTCGGCCGAAGTGGATCCCTCTGGGTGGACACCTGGCGGAGTGGCAGAGAGAGGCTCGACTTCGGCCGAGGTGGGCCCGTCTTGGGGTGCCACATGGCGAAGGAGCAGAAGGGCCTGGCTCGACCTCGGCAGAGATGGACCCGTATGGGGGTGCCACCTGGCGAGGGAGCAGGAGGCCACCAGCTTCGGCCGAGGTGGACCCCTCCTGGGTGGACACCTGGCAGAGTGGCAGAGAGGTGCTCGACTTCGATCGAAGTGGACCCATCATGGGGTGCTACCTGGCGAAGGAGCAGGAGGGCCTAGCTCGACCTCAACAGAGGTGGACCTGTCTGGGGGTGCCATCTGGCGAGGGAGCAGGAGGTCGCTAGCTTTGGCGAGATGGTCCCCTCCTGGGTGGATACCTGGCGGAGTGGCAGAGAGGGGCTCGACTTCGGCCGAGGTGGACCCATCTTGGGGTGCCACTTGGCGAAGGAGCAGGAGGGCCTGGCTCGACCTCGGCACCCGTATGGGGGTGCCACCTGGCGAGGGAGCAGGAGGCCGCCAGCTTCGACCGAGGTGGACCCCTCCTGGGTGGACACTAGCGGAGTGAGTGGCAGAGGTGCTCGACTTCGGCCGAGGTGGACCCGTCATGGGATGCCACCTGGCGAAGGAGCAAGAGGGCCTGGCTCGACCTTGGCAAAGGTGGACCCGTCTTGGGGTGCCACCTGGCGAGGGAGCGGGAGGCCGCCAGCTTCGACCGAGGTGGACCCCTCCTGGGTGGACACCTAGCGGAGTGGCAGAGAGGTGCTCGACTTCGATCGAGGTGGACCCGTCATGGGATGCCACCTGGCGAAGGAGTAGGAGGGCCTGGCTCGACCTCGGCAGAGGTGCACCCATCATGGGGTACTACCTGGCGAGGGAGCAGGAGGCCGCCAGCTTCGGCCGAGGTGGACCCCTCCTGGGTGGACACCTGGCGGAGTGAGTGGCAGAGAGGTGCTCGACTTCGATCGAGGTGGACCTGTCATGGGGTGCCACCTAGCGAAAGAGCAGGAGGGCATGGCTCGACCTCGGCAGAGGTGGACCCGTCTTGGGGTGCCACCTGGCGAGGGAGCGGGAGGCCGCCAGCTTCGATCGAGGTGGACCCCTCCTGGGTGGACACATGGCGGAGTGGCAGAAAGGTGCTCGACTTTGGCCGAGATGGACCCGTCAAGGGGTGCCACCTGGAGAAGGAGTAAGAGGGCCTGGCTCGACCTCGGCAGAGGTGGACCCGTTTTGGGGTGCCACCTGGCAAGGGAGCAGGAGGCCGCCAGCTTCGACCGAAGTGGACCCCTCCTGGGTGGACACCTGGCGGAGTGGCAGAGAGGTGCTCGACTTCGGTCGAGGTGGACCCATCATGGGGTGCCACATGGCAAAGGAACGGGAGGGCCTGGCTCGACCTCGGCAGAGGTGGACCGTCTTGGGGTGCCACCTGGTGACGGAGCTGGAGGCCGCCAGCTTCGACCGAGGTGGACCCCTCCTAGGTGGACACTTGGCGGAGTGGCAGAGAGGTGCTCGACTTCGGTCGAGGTGGACCCGTCATGGGGTGCCACCTGGCGAAGGAGCAAGAGGGCTGGCTCGACCTCGGCAGAGATGGACCCGTCTTGGGTGCCACTTGGCGAGGGAGCAGGAGGCCGCCAGCTTCGGCCGAGGTGGACCCCTCCTGGGTGGACACCTGGCGAAGTGGCAGAGAGGTGCTCGACTTCGATCGAGGTGGACTCGTCATGAGGTGCCACTTGGTGAAGGAGCAGGTGGGCCTGGCTCGACCTCGGCAGAGGTGGACCTGTCTTGGGGTGCCACTTGGCGAGGGAGCGGGAGGCCGCCAGCTTCGGTCGAGGTGGACTCCTCTTGGGTGGACACCTGGCGGAGTGGCAGAGAGTGGTGCTCGACTTCGGCCGAGGTGGACCCATTATGGGGTGCCACCTGGCGAAGGAGCAAAAGGGCCTGGCTCGACCTCGATAGAGGTGGACCCGTCTTAGGGTGCCACCTGACGAGGGAGCAGGAGGCTGCCAGCTTCGGCTGAGGTGGACCCCTCCTGGGTGGACACCTGGCGGAGTGGCAGATAGGTGCTCGACTTCGGTCGATGTGGACCCGTCATAGGGTGCCGCCTGGCGAAGTAGCAATAGTTTTGAAAAAAAAATCACGTGGCACCTGCAGCGTCCAGCTGGATCTGACACACGTTCCATGTCAGTGATGTAGCCATATCAGTTGCCCCCCATTCCCAGGTCCCATTGAAGCGTCGTGGCTTGGGACGTGGGGATTTAATACGGAGATGACATGGAAAAGACGAAGATCCTGCACCATAATTGCCATGATCCCTGTCGCCGCTTCTGTTGCGCCCGAGACCTAGTGGGAGGCTGCCCATGCGCACGTCTGACGGGCCATTAATACGCCATTTCGAAAATGAGGCAGTTTCCATCGAACCGAAGCGTCGATGTCGGGCGGGCCTCTACTTGGCGGCCATCTGATGGCCCGGGACGGAAAGAGACGTACGGCTGCTGTTGATTGAGTTTGAAAAAGGAGGGGGACTTTCCGAAAAGAAGTCTCTCAGCTTTTTCACACCTCGCCGGCAGTTGCAGCGATCTCCCTTCACCTTCCAAGGGCTGCCAATACTTTGGTACAAATCATTTTGGTGAGTGCCTGCGATCCCTTCTCTTCTTCTTCTACCTCCAGCCTCTATGTCACCACAAATCTTCTTTCCTTCTCGCTTCTTCTTCTCTAATGGTGCGTCGTCGTCATGTCTTTTCAAACCTGGATGAGGCCAGTCCTTCCCGGCTGAGGACTCCATCGTCCTCTTCCTCAGAGGAGGAAGAGATCCTGGTCGAGGTCCGGAGGCAACTTTGGCCGGGGACTTTGACCATAGGCATCCCTAGGGGTCCTAGGTCTCTCTCTGCAATCCCTGCACTTCCCATTTCTTCTCTTCCCCCTCTGGTGGTGGAGGTTTCTTCTTCCGGTCTTTCCGATTACGCTTCAATGATGACCGGAGACAACCTTTCTTGGATCCGGGATACCTATGGGGTCCCGGGTTCAATCCGTCTTTCCCTCCCGGGACCTAGGGACCGAGTGACTTCGAGTGGTCCTGGGAGGGTCGCCTTCTACGAAGACTTTCTTGTTGGGGGTCTTTATTTTTCCCTTCATCCTTTCTTCCTTTCTTTCCTCAGTCATTATCGCCTTATCCCGGCCCAGTTGGCTCCTAATGCCATCCGGGTCATCTTCGCTTCATCGTCTTCTGCCACTTTCATGGGTTCGTTGCCCGTTTCTTCCTTTTCAGGGCTCTCTTCACCCTGAAACGTTACTCTGCCGATGATGGCTGGTGGTAAATTTCGCCCCGGCCTAGGTGCCTTAGGTTCGACCTCCCCTCGTCGATCAAGGGTTGGAAGAACCGCTTCTTCTTTGCTTCGGTCGAGGACGTTGATTGGGCCTGGAGTGAGCCATACCGGTCCCCGAATCGGAACTCCCAGGTCGAGCCAGCGGACCTAGAGGTCTTCTCGCAGATGCTGGGTGACGTGGTTCCGACTCTCGAGGTTCTGCTCTCGGAGCAGAATTTATTCGAGGCAGGAGTCAGTCCCATCCGGGAGTTGGGTGAGGCCCCTGGATCTCCTTCTATTGCATTTATTTTTTGCTCTGTACTTCTTTTCCTCTAAACTGGCCTAACTGACCTCTTCCTCCAGGAATGAAGTTCTCGGTTGAGAGCCTGATGGAGGGCGCCCTGAAAAGGGATGCTGCTGAGGTGATTGAGGAGGCCCCGGTGAAGAGGGCTCGCACTGAGACGAGCTGGAGGCCCGCACCCACTCCTGCTGCTGCCGAACCCGGGGTGAGGTTCTATTTCCAGGCCACCCCAAACCCGTGCACCAGACGTCCCTGTCATTGAGCGACAGGGCCGGAGAAGAGAAGAGGCCTGATCTTCCTCGGGCGGCGCCTGCCCCAGTTGCTGCGCCGGTCGTCTCCACGATGGCCACCAGGGCGACGGTGGCCTCACCAACGGCCCCCCCCCCTCGAAGGGGCGGCGGCCCAACCTGCTGCTGATGCCCAGTCCCGCCTCCAAGTCTTGCCGCCAACTCCTCCGTCATCCGCGACAAGGGCTCGTGGAAAGAATGATGGAATTCGCCAGCACCTCCCGGGACCGTCGTCTAAGGGGCGGCCGGGACTACGCTGACGCACTACTGGGGATCCTCCCCAACTCTTCATGGTGAGTCCTGAGTTCTCCTCCTTTAAAGTTCCAGTTGGATCTTACTAACTTTTTTTTTTTATGCAGATCGAGATGGACGTTCTCCTACTGAGGAACTTCCTGTCGGGCTATGCCAAGAAGGATGCCGAGAAGGAGGAGGACTCGGCAAACTAGCGACCGACGTGAAGGACCTCATGGAGAAGGGGGTCGAACTGCAGGGGAGCAACCAGGCCCTCCGAGCTGACCTGGGTCGCGCCGAGGGGCGTGAAGGAGCTCGAGACCTCTCCGTCGGAGGAGAGGATCTCGAACCAGCGCGGCACGGAGGAAGACGTGGCGGAGAAGTCTCGCCTTAGGGCTCAGTCCCGGTCGTTGGAGTGTCGGGAGGAAGAGGTCCTGAAGGAGCTGAGCGCGTCCAGGGAGCAGACCTCCCGAGTCAACGGGTTGCTGGAGGCGTCCAGGAAGGAGGCATAGGAGGCCATGCCAAGGTTCTGGGCCTCCGATGACTTCAGGGTGGAGGTGCACGAGGCGCCCGTGGACTCCTTCTTGAAGGGCTTCCAGGTGTAACGGGAGAAGGTAAGTTCCTTCTTCCCCGAGCTCGATCTCAGTGGGGTCGTGCTGGGCGGCCGGAGAGAGGAGCCCGCCGAGGGAGCTTCAGTTGCAGCAGGTGCTGAGGTGGTGGTTCCCGAGCAGCCTCCAGTTGATGGCGCCGGCGGAGAGGGTGCCCCCCAACCCGAAGTGGATGCAACCGCACCGAAGTAGCCCCGCGGCTTCACTTTTCTTTCTTTATCATATATTCCTTTATTTCTTTCTTTGAGGTCTCCCGGCCTGTCGGGGCCCCCTTTTTGTAAGGACTTTAGTTTGAAATGAAGGACTCCTTTCATGAATTCGTTCCTTCTTTCTTTTTTTTTCTTTTCTTTATTTTTTTTTGTGCATCTTCCGAACTGAACCCCGGTGCTAGCTACTGGGACTAAGTCCCGTAGTGCGTTCCGAGCTGAACTCCGGGATTGCATGGGCGAACTGGGTTCTGCTCCACCTTCCAGACCGAAATCCGGGACTTCGCTTCGGAAGCAGGTTCCTTGCGAACTTCCAGACTGAACCCCGGGACCACGGGCCAAATTGAGCCCTGCACGGCTTACCGAGCTATTCTCCTGGATTTCTTTTGTAGGACCGGGACCTAAGTCTTCGAGACCTCTTCCGGACTGAACTCCGGGACCGCATTTTGGAATTTAATTCCGTGCGACACTCCAGACTGAACTCGGGATTTTTATGAGAGGGACCTCGCGCCTTCGCGGATCTTCCTTCATGTCCATGCTCGCCGAACTTAGAACCGGATGGCTTTTGCCCTATGAGACGAGAGTAGGAATTGGTGAAAAAGATTTTATTGTTGGAGTTTGAGGGGTCTTACACTATTGGTAGTACATCCTCAAGTTTGAGGCATTCCAGGTCCGAGGGAACCGGGATCCGCTTATCTCCTCCAGGTAGTACGTCCCGTGGGGGAGTGCCTCCACCACCCTATAGGGGCCTTCCCAATTTGGAAAGAGCTTTCCGCACTCCCGAGGTTGGGAAGCTTCAGCGCGGCGCGTAGCACCAAGTCTCCCTGGTGGAAGGACTTCAATCACACTCTGGAGTTGTAGTATCTGGCCACTCGTTACCGGTAAGCCGCCATTCGAACTCGGGCCTGTCCCTCATTTCTTCAAGGAGGTCCAGGTTCAGTAGCATCCTGGCGGGGTTCTCCGCTTCGTCATACTGCTCCACGCGCAGAGTGGTAGGCTGAGCTCGATTTGAATAACCGCTTCCACCCTGAAGACCAGGTTGAATGGGGTCTCGTCCGTAGCCATCCTTGGGATAGTATGGTACGCCCAAAGGATGCTCGGGAGCTCCTCTACCCACCTCCCTTGGCCTGGTCTAGTCTTATCCGGAGGCCTTGCAAGATGGTCCGGTTTATTATCTCGGCCTCTCCATTTGTTTGAGGATGCGCCACTAAGGTGAAGCGATGGTGGATGCCGAGGTCGTTACAAAAACTCCTCGAACTCTCGACAATCGAACTGACATCCGTTGTCGGTGATGATGGTATGGGGTAGGCCGAAGCGGCAGATAATCGACTTCCACAGGAACTTGGTGACATTTGCCTCCGTGATCTGGGCCAAGGGCTCGACCTCAACCCACTTCGTGAAGTAGTCGATGACCACGATCAGGAACTTTCGTTGCCCGGACGCCGGAGGAAAAGGTCCTAGGAGATCCATGCCCCATTGAGCGAACGACCACGGGATGGAGAGCTGGGAGAGTGGAGCAGCAGGCCATCGTTGCACCACGGTGTGCCGCTGACATCGGTCGCATCTTTTTATGAAGTCAGCTGCGTCTTCTTTCATTGTTCCCAGAAATAATCTTGATGGAGGGCCTTGTACGCCAGTGTCCTACCCCCCACATGGTTCCCACAGATGCCCTCGTGGATCTCCTAGAGCACGAGTGCGGCTTCTGCGGGTCTCAGACACTTGAGGAGCGGGTAGGAGTATAATCTCCGATACAGTAACCCGTCCATCAAAACGAACCGCGCGACCTTCCTCTTAATGAGGCTAGCTGCACGCGGTCCTCTGGCAAGGTGCCGTTGGTGATGTACTCGATGTACTTGTCCATCCAGTTTGGTTCTTGGTTGACCTGCTGGACCTCCATGGGTATCTTGTAGCTCGGGGCCTTGAGGTGCTCGATGTAGGCGCCCCAGTGATGAGTCCGGCAGGGTTGCCAGGCGGGAGAGGGCGTCCGCGCGGGCATTTTCCCGCGAGGGATATAGGAGATGCTGAAGCACCAAAATCCTGCCATGCTCGATCGCATGAGCTCCAGGTACTTCGCCATTTGGGGGTCCCGCATCTCGTACTCCCCCGAGACCTGCCTGGCCACTAGTTATGAATCGATGAAGACCCTGAGGCAGGCCACGCCTAGCTCGCGGGACACTCTTAGCCCCGCGAGAAGTGCTTCGTACTCCGCCTTGTTATTGGTGGCGGCGAACTGGAAGCGGAGCGCACACTCGGCGATGACCCCCTCGCCGTTGGCAAGGATGAGTCCCGCTCCGCTCCCCCGGAGTTCGAGGCTCCGTCGACGTGAAGGATCCAGACGTCCTCCTCTGGTCCTGGTTCCGACTGCTGGTCTCGGGGGCTTTCTCGGCCCCTCACCCAGGCCTGCACACTTAACCAAGAAATCAGCGACTATCTGTGCCTTCATGGCTGACCTCGGCCTATAGGTGATGTCGAACTCGCTGATCTTGAGCGCCCACTTGCCAGGCACCCAGACGTGTCAGGTCGGCTGAGCACCGCCTTCAGTGGTTGATCCATCAGGACCGCGATGGGGTGCGCTTGGAAATAAAGCCTGAGAAGCTAAGCGGACACGATTAGCACAAAAATCAATTTCTCAGACCGGGAATACCTCAGCTTCGCATCGCGGAGAAGTTTGCTCGTGTAATACACCAGCCTTTGCATCCCCTTATCATCCATCCAAACCAGGACCGAAACTGACGCCTCCGGGGTGACCGCCAGGTACACGAGGAGCTCCTCTCCTTCCTCAGGCCTGGAAAGCAGTGGCAGGGACACCATTGTCCTCTTCAGCTTATCAAATGCCTCCTGGCACTCCTTCGTCCAGGTAAAGTCGTTCATCTTCCTCAGTGCCTTGAAGAAGGGCTGGCAGCGGTCAGCGGACCTTGAAATAAATCGACTCAGGGCGGCTATCTGGCCGATGAGTCACTGCACTTGCTTCTTGGAGGTGGGTTGTTCCATGTCTAGGATAGCCTGGACCTTCTCTGGGTTGGCCTCTATCCCTCTTTGGGTCACCATGAATCCTAGGAACTTCCCGGCGGATATGCCAAAAGTGCACTTCGCCGGGTTCAATTTCATCTGGTGAAGTTAGAGGTTACTGAAGGTCTCCGCCAGGTTGCCGACGTGGTTCGAAGTGGGCTTGCTCATCACCAGTATGTCGTCCATGTACATCTGCATGTTGTGGCTAATTTGGTCTTTGAAGATCTTGTTGACCAGTCGTTGGTACGTGGCACCGGCATTCTTGAGGCCAAACGGCATCATCTTATAGCAGTAGGTCCCGCGATCAGTGACGAAGGCGGTGTGTTCCTCGTCCTCCGGGTGCATTCAGATCTGGTTGTACCCGGAGAAGGCGTCCATGAAAGAGAGGAGGTGATGCCCTGAAGTAGTGTCCATGAGCTGGTCGATCTTTGAAAGAGGGAAACTGTCCTTTGGACAAGCTCGGTTGAGGTTGGTGTAGTCCATGCAGATCCTCCATTTGTCGTTGCTCTTCTTCACCATGACCATGTTCGCCAGCCAACTGGGATACTGTACCTTTGTACAAAGCCGACGGCAAGAAGCTTCTCTACTTCCTCATTGATGGCCTTCTGCCTCTCCGCAGCAAAACTCCTCTTCTTCTGGCGGATAGGGCAGCACGTTGGATCAATGTTCAACCGATGGGTGATGACCTCCGAGGGGATACCAGGCATGTCTGTAGCAGACCAGGCGAATACATCAGCGTTCACCCGGAGGAAGTCTAGCAAATGAGCCTGCTCTTCTTCCAGGAGTTGGGCTCCTATCTGCACTGTCTTTTGAGGGTCCGACCGAGGGGGTACGTCAACAAGCGCTCCATGGGCCCTCCCCTGGGGTCTTGCTCTCTTAGGTCGAGGTCGTCGACGTCGGAGCCGAGCTCAGCACTCCGGGCCCCTAGGACCATCTACAGACAATGCGGGATGGGTTGGGGGTCCCTCTCATCACTCCCATCCCAGAAACGGTGGGGAACTGTACCAGCAACCTCTTAGTGGAAACAACAGCGTCCAGCTGGTTGAGCCCTGGACGGTCGAGGATAGCATTGTAAGGTGATGGGAGCCTGATGACAGTAAATGTCATCATGACCGTGCTCTGCCGAGGTGGGGACCGGCGGTAACAGGGAGAGTGATCTCTCCCTCAACCCCCACAGAATCTCTGGTGAAGCCCACAAGAGGGGTGTGCACCAGTCTTAATTGATCATGAGACAAATTCATTCGGGAGAAAGCATCGTAAAAAAGTACGTCAGTAGAGCTCCCACTATCCACCATAATGCGATGTACAGGATGCTTCGCGATGGTCAGGATGCTTCGCGATGGTCATCTCGACCACCACTGCATCATTGTTTATATTTTCATTTTATTCCCCTTTTCAAAGGGGAGTACAGTCTCCAGGTTCCTCGCCTCCCGGGCTCTCTTCGCCGTACACCCTATCCCCCAAGAAATCATGCCCACCGGCTTCTCCGTTGGACGATTATCAATTGCAGGGATGGGGGAAGAGCTGCGAGCGGCTGACCCTCTACCGGGGCTTCGTTCCTCACGAACTTCCTGAGGTAGCCTCTCTTGATCAGCTCTTCGATCTCCCGCTTCAGATTGCGGCACTCCTCCGTGTCGTGGTCGTGCTCGCAGTGAAATTGACAATACTTTGTCTCGTCACGGATGTTCCTTGGGTTCTGAGGAGGAGGTCGGCGGAGGTAGTGCTCACCCTCAATCTCCATGAGAATCTTGGTTCTGGGAGCGAGGAGAGGGGTGAATGTTCTCTCCGGGGCAGCACCGTTCTTCGGCTTCAGGCCTGGATGAAAATCTGCAGGTGGTCCAGGCCTCCGGGTCCCGGGGACATCCCTTGGGGCAGGCTTCTTTGGAGGCTTCCCGTCCAGCTCTCGCCTGGTGCGGTCGGCCTCCTCAGCTCGGATGTACTTGTGGACGCGGAGGAGGAGCTCATAGTACATCTTGGGGGGCTTCTTGTCTAGGGAATACGTCAGAGGGGAGGTCTTGAGCCCGTGCTTCAACTCCAGCATGACGACGGGCTCGTCTAGGCTATAGATTTCCAGGGTGGCGATCTTGAAGCGGGTGACGTAGTCCCGCAATAGCTCCTGATCTTTTTGGCGGATAGAGAAGGGGCTATCCACCTTGCTCGACACCTTGCGGCAAGCATCAAAGTGTGCCACAAACTTTCCTTCCAGCTGATGGAAGGAGCTGATGGATTTCGGCTCGAGGCGGGTGAACCAAACTTGAGCAACCTTCCGGAGAGTGGCTGGGAAAGCATGCATAGAAGAGCGTCCGTCGCTCCTTGGACCCTCATGAGAGCCTTATAGCTCTCTAGGTGGTCCAAGGGATTGGTGGTCCCATCGTAGGGATCCACCTGAGGCATACGGAACCGACTCGGGATCGGTTCCTCTTGGATTTCCTGGGAGAAGGGTGGCTGGGCATTGTAGCTCGCTGGATCGGTTGGGGAGCTCTGCATGTCGATAAGTGGTGGGAGAACTCCGCCAGCTTGCGCTCGTGCTCCTCCAGGCGCCTCTCGGCCTGGTGCCTGATGGCCTCGTCGGTGGAATCTTCCACCGAGGCCACTGGAGAAGGGGGTGTTGATTGGTCTCAGCGAGGGGCCTTGCCCCGATGGCGCCTACTGCGCTGCATTGCTTCGGCATCGTGGCCAGGGATCGACTCTCGCGATCCGCTGAACCGGAGTGGTTCCTTTTTGCGGGAGTCTGGTGGCTCCCGCGGTGGTTGAAAACTGCCCGGGATGGGAGGGCTTGCCCTGGATGGAGCGCAGGCTTCCACGAGGGCCCGTGGCTTGAGCCGCAGGGGTCCCTAGCTGGGGCTGAGTGGCCAGGGAGCGCTGCTGGTGCTGCAGTTGCCGCACAACAGTAGTCAAAGTTTGCAGCTGCTGGACGACGCTGCGAAAGGAACGTCCACCAAGGACAGATGAGGAGGAGGAGGTGGAGCAGGAAGTTCCCTCTCCGGGCTACGCGGTCCTTGGGGAGAAGGAACCTCTCCTGCTCGGCTGGTGGATGCTTCGCGGATGCGCGTCACCACCATGGTCGGAGCACGCTTTTGCCCTTGGAGAGCTTGCTCGTATAGGGGTTACTGTTCTGCCACCCCCTACCTGGCATGCCAATCTGTTGCCGATCTCACCGCGGTGGCCTGTAGCTCGTGAGCTGGCGTCGGTTCTCGGACTCTGTCACCTTGAGATCTCCAAGCTTCCGGACCTACAAAACAAAGTCTGAGACTCGGGCGAGGATTCCGACGGGGGCACTCCGACGGTTAAGTAAGAGAGCGGCAAGATGGAACAGAACCTCTAAGACGGGTTCCCGAAGGATTCCCGTGCTTAGAAGAGATATAAATGAAAGAAGTGTGGGGAAGAGAGGAGCTGAAGCCCGGCTTCCTGCGCTGGGTTCACCGAGCTCACGCCTGAGGACTTCTTGGGATCCCTCGGATCATTCTCTCGATGTTCTCCCCCCTTTTCGACTTACATTTCCGTCCGTTTTACATCCCCTTTATACCACGGACCGCCTTCAACCCACGTCTCCTCCTGGGAGCTGCCTGAGATCTCTGGGTCTCCTCCCCTCCCTTCTCCTTCGAGTCGGGACTTAAGTGGCCGGCACGCCTCGTCCGCCGTGTGTCACGAAAGGGGGAAGACTGGTGAGACCTCGGGCCGAGCGCGGGAGCTCTCCTTTCAGGACGTTGACGATGGGCCTCTAGCTGTTTCAGGCCCCTACCCGCAAGGATTTCATTCCTCGGTTGTGGGGCCCCATTTAGCTGATGTAAACGATGCTTCGCGTATCACTGCAGGTCGTACTGGCACTCCGTACGGGGTGCGGTTCGCACTGGCCCTAGTGGCGACCTCGTGACCTGTGTCTCTGCCTCCCTGAGGCTTTGCAGAGTAGGGCTGACTTCGGCCGAGGTGGACCCTTCATGGGGCGCCACCTGGTGGAGGAGCAGGGGCTGCCAGCTTCGGCCGAGGTGGATCCCTCCTGGGTGGACACCCGGCGGAGTGGAAGAGAGTGGCTCGACTTTGGCCGAGGTGGGCCCGTCTTGGGGTGCCACCTGGCGAAGGAGCAGGAGGGCCTGGCTCGACCTCGGCAGAGGTGGACCCGTCTGGGGGTGCCACTTGGTGAGGGAGCAGGAGGTCGCTAGCTTCGACCGAGGTGGACCCCTCCTGGGTGGTCACTGGCGGAGTGGCAGAGAGGTGCTCGACTTCGGCCGAGGTGGACCCGTCATGGGGTGCCACCTGGCGAAGGAGCAGGAGGGCCTGGCTCGACCTCGGCAGAGGTAGACCCGTCTGGGAGTGCCACCTGGCGAGGGAGCAAGAGGCCGCCAGCTTCGACCGAGGTGGACCCCTCCTGGGTGGATACCTGACGGAGTGTCAGAGAGGGGCTCGACTTCGATCGAGGTGGACCCGTCATGGGGTGCCACCTGGCGAAGGAGCAGGAGGGCCTGGCTTGACCTCGGTAGAGGTGGACCCGTTTAGGGGTGCCACCTGGCGAGGGAGCAGGAGGCCGCCAACTTCGACCGAGGTGGACCCCTCCTAGGTGGACACCTGGCGGAGTGGCAGAGTGGGGCTCGACTTCGGCTAAGGTGGACCCGCCTGGGGTGCCACCTAGCGAAGGAGCAGGAGGGCCTGGCTCGACCTCAGCAGAGGTGGACCCGTCTGGGGGTGCCACCTGGTGAGGGACCAGGAGGCACCAGCTTCGACCGAGGTGGACCCCTCCTGGGTGGACACCTGGCGGAGTGGCAGAGAGGTACTCGATTTCGGTCGAGGTGGACCCGTCATGGGGTGCCACCTGGCGAAGGAGCAAGAGGGCCTGGCTCGACCTCGACAGAGGTGGACCCGTCTTGGGGTGCCACATGGCGAGGGAGCAGGAGGCCGCCAGCTTCGGTCGAGGTGGACCCCTCCTGGGTGGACACGGAGTGGCGGAGTGGCAGAGAGGTGCTCGCTTCGACCGAGGTGGACTCGTCATGGGGTGCCACATGGCGAAAAAAAGGAGGGCCTGGCTTGACCTCGCAGAGGTGGACTCGTCATGGGGTACTACCTGGCGAGGGAGCAGGAGGCCGCCAGCTTCGGCCGAGATGGACCCCTCCTAGGTGGACACCTGGCGGAGTGGCAGAGAGGTGCCCGACTTCGGTCGAGGTGGAATCGTCATGGGGTGCCACCTGGCGAAGGAGAAAGAGGGGGCTCGACCTCGACCGAGATGGACCCGTCTTGGGGTGCCACCTGGCGAAGGAGAAAGAGGGCTTGGCTCGACCTGGCGAGGGAGCAGGAGGCCGCCAGCTTCGGCCGAGGTGGACCCCTCCTGGGTGGACCTGGAGGAGTGGCAGAGAGGTGCTCGACTTCGACCGAGGTGGACCCGTCATGGGGTGCCACGTGGCGAAGGAGCAGGAGGGCCTGGCTCGACCTCGGCAGAGGTGGACCCATCTTGGGGTGCCACATGGCGAGGGTGCGGGAGGCCGCCAGCTTCGGCCGAGGTGGACCCCTCCTGGGTGGACACCTAGTGGAGTGGTAGAGAGGTACTCGACTTCGGCCGAGGTGGACCCATCATGGGGTGCCACCTGGCGAAGGAGCAAGAGGGCCTGGCTCGACCTCGGCAGAGGTGGACTCGTCTTGGGGTGCCACCTGGCAAGGGAGCAGGATGCCGCCAGCTTCGGCCGAGGTGGACCCCTCCTGGGTGGACACCTGGCAGAGTGGCAGAGAGGTGCTCGACTTCGGCTGAGGTGGACTCGTCATGGGGTGCCACCTGGTGAAGGAGCAGGAGGGCCTGGCTCGACCTCGGCAAAGGTGGACCCGTCTTGGGGTGCCACCTGGCGAGGGAGCGGGAGGCCGCCAGCTTCGTTCGAGGTGGACCCCTCCTGGGTGGACACCTGGCGGAGTGGCAGAAAGGTGCTTGACTTCGGCCGAGATGGACCCGTCAAGGGGTGCCACCTGGAGAAGGAGTAAGAGGGCCTGGCTCGACCTCGGTAGAGGTGGACCCGTCTTGGGGTGCCACCTGGCGAGGGAGCAGGAGGCTGTCAGCTTCGGCTGAGGTGGACCCCTCCTGGGTGGACACCTGGCGGAGTGGTAGAGGGGTGCTCGATTTCGATCGAGGTGAACCCGTCATGGGGTGCCGCCTGGCGAAGGAGCAGGAGTTTTGAAAGAAAAATCCACGTGGCACCTGTGGCTTCCAGCTGGATCTGACACACGTTCCATGTCAGCGATGTAGCCATATCAATTATCATAATAAATATATTATAATATTATTATTATTATAAATATTTTATATTTAAATTATAATAAATAATATTATAAATATAATATAATAATAATATAATAATATATAATAGTTAATATATAATATTATATAGTAATATATAATATTATAATAATAATAAATTATAATAAAATATATTTTATTATACATCATTTAGAATTTTTTAAAATGAAGCATGTATTTATGTATAAATTTTGTATTGTATTAATGTATTATATATTATTATTATTATAATATATATATTATTATATATAATATATATTATATTATATAATATCCTTTATTTTCGTTATCTTTCCTACTACTTTACTATTCTTTTAATATTTTTATTTTATTGTTCAGATTTTTTTATTTTGTTATAATTTGATTAATTAATGATTCAATTTATTAATAATTATTATTTTAAATATAATGATTAAAATTATTAAATCTATAATTAAAATAAATAATAAAAAAATAATATTTAAAAGCATATAAATATATATAATAATAAATATGAGCAAGATCTTGAAGTAGCGGGAAATATAGAAATGATGAAAAAAGTGGATGGAAAGAAGGACTGAAAAAAAGGCCAGAAGAGGAAAGATGCACTGTGAAAGTGATTATGCGTTAACAGTGTTTTAAAACATTTATGTTCCAACAACTCAAAACGATTGCATATTTGCCAATATATTATTTTATATTATATATTTTTTATATAATAATAATTATAATAAAATATAATAATATATATATTTATATAATATTTATGTATATATATATAATATTATATTAATATATTAATATTATATATATTATATTATATTATATATTATATCTATTATATTATATTTTTTATATGTGTATATTATGATATTATATTATATTATTATTTTTATATATAGAATAAAATATAAATATATTAGAATATATTATCATAATATTGTATTTTATATTTATTACAATATATCATGTTATTATAATATATTTTCATTTTTTTATTAAATTTTAAAGATTTTTTTATTTTTTTAATTAATTTTGAATGATAAGTGGGGTTGAGAGGAGAGAGAGTCACATGCTACGACTTCTTTATACCGAGAAGTTGTGGTTTAAATCTATGAATTCTTTCTCGCATAACTTTTCTATTTTGTAAATATATTCTGGTCGTCTTACTTTGAAAAATAAAAAATAAAAAAATATTATTTTAAGAAATCATGAGATTTATATTCCATTGACTGATAGGAGAAATCTAAATATAAAAATTTTATTTGTATATTAAAAAAATATTAAAAAATTATGTGCGGTACAGGAGATTGAATAAAGAAGGATGAGAGACCATGGATTTGGTGGTCTTGGCCGGACCTAATTGCCAAAGAACTTGAAAGAGAGGTAAACAACTGAATAAGGTGAAAACCTATTCTGTGGCAGAAAATCATTATTTATTTTGTTTCAGGATTATAACAAGGAGAGATATGATCCTGACGGGAAATCCATGGGCAATCACCGGTCAAGTTCTCCAATTGAGCTATGGATTTTTATTATTCCCCAAAAAAATGCGATCAAAATAAAGAGCTGCCTTTTGGGTAATATTCATCATGCCAAGACTTTCTGTCGATCGGGCTATGCGCCTTGGAGTTCAGGTGATCTCATTAAAAACCTTTAAACCGGGATGAAAAATAGATCTATTGGCAATAATTTGTTGTATTTTTATTTTCTTCATCGAATTTTTTTTAAAATTTTTTTTTAAAAAAAATTATTTTTGGATTCATATGATTTTATTTATTTACTAGATCGGTTTAATAATGATTTTACCAAAAAAAAAAATTAAAAAAAAGTTTTATACTAACGGTAGCCCAATTATACTAAACTTGACACAAATTATAACATCAATTCGAGAGGATCACCTTGTAAGATGGTAGGGGCAATCGCTGAGATAGAAGTACGTACAATGCTAACCAACGAAGATGGTAAAATCTAGAAAGATACACCTGAATCCCATCTCGTTGTCATCTGGAATCAGTTTCCATTTCTTTTTCTTTGAAATATGAAGTGAAGTAAGGGTACCAAACTTCATTGCAGAGAGATCGAAGCCCTAGCTCCTATTTGAGCTCTGGGTCATCTACCATTCGGTCCACAGCAAAAGGGGCAGATGACCCTCTCCAACCAACAACTTCCCTCGCATAATAAACTCTAACACGGACCACTCATGAGCAAAGGATGGACGACCGGCAAAGCATAAATATAACACAAACCGCCACGATTGTTGAAGCACTCGGCAGTTCTCCCTCTTTCCTTCCACCCACCAATGCCAGTTTCTCTCAAAAAAAAAGGACGTCTGTTAACAAACCTGCAACAGCCTAAGTAGACATACTAGACGTTAGTTTGCCTCATTGCCTACCTTGCAACCAACCAACATAAAGTTCTCGGCATAAATTAGAAAGAAGTTCACAACATTCTCCTGAGGAGCTCCACGGAAGCAAAATTACGGACAGGAACGGCATGGCCACCTCCACCAAGACTGGCAGAGAAGCCGATGAACAGCGCCAAAATATTTGGATTCGACGAGGAAGATCAGGAGAAACGTCTCCACGACGAAGATGATGAATTTTTCGAGCTGGATCTGGAGGTGTTGAGTAGAATCCCCGTGCCCAGCTACTACGAGCACCATGCCCACCAGAGAAGCCCTCCTTGCTAACTGCCTCCTCCCCATCAAATACATATGCAAGGCTATTCCAATAGATGGGAGCCCATGCATTCGACCTCCCACCCAAGACAACCATATATCCACAGAGAATCCCCCCACTACTGGTTCCCATCAAGGGATGTGGGAATGAGAGACGTATGAAAGATGTTACATGCATTTGTTTTGATGAAGATTAATACTCAAACCACTTCCTCGTCCGTGATTCTCGAGTGACAACACTAATTAATCCTAGTCTGGATTAGTTACCCCATAAACGTCGGTGCAATTGGAGCTCTTATAATTATTATTGGTTTTCTTTCAATATAGCAGGATATATATAATTCGAAACTCTCGAGTTCCCGCACGTTAGGCACATCCTTTGTCGGTGTCTCCGCATTTCCTTTTTTTTTCCATCGTGCAAGGACCAGGAGCGTATTTATTTGTTTTTTCGAAAAAAAAAAAAAAAAAAAAAAAAAAAAAACGAAGCAACAACAAAAAAGTCGGTACGCGTTGCCGAGTTTATGGGAGCATCGCGCCCGGAAAAGGGGTGATGCCATGCGACGCCATGCACCGATGGATGGATGAGATGTGTTTAAGTTTCGACATCGATAGCATTATCCGGCTGACAGGAAGATGGATGGCTGCGAATCCGTCCCATTAAAAATTTTATCTCGCTTGATAAAATAAAACCCATATTTCTCCTTGGTTCACTACCGTCGTTTCTTCCTTGAGATGAAAGAGGATATTTATAATATCAGACGTGCATGTCTGAGTGTGGTGCGTGTATATATATATAATTATATAAATTAGAAAGAAAAAAAAAATCGAGCGTGTAATTTCAAAAGGAGAGGTCCATGCGATACGGTAAATTTAACATGGCTCGCACCATATTTTTTTATTGATCCAAATATAAACCGTGACATGATGGGATAGGAGCTGAGTATGGCTAGCATTAATTAGCATTCAATTTTTATTTAAAATTTTGTAACCAAACCTATTCCTTCTAGTCTTTTTTTTCCATCATGTTGCTTGAATTAGGATGTCGTAGCTTTTGAACTAAGATGTTGTAATAATGTTTCATATTTTCTGCATTATTATTTTTGAACTAGGATATCATAGATTTTGAACTAGGGTGTCGTAGATTTCGAACTAGGATGTCGTAATACTGTTTCAGATTATTTTTAACCAGGAGTTATGTTTTGAACTATGGGTCATAGTTTTTGAACTATAATGTCGTAATACCGTTTCAGGTCATTTGAACTAGGGTATCGTATGTTTCGAACAAGGATGTCGTAGCTTTTAAACTATGGTGGTGTAATACTATTTCATATTTTCTGCATTGTGGTCATTTTTAAACTGGGGTATCGTAGGTTTTGAAATAGGATGTCGTAGGTTTTGAATTAGGATATCGTAATACTTTTTCAGGTCATTTTTGAACCAGGGTATCGTAGGTTTTGAACTAGGATGTCGTAATACTGTTTCAGATCATTTTTGAACTAGGATGTCGTAGGTTTTGAAATAGGGTGTCGTAGCTTTTGAAATAGGATGTTGTAATAATATTTATGATATTTTGGTATGGACAAAAATTTTAAATAAAAGCTGAACGATAAATTAATACTAGTCACGCTCAGCTCCCGTTCCATCATGCCACCATGAATATATTAGATCAATAAAAATATGCGATGCAGGTCATATTGAATTTACTGCATTGCGCGGTGCACAAAGAATTACTCATTCAAAAGATAGGAGTGCATTAGCCTAGTCGACCTCTATCGACTTTGCGAGGCTGTTCACAAGTCGCTTGGTCAACTTAAGCCCAAAGCTTTTTTCGGTGAGTTTGGGTGCAACACACCCGTCTATTAAACGGTTTGGACTCAGATGCTGATCCAAATTCCGGCCTAGGCCCATCACAACCATACAATCCATGCATACCCAACCCATATGGTCTCATTTTTATAGCTGCATGCATCTCATTTCCATGCACCAACTAACTCGGTAACTCCTTATCAAAAGTAACCATGAAGACATAAGCTCGTGGGCCATATCAATTCCCTTCGAACATTTAATCTTTCCAAGTATTTTATTTTTATATTTTTAAACTGAAAAAAAGAGGTTCAAGAGCTTTGAGGTCCGGCCCGAAATCGGAAGCATGATTTGCGAGTTCGGACATGTAAAGCAGGCCCGAAGTTAAAGACAAGCCGGGCCCGAGCCCAGGCATTGGCGTGGATAAAAGTAAGGAAAAGAGTTATCCTTTGGGCTGGTACCGGCCCGGTAACAAGGTTGCTCGCAGATCTTTATTCTATCCCCAAATTACCCTCATCGTGCATTTATGTACCCCTTCAATCTCCGGCCTCAGCTGCTGTGTGTGGGGACGGGGCACGTTGTCTTCCCACCGGTCGGAGGGCAACATGTCGGTGGGATCCCTTCAAACTCTAGCATTCAGGCTCCATCGGCCGCCAGAAAAGCGTTTCCAGGCGACCAATAGCGTCTTTTCCGGCGAATCTTTTCAGTTTCTCACGCAAGTTTCTCATTGGGATGGCTTCTCCGTCGCTCTACGCCAAATCTCGCCCGGTTGTGCGATGTCTGCGGGCAACTGGTGGATCCGACCAGGTTTCCTTATTTCTCCCAAATCGTCTTGGAGGTTTTCTCCGGTAGAAAACCTTCGCATCTGTATCTTTTGTCTGTAGTCTTGAAAAATCGTGACGTCTATTCGTCAGTATACTTGGTGTTGTTATTCTTTTCTCTTGGAGAATATTAAATCCTCTAATCCATATACTTGATGTGCTTTCTTGAAAATTGTGGCTTATGCTCGACAATGTTTCTAACTTCTTCCTTGTAAAAATGTAATCCTTAGTTCTTATCTTGTTGTGTGGACAATCAATTGTACGGATATTGTACGAAATTGAAAATAAATTAGAGCTCAAAAAATAGCACAAGCGGTTCGGCCTTTAGGGCCTACGTCTACCTGTGGAGAGAGGAGAAAATTCACTATATATCAAATAAAAAAAAAGGGGTTGAAGAGGATTAGAAGGAGAAGAAAGACCCGGTGCAATGCTTAGGCCTTTCTCCGAAATCCCGGTGGCGTCTCCTTAGTGAAATGTTTTTTTTTTTATTTAAAAGGAAACCTTGGTCTAAGATGTGGACACGTGGTCCACATCCAGTTCACGCCACACACTCAACAGATAATTATGTGATATTTAAATTAATAGATAAAAGAAACAACAACCCACAGTTTTTGCTTTTCGAGGATATGGGCGAACATGAGTCTTAAGTTGATGCATAAAATTTTCGGCATTCAATATTTGGGTCTTAATACATTTTCAGGGGCATAACCCATCTTGATTGTTATATGTACATGTCATACATATATGAGTGTGTATATATGGAAAAAATAGAAACTCTAGGAAAAAAAATTATTACCCCAACATTATTGTAGTCCCATAGCTTGTGAACACCATAATCCACTACCTGCAACCAATAACCAGTACTTGAAGCCCGGAACTTTTCACATTCTGATGCAATTTTTCACCATTCACTGATCACAAGTTTCGTAATGTAGTCATGCGCTTGCCTTTCTTTATATAAATTTTATGGTGGTCTTAACCATAAATATTCTGTTAAGTACGGGGCCAAGGTCTGAAACTGTGTAGTTCACAGCCTAAAATTCTTGGTAGTTTAAAGTAGAATTGAAGGTTTTTCTCATAACCTAAGGGATTACATGCTTGTGCACACATAGACACACATGTGCACGCGCGTGCACACATATATAAAGTACCTATATGCTTATACATGTTTGTTTCTGGCTATATATCTGCATGCCTAGAGGGTTTAATATGTCTGAAGGAAATAAATTCCACAACTTGTTTCAGGTATATGGTGATGGAAATTATCAGCGTAAGGATTCAAATACTCAGAAGGCTTTTCTTGGACAAAGCCATTGTTGGACTTTGTAGGAACCAACTTCCTTCCTTTAGGTAAATAAATTAATCTACTTCTCATTTGGAGTTTCCTATTGCTGTTAGAGCTTCCTAACTGTTTGTCACAGCCACTGATAAACTTGCATTTTATCCGATTGCTACTGTTGATCATTTTTTTTTCCTTTGAATTTTTAGATTACTTGTAAAAGCTCTTGTATTTATCATTAAAAAAATCGTTGTATCTCAAATTACATGCATGTGTGCGGCTTCTATAATCTGTAAAATTTTAGTTAGTACTTTGTACCTGGAGCGAACTTTTGGTTAATGTAGTTTCAACTCGAATTGAGGATGACCTGTGTTAAAGTTGAACTTGTTTATAGGTTTGGTTCTAAAGAAGCATGCAAGAAATCTTAAAAACAACAACAGAGTAGTAAACATGGATTTAGGCTAAGTTAGGTGATGAAGGCACTGTGATACATTGTTGGACGAAATTTGATGATTTTTTTTTTTTTTGAACTCATTGAATATGAATTCAGCCCGAGAAAGGCCTACAGGAACTAGTGTTAGTTATGCTGCAAGTTTATCTGCATTCTGTTATGCTTCTCGAAGTAGATATAGCTTTATAAAGGATGCAATAAGTGAGGCATTAGGGATGCCTGAATTACCTATGGAATCTTCAGGTCAATTTTGGTTAATCAACTTATGTAGTTAGACCTTAAAAATGGAAAAATGACATAATGACAGATTGGCATTGTCAGGCAATTTATCAAGGAGGGTTGTCAAGCAAAGGTTTGAAAAATGAATATAATCTTCATTATACAGTTTGATCATGTAGAGATGATCTATGTGAAAGTTTTTTCATGCTTAAGCAATTGAT